>JAIEZT010001318.1:22605316-23205316 GCA_019594935.1 Periophthalmus modestus
AGGAATCTTGGGCTGATTGTGGTCTCTGTGTTCAAACTGTACAAGCGCATTAGTACAGTTAGTCATAAAGTCCAGCTTCTTTCAGTTGAGGCTCCTCGCTAAAGTAAAGCCCTATCTTCCACAGGCGAATTATAAAAAAGCAATCTATACATTTGTAACGTCGCATCTGGATTATTATTATCCTTTGTATGTGAGGCTGTAGTGTCCCTGTAGTGCCTGTGCCTGTTGTGTAATGTCCAGAACGCTGCTCACATAAACTAAGAGACCTGCACCTGCACTGACTCCTACTTCAAGTGCAATTCAAAATGTTATTGAGTGCGTTTAAATGTCTGCACTCTATGGGTCCTCTTTATTTGAGTGAGTTTCTGCAGCCCTATACTCCACCCAGCCAGGCTTAAGACCAGAGGTGACAGAGCCTTTTCTGTGGCAGCGCCCAGGACTATGGAACAGCGCCCTCTGTCTGTCAGTTTTCAATGCAGTTTAAGACTACACTGAAAACCCACCTCTCTCCCCTGCCATTTAATACTCGCTAGACTCGGATATCTTGTCGTTTTATTTTACTTATCTGTATATTTGGGGGGCTGAAGTTGCTTTAAATGTGCTATATAAATACACTTGAATCGTCTGTTTCTCCGCTCTCCCTCCTCTTCCCCCACTCTCCTCTCACCTGTAGTTTTTCCTATGTTCTGTGACCTCATGCTGGTGATAGTTTAATAAGACACAAAGCCATCTGAAAAGAGTAACCCACTGGACCATAGACTAGGAACTGTGGTGGCAGAGTTCAATCGACATTTGGCAGTGAATTAAAAGCAAAGGAGAAAGAAAAATGGCCGCCTCTCTCCCCGTGTGATGAATGCAGCACCGGCCTGACTGCGGGATGGATGTGGGAGGTCGGGAGCGGCAGACGACATGATGGATTTTCATGGGAACCGTCTGTAAGGATTAGTTACCTTTGATCTCCGGATTAGGTTTTAGTTTATGCTTATGAGAAACTTCCACATGAGAACTCTTGTAATCAGTGCTATTGAAATTGAAGGGTTAATTCAAACGTTAGCCTCTTTCCCTATTTTACCAAATACAGTTAAATATACACATTTCAAAACTCACGCTGCCAATGCACTGGTAGAACTGTGCACTAATTTGTCTTATTCATCCCGTTCCTGTCTGGAAAATGTGTTGAAAAGTTTTACAACGCCATCACTTTAACTGCCTCACCGGGCTCGTACACTTTTAGAAATGAGCAAAAACATTAGTAACTCATTTATCAGACACTGACTAACTGCTTTCATTTCATTTTAAAGCATTACATCTGCCACTGTATCAAGAAACCTTCGATATATAATGAAACAGAGCAGTCTAACCAAGGACGCATCTTTCCTAGAACTTACGCTGCTTTAAAATATATATCGAGAAAAGTTTGAGCCAAGATACGAGATAAGTTTCCAACTGTAATGACCGTGCGTGTATCGACTGTGGCTGCTCCCACTGTTTATTTGGATATTTGTTTTAGCGGAGCCTGAGTTACATCCCGCCTCGTGAAGCAGAATTGAAACCATTTAAACTGGAGACAGGATATTGACGATATTCAAACCACACAGAGGAACAGTTTTTTTTGGGGCTTTTTTTGTGTTTTTTTTATGACAAAGCCACGTTTTAAACCAGTCCTGATGCATTGACCGCAGTGCTATCGTTCTGACTGGCATCTGTAAATTTCTCTTTATAAACTTTAGCTCTTGCATTAACATTTTATCTTTCTTTATCTCATCTTTGTGTTTTGTTATAAATGTGTTGGTCATGCTGGCACATTAAGGTTTGTGGTATTCACTGCGGGCATGTTAATGGTTATAGCTTTTTGGCACGTGGAGAGACGTCAAAACTAACATTTCGCTCCGATTTTACTCATGTTTGCTGTGTGATGTAATCATAAGGAGCGTATGTGTATCTGGGTACTGAATCGCTGTTATCACTTTAAATTACCTTCTAAATAATGCTTTTCTTCCTCCAAAATTCAACTGAACTATGCACAAATATGTATTATATAAATTGCATATAGTTTTAGAATGAAGTCGTGTTTCATTTTTTGGTATTTTAACAAAAAACACTAAAATGTCCTGAGGTGTGACTGGGACACTTTGCTTTAAAACGCTCTAGAATGAGTCTCTTGTGTCAGAGACAGTTCGTAAAGGTGAGAAGCATGTTTACATTACTTCATAAAAATACAACTTTATCTTTACTTTAAATTTATAAAAGATATATGCAGTTTAAAGCTGTGATCCAGAGGGTGTACTGAAGAAAAATACATGAAAAATGATATTTAAAAAGGCACACAGAGGGAGCCCAGCTGATATTTATGCACTAAGAAGAGTTAAGGGTTTAAGAAACAGGTCCAAATTAATAATTATACATTTCTTATTTTTGTAATATCCTACTTTGAGGACAAAAAAAAACAAAACAAAAAAGTGTGTGACAGCTGTATTTCCTGCAAAAATACTATTCTAATTGTTAAAAAATATATATTCTTTATTATGGGGCAGTTGTAAAATGCCTATAGTGCTAGTTTAATAATTATGCATAATTTAATAGAATTTTTTGACATGGCAATTTTTAGTGATGTCCGCCGGCGTAGTGGGGTGACAGCAAAAGTCACACTGCTGTTCATGTTAAAATGCCTCAAGTGAAAAGAGTTACACAAAAACCTAATGTCACTTTTTTTTCCTTATAATCGTTGTAAGACTAATTTGTGTCACACTGCAGAACAGAAAAAAGGCGTTACAACCCAAACCTCAAGTACCCATGTACACATCTCTGCTGCTACTACACGTACCAGGCTGTCACATTATTAAATGCAGCAGTGGAGCAAGTGTGGATCTCGTGTTCGACATTCACGATCAGAAAAAGGGAAGGTTTGGAAACATAGCACACTTGGCAGACACTAAATATGACTCTCCTAAATTAGCTTTAATATTTCTGTCCCAGGTTTGCAGAATGAATAAAGCAATAGTTTTTATTTTGCATGCAATCTGTAATAAATTTGGTAGAATAATTTGTAGACCAGACCAAACAAAAACATATTTATACCAGAAACATAACTGATCGCTTTTGATGTTTCTTTCACATTGTCCAACAAACTAAAGCCATAGCGTCAAAAGCAGCCGCTGACAACACCCCGACCTTCCATCCAGCGTTGCCGTGGCGCCTGTACAGTGTAACTACAGTACAGTACTTGTGTGAGAAATTGCCATCGGGCTGGCATGCCACCTCGTCTAATACCACGTCCCGCCCACTGGGAACCGTGTGTGGAAAATCCATCGCCCCGCTCCATGCACACACCTCCTGACGTCACGCGGCGGCTTTATTTTTACTCTAAATTGCAGACTAAACCCGATGAACCTAAAGGAGAAGATGCTGGGAAAAAAGTATGGAAGACGGATGACGCAAGAATGAAAGCGAGTTTTGTGGAGATTTAGAGCACACCTAATCGCTCGGCACACGACCACCCCTATCCTTTTCCCCTCATGCATAAAGATCGACCAGTGTGCAGGTACAACAAATCCCCTATTCCAGCGGCTCTCATCGCACTACCACGGAAACTATTTGGCTTTTAATGTATACTGAAACCCTATGTCAAGCGTTCTCAGCTCAGATCTGCAAATGTGGGTTAAAGGTCCTATATTACACAAAATTGACTCTTGTGAGCTCTTAAACCATGTTATAATGCTGCTACCTCATCAAAAACATACCTCGAGCTGTGTCTTGTTTCATTCACACATGCTTAAGTAACCCTTTATTACTAGTCTGTCTACATCTCCAAACCTCAAAATGCTCTGTTCCACCCTGTGATGTCATGAAGCTGTAGTTTTTTTCAGTAAAGATTCAGTAAAGTTCAGTAAAGATCGGCAATTCCAGCGCTGAAATCATGCAGATGACTCTAGTGCAAGTGTATGGAGTTTAAAAACACAGTGGAGCACTTCCTGTATTACGACATGACATCACAAGGTGGTCCAGAGTGTCTAAATATGCAGAGTTTGTGCGAATGAAACAAAACACAACTCCGGGTATGTTTGTGATGAGGAAACGAGATTATAACATAGATCAGAAAAAAGTTTGAAATAGGGGTCAAATGTTAAAAGATGACAGCGTATTAGGGCGAAACCATGACTAAACCGTGCTTATTTTTATAATGAACTGCAGACTGAACTGTGAACCAAAAGACCGGATGGATGAGACGTTACATGAAGGGAAATGGATGATGCATGAACCAGAGTCAGTTAGTCACCAGAGGCTCACACTGCAGCAGATGAATATGGATCAGCTGCTTTTACTTGAACTCAGGATGTTATTCATAACCGTTTTGACAAAGATTTATTTGCTTTCAAGATGTTTTTGACTTGTTTTGGTACATGACTTCTTATTTCAGCTCACAACATGTAAAAAAGCTATAGTAAAAAGTACTCTATTCTGTGTCGAGTATAAGTAAAAGTATTACATTAAAAATCTACTTAAGTAAAAGTATTAAAGTACCAGTTTAAAGAGTAAAAAGTAAATGTATTTCACGCAGTTTTTGAGATCTAACAAAGTCTGATTTTGGTGCAGATTTGCGCTGAATTTTGTCCAACATATACAACTGAATCGATATTTTTTCAGTATAAAAGCCTAAAATTTGTACTTCAGCGTAGTACTTTAATACTTTTACTTTGTTACATTCCACCACTCTATAGTAATATTAATATATATATATATAAAAAGTGACTGTAAAAGAGAAAAAGGGAGGATACACTTGGCAGAAAATGATTGTCCTAAATAGATGTTTCTTCCCGAAAACAACTTTGCAAAATAGTATTATAAAATATATCTGTGTTAAGGATGTACAGGAGTGCGCAAAAGTACTCTTATCTTGCATGAAATGTGTAGTTTCATATGTATAAGTTAGATCAAGGATAGTAAATAGACTGAATTCACTTGGAAGGTTTTTATTGAGGCAAGACATTCACTTTTTCAAGGCTGATAATCCACTATTGCAGGAGTAGGACCGCCGTTTGAGAACCTGCAGCTTATCTGTACAGTGGTATAGTGGCGTGGGTATACCGAGGGTGCGAGGAGGAGGAGGAGGAGGAGGGGGGGGGATGGGGTAGAGTTTTTGGCACTGCAGTGGAGTCATTTCCCCTCTAGACTCAACATCATACAGATACACACATGCGCTTGGAATATCATTAGAACGCACAGGCACCTCTTTGTTCAGGCCCGGACCCAGACTGAGCCCGTCCATATCGCCAGTATAATTATCCCTATTATATATGACTCCAATAGAACTTTTACATCAGGATCTCCCATTACTTTCTCACAAACTGAATTTTTTTTTTTTTTTTTTTTTTAGCCGTGGCAGTGGCGTTTTGGAGACGTATATTAACAGTGGTAGTGTGTGCGGTGGCATAATGTAAGATAAACATTACCTCAGCTAACGAGCGGTAACTGCCCTGGCCCCCGGTTCTCACGTGGGTGTAAAATTATGCTACGGTCCAGCTTCTCTTCTTCTGGTTTTTACTTTGAAAGGAGGGAATATGTTTTGATTAAGCTGTTATTACAATTAGACCTGTCATGATGATCACTATACTTCTTGTTCAATATATGAACGCTGGAATATATATACTTTGGGGGAGATTTTGAGTATTTTTTGTTGTAATATGACCCAATTTGAGCTTGTTTCTTGCAGCTCGTGGCTCCTAGACTTCCCTGACCCCAGACACTACCTGCTGCTCCTCTTTCCGTGGGACCCCAAGGCGTTCCCAAACACAGACATTAATGTTTCCTGGGATTATCTTGCATTACTGCTGTTGTGTCAGTAGCGTAAAGTAGTTTCATTATTGTTTATCGCGATATCTCTGTGTAGCAATGTATCGTGGTTCAAAATTTGTTATAGTGACAAGGCTGATTAGAATAAAGTCAGGGCGTTTTTTAACTCCATATCTTTGAATGTTCTAGAGAAGCAGTCATTAAAAATTACTCGATAATGCAAGACCCCCTCTGCAAAACCCTCTGCGATTGTGCTAATACTAAAGCTAATGTGGCAGATAGTTAGTTAATTTAACCTAATTTCACTTTTCACTGAGTTTGCATTTTAAAATATATAACAGTAGATACAGTGTCATAATGTGTTTTTTTTGTGGGTTTTTTTTTATTTTATTTTTTATTTTTTTTCTCGTGTTCAGACTTGCACGCAGAGAAACTGTCTGTCTGACTGCCGTGCTGGAGCAGTGTTTTCTCGCAGAGTGCGGCTCACGATGAAGCACTCTCTGAATGAATGCTGCACTACCACTTGTTACTATATATACTAAGCATATGTATAAGAATATATATAAAAAGCCTTGGTAAAAAATATGGTAAATGGTAAAAGGTCACAGCACTTTCCCACCTTGAAGGCACTCAAAGCACTTTACATCAAGGAACCAGTCACCGCTTCACACACACATTCATACAAATTCATACAGCAGCGTACGCAGACGCCGTCCGAGCCTCGCCTTGGGAACCCCTGCAGAGTTGATAAATTGGTAGTTTTCAGACTAGTTTTCTACAATGTGATAATGTCATACTCAGAGATGGGGGGCAAGAGCCAGTTTTTCCTATTGATCACATTTTACTTTGCCATGAAATATCCAAAAAGTAAATTCACACATGTTTAAAGGGATGGATTCTTGCACGTTTTAATGTTATAATGTTGTTACCTCATCAAAAACATGCCAGGAATTGTCAGTTTCTCTACATATCCAAAGCTCAAAATGCTTTGTTCCACCTTGTGATGTCATGAAGTGGTAGTTTTTCAATTGGTGGAGCACTTCCTGTATTACGATATGACATCACAAGGTGGAACACAGTGTTTTTCTGTTTGAGAGAACAGAGAACGCAGCCAAAATCTGCAGGGTTTGTGTGTTAAACATGTGTGAAAGAGACAAAACATGACTCCAGGCATGTTTTTGATGAGGAAACATTAAAACATAGATCAGAAAATAGTGTAATATGGGCCCTTTAATGATGACTGATGCTTTCTATTAAATATTATCGGTCTATAGAATGTTATGACATCCAGCAATAGTGAAGAAATAGCATGGAATGGAATAAAATATAGATTCATTCTCTAACACAATGCATCTTATTATATTAAATGAGTTGACCATGTTCGTGTTCTAGGAGCTCCTAACATTTCAGTAAATACCGTCTTTTCCTCTGCTCCACAGACAGCATCCCTGGCTGTGTCCCAGGACAGACCAACGGGTGCTAAAGTGGTCAAACACATCGCTAACCTTGTGTCGCTCTTGTGTTTTGTGCAGGTGAAAGAGCAGGGGCCGTTTCATTTGTTCCAGACGGGCTTAGATCTGCTCCAACAGAATCGCAGTTCAGAGCTCACGGTTAACACTGGTCTATGGGACACAGACTGCAGCAGCACCGCCTTCAATAAGCCTAAAGAGAAACGTATGGGCCCAATCCACTAGATTTCAAACATCTCCCAGGCCTGCAGACCCGAAAGCCCATTTAGTCATCAAAAGGAAGACAGGGATTAAAGGGAAGCCAAGCCGACAACAAGCCTGAAGACAGTGTGCCAACATGGTAGCCTGGACATGTGAGGCTTTAAGCAGACCACCGCACATGTGCACTGGGTTATGGTTCATGTTATAGGTCTTTTGCATGCTATGAGATTGACAGTGATGGTTAAAGGTGGTATGGTTTTACTGGGGTTCATAAAATTGCTTAGCAGAACAATAGAGCGGATTAAAGGATTGGCGTATGTCCCTTATAGACCCACATACGTCCTTACATTTGTATTTGTAAGTATATCTTGATATTTTAGTTAAACATAGCTAATTGGCCTATTTTGAATCTCTTTTTTTTTAGCTAAATTCGTCTTGCTCCTGTACAGATATATTGTAAAAGTACCAGTAATCCAGTGATCAGGAAGTGCGCAGTTTGCACGATAGTTGTTGTTAGCATTACCGTGAACAGACACCACTATGGTCTCTGAAAGTTGTGAAAAGTGCTTATAAACCCATCTCAGTGAATAATTAGAATGGTATTCATTTTGGACCACTGCAAACCATTTAAAATGAATTAGTTTAGTAGTTTTGCACATTTTTAAGACAGCGACTGATGACGAATATGTTGCTGGTGTTGTACATAAGTGGACATAGCTAACCTGCTAGCTGCTGTGTAAGTGAGCATGGGTGTGCTTCTGGCTCCATTGACGCCAATTCACTTTCTATTGAAAAACTGTCACCCCTCTCTGCTGTCAGGCTCGTCATTTTGGTCTTAAATTGTTCGTATTAACCCGCTCTACAAGATTCTGGTAGTTTTATTTTGCTACTATGTCCATAAATCAAGATGGGCGCCTTCTTTCCCCAAAGTTGCTCCCGCCAGCAACCTTGCTCCGGATTGGTTCTTTGGTTGCTATGATACTCGTGCTCAGAAATGCAAATATGAAACTCGCCTCCAAATTTGCCCTCTAATTGTCAACCTCGACGAGCTTCATTTGACTGGAGCTGAACGCTGAGGGTGACGTCACACTCACTTCACTTCTTCATACAGTCTATGGTAGCACTACAACTTCTCCATAAAGTTCCTCTTCTCTCATATCTGATACATCGAAAACTTTTAGACTCATTATCTAAACTAGTATTTGCTTTAGCGTTTAAACCTATATTTACACACACATAGCGACGTGATTAAACTTTCACAGTGAGTGTTAATTACGTTTCACACCTGTGGATTTGTACAAAACAGATATGCTCAAATGAACATGTCTTTATACGGCTCTGAGGCTATTTTCACAAATGAAGCAAACAAAGTTATTCATCAGAACAAAAAATGACAGCAATAAATTTGTGACTTCACTATTGTAACTTTGCTGTTATCTGGTTCACTTTATTGCACTGCCGTTTATAGATTACCTTTTCACACCTGGCCTCGTTTAATATATGGGCATTCACTGATTTAATTGGCACAATGCTCTGAATAGCATTTCCAATTAAAGTAATAGTACTTGAGATATATATAGGTAGGAGCAAAAGCAATAAGGCAAAAGGCTAAAGTGGTTTGATCGCAATGTGAAGGTGAACGGCACTAATTTCTCTTCTATTGCGGCAGACAGCGTTTGTTCATTATACAGACAACAAATGCCTCTCATATTTGTGAAAGATTACAAAGGCGTTCAGGCACTGGGCGCTGCTTTTCAAATGCTTTACTAACAATCTTTTTATTTTTTCACAAACATAATGGTAAAGCAGAAGTGCAGTTTTGTCCTGTATGATTCATGTTCTTTTATAACTGTCTTGTATAATAGGATACTCGGGTGTTTATGCTGTTACTGTGCAAATCGGAGACAGTAGCTCAGTTGGTAGTGTATTTGCTCACTGATCTGAAGGTTGGCAGTTCAAATCCCACTCTCGACTTCAAACAACTGATGTTTTGAATGTTTTGAAGGTACAAAAGCGCTTTATAAAAATGTGACGAATGACCATTAACTCTATAACGTCAGCATAGACTCACGACTGCAGACTTTTCATTACCATAACTCTGCATTTAGTTAAAATATAAACTGCGACATAATAAACTCCCCAAACATATTTAACACAGCAGACTATCAATGCAATACATATGTACACAGACTTTTTTCAGTTGTTCTTTTTTTAATATTTTTTATAATTTCCAATCGCCATGACGAAATAATCTGTACGACTCCAAACTGGTTTTGATTTTCTCTCTCCACATGTGTAAATATATTTAGTGAAGCTCATAGTAGTGTGGAGTAGAGAGTGGAGTCCTGCAGGAGCTCATTGTGCAGGCTGAACAGGGATGTGCCTCATGTTTACTGGCTGTGTTAGTGTGACTCTGTAGGGAGCGCGCTGTTTAAACGCTTCACCATCTGCTCCAGCACAAACTCTCTCCCTAAGTGTCCGCTCTGTCACTGCAGTCACTGACTTAAACCCACACTAAAGAGGTTTCACATTAATCTGTAGTTTTAAAGAGCATAAATGGAATCCTTGTATCCCATAGTAATGAATGAATAAATACGAAACAATGAATAAATACAATACAAAAAATATAATGCAAAATATATAATATAATATAATATAAATATACATGAATAAATCATTAGAGTAAATAAACAGTGGTGGAAGATATATATATATAAAAAAAAAAAAAATAAATATCACATATAAATCATAAAAATATCAAAGTACCCCTTTAAAAATACTAGTACGTAAATGTGTGTGTGTATATACGTTAGTTGCAAGTATTTTGTGCAATTTTTGAAGTCTTATGAAGTTTTCAAGCTGTTTTTTTTTTTTTAATATATTTTGTTTTTGCTCAAAAAATTAAAAAATAATTAAAAAAAACCCTCAGCCCTTTCAGCAGCTCTCAGACAGTCATAAAAAAATACTTTCACTTTTCAGTCCAGTTAAAAAATGTAGTGGAATAGACAGTACAGATCCATGCTCTCAAATGTAGTGAAGTAAAAGTAAAAAGTATCCACTTTAAAATGCACTTAGGTAAAGTACAGATACCTACACTTTTTACTTAAGTACAGTACTTTGCTATTTTTTACTTTGTTACATTCCACCACTGTAAATAAATGTGATTTTTTTCTGAAAATTAATGGAATAGTAATTCAATTTGAAATTCATGTTTTCAAATTAGGATTCAGGAGCGTCAACATTTGAGTTAAGGCAGGTGGAACATGTTTAACTACTACAGAGAAATAATTGGGAAAAACATCGTTGTTAGAGCCATGTTGAGACCTTTTGTATGTTTGCACTGTCAGCCACTGGGTGGCACTGTGCTTCCTATCAGGTCTAGCTGGGTGTGCCCAGGTGTGCCTACTTAAGGACTAATTAAGGATTGTAACAGTGCTACAGAGTAGAGGCATACGGTTTTTGACCGTGGTTGTGCAAGTGCAGAAAAAGGAAATAAAAGGATTCTTCACTGAACACATGAGTTTTGGACTCTTTAACCACGCGTTCTAACACCTTTGGACTCTGTAAGTCAAGTAGCCGGTGGCACAGGGCCACTGGCCGCTACAATCGTTAAGTTTAAAAGCAGGTGCAGACATCTTTAAACGTGTTCCAAAGCTTTTACTTATATGTGTAAAAGTACTTACTGTGCATACTTTTCTATTTTATTTAATTATTGCAGTTATATATATCACTGTTAATCTGGGGTTCATATTGTATTTGACTATAGTATCAAACATAAAATACACAAAAACATGATCACTTACCTTAAATAGTGTGTCGTTACAATTTAATAAGTATAAGCCACATGAAGTATACGCTCCCTCTCACTCACTTCAAGCTGAAAGTGAAATGCATAGATGAAAAAGGCCCTTAGACTGTGCTCTATAATGTTCTATACAGTATCTTTTGAGCAGATGTTCAAATGCCCAAGGACACTGATAAGAAGAACGCTAATTAGACACTTGAGCTGACCAGAAACTGAACTTCGTAAGTGCTTGATCCAACAAAAAACTGAACTACTTTTTCCAAAATGAGTACAAATATATATTTTTAATTCATTTTGAGTACTTTAAAAGCTCAGAGCCCACTCTATTCAGTCGCAAATTTTGTTTGCCAATTACAAGACATTACAATGCATGCACCAGCGCTACTTAGCAACGTTAGCAAGGTACAATCATAAACACAAGCACTACACTGATATCCTTTGTGAACTATAAAAGCTCTGAATATTTTTATAGTTCATGTGATTAAAGCTGAGCTTAATGTGCACAACAGTGAATGTGCTTCTTTATGGTCACCACTGCTTAGAGTCACTGCTCAAAGTCACTGCTCAGAGTCACTGCTCAGAGTCACTGCTCAGAGTCAGTCACTCACTCAGAGTCACACCGCTCAGAGTCACCGCTCAGAGTCACCGCTCAGAGTCACTGCTCAGAGTCACTGCTCAGAGTCACTACTCAGAGTCACTGCTCAGAGTCACTGCTCAGAGTCACCGCTCAGAGTCACCGCTCAGAGTCACCGCTCAGAGTCACCGCTCAGAGTCACTGCTCAGAGTCACTGCTTAGAGTCACTACTCAGAGTCACTGCTCAGACTCACTGCTCAGAGTCACCGCTCAGAGTCACTGCTCAGAGTCACTGCTCAGAGTCACTACTCAGAGTCACTACTCAGAGTCACTGCTCAGACTCACTGCTCAGAGTCACTTCTCAGAGTCACTGCTCAGAGTCACTGCTCAGAGTCACTGCTCAGAGTCACTGCTTAGAGTCACTTATTAGAGTCACTGCTCAGACTCACTGCTAAAAGTCTCACTGCTCAGACTCGCTGCTCAGCACAAAGACGAGCTGTGAGCATCAAATAAGAAGCAGCACAATTAAAGTGGTATCGGCTCTTGGTATCGGCAGCCTATTGACGAGTATGAGTCCTGGCACCTGGTATTGAACCAATACCCGATACTGATAGCGGTGCATCTCTACTTATTACAGCGTTGACATGATTTCTTATGCATTTATAGATTTCTCAGTAAATCACGAGAACCAAGCTCAAGCCAGTGTGCCAAATAGTCAGTTAACAAACCATCTAGTCACGCATTTGTCAGTCAACACAGTGAGCGATGATGAGATCCAAGCCAAGTCTAAACAAACGGGCATAAGCAGCGACACACGGAGCATTAGTTATAGAAATGTTATGGCCCTGTCACCGAGTCATGAACTTTTCACATTGTCCAGATTATCCACAGTTTTTGCATGTATTTATTTTACTGTAAATACCACCACGGAATACAAAAACGACTCAAGATTTAAACTGGTTTATAATCAGATGTGGCAGGGTGAAACCGATGAGGTCAAAACTGGATCAACCAAGATGTATTTGGCACTATTTAAGTTACACAAGAACCAAAAAGTCAAACTAAAATAAATGCAAAAATCTGGAATAAACCAAACTTTTTTTTTTTTTTTTTTTTTTTTTGCCAGTTGCTATTCTTAATTGTGGCCTGACTCATGCACCAAATACAACCATTTCTACAAGTTTGCGACCTGTTTCATGTTTGGTTGTTCATGTTCAGGCTCCTGAGAATGATTACTAATAAACCTGTATATTATATGATTCATAATGATTAATATCCTGAATATTTAACCCAGAATCAACCCGATAAGCCAATAAAAATGACCAGCTGAAGCCTCCATGTTCCCGGAGTAGCCCCTCCCACAAACTGAGAACCGCTTTAGAACGTCTCTTGTTACAAATGACACAAAACAGAAACACAATTAGGATTCGCCTGACTCCTCACACTTAGAGGAGCTGGCACAGTGGATCCATTAACGGCTTAAAAGCACTCAGACTAATTAGGAATAGAAAAATCACGGATGCTGTTTGGACAAAAAGCATGTTGTTTTTCACACAACAAGGAGTTTTACTTGAAGACAGTTATGTTATTTGAGAGAAAAGTTTGAAATATCCATAATGCAAATATCTAAAAGTTTTCAAAATGGCAGTAATTACTCGTAGTGGGATTTGGCATGTTGAGATGAAGTTCCATTTGTTGGTGCCGTTTATCGTCAGGATTAGGAGATGTGAGATCCAGCGCTGGTGTCGTTCTGCACAAATACAGAGTTGAGGTACAATTACTGCACCTCGTACGTTTTCTGTTTAATTTTGTAAATGGAAACCCTGAGAAGAAGGGAAATATTGTAAAGAAATGCAAAAGAGACTGAAACCAACACTAAAGAAGATATAACCCTTTTACCTGCTATTGACCTTATTCGGCCCCGCCCACTTTTGCCGTAAATGCAACTAAACTGCACTTTTTTTTGTGGAAATCCCATTCGTTTCAATAGAGAGGAGAGCTAAAGTCTGATATAAAGTAGGTTAACTTGTGTAAAATGTTCAGTGTTGTATGTGATGAACACTGCACCGATTCTCTGAGAGGTTTTAAAACGGTTTTCTGGTCCATGTAGAACTTATTTGCTGTTGCTTTTGTATAATATATCTCCTTAAAATATGAAACGAAATTCGAAAATATTGTTATTGATTTTGAGGCAAGGTATAGGAGATCTTATCTGGTATATTTGTGTTCAGCTGTGTCCCACGTTCATGCTTTTCCTTGAACCACTCCACCCTCACACAAAATCATCTGTACTATTGGATTTCTGTGGCTAATGGCACATAAAAAAAAAAAAACATCTGAAAATTGCTTTTTTTCAATTTGATGTTTTCATTCAATTTCCTTCCTCTCTCTAGTTCAGTTTTTAATCAGAGGAATGAATAGCAAACACACAATTTGGGATTATGGACCTTTTTCAATTGTATCCTGCAAAAAAGAAAACATATTTATAAATAAAATACAAGTACTACCATTTATTTTTGGTTTTAACGAAATATGAAGTATGATGCCATTTGTCCCAAACACCAGAATTCATCTAATTTGGTCCAAATTTTGGTGCTGCTCACTTATTTCAAGATTGTATTTCTATTTGTTTCGACAATAGTGTTATGAGTTCATCTGTTTTAAAAAAATCACATCAAAAATTAATATATTTCTCATTATTTGAAGTAATGGTTTGAGGGTAAGTGATTTTGTAATACCAGGACCCAGATAACAAAACAGTGAGCGATTTGTCGACTTTCTGACTGCTCTTTTCTTGTAGACAACAAACTACAGTATTAGCAAAGATGTAGTAATAACCTTGTTCAAACTATGGATATACTGATTATTGTGGATGCCTTCTTTACACAGATGATCTTCGTTCTTTGCAGATAACTGGGTGGATAAAGGCTACATTTTTTCTGTGATGGTATTTTTTTTATTCACTTTGCAATTAGATCCTATTGGCTATTTTTACATTTCATTAAAGCTCACTATACGATTTGTCTAAGCCTGTATATTTGCCTCTTGAAATTTTGGATTATTTCAATGTGTCTTTTGTTTAAGGCTGTACAATTTTGGAATTAAATCTAATACACACTGAGGTAAGACTTGCGAAGAATCATTTGACTTTCAGACATTTTGAGACGTTCTTTGAGGAGGGCGTTTTATTATCTCAATAACTGCGGCCTTTGGGACTCGGTAACACCCCCCCTGGAAGAGGAGAGTATTCATTGTGTAGTAAAAGTACCTAGAGACCAGGGGTGCAGATGGGCTGTGTCAGGAGAGTGGAGGGGCACCGTCATAACTGGGGAGTAAAGGACACCGTTAGCAGCCAGTGAGCCACGTCCTGTGATGGCTCAGCAGTTCTGGAGACACGCAGTCTGTGATGGCAGCTGTCAATTAAAAAAAAATGTTCAACAGCTCTTATGTATTAAAAAAAAAAAAAAAAAAAAAAAAAAAAAATAAAAAATAATAATAATAAAATAATAATAAAAACAAGAAAAATATATAAATATTATTATTATTATTATTATTATTATTATTATTATTATTATTATTATTATTATTATTATTATCATTACATTAATTTACTGGTATTCTTTTTTCACTTACAAATTACTAGTACTAGCATTTTCCTCTACTGTCCCCACCTTACTTCCTTCAAAATCACAGAAATATCACACATGTATGACTGGTCACTATATTTGTCTCCCTTGCATTAAATAAATACATAAAAAATCCACACTATTTGCAATGCTCCCCTTTTATCATACTGTTAAGTGGTGCATCTGTGACCTAAAACAATTGTCCAGGGAGGGTATAATGAACATCAGAGCCATTGTTTGGATCACAACCACAAGTACCTTCCAGCTGCTTTATGTTCTGCAGTGGGAGATCTTTCAAATACATTTTACAAAATTCAAATAGTCTGCTTAAAACAAATCTCCAATCCGCTGCACACTGCCAGTCTTCTTGAATGACAGGTTCAGTTTAAAAAGTCCGTAAGTGTCTGTTCTTTAGCACTCCTGAAGGTAAAACCAGGAGGACCCGCTAGAACTGTCAGAAAAGTGCTGAAAATAATGACAGACACACACAGTACATGCTAAAGTATTCAAAAACTTTGGGAGTGAGAAGTATGGGCAGCACTTTCTGACCTGCCTTGTTTTAGATAAATTATTCATGAACCGGAGTTGTGACCGAGGGGACTCATTACAGCCTAATGTGGACCTGGCCCGCGTCCCCGTAAGCCCCTCAAGTTGGGAATCTTGTCTCTCGCCATACTGGGTTTGATGTAACAAATCCAGCTGGAGCCATATTGGAAGCAGCCATTTTGTATCCCTCTTGGCAAATGTTGCACCTATTTCACTGCAGCGCTGAGGAGGACTGAGCCCCTATGAATATGAATGGGCGAATCAGGGGAGTCCCACAGGGGTCATGATTAAGGCCCTGCTACTTTTGAGGTTTCTGGCAATTACAGTGGATCTGAGACCTTTGCTCTTGGAGGAAAGACTTGAATGTGGAACCAACATCTTAATTAATACTCATACCTAAAATGTAAAATATTATAATTAAATTGATTAAAATTTGGTTTAAAAAGTAAAGTAGTTTTGCATAGTAAATAATCTACAACTACTTAAAAATACAATAATACATATCTTGCAAATTTGAGTAATAATCTTATCCAACTACCATTGTAGGCGCCTTCCTTTTCTACCACTACGTGTCTTTGTTCTTTTGTACATTTTGTTCTACAGATGTGCAATTCATTTCAGGCTGCATATCTCATTGCAAATCTGAATAATTTTCCACTGGGACCATCTCACAACATCATCTCATATTTTTCATTCCTAATCTTGGCTGCTACTTTTACCCTCAATTTGTCGCCCAGAGCCAAAAAGGCAACATGGGATTCTCCAAACGTGCACACGGCACAGAAAATGCGATTATAGCTGTTAGCTTTCTGCTGTGGAAGTCTGTCTCTCTTTGCCCTTTTCCTGGTCTACAGTGAACTCCCCTGTGCTCAGAGGCCATTGTCTTCCTTTCTCCCTAGAGCATTATTCATCATCATCATGTTTTTTGCTTGTATGGTATTCCTCTAGTCCGCTTTCTCTCAAACGTGTATGCACGAATTCAATCTGTAGGGGGGTGGGGTAGTCAGAGAAAAACGAGGGGTCAGAGAATGAAGGAACTTTCCATACTGAACCAGCCAACAAAATGTATCGTGCAAATGCATTCAGTGTTCACTATGTACTTCAGGGCTGTCCAAACTACGGCCCAGGGGCCAAATCCGTCCCTCAGACCAATTTTTTTGGCCCTCATGCCTCCTCCTAAACTGGCCCAATTGATCAGGAAATATTTTTTACTACAAACTGAAGAGATTCTACTTCTATAACCTGAATAACATCACATTGCATTGTGACGCAGACCTAAAAATAATCTTCTAAGTCTTATTAAAGGTACAATGTCTCTGTCAAACATGTGTTAAATGCACCATTTGACTCCCTGTTTTGATACTGGTCCGTGGCCCTCCGCTTCAAAAATATTTCAGTATGCAGCCCTCAGTGAAAAAAGGTTGGACACCCCTGATGTATTTGAATTTATACAAGGTCTTGAATTCATAAAAATTAGCAATGTTCCACGCATTTCTGACCAGATCACAGTGAAAATATAGCACACCGTGTGGACCAAATCTGTATCATCTATGTAAAACCCGAGATTTGACACTGGCCCTTTGAATGTGGTACACTTTGCACTTTTGTATTTGCATCCTCAAAATATATTGTATCATATGTGCATTTTGCAGTGGATAGCAATCTTCTGACAGTGAGCGATATCCTGGCTATAGAGTTAAAGTTATAGCATTGCACAAAAGTTTTCTTCAAAGCCCTCTTCTATACGTTCCCCTTCCCTTGTATCTTTGACAAAACAAACTTTGAGAATAATGTTAGAAGAAGCAAGAAAAAGTCTAGACTGTAGACACCAAACAACAAATGAGTTATGTAATGGTAAATATGAATGAGCTGGTTTAGGAGAACTGTATTTGGATAAAACAGTATGACAGTACGAGCCTGGCAGAGAGGACCTCTATGTGATGGTCACTACTTCCTCCCTCCCCAGTGTTTCTCAGGCTAAACTCTGTCTATAATGAGTCAAAGAAGTTCATTGTTCGACATTCTGCAGCTCAAATCTCACCATGATACAGAAAAATTACCAAAAATATTCGAGTAGTGAAAAGAAAAAGTACCTGTGATAAACGCTAACCCCCAAAAGGTATTGTACCATCCATTATATATTGAACGATAAGTCAATATAGTATTTACCATAACAGGCCTATTCATCTGTGTTATATATGCACCGGTAAACCTCCATGTTTGTTGAGATATGTACAGATCATGCAGGAACCAAACATGTACCAGTCTGTTTCACATGTACAAAAAAAACCCTCACTTTTTGTTTTTCTGAACTTGGCTGCATGACTGGGACTTTTTCGACATTCTTTGAGTAAACGTTTGTGCTGAAGTGACAGGACGCCAGCGCTGTAATCACTGCTATAATTACAGAGGACGAGATTCTCTGAAGAAATGTTCAGGTTGATTAACGTTGATTGAATCAGTGCAAAAGCTGAAAACATTGTGGTTTTCTCTTTCAATGACAATTTGGTGTCCTGTCTGAAAAGGACTTTTATTTACGACTATACGGGAGCAACTGCATCTTTTAGTATGCCTGTTGAAAAGTTTGCAGATATTTTTTCATTCACACATACGCAATTAGACAACTGACCCTTACAATCATTGAATTGGGCTCAATAGAACTGGCACATACACATAAACTATGGCAGTACACCTCACAGGAACTCTATAGGACAGGAGTGGGCAAACTTTTCAACACACAGGCCACAATGGTTCTAAAATTTGAGAGGGGATGGGTCAGGATACATAAATGTATATATCACATTAGAGATTTGGCCTGTAACATGTAGCAAAGCATAAATATGCAGGGCTCATTGTACAAATTGTTTTCCTAATGCATTTTTTTTTTCCTTGGTGAGAAGGAGGGTCTAAGTACAGGGGATGTTCTGGGACAGTTAGCCATTTGCTTGTTTTCTGTTGAATAATTTGTTTGTCTGTTTCTGTTTCATTGTTGATTCTCTAGCTTTCGTTGGTTAAATTAATTCTCATGTTCAGCCCTAAGAGGCGACTGCTGTTGTGATTTTGGGCTTTACAAAAATAAATTGAATTGAAATTAATAATTAATTTATCAAGTTTCAGTTAAATAAACACAGCAGAAAAACTTTGAACAAGGTTTACCCTTACCTATTTTAATATAATTTAGTCACGTTCAGCGGGCCGGATTAATAAGCCCAAAGGGCCACATGTGGCCCCCGGGCCGTAGTTTGCCCATTTCTGCTATAGGAGAGTAAAGCGGATCTATTCTGCAAAAAATACTTTTTTCAGCTCTTTTACCAATGTTATAGTTGTTTCCCTCCACTATTTACTCACCTGAAGTTGTATTTGGAGTGATTCATTTTGAGCAATCTTCATTTGCTTATTTTCAAGACGCCATATTGCCGATCAGTCTCCGTTTTCATACATACATACATCCACTGCTCCGTACTACACCCCTTACTTCGCTGTCCAATTTTATTTTCTTAATCAGTGATATGCGTAGGATTTGGCAGTGTCTTGTAGTCATTTTGGTAAAAATTAGTTTTTAAATCTGCCACACACTATCTACAGCAACGTCAGCTCCCATTGGGCACTGCTGTTTTCTAACGCAAAAAAAATGGGCTTGTTTCTGGTAATAAGACGTTTTAGATCAATATTGCGATTTACAATGTCCAAATTATAACATCATGATTCACAGGTGTCATAAATTACAGCTATGGAGCAGATACAAGCATAACAGGTCTGCTTTAAACCTAAAACCTGCTGGCTTATGGGCTATTGCAACCGCTGTGCCACCATGCCTCTGAAGTAATAAGTAAACCAAAACCATACAAATATATTTCCTTTGATTGGAAACAACTGGCTGACAATAATAAAGTGGACTCCAAGATGGGGAGTAGATGACGTTACAGAAAGTACACACAAGAGTATATGATAAATGAGCTCGCGGCGTTGTCATAGTTTACCCATGTGACATTAGCCCGATGATGGATGAGTGGTTTAGAGACACAGCACTATGTCTGTGCAGTTTGTAGTGGTTTAGGGCTGTGCAGAAATGTGTGATTTTTGTTTTATGGATTTAACATGTTTTCTTTTGAAGCCTGTCATAGATCCTCTCCAGTTTATTTGAGCAAACAAAGCCATATTGTGTGATGAACCCACCAGCTGCAGTTGTGTGGGAGAATAATAATTTATGATCAAGTTGGCATTGGTAATTACAGATGGGGTTTAAGATTTTGGAGTGCAACAATGTGTATCTTGGACGCAAAGAATTTCAACTTAATTTGTTTATTAACTGTTATTTTTTTATGTAGCATGAGACTTTGTGCAAAATTGCAGAGTGATGAATTCATACGATGTGCCAGTTCACACTAATCATAGTCTGGAATTCAGAATACACACTTCTTCAATACTTCATGATGCGACTCTGGTCATCGTTAAGTTCACATGGGTGTGATTGACAGGTGGATTAGCCAATCAGGCTAATCCTGACATGAATCGGCGCAGCTTCTGCAGTGATGCTGTGGTGAAGAAGGAGCTGAGTCGAAAGGCAAAGCTCTCGATTTACCAGTCAATCTACGTTCCTACCCTCACCTATGGTCATGGCTTTGGGTAATGACTGAAAGGACAAGATCGCAGATACAAGCGGTTGAAATGAGTTTCCTCTGGTGGCTGGGCGCACCCTTAGAGATACAGTTGGTTGTGGAGCTCAGTCACACAGGAGGAGCTCGGAATAGAACCATGGCTCCTCCAGCGGGAACAGATGCCTAAGCCACCTTGGGTGGTTTGGGCATCTGTTCCCGATACCTCCTGGACGCCTCCCTAGGCAGGCGTTCCGGACACATGTCCCACTGGAGGCCCTGGAGAAGACCCAGGACACACTGAAGGGACTATGTCTCTCGGCTGGCCTGGGAACGCCTTGGGGTCCCACCGGAGTAGCTGGACAAAGTGTCTGGAGTGAAGGAAATCTGGGAGTCCCTGCTTAAACTGCTGCCCCTGCGAAAATGGATGGATGGGACACTCATGGTCCGTCCAAATATCAAAACAAATGTGGCTGCTTAAGAGGAAAAAGAAAGGAAAAAATATATATCACATGGGAGTGAAAAACATTTCTGTAGAATCAATGAGCGAAGCCCAAACTAATCTGACGTGAGATTTTATTTCAAAATGTCAGGTAACAGAGAGATATCATTCTAGGTTGGCCATGCAAGAACAGAAATATAACAAGCATGAGCAAAAGTCAATATATATGAACACCTTGGCAGAGGTGTGAGCTGTTACAGTGTTCCAACTGAATGCTTTCTTTCTGTTTTGTCTTGCGCTCTTTCACGGGTCACACATTATAAATAAATGTGACTTTCTAAGTTGCTTCGGTGGAAAGAAAATCTGAAAATCAACAAGAGGAGTCCTATTTGAGCTCTTCACTGAAATAAATTATATTTCTATGCTGTGCCAAGAGGAAAATGTGTCACAGAAGTCCAGATGTGACACTCAAATAAAAACAGGAAAATGTGGCCATGCTGGTTTAGGGAGAGTGAGCCTTACATCTGGTAATGAAGGTCAGGATGGCCAGTGTCGCCTTTGGATTGTAAATAAAGAGCTCTTTTGAATATTGAAAGTGACATGAGAAAAGCTGGGTTTCTTTGCAAATTAAGCATTTTGATAGCAACGACACAAACAGCTCACCAAATGTAACCATGGCAGCTGAATATAATAATTAACAAGTTTGATTATTTTCCTTTGAATGTTGGGGTTACCAGATTTATTTGGACGTCCCTCTTCTAACCAGCCGAAAACCACACACTGCAAATGGAGTAAACATTTGGGGATGAAATGTCTTGCCCAAGGACAGTATTATACTACATAAACTTGAAATAATCACTTTAAAGCTCAGTGTCAGTGTGTGTTTGTCCACTGTTCTGAAGGTTGCCGGTTCAAATCCCGCTCTTGACATAAAAATCATTGGTAGAGCTTGGTCATATCCACTGATCCGCAAGTTGTTGGTGCGATTCCAGCTCCCACAGATGAATACTGCTGTTGGATCCTTGGGCAAGACACTTAACCCACCTCAGCCCCAGTGTCTGCGAGGTGGAAAAGCGCTATATAAAAACCTTTTCTTATTAAATTGAACAGTATTTTGAACATAAAAAGCATAAGAAATAATCAAAAAAGCTTGGTTTGATTGTGAGGTAAATACTTTGATAGCGACGCTTATAAGCAGACCATTGTGGCGTGTAGACGGTTGGCACTAAACACAGACAAAGACACTTAGAAAGACCAACACTTTGCCTCAGACTGCGGTCTCTCTCTTCCCATGGACATATAATCAGTTTAAGAGGAAGTTTTTCCCTCTAGTTTGACTTTGATGCCCAATCACATTTTGCCCCACACTGTAATTCCGCATCTCTCCCTTCCTCGGGCCTGCCCCTCTCCGATTGGCTGTCCCGCCGCTCGTCTGATGTGGTGGTACCGTGGCATTGTTCTCACTATTGTGCCAGTTGTGGGATAGGACGGAGGGAGCGAGACAGAGATAGATGAAGGCTTGCTGTTGTGTATTGATGTGGCATTGAGGGCCCCAGTAAAAAGTTGGAAATCTGGATATAATTGACAGCTACGGCGGAGCTGGCAGATCTGGGAATCCCATCAGAACACAGAGGAATGCTCTAGAAGGCTTCGGAATGACCCCAGCACACTTTGGGAAGGGCCGGTCCGCAGCGGGACTCATATATCAACATAAGCACTGCAATATGGACCTTCTAATGATAGCCTATAGCCTTATCTTTGCTTCCTTTTGTGCAAGTTTTACACACAATTAGAGACTGGTTAGTGGCAAGAAGAACAGAATAAAAAGTACAAAGGATGAAAAAATGTAGACTTGTTGTATGTTTAGAAATGCATCCTGGAGGGGCTTAGTTTGCTTCCCTTTTTGGTTAAACACAACACATACTATTTCTCTTCATCCTCCTAAACTCCTGAAAAGGATAAAGAAAATATCGGAGACATCATGATGGTGTGTTTTGTGCATGATGGTGCAGTTACTATTTCTTCTGTACTTGTAACACAGTCAAATGTACTTTTGTAGTTACTGGCAGTGGTGGAAGTATTCAATTTTGTGAGTAAAAGTACAAAAAAATATCACACGAATGTGAAAGTACCCCGTTTAAAAATGTACTTCGAGAGTAAAAAGTAAGTATTTCACACAGATTTTGAGATCTAATGAAGTTATTTTGATAAAGATTTGTGCTGAATTTTGTTCAGCAGAAACAATTGAATATTTTATTTTTATTTTTATTTGTATATTTTTGTTTGCTCAAACTATGAATATGTTAAAAAATCCTCAGACTTTTCAGCAGGTCTCAAACAGTAATAAAAAAAATGCATTTACTTTTCTGTTCTGTTCAGAAAAAAGTACAGGTACCTGCTCTGAAACGTAGAGAAGCAAAAATTTTAAATATACTCAAGTAAATTACAGATACCTACAATTTTTACGTAAGTACACTACTTTACTACTTTTACTTTGCAACGATCCACCACTGGTTACAAATGAAGTACTAGATATTGGTGTTTGATTAGACTTGGTTGTTTCATAATCAAATAAATAGGAAGAAAATATCCGAGTTTAGAAATACTAAATAAAGGTGCTGTAGACACCTTTACTGGTCCTAGTACTTTTTTAGAGATGCTCCCTTTTTTCACACTTTGATAAAGAGGAGTAACAGTTAAGGGACTTTGTCAGCCATGTCCATCAAGATCCCAAGATGATTCTGTGTTATTATGCCATTGTGGTTTACTCTTTATAGAAAGGGTCATTACTGTACGACCTTTCATAACACTTAAGTACACGACATTTGCCAGTTGATGAAATGTATGAGACAAAATCAAAAGTTAAATCTTAAGTTTTCAAAATAAGTTTAGGCCCTTTTCTGCTATAATTTGATTTGAATTGATTTCTTTCCAGATCAGTGGGGGTCTTGTATTGTCTGTGAATGTTTCCAGTCTTTGGCAATTGTCCCCACTATCTCTTTACATAATTACATTGTATATTTATTTATTCCAACATTTGGTTTCGCATGAAAGTTGTTTGCAAAACTCTTTGTGGTGGTATAACGCTGCCAGGGCGGGCCTGTTAATCCACTCTGCCTGTTTTTGTTTTATGCCCATATATTTTGAGACCTCGGGTCAAATTTTTTGTTCAAAAGTAGAGGGAATATGTGCAAAATACCACCTGTAACTGGCAATCATAACACTGTTGTGGTTTAAACCAAAGGATTATAGAGAGCTGTGGTCAAAGATGCTAACCCCTGCCACTAGGGGTCAGTATTGGAACTAATGATTTATTTTGAGAGCATTTGTACCATGGCACGATCAAACACATTGAGACTTTAAAGGAGTATGTCAAATTTTACATACCGTGTCCACAAATAAAGATTTTACAAACTTCATTACAAAAAACTGGATATGATGGCCAAGTTGCTTATGTCATAATTTGGTGTTTTGGTTCTCAAGATGAATATCCAATCAGAAAGCAGAATGAACCTCACATGAGCCTCTCATTGGGGTTGCCAGTTTCAATGCTGAAAACTACTTGGTTTAAACCTAAAAGAACTGGCTCTGATTTGAACCCTGGCAGCGGCAGCCAATCATTAATCAGTGTCTCCGTACACTGAGAATGAACAAACGTGTGTGTGTTCTCTATCTGCAGGTTTAGGCGCTGGAAACCCAGGGTCAGTTGTGATTGTAGTACCTTTTTTAAAATCTGTAAGAGCACAGGCTACACATTGTTCCTTTAACTAGAGGATTCCTTATTCATGTATAGATTTTCTGCAAGATAGATCCACAACGTACAAGTCAATGCAATATATTTCATCTTTTTGCTCAGTCATCTCCCAAATTTACAAATCACAGATTACTTTGCTTCAGTGGTGAGAAGACAAGACTCCGTTTGAAGACAGGAGCTGTAGCATTTGTCTGAAAAGTCACTTTTAAAAAGAGCAAAATGCCACCTGTAACTGTCAAGCGTAACAGTGCTGGGCGTGAGTTTCAATGGCTTAAACGCACTTTGAAAAGAGGAATAAAAGCGTGTGCGGAAAGAGCTTTTAAAGAGGGCGCTCATGAAAAAGAGAGTCTTCCCTGTATAAATAAAGATAAATGAAATAAAGGCATGATGGTACCAAGGCAGGACTGGATGAGCGGAGGAGAGGAGAGGAGAGGAGGAGAGAGGGGCGGGTGATTGATGGAGCCAAAAAGCCGATTTCTTGCTCCATCTGATCTGCATTACCACACATGCACACACACACACATACACGCGCACACACCTTGCAATCAACACTAAGCCCCTCTGGTCTCCTCACACAGTGTTAGCCCGCAATCAGCTCACAGGTTGGCGATCAGCGAATGTCATCAACCGCACATGCCGCATACACAGAGCCACATATGACATGAAATCAGCGTTCAACCTATTCAATAAAGGTGGAAATAGCAGCAACACAGCTTTAAAATCATAGGTACTATATATATGATGATGATGATCTGCCAGCAAATGTGTCTCTAGATTGCAAAGTTCGCTATATGAAAGTTTTAAAAGTAAAGTAATAGTTTCATGCGGTGGTGATGAAAGTTAAAGGTGCACTATGAAATAATTCCTGTCTCCATGGAGATGCCTTTGCTTGTTCTGTCGTATTACACTTTTTTTTTTATACCCACGGAAACAAACACATGATGCCACCAGGTATTAGTACTAAAAAAAATACATGTGAATGGAAAAAAACATTTAAAAATCAAGATAGACAATGTCATACTGTGAAACATTTCCTGGCAAAGCAATAACATCTCCATGGAAACAAGGAGGTTGCAGATCGCCCAGTTGAAAAGTTACATGGGTCACCTTTAATATCACAAGACATTCTAGTAAAAGCCAAAGTTAAATCCGTCAACTGGACAAAAAGATGTAGGAGTGAAGACGTTTAACTGCTATCTAGCTTCTATCAATCTAGCTTCTTTTGTTCTCTTTGTTTCCTTTGTTTGATTTGGGTCTGCTGAGGATGGAGTTATATAGGGGGACAGGTGATGTCTAAGGCCCCCATTCCGGTTCAAGGAAGGATTGTCTTTCCTAACAAAACCGGAATCTCAAACTGTCTGAAAATTGGTTCCAGCCTACTTCAAACCTACAAACACTTTAAGACAGAAACTGGTTCACCCAAAGGACAAAACCCAAGGCATAAACAAAGCACTGTGGTCTACTCCAGTCAGTGTAGGAGAAACTAAACAGCCACTCCATAAGAGAATTTACCAACATTGTCGCGAGAGCCCCTCTGGAACCCAGTCTGACGTACATCTCCATCTCAAAGCCACTAACAATCCTTCTTTGAACATCACCTGCCCCCATTAAGGCTGCAACTTTAAACAATAGCTGTTTACAGTTTCAGTGTAGTTAGTTCCTCCCTCTAGATAGATATAAGGCAGTGTCCACCAGCAATCTGACCAGAACTGAAGAAAATGAGAAGAGGCAACAACTATAACATGGTTAAACGCTCTGAAAAGCGCAATTTTGCATAATAGGTCTGCTTTAATAAATATTTTAAACACAGTGAATTGCCCCTAGAGAAATAAGTAGACAATAAAAGACTTTCCTTGCACGATCAAACACACAATGCCACTCAAATTAGTTCAGCTCCAAGTTTAACAATGATAACGCTATTATGTAGTAATGTTACAGTTATCTTAAACCAGATGTTATTGCTCCAAGGCTAAAACAAAACTGGAGAACATCCAAAACCAATACAATTTCGAGCATTACATTTTCAACAATTTTCTCCATGTACTTCTTCCACATAGGTGAGCACATATGGCCTTGATAACGTCCTTTTATCGGCCTTTCTCCATGAAGTCTCACTGGGCGTCTCCATCTTGTGACTTGTTCTCTTGTCACTGTTCCAAAGAGAAGGTCAAGAGCTCTACCCTTGACTCTTAACTCAAGATTCCAGTGCCACGAGACAGTCTTTTGAGCAACATATACGGCGAATGTCCAAAGCAATATCTAATCTTATGTACCACAGTTAGATGTGTTCAATTTAATGATAATACAATGGAACCTTGTAGCCATGGTAACAAATCTTTCTGGGATGGCACAGTCTCATAGCAATAAATGCTGAAACCACAAACCTTTACCGGGGCATTTCTCTGTGGGCTTGTAGAGTTATAAGTGACACAGTGTTTCCCAATAGGCTTTGCAACAGTGTGCAATATTTGACATTCTATAGTCATGAAGTTGGATTAAAAATGTATGTATGTATTTTATGTTCAAAGAAAGGTGCTAATTTTAAGGGAAGGTTGTGGGAAAGATGGGCTGGCACGGGCAGTTAGTTTTAGTTTTTGTTTTTCTTTGAGTGAAGCAGAAAAGAGGGAGCCACTGTTTCTGTGAATGGCCATGTATGTTCCAAGGACACATTCTCACTTATACAAACACCACACCAAAATAGTGAGTATACAAGGAGTAACCCAGAGCTAAACCTGGACTTAAGAGGTCCAGACTGCATCAGGCCTAAACTGGGCTCGTCACCCATAGTGTTTGGCTCTGGTCAAATGAAGCTTATGAAGGCTAGCAGTTATAGGGACGAATTTGGAGTCGAGTTCCATATTTGGAATTCCAACCACGAGTATCATAGCAACCAAAGAGCAAATCCGGAGTTAGGATGTTGAAGGTAACGCCCCTTCCCACTCGCACCAATAGTTTTGCAGGGAGTGGGTGCTTGGCAATGCTGGGAGCAACCTCGGAGAAAGAGGGCACCTGATTTGTCTGCCATTAATGTTTATATCTTGATTAACAGACAAAATAGCCAAATAAAACCACCAGGATCATGTAGCGCAGATAAATACGAACATTTTAAAACCAAAATGATGAGCCTGATGGCAGCAGTTACAGAGTGAGGGGTGATAGTTTTTCAATGGAAAGTGAACTGAAGCTAGAGTTGATGGAGCCAGAAGCGTGTCCATGTTCACTTCCTATTTGGAGCACGGCAGCTAGCAGATTTGCTATATCCATTTATATATACAGTCTATGGTTAGCATGCAAAAAGTTGGTGACAGGTTTCATAGTTTGCATATCCTTGTTTAAAGAATATTGCGATATGAGTTTTCGATTCTTTTTTGCCGTTTTCCGACACCTATATCTCGCCGTAGCTGGGTCAGTGTGACAGCCTGGTCCACATATGGAAGTATACTCATTCTCATTCACAATCCGCTGCTGAATATCTATTGAACCAAGCTAGTGCATATGACTGTGCCCTTTATTTCAGACAGTACACAGTCTATAGGAAAGCCTTTGTTGTCTGCGCCGCTGCAAGTTTAAAGTTACATTGTGTTATACCACTGCTGTGTTCTTTACACTCTAGATAAAAGGGAGCGACAACAAAGGCATAAAACACCAGAGATGCTTGGAAATAAAACATCTTCCCCAAATATCCCATGCCCATTTATATTTTCTTTATTTTTACTACAATCTACATTTTAGATACATACAGAAGACATCAAATACTTGAAGTAAGATCACAGACTGTATAAAGAAGTGGACTGTGACGTCACCCACAGCGTTCGGCTCCAGTCAAATGAAGCTCTTCGAGGCTAGGAGTTATAGGGGTGAATGTGGAGCAGAGTTCTGCGAGTATCATAGCAACCAAAGAGTCAATCCGAAGCGAGGCTTTTGAAGGTAATGCCCTCTCCTGCCCGCATCTCTGGTTTATACAAAAGGGGTGAATACAAAAATTTGAAAACCAAAATGACGAGCCTGACAGCAGCAGTTACGGAGAGAGGGGTGACAGTTTTTCAATAGAAAGTGAATTGGAGCCAGACTTAAAAATTTGGAAACACTGCCTCATTTTGTTTTTTTTTGTTTTTTTCTACATTATAGATACATACAGAAGACATCAGATATATGAAGTAAGATATATGACATTATGTAGTAAAGAAAAAAGTTAAGTAACCCCATAGTAAAAGAAAAATTCAATTCTATCAGCTGGACAAGAAGTTTTAGAGTGAAGACATTTTACTGCTTCTTCAGTTCTGGACAGATTGCTGGTGGACGCTTCCTTCAGACAGATACAAAGCAGTGTCCACCAGTAATCTGACCAGAACTGAAGAAGCGAAACACAGTGAAACATCTTCCTCTTCTAAACTTTTATCCAGTTGACAGAATTGAATTTTTCTTTTACTATAGATCAGACCTGGGCGACTGAGGGGTACACAGACAGTAAAATAACCTCAGTAAATATTTTTTGACAAAGCAAAGGGTGACTACTTTGAGGATATATATTGTATTAATGTATATTATTAATATTTTTTCTTTGTTACATAATTTCTTATATATTTTGCCTGATATACTTGATGTCTTCTATGTGCATATAAAATGTAGAAAGTAGTAGAAAAAAACATGGTAGTGTATATATGGACATATGTATACTATTTTGTGAGTTGTGAATTATTGCAGTGTGTATAAATATATATTGGTATTAGTATTTCTTAAAAAAAAAAAAAAAAAAAAAAAAATATAATATACATTTATAACCTCCTGGAAGATAGAAAAACATTATTGCTAATTTTATTTATGGCAAACAATAAGCCATAATGATTAGCCCCAGTAACCTCATTGAGAGAAGAGAGGTCCCCCTTCCGTTCCTTTCCCTATACCTTATCGAACATCTGCACGGCTCCATATGCTCGCCTTTGTGTGCCGAGGCTAATTATTTTAGGACTTTGGGTATGAAACAACATTCCCGCCAACGTATGCAAGAATGCACATAAAAGACCACTGTGTGATAAATGAGCGCTAACATTAGCTAACAGTCTGAGGCCTGAGTACTCCAGCACAGTGACAGAGATGACTTAGTGTTGTCCTAATGCTGGGGAAGGCGACACATGCAAACACAGGCCGCTGTATGACTGATTACTGACTTAATGTAACTAAAGCGTCATCATTTCTCAGGCCAGCCACACACATTTGTTGGTGTGAAATATGAGGCTGTTTTAAATTTACATCTCTCCTCTTCTCATCCCTGCACCCCCCACCAGGTTTATCATTCATTTCTGAACATGTTTTCTGCAAAAAAAAAAAAAAAAAAAAAAGTTTACATTATTGTGTTTAGGCAAGTAAATATAAGGGACATTATGTAACTTCTTCTTGCCTCTATCAAGATGCTATTGCTTTGAATGTAATGTTGCACAGTATGGCATTAGGCTTATCAATTTTACATTTTATTCAATTATAAGAATTCTATTGCTTCTTACTGTGAGTGGGCTTGCCCTCCATAGATCTGACCTGCAACTTGGCCTGGAAAAGTTGTAGTGCAGCTTTAAACTGTGCATCTACAGTAATGTAATGTTAAAAAGTGAATAATAGTAGTAACTCGTGGACAAAAATATTTGAAGTAATAGGTACAAGTAAGTACTATAGCTTAAAGGCCCCTAAGTATTAAAGATAGCAGAAATTATGAAGAATTTTGACGTTTTATTTTCATGTAAACCATCATAAATACATTTACTAAAGAAATTCATGTTTTTCTGTCATTTCTTCAGTAAAATAACCCATCTGGACTTTAATTCAAGGGCATTAAAGTCCATGCGCATGTCTCCTCATCATAATCAGATAAGATTTATATCCATATGAAGGCTCACTCACGCTCCGCAGTCGTTAATCAGATGTTCATAAGTCTAACACATCTTAAACTGCCGTGTGTTACAAGAAGTACTATGACAAATGACCCACCCCGAGCTACACGCGTACTTATACTTACATATTTTTTTTAAGTAAAACTACTGTTATGTTTGCAAAATGGTCAAATTCATTCAAGTCGACAGGATGCACACTTAGCCATCCCTCACAGAAGTCATTATTTCCCCATCTTTAGCACCGAATCTCAGGTATAAGAGCGTATATATGCAAAATGATGCAACGCCGGCGCTAATAAGATTGATGTAGCGTGCGTGCTAATGATGGCTGCTAGCTGATGTTAAAGGTGTAATCAGTAATATTTCAGCCGTGCGCACAAACCGGGGGTAATTTATGAGGCGAGGAGGAGCGCCGCTGATCGATGGGCCGCTATAGTGTTAGCGCAGCGCCTTTCAAACTTTAGCAGCCACTGTCTTTAAATGGGGAATTAGCAGCGGCAAGGGAGAACATTTGGGGCATTTCTGCACTCACTTGAACTTAATTATTTTGTGTTCCCAAATGAGCAGTGCTGTTATGTAACTTATTTTTAATGTCATAAGAACTTACACTGTTGGTATTGTCAGTGGTGGAAGACAAATTCAATTTTGTTGCGTAAGTAAAAAAAAAAAATAAAAAATAAAAAAAAGTAAAACAAAAAAACACAAAAATTCATGTAAAAGTATCACATGAAAAAAAAATTAAGTTAAAGTAAAAACATCCCACTTAAAAAAAAAACTTTAAAATATTTCATGTAGATTTTGAGGTCCTATAGGGCTTACAATTCAGCGATTTTAATACTAATTTTTACACAGATTTGTGCTGAATTTTGTACAATAGAAACAATTAAATAAATCTTTATCCTAGCTGGGGTTTTTTTTAAGTACAAATACCTGCTCTCAAATGTAGTGAAATGAAAGTAAAAAGTATCTACTGTAAATGTACTTAAGTAAAGTACAGATACCTAAAATTTGTTCTTATGTACAGTACTTTGCTATTTTTACTTTGCTACATTCCACCACAGGTTATTGCAATGGGAGTAAGTGACTATTTTGGCTTTAATTCATTCATTGTTCTGTTTTGTGGGTGTTTGGGGACTTAGAGGGGATCTGTACAATAAGAAACACCTAGATCAACGATTTGACTTTTTAAATTCACAAGTAGATGCACATTATAATCATCGGATACTCCAATGAGGTTCCGAGATTTTGTTTATTTTCATACCTGACAGTTCGGATTGCTCAGTAGCGCTCTTCCTCAGAGTGGTCACGTGATGGCGCTGTGACATGTCCGGTCAGCTGATTTAAACAGGCGCTGTCTTCCCAAGGGCACGTTTCCGTATTTCGATTGTCTCCTTAATCCACTTCCTGGACTTTAAACCGAGACGAGGGGGCCTTTTTACTCTCACACACCTGGGATACTGTCCTGAACAAGTCGGACTGCAGATGGCGCTGTTGTCCTGCCAAAACCTGTTTAAATCAGCTAACCGGACACGTCACAGTGACATCACGTGACCACTCTGAGGAAGAGCGCTAGAGGAGTCCAAATTGTCAGGTATGAAAACAAACTAAACCTTGGCCTGAAAGAAGAATCTATTCAAATAAATGATTGGATACATTTACATGGCCAATAAAAATCTACTAGAAAAATCTGATAATCCAATAATGAGACCTGATTTTACAGTCACATAAGAAATCTCATAATCAAAACCACCTGGTCACATGTGCCGTTAATCAGTGGAATTCAAAAGGAACAGTTGTATTTGTCAGTGAATTTTACAATAACTTTTTCAATCTTCAACATTGTCTCTTTCATAATTGTCTTTGCCACGCATTAGATTGATTTTTTTGCATCATCTCCCTTGTCTGAACCTGCACAGATGTGAACAATCAGAGCAAAATCACATAACTGATTTGCCTGGGATTCAAAATTCACACTTCTTTTATACTTTAAAGAATAAAAAATGCCGAAAAACACGCCGGATTTCAGACTCAATGAGCGAAAAACTAAATACTAAACTCGAAAATGTGAGTTGAGAGAAATTTGTTTTTATTTGTAAATCAAAGGTGACCAGTGAGCTTCTTGTTTCATATATGTCATAAAAAAAAAAATAATAAAAAACTATATAGAGAGTGTGTGTAATTCCTCAGTCATCCAGGTGTGAACTATAACAAAAGACAAATTTTATTCTGATCATTTAAAGTTTTAGTCACTCTTTAAGAGAATGCACCAACACCATCGAGAGAAGATAGTGAGGTACAGGCCAAAGAAAAGAAATTGTTTGAGAGGGGAGTTAAAGAGGCAATTTTTGTCAGGAAAGACAATCCATCTTTGAACAGGAATGGGGGTTTTACACATCATTTAACTCCTATTTATAACTCCATCCTCAGACCTAACTCAAAACAAGGGAAACACTTACTCCTGTCCACATTACTTATATCACATAAGACTGTTTGCACAACCTTTCAATAATCTTCTAACTCCAGAAAAAAAAAGATGTGATTTTGTGTGTATACATGCAGGTTATATTTTTGGTTTAAGTCTTATATAACTTGCATTGTTAGTCAGTATGGTCCAGAGCGCAGTGCAGCTGTGCCAGAGAAAGGTAGATTGATAAAGTAAGAAGAGGCGGTGATGACAGGGACATCCAGATGGAGAGCAGGGTCTGCACTGATGACCATATTGTGTTGATTATCTGCACTGTGTGATCCAAAGCTGAAAGCACGCAGCCGTAACAGCACACAACAGGCAATGGGTCACTTCATTTTTCTTTCAATGTTAAACTTAGCTACTGTCTGGAGACTGCAGGCATTTTGTACCAGATTCAACAACAGAAATAATGAACTAACATGGGATTAATGACTGAAGACATTTTTCCTCAAGAGACAAGAGGAATCAACAATGCACCCGTTACAAGCAGGTCCAACAGGGAGGAAGCCCAAAAACACAGTTACACAGGGGACATATGCAACCTCTGTTATGAACTGGTAATAGCTGACTTTTTACTCATAACAAGTGGGCACATAAGGGAGTAAACTTAAACTACAAACTTCTTTTCTGAGTAAGTGTGTTTCATCGTATTGCCATCATTACTCTTGCCTTCTCTTCTACTCTCTCACAGTTTGAGTCAGCGGGTTTGTAGACTAATAGTCAGACGTGGAAGAAGTACTCTACTTTGTTACTTAGATAAAAGTACAGATACCAGAGCTAATAAATACTCAAAAAAAAAAAAAACTGAAATAAAAGTATTACATGAAAAAATGTACTTAATGTAAGTAAAAGTATTAAAGTACCCCTTTAAAAATGTACTTAAAGAGGAAAAAGTACAAGTATTTCATGCAGATTCTGAAGTCTTATATGCCTTCAAATGTAGTGATTTTGATCAAGATTTGTACTGAAATTTGTTCAGCAGAAGCAAACGAATCAATTGTGTTTTCTAGCTGTTTTTATTTGTATATTTTTGTTCGCTCAGACTACGAACGTGTTAGAAATAAATCCCTCTCAGACGATAATAACAAATACTTTTACTTTTCAGTCTAGTTCAACAGTGTAGTGGAGTAGAAAGTACAGATACCTGCTCTCAAATGTAGTGAAGTAAAAGTAAATAGTATCCACTTAAAAATGTGCTTAAGTAGAGTACAAATACCCAAATTCTTTACTTACAATACTTAATTACTTTTACTTTGTTGCTCTCCACCACTGCTAATAGTAGCTAACACGTACTTCCGATCACTGTAAAGAAACTTGTCCTTTGCATTTTACCCAGACACAGGGTGCACATGCAAGGTCTGCACAAAATGATGTATATGTAATAACCACTGCCAAAAAAAAAAAAAAAGTGGATGACTTTGCTGTATGCGTCAGTGTATGCTAATGACTACTTATTGCATATGTCTACAAATCTTCTCGAGACACCAGGGGCAGTAGCTTACACAGTGGATACATATGGAACTAAACATGAATATTAATGCATCTCCAACGCACGGCCGCAGTGGGGAATTACTATAGCGTATTCCTCATGAATGCACTGCTCCTCACCCTTATTCTTTACACTATTTATCTGGGACATGATCTCCAGTGTCTTCCTCACTTTTCACACACTTGCTCTGCGTCTGTATGGACTTAGAGTTAGATAAATGTGTGGTTTTTAGTACCTCTTGGAAGGACTTTCTCTGCAGGCTACGTGACAACTGATCCCGCTCCAGATACTTCCCGTCTCTCTCCCCTTTGGCTTCTCACATTCTCTCTGTCTAATGCTCTCCGTCAGTGCGTATTAAATCAAAATTACAACTATTACAAAAATCCTTGAATTTCAGTGACTTTTGGGAAATAGGAGTGTGAAAGTGAAATCGCCATTGATGCTGTATGGTTCAGGCCTAAAAAGTAGAATTGGTTATTGCTAAGAGTGTCTAGTCTAGCGTCTTGCCCAAGGACACAACAACAGCATGCCATCTGTGGGAGCTGGCATCGGACTACCAACCTGTGGGTCTGTGGATCTGACCTCTCTACCAATGACTGCTCTACCACATTGAACCTGATCTACTACTAGACCCTAAAACTAAACATATTTCAACTAAAATCTGCCTTTAAGTATTAGCATTAAGTATTAGCCTATAAAATGTTTTTGCCATCCAAAATCAACAATATTTACCTGCACAAGACCAAGTTCCTGATAGTTTTTCTATAATTATTTTCAGATTTATTGTTTAAAAGCCCTGTACTCATTTTGGAGCCATGAGTGAAGGATGTGTTTTAGTTGGAACTGTGAGCCCCACCCACTTAGTCCCTTCTCTCGCTCTTATGTCGAACCATGACCGAGAAACAAATGTCTGCCACAGAGAGCCACTAACAGCTGTTTCCATGTCATCTTTTAGTTATAATTGTTTTTAATTAAATTATATATGGAATGCACGTCCAGGACAGAAAGTAACCACATTTACACACTGTCATATAGATTGGTCAGTGAAACTATTGGAGATGTTTTAAATAAGAAAATAAAAACAGGAAGAAAAAAGACAATTTACTACATATGACACAAAGACATAACCAAGTAAAGTAATCAAAGTAATGGTAGTAAAGTACTTAACTTGAGTACAAATTTTAGATTTATTTTAGATCTGTTTTTTTATTAGCCCTCAGTCTTATTTTAGAAAGGCTGAGGGCTTTATTTTTATCAACTACACAATTTTGAGCAAAGAAAAATATAAAACAGCTCAAAAAAGGGTGCGCCAAAAAATGTACTTTTTACTCTTTAAGTACAATTTTAAATAATACTTTTTTTTTTTCATTTTTTTCACTTTCACTTTTTAACTTTTACTTTTCTTTCTTTCTTTTTTGTCCTATTTTTGCTTCTATATCTGTACGTTTACTTCAGTAACAAGTACTTCTCCCACCATTGGGCAAGACAACACAAAGTACAAAATCACTATTCACAGACGCACACACACATACACTCACGCATACTCAAACACACACACACACACACATGCACATGCACACTCGCACACACACACACACACACACGCACACTCACACACACACACACTCACGCATACTCACAAACACACACACACACACGCATACTCACAAACACACACACACTCACGCATACTCACAAACACACACACTCACACGCATACTCACAAACACACACACTCACGCATACTCACAAACACACACACACTCACGCATGCTCTCACAAACACACACACACACTCACGCATACTCACACACACACACACACACGCATACTCACAAACACATTCACACAGACATACACACACACGCGCACACACCACACGCATACTCAGAAACACACATTCACACACACATACACTCACATACTCACACACACACACACACACACACACACACTACACACACTCACACGCATACTCACACACACACACGCATACTCACACACACACACACATCACGTATACTCAACAAACACACATTCACACACATACACTCACATACTCACACACACACACACACACACTACACACACTCACGCATACTCACACACACATGCACGCATACTCACACACACACACACACACACACTCACTCATCAGAAACACACATTCACACACACATACACACACACACATGCACATTCACACACACACACTTGCACATTCACACACACACACACACACACACACACACACCACACACTTGTTTCTCATAGATCTTCCTCAAACATTTATGTAAAGACAAAATCAGTTAAAACATTGTTCATATTTGTACATTTTCCAGACAGTGTCACATTCAAGACATCATTCATATTTCATTCAGTTTCAATTCAGTTTTTGATTATTCTTTTCTGCTGACATCTGCACAATACTTAAGTACTATTTCATTAACTACTTTCATTTATCTAATCCTGGTGCGACTTTGTTTTCCCAATCCTGCAATAGTAATTTTTTTTTTTTTATAAACAAGTGAAAAAAAGATTAAGAGCCATCACACGGGAGATGTAATCTGACTCACATTTCAAACTAGTATTTAAATCTTTGCTCACAGACATTTGAGAGTCATCTTTCGATTCTCTGTCCAAGATTTCTGTATTTTTCCACAGGACCAAAGGGCATGGACGAGCGAGGCACTTCTACAGCACTTTAGAGGAGGAGAAGAACGAGAAGAGACGAGAACGAAGAGAAGGAGAAGGAGAAGGAGAAGGAAGAGAAGGAGAAGAGAGAAGAAGAAGAAGAAGAAGAAGAAGAAGAAGAAGAAGAAGAAGAAGAAGAAGAAGAAGAAGAAGAAGAAGAAGAAGAAGAAGAAGAACAAGAAGAACAAGAACAAGAAGAAGAAGAAGAAGAAGAAGAACAAGAACAAGAAGAAGAACAAGAACAAGAAGAAGAAGAAGCAGAAGAAGAAGAACAAGAACAAGAAGAAGAACAAGAACAAGAAGAAGAAGAAGAACAAGAAGAAGAACAAGAAGAAGAACAAGAAGAAGAACAAGAAACAAGAACAACAGAACAAGAACAAGAACAAGAACAAGAACAAGAAGAAGAAGAAGAAGAAGAACAAGAACAAGAACAAGAAGAAGAACAAGAAGAAGAACAAGGACAAGAAGAAGAACAGTCAGTCTTATGAGTTTTATCCTGATATAATAAACTTTTGTCATCCATTCGTATTGAATCAATCGTGGGTCATGAGTGCTTTCGGCTCCTATTCTCTTATTTTTGCTCATTTATCCAAATCTTTAACTGTATATACCTCAGTATTTCAGGATCTTTAAGTGTGAACTGAGTCCTGAGATGGTTGAAGATGTGATTTCCTATAAGACTTCGATGCCACGATGCATCCAGGTTTTCCACCGTAAAGTAAAGCCTTGGATTTTAGCTGAGGGATTATTCCAGATGTTACTGTGGACAGATGTTTTTCCCCCTACACATATTCAAGGTGCTACTAATAACAAAATGATCTGGCTTAACTTTTTTTTTTATTGGAAAACAGCAGACAGTAAGCTGTAAGGTTGTAGTTGGTTCTCAATATCGAGCCATATCTTTAGTAGTAGGGTTAAGGGTAGGGTTAGGCGCTCAAAGCACTTTACATGAAGGAAAAGCTCACACATTCATACTCCAGGGTTACGCAGACACTGGGGGCGAGGTGAGTTAAGTGTCTTGCCCAAGGACACAACAACAGCATTAATTTATGGGAGCTGGAATCGCACCGTCAACCTGTGGAAGTCCATGGATCTGACCTCTCTACCAATGATGTTTATGTTCGAAAGCGGGATTCAAACCTCTAACCTTCAGAGCAGTGGGCAAACTGCTCTACCAACTGAGCCACTGTTGCCGTCTCAGATGTAGTTTGATACAGTTCCATGTCGGGGAGGTTGAACCCGCCTTCCTGTTTTGGGTAAAATAGCAGATTCTGTTTAATTTTTGGAGTTTTCTGAGCCCATATGAAGGATAAAAATGTTGAATTTATTTCCTGGTGGTGTCAAAGGTATAAATTTAAATATATATAAACGTTTAGAACTTTATCAAATTTAATCTACCAGTGAAAAGCAACCTAAATTCAGAGTAGTTTGACTTTTTTTTTTTTTTTTTTTTAATATATATGCAGTTTTCTTTTCTTATATAGCAGCCTAGTTTGCACCTTAAACTGTGCAGTCTTACTTAATTTTCCAATTTCCACATGGTTCTCACCCCACAATGCGCTCGATTGGACAAAAATGGGTGTCGCTGTAGCTGTATTCATATGTGGAACAAACTCAGGGCCTTTAAGTCATTTTGTGTATCCATCAGTACTTATCTGACACTTCCCTGCACATTTCAATTACAATAGATTCATATGAAAACTTAAAATCAATTCAAGTATAACGTTTACCCTGTCTCCTCCCTCTCTCACACATGGGTTCCTCCGACAGTTTCCTGCTCAAACACAATGGCGTCGTCCTAATTGATCTGCGTCAGTCAGAGCTGTGATTTCCCCGTGGAGCGACTCCCCGCTGATTCTCGGTGGTGTGCGTTCCAGTTTATTGGCATCTCCGGCAAAAACAAACCCCTCTTTGTTCTGTGTTTCCAATTACAAAAAGATTACCCCTGTTTTTACCTCTGCCACCACTTTTAAAGACACCCCAGCTTTAATTTGTTTTTTATAGGTGTTTCATTCATTACATTTAGTCGACCTGCGTCTGTGCTGTAGAAGCTGAAACTTCAATATCGAGGACGTGTGCTCAGAAAGAGTTGTTCGAACTCTCAGGCTATTTCACTTCCAGTACTGAAACTTTTTTTTTCTTCTAATAAATCTGAAGATCTCAGCCTCAGAGCAAGGTAAAGTATTTAAAAGCTGTTGGAACTTGGCAGCAGAGATCATAGACTGTATAAAGAAGTGGGCTAAGCGAGTGTGACGTCACCCATGGCGTTCGGCTCCAGCCAAATGAAACTCAGCGAGGCTAGCAGAGATTTGGAGCCGCTTTCCATATTTGTAATTCCGATCGCGAGTATCATGGCATCCAAAAAGCCAGGATCACGTAGCGCGGGTTGATAAGAACATTTTAAGACCAAAATGATGAGGCTAACAGTAGCAGTTACAGAGAGACTGGTGACATCGTTTTTTCATCGTAAAGTCCATGGAGCCAGAAGCACGCCCATGCTCACTTCCTGTTTGGAACGCAGCGGCAAGCAGGTTAGCAGGTTAGCTAAGTCCATTTATATATCCTTCTATGATAGAGATCAACATATTTGTTTGTTTTTTCATGGCCAATACTGATACCGTTTGTTTAGAATCCAGAGAAACTGACGCCCAATAAGGTCCGCCGATATTTTTTGGCCGTTAACTAGGGACGATTTCGATATTTTCTCCACAAATACACCATTTTAATTGATTGCAAACTCATCTACCACCCTGTTTTACAACAAACTGGATAAAATATCGACCTCTGTTAGAGATTTCAGGCCGATAGCAGATACGCTCAAAAGTTGATATGTCATCCATCCGATATATCTCTACGTGGCTGTATAATCTTTAATTTAGCACAAAATGAGGTTCACAGTTCAGTTTTTCTCATCTAATCCCCTCTCATGTCTCAGTCATAGTGTATTTTTTGTGTCTAGCGTCCTCACATCTGGGAGTGGATTGATTCTGTCTGCTCACATCCTCTTGATGACTTCATCTGCTCATCAGTGTAAGTGGACGCCCAGTGTCCTCTCTTTGCCTCTGTAGTTAAAGGAGCAGTTATATCATGACACACATGGAAGACTGTGATGTCTTTGAAAAAGCATCCACGAAACAGACCTCCACATTCAAAATGATCTTTAAAGAAGACGGATTGTGCTTGTGTCTGCTATAATGTTATAATGGATGAAACCCATGGATCATTATGTTATATTTGCACATTTAAATCACAAAAGGACTTAATAAAAGAAACGAGTACACTGATTTCCGCATTCGAAAACTGTGGTGCCCAATGGAAAGTGATGTCGCTGTAAACGTCACTGAAGAACATTTACAGCGACTGAAGAAGGAAGGAAGTACAGAGCAATAAGTTTATGCCAGTGGCCGTGAAAACAGGGTTTGACTGGCAATATGGCGTCTTGAAAAAAAGATTAAAGATTACTCAAACATGCACGAATCACTCCAAATACAACTTCGAGAGAGTAAATGAGAAGGGGAAACAACTATAACATGGTTAAAAGCTCTGAAAAGTCAATTTTACATAATAGGTCTGCTTTAAAGGTGCACTACATCACTTTTCTGATGAGGAAATCTGCCAGCTGCTCACCTGAAATGTTCTAAAAATATGGGATTAAACTTATCTTTGGCATGTCATTATATCTTACATCTGAAATATCTTGGAAAATAGGCATTCTTACTGTAAGTGGGCAAGCCTCTCTCCGGATCTCACCTGTAAGTTGGCCTGGTGCTTTAATGCCATGCTGTGGAACATTTCAGACAAGGCAGTAACACCCCTCCTCTCCCATCTTCCACCAGAAAAGTTACACAGTGTGCCTTTAAATACAGGTCATGGAAGTTCTCAAAGTATAGACTGCGGTTTGCCCCAGACATTTTCACTGTGTTATAATGCATTCTCGAGTTACTGTGTAATTCGTGTCATTTCCCTCAATGAACTATGTTTGTCAAAGTTTAAGTTTGAGTAAATTACAAATCGAACCATTCTTCAAACTGTGGTGCAAAACTGCGGCTAATTAAAGTGTCACTGTTATGATTAGAGATGAAGTCATGGCAGTAACGACTGTAAAAATTCTCCTGCAGATATAACGTGATCGGACAGCATCAATCCCAAAATGGAGGCCTAACTCAGAATCCTATCCAGTTTCTCCTCATTGTTTCCATTGTCTATTGAACGTCGGGTGTTGGATGTTTTATGTTTGGAGATAATCCCGGGATTTGCTTTGTAAAACAGAGACTTAGTTTGATCCCATGTGAATGCAGCGGAGTGGGCTCGGAGGGGAGCATGTGCCGTCCAAATCTGGTGCTAAACACTCGCAAGTTAACATCTCATATTGACATTTCTCAAGAACATAGCTCCAGCTGGTCCTCATAACGATGTATGAGGAGTTTAGGACACACAAACTGATAAACTGAGTCCCCTTGATCAGGTAAAGGACTTCTCTGTTCTCTATAATTACCACCATGCTAATAGTTAAGAGAAGCGCTAACATTAACTAGACGCGCTCCCAGTCATTCTGCCACCTGCTTGTCTAATGAAATGGTTATTGCTTTGCCCGGAATGTTTCACAGCATGGTATAAAGTTATCTATCTTCTATTGTGTAATAAACAGTAACGACAGTAGTTCAGTTGGTTCGGAGTGTTTGTCCACTGAGCTGAAGGTCGGTGGTTGGAATCCCGCTCTCTTTCCCGCGCTATTTTTATCCTTCATATGGGCCCAGAAAACTCCAAAAATTAAAAAGAATCTACTATTTTACCCAAAACAGGAAGGCGGGTTACACCTCCCCGACATGGAACTGTATCAAACTGCAGCTCAGACGGCAACAGTGGCTCAGTTAGTAGAGCGTTTGCCCACTGATCCCAAGGTTAGAGGTTTGAATCCTGCTCTCGACGTAAACAATCACTGGTTGAGCTGCCTGATCCACGGAACCACAGGTTGATGGTGTGTTATTGGGCAAGACACTTAACCCACGGTGTGCCCAGTGTTTGTGTACCCTGGTGTATGTGTGTGGGTCCTTGATGTAAAGTGCTATGAGCGTCTTGAAGGTGGAAAAGCGCTATATAAAAAAAATACTGCTGGTTTCCATGGAGACTGCAAAGTTTTATGCCATTCTGTGAAACGTTCCAGTTAAAGCAACAACATCTCCGAGGAGAAAAGAAGGTTTCGAGCCATTTATATTAGTATTTACTGTGTGATTAACAAAAATGCAGTTCACTTTTTTTAGAACGCATAGACTGTATAAAGAACTGGACTAAGTGAGTGTGACATCACCCGTGGCGTCAGGCTCCAGTCAAATGAAGCTCATCGAGGCTAGAGCAGTTATGGGGCGGAATATGGAGTCGAGTCCCACATTTGTAATTCCTACTGCAAGTATCATAGCAACTAAAGAGCCAATCCGGAGCGAGGCTGTTGAAGGTGAAGCCCGCACCGCTGGTTTAGCAGGGAGCAAGCACTTAGCAACGCTGTCAATCAAACCTGTTGCTAAGTCTAACGGGGGCAACCTCGGGGAAAAATTTGTCTGTTATTAATGTTCTTGAATCACAATAGCGAAATAAAAATACCAGTATCAGAAGAGATGATTCTGAACATTTTAAGACCAAAATGACGAGGCTCACTGGAGCAATTACAGAGGTGCAGGTGACAGTTTTTTTTATGTAAAGTGAATTGGAGCCAGAGTTGATAGAGAGAAGCACGCCCATGAGTACTTCCTATTTGCAACGTGGCGGCTAGCGGGTGAGCTATGTCCATTTATATATATATATAGTCTATGCAGGAGCGGTATGGTACAATTAGAGTGTCGTTTGATAATGTTTAGGGAATATGCCTTATTATACGAAAAACCTACTTGTGATTGTTGACATGTTCCGGGTTCAAACTGTGTAATAAAAGCACTGACCATAAGCTGTCCCTCCTCTGAACCCACATGGCATCCCTGTAAAAATGCGTGGGCCTCTGCTCTGTGGGTCACGAAGGTTCACAAGGCACGAACGCAACTCAGAAAACAAAAGACCAAAGAGCGACTGAAACCTCATCAAACGGAGGAGAAAAGATCTAGAAAGTTCATAAGAGTTTTATGAAGACGCGAAGCTGCAGACTCCGATTGAACTGGGGAAGAGGTAGACGCCCAGACCGAGGGCATCTTTGAAAAACAACAAGAGTCCAAAGAGAGGAGAAGTTACCACAGCCGAGCCAATTGCATGTTCAGATCTGAAACTGTTGGGTCAAAACAACTACACAGTCACTACGCAGTTATTCTCAGCTGTAATGTCTTTAGCAGGCTTTCTCCTCCTCACAATCTGAACTTGGGGCAGGGCAGTTCACAGGCCGTAGGATATCGCCGGAGCGTCCACGGAACAGCTGACAATAATAAACATGGCTTTTATTTACCTTCACAAGCACAGGCACGTGGCCGCAATTACAGGTTAACCCGAGGTCCCTTGAACGCACCACAGCAGTTTGTACAAGGGAAGACAAATGGACTCAAATGTCACGGAGAGCAGCCACAGAGCTCCAGAATAAATGGTGGACTGGAATGGACTTTGCTCCAGAATTAACAGGGTCCTGGGATGTATTTAGCTGGAATCTCATCTGTGTTATGTGTGTTTTTGTGTGAAAGAATGTACTGGTGGTTTTCAGTCTTAAGTGTGATGATGTCATACTCTCAGCTGGGGGCAAGAGACAAATTTCCCTATTGATTATACTGTACTTTGCTGTGAAATATTCAAGCGGTAAATGCACAAATGTTGAATCTGATCAGTCCAGTTACTAACTAGACCCTAGAATAAGCTTTATTGCAAAAAATGAAAAAGCTACACATTTGATTCAAACTGTTATTGGCTGGATTTGTCTTAAAGGGCCCATATTACGCTATTTTCTGATCTATGTTATAAGATTGTTTCCTCAAGACAAACACACCTGGAGTTTTTGTTTTGTTTCATTGTTCTCCTCTCAAACTGAAAACACCCTGTTCCACCTTGTGATGTCATGTGGTAATACAGGAAGTGCTCCGCTGTGTTTTTAACCCTGTGGGGAAAGCTGGCCCGATGTGGTCGAAGTAGGACGCAGACTCAGAAAAATGATTTTACTGAAATGTATTACAGGGCACCGTGGAAAAAGAATACATATTTACAAAAAGTAACTGTGCTTAACTAAAACAAAAGCAACAGAAATTAAGAAACCGAGGAAAAAACCCACGTGTACCCAGCTACCTGAGTCAATCCCCGAAAGACTGGCTCGCCCTGCTTTTATACCCTCTCAACCCAGGTATGTTAGATACAACTTTAGCAGGATCTCATACTATACTGCTTTACTTATTATTCAAAAAGTGTTTAAAATAAAACTGTAGACAAAAAGAAAAAGAACTTAACTCAGTTCCCCTCCACATGGTCCAACCCACGGCCACTCCCAAGCCCTTAAAAATGGCCGACCTAAGGCACGCCCCCTCTTTGTCTGGACCATGTGGAGATTCAAGTAAGAGTAGATGAATGTACTGTAACTGAAGGTAATGAAACTGACAACATTTAACCAAATAAAATCGCTTTAAAGTAACAGGTGTGTGTGGTGATTAAATTAAAGCTAAACTAACTGAAAAACTAAACTAAAAAACCCAGGGATACTTATGATTAGTCCAGACAAAAAGGAGCTGTTAACTTGAAAACAACCACTTTATGACATCACAAGGTGGAATAGAGGATTTTGAGGTTTGGAGATGTAACCAGACTAATAATAAAGGGTTACTCAAATATGTGTGAATGAAACAGCATCTGTATTAAATATTATTGGCCTATAGACTGTTGCGATGTCGTCTAAAACCCAGCGATGAAATGCATATCTAGAATCATCAGACACGCTTAAAGTATCCTATAAAGAAAAACAAATCACTGTAAGATTTGCATTAGAGAGATAAATGTATTTACCAGAAGTGACCCAGCAGTTTATCTGGTTGTTCCACAGCTCTTTTGTGTACTTTTTTGCATCGCTTTTGCTAATGCATCTCTATGGAAATTGGGCACATCTGCCAGTAACACAGAGCATCTGACATTCAATCCCGAGCCCTACTGACTAATAAAACATTTTTTTTCAGCTAGTCACTAACTAACCAAGCGTGGAAAAGATTTTTTTTTTTATGAACTTTTTATACTAATGTTCCGAATAGACCCCACTGGCGGTCCGCGGCCCCCGTGTTGAGACGCCCTGCCCTGTTTTTCCATAAGTCGGGTTTTGGAAAGTGCTTTTCAGATGGAGGCCTGTTCTGTGGTCTGCGAGTTCCTTTACTTCGTTTTGTCTGTCTATCAGTCCATCTGTTTGTCTGTTGTGGTCGCTGCTCTTTTTAGCCCTAGGACAACCCAACGTCCCTCTCCCTCACACACACGCACACACACACACACACACACACACACACACACATACTACTGAGTCTTTGGCACCGGACTCAAACAAAACCACACTGGTCCAGCCCTTGGCATCATCAGCGAGATGGACTGACCGCTTTGACGTCTGTCTGGACACACACACGCTCCAAACGACTATGATATTCCCTCAATCATGGCAATTATTAAAACGTCAAACCAATTGGCTAAATATTTTTTTCTCCGTTTAACTTTATTTACGGTAAACACCAGATCTGAAAATATCACTCAAGTTGTAAGAGACAGGAGATTGGCAAAGCGCTTTCGAAAGAGTGGAAAAATTTCTCCTTGCTTTTCGGAGCGGAGTGGGCATGAGCTTCACCCAAAGAGGGCCCCATCTAAAAGCAGTTTTCCTGTCTGTCCAACCACACCCAGCCAATGCAAACGGTTATGACAAAAATGCTTTATCTAATGCTTCAAACTGCAGCAGTTCACATAGCGGCTCTGAAATGGAAAAGCTAAAATCATTCTATTCAAACTGCTATTGGCGGGTTGTCATCGTGTAGACAGAACTGGGTAGAGCAGCCAGATTTTTAAGTAAAAGTTAAGTTTCTTCAAAATTATATTATTACTTAAGTAGAAGGACCAAAAAATGACACCAGTAAAAGTAAACACGGACTTGTATGAAGTTAAGGTAATCTAAAGGACTAAACCTGGAGTGTCCAAACTATGGCCCGCGGGCTAAATGCAGCCCTCAGACAAGGTTTTATTGGCCCTCAGGCCTCCAGCTGAACCAGCCCAGTTGATCCTAAGCAGTACTTTTAACAGCAAATTAAACTATTTCTACCACTTTAACGTCAAACATCACATTGCATTGTAATACTGACCTAAAATGAATGTGTTTCAAGCCTTATTAATATACAGCGTGTAAGAATTGTTAGTTTCTGGTGCAAGCGTCAAAGAGGACCAAGAGACTGTATAGTATGTAAGTAAGTATAAAGTCAGAAGGGTTTAATGAGCTCCACATAGGTAAAGTGAACAATGAAGCAACAGACTCTCAGGAAAGGATAGGAAGAGAGTCCTGAGATGTGCCTGTTGACAGCTTTTATAGGGTCTCCCAATGTATGTGTGTGTGAGGCGGGTCTTCTTCTGGTCAACATAGTGTCACACAGGAAGAAACCTTTAGGCAAAGTCACATAATGTGATTGTTTTATGACCCTCTCAGAGTGGGGGTCACACGGTCTTTGGTGAAAGGGGCTACACATAAGAAGTGGCTTTAATCACAAGACCAGAACATAGGTGTTATCTTCTTGTCCACATATCCTTGTAGTCGCCCACACTGCTCTGCATTTGATGTAGTGCTGCATTGCTAGAAAACACCTTACAAGCGACTCTGTCAAAGCTGTGTATAAAGCACTGCATTGATCACCGGTCTGTGGCCCGCCGCTTCAAATATGTTTTGAGGTGTGGCCCTTGATAAGAAAAAGTTTGAGCACCTCTGGACTAAACCTTAAAGGTCCTACAGCTGAAACCACAAGTTTACATACAGTATATAAAAAGACACATATGCTTTGTCTGACATGAAATCAGACTAAACTTTTCCTGTATTAGGTCAATTAGCATTATCAAAATTATCTGTATTTGCTAAATGCCAGAATAACGAGAGAAGGATTTTTTCAGACATTTTTTGTTACTTCCTTCAAAGTCAGAAGTTTACATACAGTCAGATGCCAGACTCTGCCAGGAAGAAGCCTTTACTCCAAAAGAAACATAAAAAAGCCACAGTACAGTTTGCAAGTGCACACAGAGACAAAGATCTGAATTTTTGGAGACATGTCCTGTGGTCTGATGAAACATTGTTACATTTGGAGGAAAAAGGGATGGTGTTGCAAGCCTGAGAACACCACCCCAACTGTGAAATATGGGGGTGGCAGCATTATGTTGTGGGATTGTTGTGCTGCAGGAGGGACTGGTGCAGTTCACAAAATAGATGGCATCATGAGAAAAGAACATTATGTGGAAATTATGAAGCAACATCTTAAGACATCAGCCAGAAAGTTAAAGTTTTGGGGCAAATGGGTCTTTCAATGACCTGAAGCATACTGCCCAACTGGTTACAAAGTGGCTAAAGAATAACAAAGTGAATGTTTTGGAGTGGCCATCACTTGGCTCAGTTACATCAGTTCCGTAAGGAGGAATGGGCCAAAATTCCTGCCAACTATTGTGAGAAGCTTGTGGAACAATTTCCAAAGCATTTAACCCAAGTCATACAGTCTAAAGCCAATGGTACCAAATCCTAATGAAATGTATGTAAATGTAAACTTCTGACTTTGAAGAAAGTAATTAAAGAAAAAAGTAATAATTTTTCTCATTATTCTGGCATTTAGCAAATAGAAATAATTTTGGTAATTCTTATTGACCTAAAACAAGAAAAGTTTAGTCTGACTTCATGTCAGACAGTGCGAAAAAAAATAAGTGTACGTGTCTTTTTATATTGTGTACTTAAACTTCTGGTTTCAACTGTATACTAGGCAAAATTTACTCTTGTGAGCTTTATGCCATGTTATAATGTTATTACCTCATCAAAAACACACCTGGATTGTGTTTTGTTTAATTTACACATGTTTGAGTGACCCTGCATTATTACTCATTTCAAAATGCTCAGTTCCACCTTGTGATGTCATGAAGCAGTAGTTTTCAAATTAACTGGTACCTTTTACAATTTATTCAGTAGAGATTAGCAGTTCCAGGACTGAAATGATCAAAATGATTCTAATGAAGGTGTCTGGAGTTTTTAAAACACAGAGGAGCACTTCCTGTATCACCACATGACATCACAAGGTGGAATGGAGTGTTTTCTGTTTGAGAGAAGAACTCAGCCTAAATATGCAGGGTTTGTGTGAATGAAACAAAAACTCCAGGTATGTTTGTGATGAGGAAACAACATTATAACAAAGATCAGAAAATAGCATAATATGTACCCTTTAAATAATGTACAAATATGGTACACGAAGGTCATAAAACAAAACCACAAAAGTGACACAAACTAAATCATATCTGAAGGAATGGTACAAGAAAGCTTTTGTCACTTGAAGACTCATAGTGGTGACCACAAAATAATTTGGGCGTGAAGTACAAGTAGTAAAGTACTGTTCTTCAGTAGAATTTTTAGGCATCTAAAAATGCCTAATATTTTGCAGTATGTACATTTTACTTTTATTTCATTTCAGAGCATTTATCTGTACTTTCTACTCCTCTACGTATTTGAACTGGACTGAAAAATAAAAAGTATTTTTCATTTAAGGGGTCATTTTGACCATGTTGTTGGTAACATCCTGACTCTAAAGGTTTTGAGTTCAAGCTTCAGCTTTGAAAATAAACAGACAAGATTCATGAGAAAAACTGACCAAAATATGTATAATTTCTTAATCTATGTAACTATGTTTAACACTTAAATACATTTATAAACAGGTACTTAGATCAGACATGGGCAAACTACGGCCCGGGGGCCACACACGGCCCTTTGGGTTTATAAATCCGGCCCGCCAAATGTGACCAAATGATATTAAAACAAGTAAAGGTGAACCTTGTTGAGTTTAGCTTTTCAACAAGTTGTTGATCTTTTAGCATTTGATAAAACTGAATGTGAGTTTTTCTGCTGTGTTTATTTAACTGAAATTTTAAAATTAAAATTAATTATTAATTAAATTCATGCATTTGGAAAAAAATTTGTACAATGAGTCTTGCATATTCATGCTTTGCTACATGTTACAGACCAAATCTCTAATGTAATATAAAAGAATATATATCCTGGCCCCGCCCCTCTGTCAAATTTTAGATCCCACTGTGGCCCACGTGTCAAAAAGTTTCCCCACCCCTGACTTAAATTTTTCTGGGTGATACTTTTACTTGAGTAACTTTTTACCTCTGTATCTGTACTTTTACTTAAGTACCACAATTGAGTACTTCACCCTCCACTGGACACAAACATACCAAAATAATCAAAGTAAGGCCTTTTCCTTTTTACAGCACACATCTAGTCACTTGTATCATTTGTGTATCCTTCCACCTGTAGACCGCTATGGCCACTCACTCAGGTAGAGCCTCGGTCCCACAACAGGAGAAAATCTATCCATGGATAAAATTGTCTTCTCTGGCTGACTGCTCTTATTCACTCAAGCAGCGTGTAGCAAAGACACTCACATCCAAATCACCTTCTCTCCGTTTCTGCGACAGCCAGCGGAGTGGGCACAGATGGAACTCTGCCCATTTATGAATCAAATTTGTTCCGCGTATACTTTTTCCAGCGGCTGCATTACAGTGTGTTTGGATAAGTCTGTGTGTAAGACGCTTGTATACGTTATGCTGCTCTAACTGTGTACAAAACTATGAATTCCACCCTTGTTTCTCGTACTTTACTCGATACTTTGTGTATAAAATCACAGATGTCCTCGTCTATTAATCTACATGTGACTGACTGGAGTTAGACGCAGCTGTGGGAGAAGTACTCAGTTCTGTTACTTAAGTAGAAGTACAGATACCAGGGCAAAAAATAAAAAATAAAGTAAAAGTATTTCATGCAGGTTTTGAGATCTAATAAAGCTTCAGATGTAGTGATTTCGATAAACATTTGTGCTGAATTTTGTTTAGTAGAAACAATTGAATCGATTGTTTTTCCCAGCTGTTTTTTTGTTTTTTGTATATTTTTGTTTGCTTAAATTATGAACGTGTTAAAAATAAACCCTCTCCCTTTTCAGCAGGTCTCTAACCATAATAAAAAATACTTTTACTTTTTCAGTTCAGATCAAAAATGTAGTGGAGTAGAAAGTACAGATACTGCTCTCAAATGTAGTGAAGTAAAAGTAAAAAGTATCCACTTTAAAATGTACTTAAGTACAGATACCTCAAATGTTCTTAAGTAAAGTACAGATACCTCAAATGTATTGTACAGTATTGTGTGGTTGTTATGTGTGAAAGAATACAGTTTGAATACTTTAGTGTCCCAGTAACTGTGAGTAGTAACACTTTTGGCTCCTTTGTGGCATCCAAATCTTTTGGATTTGTTCTCTTCACAGAACCATTCAAAAGACTGGCTCTTTTACTATTTATTTATATGACACAAGCCAATGTGAGAACTCATTTTAGCTAAAAACTAATCACAGAGAGAAATGAGCAGGGCTAAGATCTGTCAAACTGAGAGTGAGTGAGTATTTAGCCTTTGTAATAATAATAAAAATAATAATAATAATAATAATAATTGGTATTATAATCAATTTTTTGTAGTGTTGAGTGTAAAAATTCATACAAATTAGAAAGAAAAAGATTTAGTTCTCTTAAAAAATGAAATCCAATTCTAACCGTTCACATTAAGCAACCAATCAAAAGAGACAACTTGTTCACGAACGTCACATCACTAAAAGAGAACTAGAACCACAATATATTTCTGTTACATTTGTTGACTACTGCAAAATATTCAAAGGAAAGTTAGACACCATACTATGTGGACAGTGTTTCGTCTGATTAGGCCTATTTCTCATCATTATTTAAACTCAAAGCAGAGATCTGCCTCCTTAGCATACAGATTTTTTAAGTTTTGAAGCTGCAGTACATTATTGGCTCTTTGGATCCTTTCATCTAGAGGAGGACAGCCCTGAGATTATTTCTTGCTGATTCCTGCTCTTAAACCCACTTGAACGACAAAACAGAGACCCCAGGACAGACAAGAGTCATTGAGACGGGCCATAGCGGTCCTCAAGTACTCTGAGTGTACTATGTCTGCTGTACTGTATGTTACTTTGAACTGAAACTACCTCCCTGGCTCCCAATAGATATGTGAAACGGATTTGCAACATCATCTCTAAATGCCAAGTAATTAAGATATCTTGACTCCTTCGAGATTATTTTTATTTTATTTTATTTTATTTTATTTTATTTTATTTTTATTTTATTTTATTTTTTTTATTTTTTATAATTTGTTGATTTTCTAGATTTAGTTTAAGAGTGATTTTTATTATTTATATTTTCCTAAAAATAAAAAAAAAATTAAAAAATTCTACTATAACAGTATATTGATAGACTGCCTGAATATCTCACTTGTTTGGAAACTTTTAATACAAAATCTCATTGTCTACGTCTAAAACCTGTCCATACTGGAACTGAAATGGGACAAAAAGCTTTTTTTTTTTTTTTTTTTTTTTTTTTTTACGTTGGTGCCAGTAATGCATTTTAATAATCTGGTGATAAACATTTAAAATCACACCTGCTCCTGTTTTTAATGTTTTAAATGGACTTTTGCAGCTATTTCTTTTGCCTCTTGATTTGTATTTTTCTGAATTTTAAACATGAAAAGTAGAGTCTGGTTGTCTCACTGTATAAATAAAGATGAATAAAGAAGAAATATTCCCAATTGCATCAGTGTTGTACAACTTAACACAAATGACTCTCTTTTCAACAGTATAATAACAGGTTTCAGAAACTCTGCCCTCTCACATATTTCACAAGAAACTGGGTGACTGCTAAAAGCGCTAAAATGGCTAAACATGGCTGACATCACGCAGCCCAATAATGACTCAATTGAACAACATCACAGCAGAAACACCCAACGTGTATTTTTAGCTTTTCAGTTTAGCAAAATTTTAAGTCCAAAATGACGAGCCTGACAGCAGCAGTGACAGAGTGAGAAGCGACAGTTTTCCAATGTAAAGTGAACTGAAGCCAGAGTCAATGCAGCCGGAAGCGCGGCCATGCTTTTCCTATTTGGAGCGCGGCGTCTAGCAGGTTAGCTATGTCCATTTATATATACAGTCTATGGTTAAGTCTCACGAGTTGCAGTAAACCAGGCATGTCCAAACTAAGGCCCGGGGGCCAAATGCGGCCCTCAGACCAATTTTTCTTGGTCCTCAAGCTTCCAGGTGAATTGGCCCGTATTACCTTAAACAGTACTTTTTACTCTACATATACTTTAACAAACCCATATCAAATATTTAATGTGTCCCACTGAGAATGTAAGCAAGAATAAAGATCTAGTGGTTCAGTCTAACTTGTAATAACGCCGATTTGAAGTATTCACTGTATTGGTGACGATTCTACGGGCCACAGTCGGTTCTCAACTTTGTCTGTGTTTTTATATGTGGCCCTTAATGAGAAAAGTTTGGACACCCCTGCTGTAGACGAAAGATTTGGTTGTCATTTTCATACTATTGTCGAAATCCTTCAGGACAGTTTCCGTGTTTTTTCAGTCTCGTGCTGTTGGCTGTGATTGGCTTTGACAGACAGAGCACGCTGCTGTGATTAAACATGTCTGAGCACATGGTTTGTAAATGAGGCCGCGGGGCGAGACGGAGCACGATCAAACATGAACCAAACTTTAGTTACACAATTGAGCCCAACTTAAGCACATCCAAAAGTCCGCCATTACAATAAACACGTCTGCAGCGGCGCACCGGGCCGGCTCTCGCTCTGTGTACTGTATGCATGTGGGCCGTTTGGGTTTCATGTTGAGCTTGGCACTTTAAGGGGCTTGTATTTAAACAACGTGTATATATAAAGTACTTCTGAACCTCGGCTGCATTGAAATTACGCTTGTACTACTACTACAGTTACTCCTGCGCTGGCAAAAAATAATTATTTATATTAACACGGCCCATTGCTGCAGGTTGTAATACTTAAAAGGTGCACTGCGGAACATTTCTGGGGGAGTGTTGGACTGCAAGTACATGCTTAGCCTATGCTCCGTGGTATGGCATTACTGTACACTTATAACTGTAGAGACACGCAGGTGGAGTACATGTTTTTTTTTTTTTTGTGTTATTTTTTGCAATAAAAACACCTGTTTTTACTGCCAAAAATGGGGTTACAGTAGCTAGTTATCCAAAGGTCGACAGTTCAAATCTCGACATAAATAGCGTAGAGTGGTCTGATCCACCGCCCCACAGGTCGGCGGTGTGATTCCAGCTTCCGTGGATGAATGTTGTGTCCTTGAGCAACACATTTCGCCTAGTGTCTGCCTTGAAGTTGGAAAAACTGCTATATAAAAATGTGTCACTTGTCTGTCTCTAGAGCCAAGCAGGTGGAAATCACATATTTTCATTCTTGTTATTTTTTTTGCAATAAAAACACTTATCAAACACAATCAAACTACACTTGCAAAAATTGAGTCTGATGAGTACGACACACAGCGACACAAACACAGCTGCTTCACCGACACCTCTGTCACTAAGTCTTATGTAATGCGTGTAATTATGCAAATGATGCAAAGCTACCGAAGGGAGGAGGAAGTAGCGCTATATAATATCTGTTTACACATTCGTAACAAAGCAGGGCCTGAGTGATCGCTGTCATCCGTCTCTCTGCTCATTTAAATCGATCGTCCAAACTATGTCCTTGTTTTTCTAATAAGTGCTGCGTGCTTTAGTGTACATTCTCCAGTGTTTCTGTTGACCCTGCAGGCCTAAACAAAAGATCATACAGAAATGATTGTTTGATGTTTCAAGTCTCTGGGGCTTTAGAATCACTGCAAGCAGTTAAAATAACATGTTTTTTCCTCTTATTGTTCACGTTCTTATATATGTTTATGCAGCGCAGTCTCTTCTGGAGCGTGATGACTGCATGGCTCTGTGCGCTAATTATAGGACCATGTTTCAAGAAGGAGATATTTCTTGGTTTTATAGTGCTTCTGTTCATTTAAATCTTATGTTTTGTTTAATATATAGTTTTCATATGTACTACACTGTATTTAAGCTCTTTTTATGACTTAATTCCAGTGGTGGAAGAAGTACTCAGTTGTGCACAGCAAAAAAAATCTACTTATGTAAAAGTATTTAAGTACAGATTTTAAAATATGCTTGAAGAGTAAAACGTGTAAAACTATTTGACGCAGATTTCGAGGTCTTTTAAGGCTTCAAATGTAGAGATTTTGGTGAGCTGCTTACACATAACGAGTGGGCACATAAGGGAGTAAACTTATACTACAAACTTGTTTTCTGAGTAAGTGTGTTTCATCGTATTGCCATCATTACTCTTGCCTTCTCTTCTACTCTCTCACAGTTTGAGTCAGCGGGTTTGTAGACTAAAAGTCAGAGGTGGACAAAGTACTCAGTTTTGTTACTTAGATAAAAGTACAGATACTGAAGCAGATAAATAATCAAGTAAAAGTATCACATGAAAAAATCTATTTAAGTAAAAGCATTAAAGTACCGTTATGGGTCTAACATACCCCTTGAAAATGTACTTAAAGAGTAAAAAGTAAAAGTATTTTGTGCAGATTCTCACGTCTTGTAAGCCTTATAAATGTTGTTCAACAGAAATAATTGAATCGCTAATTTTTTCTGGCTGTTTTTATTTATTTTTTTTATTTTTTTGTATTTATTTGTTTGCTCAAATAATGAAAAAACAAAACAAAAAAACTCAGCTTTTTTTTTTTATAAATAAATTAAAAATAAATACATAAATAAAACCCCCTCAGCTTTTTTTTTTAGCAGGTCTCAAACTATGAGGAATAAATAGATAAATAAACAAATAAATAATAAAAGAAAAAATAAAAATAAAAGAAAAACCCCTCAACTTTTTCTCAAACTATGATTAAAAAAAAAAAAAAAAAAAAAAAAAAAAAAAAAAAAAACCCTTTCACTTTTCAGTCTTGTTCTCAAATGTAGTAAAGTAAAAAAGTATCCAGGTTAAAATGTACTTAAGTAAATTACAAATACCTAAAATTTGTACTTAAAATCCATCAGTTCTACAGAGCTAAGCGTTGAATATCCAAAGTGCACACTGGCCTATTACATCAGCTGGATTCTATGCCGTTTTCTTTGCATTGCGTTAGCCTCTTGTCCTGTACGTTGGGTGACACATGTTGTTAGCGTGTGAGCTCCCAGCTGTGGAAAAACTCCCATGTTAAACAGTAGACATTTGTGTGCGCTAATGCTGGAACAAGGGCCCTCTGCGCTTCACTCAGTTTGGCCCAAAGTCACTGTTCACTTCTGGGAAAAGTCCTGTGTCTCCATCAGGTCTGAGGCGTTCTGTTCACCTTACAGACGTCACCATAGAACCACACTGTCACTATCAATCAACATGTACACACAACACGGCAGAGAGCGGGAGACGCGCCAGGACGGAGGGAGGAGACGGGACGGAGGGAGGAGGAGAGGGGAGACGGGACAAAGGGAGGAGGAGAGGGAGACGGGACAGAGGGAGGAGGAGAGGAGACGGGACGGAGGGAGGAGGAGAGGGGGACGGGACGGAGGAAGAGGAGGAGGAGACGAGGACAGGGAGGGAGGAGAGAGAGGGAGACAGGGGACAGAGGAGGAGGAGGAGAGGACGGAGGGAAAGAGGAGGAGGGAGGAGGGAAGAGAGGAGGACCAGGAGGGAGGAGGAGAGGAGAGGGAGGAGGAGAGGAGAGGGAGGAGGGAGAGGAGGAGGAGGAGAGAGACGGGACAAAGGGAGGAGGAGAGGAGACGGGACAGAGGGAGGAGAAGGAGAGGAGATGGGACAGAGGGAGGAGGAGAGACGGGACAAAGGGAGGACGAGAGGAGACGGGACGGAGGGAGGAGGAGAGGAGAGACGGGACAGAGGGAGGACGAGAGGAGACGGGACGGAAGGAGGAGGAGAGGAGAGATGGGACAAAGGGAGGACGAGAGGAGACGGGACAGAGGGAGGAGAGGAGAGGAGGAGCCAGGAGAGAGGGACGAGAGGAGGAGCCGGGAAAGAGTGAGGAGAGAGTAGGAAACGAGCCAGGAGAGAGAGGGAGGAGAGGAGGAAGGACCTAGGAGCTCCTTCCTTCCTAGGAGCCAGGAAAGAGGGAGGGACAGAAGGGAGGAGCCAGGACAGAAGGGAGGAGCCAGGATAGCAAGGAGGAACCAGGAGAGAGGGAGGAAAGGGGCCAGGAGAGAGGGAAGAGTTTAGAGGACAGAGGATGAGAAGAGCCTGGTCAGAGAGAGGAGCCAGAAGAGAGAGAGGGAAAGGAGAGATGGAGGAGACAGGAACAGAGGAGACAGGAGAGGGAGGAGAGGAGCCAGGAGAGAGGGGAAGAGAAAGGAGAAGAGGAGCCAGAAGAGAGGGAGGAGAGGAGGGAAGGAGGAGACAGGAACAGAGGAGTCAGAAGAGAGGGAGGCGAGGAGGGAAGCAGGAGAGAGGAGGGGAGAGCCAGAAGACAGGGGAGGAGAGCAGGGAGGAGGAGAAAAGGACGAGAAAAGGAGAGGAGGAGGAGAAGGAGGAAGAGAGACTGATTTTGAACAATAGATTCATTATATGTAACTTGTCACTTAGAAAATCACTTGAAAAAAGGAGGAGGAGGCGAGAGAGAAGAGAAGTGAGACGAGGGAGGAGAGAAAAGGAGCAGATGAAGAAGAGGGATGAGGAGAAGGAGGAGGAGCAGAGAAGGAGAGCCAGAAGAGAGCCAAATGAGAGGAGAAGCAAAGAACTGAGGGGAGAGAGAAGAGGACACAGGAGAGGAGAGGGGGAGATGAACAAGAGGGACGAGGAGGAGGACAGGAGCAGAGGAGAGAAGAAGAGAGCCAAATGAGAGGAGAAGCAGAGGAGAAAGAGGAGGGGAGAAAGAAGAGATGGAAGAGAGGGGGAGAGGGAGGAAAAGAGAAGGAGGAGATGGAGGAGAGAGCGCAAAGAGGAGGCGCAGAGGGCGACATCGTGATGAATGACACGGGTGCGATCCACGAGTAAACGGGGCTGTCCCAGATAAGTGACAGGAGTCGAAACGCTCCTCAAACGCTGCTGCTTTGGGGATTCAGTTTTGTTTTTATACATAACGAAAATCACTGATGACATTTTGGAGGTCGCGGCGGAGGAGGAGCGTTATTCAGAATGTCGGATTTTTATGACTCTCGGCATCAGGGAATTATCATGATTTCTGTAGCAGCGCAAAAGAAATGAGCATTACTGAGACATTTTTACTCAGCCATTTCTAAAGTGGACTGGGACTGTTTAGCACTTTCACTACAGAGATGTGTTCCACCTTGTGATGTCATGAGGTGATACAGGAAGTGCTCCCATTGTGTTTTTGAACTTCCTACACCTTCACTAGATGATTTCATTTGGATGATTTCAGACCTGGAAATGACAGTCTCTACTGAAATAAAGTGAAAAGGTAGATGTTAATTTGAAAACTACCACTTCATGATGTCACAATGTAGACAGAGGAGGAGAGGAGGGAAGGAGACAGGTGAGAGGGAGGAGAAGAGGAGAGAGGAGGAAAGAGCAGAGGACAAAGGACAAAGGAAGGAGAGGAGAAAAAGAGGAGAACAGGAGGAAAGAGAGAAGGAGAAAGGACAAAGGGAGGAGAAGAGGAGAGAGAGGAGGAGAAAAGACAAAGGGAGGAGAAGAGGAGAGAGGAGGAAAGAGAGGAGGAGACAGGACAAAGGGAGGAGAAGAGGAGAGAGAGGAGGAGAAAGGACAAAAGGAGGAGAAGAGGAGAGAGGAGGAGAAAGGACAAAGGGAGGTGAAGAGGAGAAGGGGAGAGAGGAAGTTAGAGAGGTGGAGAAAGGACAAAAGGGGGGAGAAGAGGAGAGAGGAGGAGAAAGGACAAAGGGAGGAGAAGAGGAGAGAGGAGGAGAAAGGACAAAGGGAGGAGAAGAGGAGAGAGGAGGAAAGACAGGAAGAGAAAGGACAAATCGAGGAGAAGAGGAGAGAGGAGGAAAGAGAGGAAGAGAAAGGACAAAGCTAGGAGAAGAGGAGAGGGGAGGAAAGAAAGGAGGAGAAAGGACAAAGGGAGGTGAAGAAGAGAAGAGCAGAAAGGAAGTTAGAGAGGAGGAGAAAGGACAAAAGGAGGAGAAGAGGAGAGAGGAGTAGAAGAGACAAAGGGAGGAGAAGAGGAGAGAGGAGGAAAGAGAGGAGGAGAAAGAACAAAGGGAAGAGGAGGGAGGAGGAAAGAGAGGAGGAGAAAGGACAAAGGAAGGAGAAGAGGAGAAGATAAGAGAGGAGGAGAATGGACAAAGGGAGGAGAAGAGGAGAAGAGAGGAGGAAAGAGAGGAGAAAGAACAAAGGGAAGAGGAGAGAGGAGGAAAGAGAGGAGGAGAAAGGACAAAGGGAGAAGAGGAGAGAGGAGGAAAGAAAAGAGGAGAAAGGACAAAGGGAGGAGAAGAGGAGAGAGGACAATAGAGAGGAGGAGAAAGAACAAAGGGAGGAGAAGAGGAGAAGATGAGAGAGGAGGAAACAGGGGAGGAGAAAGGACAAAGAGAGGGAGAAGAGGAGAGAGGAAGAGAGGGAGGAGAAGAAAGGACAAAGGGAGGAGGAGAGAGGAGGAAAGAGAGGAGGAGAAAGGACAAAGAGAGGAGTGGAGGAGAGAGGACAAAAGAGAGGGGGAGAAAGAACAAAAGGAGGAGAATAGGAGAAGAGAAGAGAGAGGAGAAGAGAGAGACGGAGTGGAGGAGAGGAGTCAGAAGAGAGTGAGGGAAGGAGAGATGAAGAGAGGAAAGGGAGGATAAGAGCCAGGAGAGAGGGAGGAGACGAGGAGAGGAGCCACTAGAATCATTTGAATGATTTCAGCCCTTGAATGACCGATCTCTGCTGAACTAAAGGTAAAATGTGGCTGTTAACACGAAAACTACCACTTCATGACATCACAAGGTGCAACAGAGCAGTTTGAGCTTTGGAGATTTAGACAGACTAATAATACAGGGTTAGATTCTGGCCCTAGATCTCGCCTTTGAACAAATTATCCTCAACACGACACAAAACAAAGCATATTTACCCTCTCCGTCTCTTTCAACCACAGCAGATTTATAAGTGGACTTTACCAAAAACCTCAAAGTTTCAAAACAACTTTTTAAAATCTCATCAGACTCAACCCAAAAGTCGACGAGTGTGAGAGAAGGAGGGAGAGAGGGAGCGAGAGAGAGATGGAAAAAGTGCAGAATAGGATGGGCTGTTGAGCTGTGAGCAGGAGTGTGTATGTAAAATCTATAAATGTCCTGACATATGGAGCGATGGGCCGCGCCGCTTTCTGTAAACTAAAACCACATTTACTTTTCGCTGCTTCTGCGAGGTTCAGCTCTGAGCAACCGCGAGGTCCGGGGTGATAATAGTCAAAAAGTTCTGCAGGTGAAGAGTGGAGGAGGAAATAACGAGGAGTTTTATGAGAAGTAGAGAACTGTGGTCAAAGGTTGTGCAAGAAATTTGAACAGATACTAACAGGTGAGCGAAATACGAGATACACACTTATAGTAACTTGTTAAGAAGGTTTATGTTACGATATTTTCTGAGCTGTGTTATAATGTTGTTTCCTCATCGCAAACATACCTGGAGTTGTGTTTTGTCTCATGTTTAACACACAAATCCGCTCATCTCTCAAACTGAAAACACTCTGTTCCACCTTGTGATGTCATGAGGTGATACAGGAAGTGCTCCACTCCATGCACTTTCACTAGAATCATTTGGATTTTTACAGACCTGAAATGACCAATCTTTACTGAACTAAAGGTAAATAGTAGCTGTTAATTTGAAAACTACCACTTCATGACATCACAAGGTGGAACGCAGCATTTTGAGCGTTGGAGATGCAGACAGACGCGGGAGTTACGTTCTAAAAAAAAAAAAAAAAACACAATAGGTGAAATCTGCAAAGTAGTCAGCTTTACTTTTTACAATTATTATATATGTTTTAAAGCGTTAAAACCTCACCACACACTTTATACACTTTTCTCAGACAGACATTAACATTTTCTCACATTTCTCAAAGTTCAAACCTTCGTAGGTGCCTTCGTCGGTGCAGAACGTTTCATCGACATTGTGGGTTTTGTCGGGGAGAAAACTTGCAAACATACAGCACTTAAGAGTCACACTGCGATTGAATATTTATGTAAATTTGGCGGAACACATTGTGTACTGTAAAGGAGACACGGCACGGAGGAGACTGATGGACAATGGTCTACAGTCCCTTAGCCAATCAGGACGCAGAATATAATGATCTACAGTCCCTTAGCCAATCAGGACGCAGAATACAATGCACACTCATACAATATAAAAAGTATGCATAACTGCTCATTAAAAATCCACAAAACAGTGAGGCAGCGAAAGGTGAACGTGATATAGTGAGGGACAACACTCTACACTCTCATGTGTGACTTATATAAGTGCCTGAGGATTGTTTAAACAGTGTTGGGACAAACTGTTTATGGGAAGAAAAATCTATGTGGTGATGTATTCTGGTACATGGTTCACTCAGAGTACTGCATTCTGAATACTTTGATTTGGAGTTGCACTTTATTATAGAATCAGTGGTGGAGGAAGTGCTCAGTTTTGTTACTTAAGAAAAAGTACAGATTATGGAGCAAAAAAAAAAATAACTCAAGTAAAAGTATCACATGAAAAAATTGACTCAAGTAAAAGTATTAAAGAAGCAGTTTGGATAATGTACTTAAAGTGTAAAAAGTAGAAGTATTTTGCACGGATTTTCAGATCTAATGAAGCTTCAAATGTGGTGATTTTGACAACAGAAACAACTAATCAATTTTTTTTTCCTGAACTAATCAATCCTTTTTCCTTTTTCTCCCCTTTTTTTCCTTTTTCCTTTTCAGCAGGTCTCAGACAATAATAGAAAATACTTTTACTTTTTAATACAGTTCAAAAATGTAATAGAGTAGAAAGTACAGATACTGCTCTCAAATGTAGTGAAGTATAAGTAAAGAGTATCCACTTAAAAATGTACCTAAAAGTACAGTATTTCACTACTTTTACTTTGTTACAATCCACCACTGCAAAAAAGTAACATAAAATAAAAACAGGTTTACTCATTAATTTAGGCGTGACAAAAATGTACTTCCAACCACCATTTAAAAACATACCAAACGAATACTGCAGTGAAACAGAAGTACAATTTAATACTAAAACGCAGACCATCAGTTGTTCGCAATTTCTCAGTATTTATTTATTTATTTATTTATTTTTTTTCAAATTGCATAACCAAAACAAAAATTACTGTAAGATAATCATTTCCAAAAATTCCGTACCTCTTTTGTTGTACTGTACCGCACTTGAACAGGGCGTGCATTACTGGTGTGGGTGTGTCCTTATCTGTTTATCCTTTATTATTATCGCTAATAACACGCGTTTCTACTCCCGGGTGATCGTCCTGCAGGTCGGTCTCGTGCCGGGGCAGGGGTGGAGCACAGGCCTAACGTGTTGCAGTCAAAGGGGCCACTCCTGTCTCCACCATGACTCACTATCACCGAGGGAGAGGCCGATAACACGCCTCAGACGCTCAAAGGGACGCACCTAAACAACAACACGGCTTTGTTTTATTCATGTGATTTAACTGCATCCAGCGCGGGCCATGGGAAGAATACATGCAGGCACAGTAACAGCAGTAAAAAAACACTTTGACGAGCGAATATAAAAACTTACGTACCTAATTTAATCACTCTGTTTCATTTTATTGCGTTCAGCTTCTCAGTGCATGTTGTAAGCTATTAAAAATAACCAAAAATACTAGTCGTCTTTTTGTTTTCTTGGGATCTAAGCAGGAACTCCCAGACCTCCCCTCACCCCAGACACTTCCAGGGATGTTCCCAGGCCAGCCGAGAGTCCCTATAAGTCCCTCCAGCGTGTCCCGAGTCCTGAGTCTTCCCCGCGGCGTCTTCTCCATGTGGGACAGAACATTGTTGCATATTTACAATGCACAGGGAAAGTGCCCGTGAGTTCAGCTGGTTTTCTTGGACTAAAACAGCCTTCAGTCTCGCAGAATCCAGAAATACTTAATAATAGATAAACCGATGTATTGTTTTGCTGGTAAATCAGGCTGATATTTGCACTTTTTTTTAGCATATTGCAGGGGTGTCAAACACATTTTCACCAAGGGCCACATCAGCAAAATGGGGCCAGATGTAAAATAAATCTAACTACTTTTTTAACTTGTTAATTAACCGTTTCTGTATTTATTACTTATTCAAGTTACAAACATTACATATGCATTTGCCTAGATGTAAAAATATGGTTGTGTAACTGCGTATCTCTTGATAAAATGACATTTTAATACCATCGTACTTTTAATTTACCCCATCGAGGGCCACAAAAAATGATGTGGAGGGCCACATTTGGCCCGTGGGCCTTGAGTTTGACACATGTGGCATATTGGCATATATCGGACTTAAATCTCCATCACGGGTCAATTTGTTGTTTGTCACCGATACACACGAAGGTTTATTTTAAAACTTGTGAGATAACTGCACAAAATGTGATTACACAGCTCTCATAAAGGTTTGAAGTAAAAAAAAAAAGGGCTTTGGGTGAGTTTGTAGTACATTTAAAGTACATAATTTGGGGAAAATAACCCAAATCGGCCATGAAATAATCCTAATCTCTAATACTTAACCATCTAAACTTTACATGACACAACACAATACTATACATGCATTCTGTGAGCACGCTTGCCTCTCCGCACATCTGACTTGTAACTCAGCCTGGTATCGTCATTTGCTTGTCTCCATGGAGATAGACAAGTACATGACTGTGGGACATTCTAGGCAAAAGCAATAACATCTCCATGGACACACGTATACATAATCCATCCATCCATTTTCTTTCTCTTATTTGGGGCCGGGTCGCGGGGGCAGCAGTCTAAGCAGCGACTCCCAGACTTCCCTCACCCCAGACACGTCCTCCAGCTCCTCCGATGGGACCGTAAGGCGTTCCCAGGCCAGCCGTGAGACCCTCCAGCGTGTCCTCTGTCTTCCCCGGCGCCTCCTCCCGCTGGGACATGCCCGAAACATCTCCCTAGGGAGGTGTCCAGGGGGCACCTAAAACTGACCAATACATTTATAATTTATTTAAAGGGGCATTATGTAACTACACTTGCATCTGTTCAAGTTACATAATGTGCCTTTATATAAATTATAAATAGTTATTGGTCACTTTTAGGTCATTCAAACCGTTACAATTACATGAACTGATGGTTTGTTAAATTGATTGTGTTCCAAATGTGCCCCTTCTGGCCTGTGTTAGGATCACACTACTCTGGACCGTTCACCTCGGCAGACACAGTAGTTCATCAGGATAGCCTCAGGGGAGAGTTTTCCCCCCTCCTTCGCTGGACTCCTGAAAGCCCCCCACCCGCTTCCTCTGTTCTGTGTCTGTCTGACCACAGGATCACAGCGCACACCTGTTTAATCCCCTCTCGTTTCAGGACAAAGAGGATCAGATTTCTGTGACCTCCGATTTCACACTTTCACAGCACGACTCATAACCAGCTCTATTAGAAATCAATGTCATGTCTATGTCATTTCCCCCATCGCAGGTTTAGCCCGTCTTATGGACTGTGCGCAGTGGTCGAACAAGTACTCAGGTTTGTTAGTTAAGTAAAAGTACAGATGCTGGCCTCAAGTAAAAGTATCACAGATTTGAAGGTCTTATAAGGCTTCAGATTTAATGATTTTGATTCGTGCTGAATTTTATACTATTGACTCAGTGTTTGCTCATATTATGAACGTGTTAAAAATAAGCCGCTCCGCTTTTTCAGCAGCTCTCAGACAATAATGAAAAAAAACTTAATTTACTGTTGAAAAATGTACAGGAGTAGAACAGATACTTTCTCTCAAATGTAGTAAAAGCAAATATCCACTTTTAAAGACACTTAGTTACATTCAAGCACTTATTGAGAGGATACTATGTTTTAAGCGAAGTTATAATCTAAGTTTTATTTCACTGTAGGTTTAGATGATTAAAATGACATATCAACTCGATTTTATTTTCACTCTGATACTGAACTTATTACATCATTATTACATTATACAGGGTGGCCCAAAAGTCACTGACACCTTTAAATCGTCAATAGCTCTTATAATTCTTAAGTTATACTCACCAAATTTTAGCAGTAGGTAAACTGAACCTTCCGAGATTTTTGGCAATAGATACGGTTATAATTGTTCACTTACACTTGAACTTATCACTACATTGAACATTTGAAAGCATTTCCGGGCTTATGGCTCTTATTTGATCCTCCATATTACGTTTTAAGTCGTTTGTTTGATTGTCTGAGGTTTAGTCTGAGGTCTGTCTGAGGTCTCGGGAGATCACATACTGCCCCCTGTCTTTGAAAACGACTTATTGTTCCTTTAATGGCATTTTTACACTTGGGGCATCTCTGGTATTAAAATGTTGACAGTAACATCGCTGGTTTTCTGAATTTGACCCACTTGACTCAAAGCACCACTGTACAATGACGTTCCTCGGTGCTATATTTGCTCATATTAATGTCGGAAGAGTAGTTCTAAATGCGCTGAAAAAATAAAAGAAAAATATATAGAAACAAAAGAGTTATGATTTTTTTGCAACTGTCAGTGACTTTTGGGCCACCCTGTATTTAAATATGTTCCATTTTGATACATTTATCTATCTCATGTATTTCTTCTACTTGTTTGCAACACCCTTTGGATGAAGAAAAGTCATTTTTCCTCTGACGCACCTCAGTCCAGTATCAGTTTGTGTGTGTTCATTTGCAGGTGCACAGCTTTTACGAACACAAAATACTTGAGGTCTTGAGGTAAATTAGTTTTTGTTATTGTCGAAGAATATAAGTCTGTGCAAGTTTTTGGGTGATGCTTTTCAAACTTTTCACACCAACAAGAAAATACTTCCCTCTCCAGCAGCACCGACAGTTCTACACCAGAGTCCAAAACAAGGGTGGAGCCAAGAGGAAGAGAAAAATGTGGCTAAAATGGACAAAAACGAGTAGAATAGAACATAGAAGAACATACTACCATGTTCTAACCTGGGAATGAAAACAGAAAACTACTAGACCACTATTAAATTTAAACACAGGTAACACCCCGATTGTGTAACAGTTTATAATAATTCGATACAGGCTTAGTAACTACTTAATTAATACCCAAACCCTAAGTCCTAACGCCATCCCCTTTAATTGAGCAGTTCCTACGTCTGAATCACTCTCAATAAACTTTACTATATGTCAAACTGGATTTTGATTCCAACTGATTTTCTCAGTTTTGCCTGAAATAACACGTTGGCTTGAGTAACAGATTTAAAAACCTAATAAAAATCATGTCACATGCTTCTGTTGCAACGAGACAATAACTTCTTTGTACTATAATCCACTTTTCAAAAACAGTGAAACTTTAAATACAGCTTTTCTGCGCCATACTTGGCCATTAATCATCATTGCTATAATAAGGGAGTGATGCCTCTTGGACCCAGCGCTGCGTTTCATGCCAATGGGAATCTAGAGTATACGATTATGGATAATTCTTAATACTTCTTAAAAATATAATGAGTTTTCTTTGGCGGACGCAAATATAGTTAAATACTGTATGCCTGACAACAAACAATGAAGCGAATGTGGAAAAATATAAAATGCTGGGTGTAGCGTAGCGGTGACTCAGGCTGGATAAGGCCCTGGCATTGTCCTGCAGCACAGTCCAAGTTGCAGTTTGGGTTTCTCGAAATTCACATGCAATTAAGAGTGTTGTGAAGGTGACAACATGAAAAATGGAAATGTCTTTATTAAAATTAGCACGTAAAGAACAGAAAGGCAGATTTGTCTTAATTTAACAAGACGTCTGGGCGCCAATGAGCCAAACTGTCTCACACAAAAACTGAAGTGAAGGGCCAATTTACTGTCAAAATAGTGTGTAAAGTACAGGCCATATGGCACTTACTCAGGAAACACAGCAGAGAATCGCAAGCTTTCCATGAGTCATTTTATTTTTGTTATTAGTTGTGTAATTATAGATGAAATCTTTCTTTCATTCAATACATTTTGGATCTTATATCGTTTTGGACCTCATCGCTAGCCCTCTATGGAAAATGCTTCGTAAATAACTGAGTAGCAGTAGTATTGCGTTAGTAGCTCAGTTGGTAGAGTGTATGTCTGAAGGTTGGTGGTTCAAATCCCGTTCGTGACATGATGTAACTGTAAGATAAATGTAACTAAATGTAATGTTAAATAAATAAAGGCAATTTTTTTTTTCATCTTGTTAATGAACTGTTTCTATATTTATTACTTATTCAAGTTACACATATTGCATTTGTATTTGCATAGATATGAAAAAATAGATGTGTAACTGTGTATCTCCTGATAAACTGATATTTTAAGACAGTCGATTTACTTTGTCGCGGGCCACATGAAATGAAGTGGTGGGCCACACTTGAGTTTGACACATGTGGCCTTGAAGCTAGTAAGTTTGTCTGTCGTGAAAGTTATCAATGAAAAAACACTCCAAAGTAAAGCAAAGAAGCAAAGTGTTGAGGTAAAACTACTTTGCGCAGTGACAACACCGCTCCAAAGTGCTCCGGCTGTATGAAAACGCTGTATAAAAGTAGTTATGAGCAGTGATTTTTTATTAATTTATTTGTTTTAATACAACCTCTCGACATATTTTGACTGTTCTGGTGATAGACTTAGTTTTAATTTTATTTGGGTGATTTTTTTTTTTTTTTTTAAGTGTCTGAAAGAATATTCTTCTAACGCTCATATTTATGCAGTGCCCTTGAACGCCTCATCAAGTGAACAGGTATGGAGAGAAGGTAAGTCCTGGTATTTTTAGTACTTTCCCATGTCCTTCGTGTATATGGGGGTGTACAAAGCACTTTTTTCATTTGCAGGTTAGACCAGGCTATTAAACATTTACTGGATTGACCATGGCACATCTATCTACAATTTAAACGTGTCAAAGTTGAAATATATCTGACAAAAAGAACATGTTGTTTTATGATTAGATTTCCTGGATCATTAAACTTGTAGAACTGACAATTGTTCTAACATAAACTAAAGTGCAACGAGGCTCTTGTTTGTTCATGTGCAGTGTTTGCATTTAAATGTGTGTATTAAAACTGCAGTGTCTTCAGATTAACAATGCAATAAAAGAAATCCAGTGGTTTTAGGTCTGACTGCAAACAGGGATTATACACACTACTGATTACTTGGGCTGTAAATTGCATCTATGCGTTTATACACACTTCACTTTCTCAGTTATTGTTTTGTGATTAAAGTCAGGCCAGATCTGAAACTTGGTAATAAACATGAAAACTGCATTAATCAAAGGCTGAGTGCTGCTTGTGGGAGTCTGAAAAAGTCCAACGATTTTGTAAAGAAGAAGAAGACTTTGGTGATATACAACTACAACTATACAATTACAACAGTGCAGTTTAGGATTAACAGTTAGCGAACCGTCATGTAAAGATACTCAAAGATGGATCAGTGTCTCTCGACTGAGGAGTATCACATAACTGATAATGTTATGTTTGGATAAGTCACTGTGCGCTGTAGGACACAGATCTTTTCGGTACATATGGTAACATCTGAAATACAGCTGTGACATCAAATAAAATACACTATATCAGGGGTGCCCAAGTTATGTCCCTGCGGCCAAATGTGTCCCTCAGACCAGTTTTTATTGTCCCTCGAAAAAAAAAAAAGTTTGGGCACCTCTGCATCATATGGTATTGTTAATACATACTTAAACATAATGGACATAGTGTTAAAGGGAGAATAAAGCTCAATGTTAAATAATCTACTTTCAAAATCAATGAGACCTGTATGTGCAACAACATGTGGATTCACTTGTACTTATGTTCTATTTGTATAAAGTCAGGTGCATTGTGGGAGGCTGTGGTACCAGCAGAGTTAGACACTGTTGCCTTTGAGTGTATCAAAGCTCTTACCTTAAGCAGAGAAACTTCAAAGTTCACACTGACCCTCTCGGAGCGTGGAAAGGTTAAAGAGTGGACATATGCAAGACAATATATAAGATACCTTATGTCACATTTGTCACTTTACACAACACAATCAGTTACACAGAGGCTGTTACTCCTTTATTTCTGATTAAATGTGCAGTATTGTGGACAGTAAAAGTTTGGAATTAGGTGTATAGCCTATAAAAAGTCAAATAAGATATGTATTGTTTGTTGTTTTATCCATCCATTCACTCCCCACACTCCGCGGCTGTCAGATACTTATGTAGCCACAGCTGCCCCGTGGCTGCCAATATGCGCCAATCCCCCACACTCTCACAAACACAAGCATAACCGCAAATAAAACACACAGGACAGTCTTAATTTATGACTACATTTGTTTGACTAACTTTGAAGTTGTATCATTACAGCCAACTCATCATTACTGTCTGTATTTACACTTGTATGAAGATTTAAAGTGTGTCTATAGATCTTGACCCAGTACTGAAGACTGACAGTCCTCTTTAATCCCTTCCCAACAAAAAACTCCCCCTCACATCTTCACATCTGCGCGTATCTGTCTCTTTAAACGTGCGTCCTCGTGGTATTCTTCGCGCACTTGATCCTGTCCCGTCTCAAACCTGCGTAAATACTCTGGTAAACACGCGTTATCGCACCGACGTGTCGCTTTAAGAGTGAGTCTTCCGATGGCTTCTTGATATTAATAGAGCTGCCGTGTCTTCCTCCTCTGACGTAATGCCAAAGCAAGTCCTGTCACTGCTCTGCGATAACACCAACCCAAATATGATACCAGACCACCAGCTGCTGCGGGCTGCGTTTCCAAACAAACTCAAATCTGTACATCGGAATATATTGCACTGCCAAGCTCCCTGTCCTCACTTTGTTCCCGGTGTCTGTTTGTCTAGTGTGTAGCTTGAAGCCTTAACTAGCCTATCTCTCCTTCCCTCCCAGACCAAAGAAAAAAGCGGCCAAGACACAGTCACCCCGTCCGACATCATCAACAAACAAAAAGCCCACTAAGAGACGAGGCAGCCCGGCCATCAAGCAGCGAACCAGCCATCCACCATCTTACCCTGCTGCAAAAGACGCAAATGTACAATCTGATCAACAGGTAAGCGCAACAGAAACAAAACACGGGCACTTTTACGCAGCACACTCCTCTATACCAGTGTTGTGAACGTGCTTGGTGCATTGTGCTATCCAAATGTTCAACGGTGTGGAGGTGACGCATATGGCGCGCGAGGAAAACGCACGAGAACCAGGGGGAAATGACACGGTGCGTGATCCAGGGCGCGTTAACGCAAAGTATATGGCACCGTTCGCGTCCGATGGGTAGGTTTTTACGACGGGCAGCAGTCGGTTTGCGTCCTTATGTAACTAACGGCCCGAGCCCCGTCGCTAAGGAAAAGAGGGATCCGCTGAATGAGAGAGAGAGACACACACACACACACACAAGAGAGGGAGGGAAGGAGGGAGGGAGGGAAAAGAGCAGCACCGCTTTGAATTCACATGGCAATTTACATTTAGGTTAGGACACCCAAACGCAACACAAATACAAATTGGGGGGCTACTGGGGACAGCTAACCCGACTGAGCTGGTCTAACGCAGCTCACGGCGAGGGGACGTGGAGTCAGTGCAAGTAGGTTTGACAAAGTTTTCTTGTTTTTGCATCCAATTCGGAAAAGTGGCATCCCGGCTGAGCTAGAGCTACAAGTTGCTAAAAGCCGGAGCACTTTGGAGCGGTGTTGTCACTGCGCAAAGTAGTTTTACCTCAACACTTTGCTTCTTTGCTTTACTTTGGAGTGTTTTTTCATTGATAACTTTCACGCAGACTTCTTATCTAGCTTCCCAAGTTCAGATTTCTCGCTTTGTGGAATTACGCACGCTGTTTTTTTGGAAAGTTGTCGCGTAAACTTTGAGGTTGGAAGCGCTGGTCCACTTCAAAGGGATGCGTTAATAAAGCGGTTTTGAGTCCGATATGGCGCTGCTTTTTTTTTTTTTTTTTTTTTAGGAGCTCTTTCATTGTTAGGGGCAGAGCGCGTGGTGGACAGAAATCAGCGTAAAACAAGCTCTAAAACTACAGCTACTTGAAACCAGAGAGAGGACAGTTACGCACGAGGTCGGTTGTTTGTGTGCATTGGTTGGTTGTTATTGAACTTTTCTCGAGTGATGCCGGGAAGACCTAGTTGCGTTTCCACTCAAGTTTGAAAAGTCCCCCCTCCTCTCCTGTGGTGGCAAGAAACTGTGATGTTCTTTTGAGATAAGGGAGCAGGGTAGGCATGACAACTCTGTGGGGAGAGAGGAGTATGTGGATTCAGCACAATAAGGCACACACTGCAAGGAAGTCTTTTACATGCTCCTTCACACTGCTCCAGCTCTGGGACAAACACAAATGCACCCAGTGGACTTCTGTTTCACTGATAACCCCCAGCCTGCCAGGCCCAGGGGACTACTGCGCAGCCAGACTGTTTGTTAAAACTGATGAAGTTCACTTAGTTTCATGAGAAAGTTTTAAATAAACCAATTCAGAAAGTTATAGCAGTTCATCCGTCATTACATTGCTATAGACTTTAAGGGATTTGATCAAATTGCAAGTTGTCAAAATAGTTTTAAAATGTTTCTTTTCTTCCTGCAGAAAATATGCTTTCGGCTCATAAACCTGTTGTAAAGTAAAGTAAAGTAGAGTCCACAAAAGTTTGGAGCAGTGCAGAAATGTGCCTAAAGATACAGATATAACGCTGTCGTATAGAGTCAAGTTTGGAGTTTTGTCAGAGATTCGTTCACACATTTTTGAGGTTCTGGAAGTAACTTTTAGCTAAACGTGATGACGCTAAAATGTGATAGTGGCTCATGTCAGACGCACGTGATTTCTTCCCAGACGGCTCTGAAGTCTTATCTAAAACACAGTAGTAAGTCGTAACAAAGTAACAAATAGGCCTGATCACTTCACTTTAGGAGAGACTGACGACGTTTTTTTTTTGGGCAACATATAGAAAAATCTGAGAACTTATTTTTACATTTAACAATCTCTCATTTCTCGTGTCTCTCTTTGCGTCTGACTGACAAATATCCATGTTTTCGTTACTATTAAAATCACGGCCCTTTTCCACTCTTAACTTGTCACTCAAGTTTCAAACCCTTTACGTCCAATCAAGTTCCCCTTATACCCTTTTACTACGCATGAAATACACATTAGTTACACATTTCTATCATTTTACCACGTACCTATAAAACAGTGCTTTGTGCATGGGGCCAAACTCGAGCAGTTTCTTTCACTTCGTAGACACTGGATATTATTGTATCTAACAGCCTTGTTCACGGACGCTATTAAACGTCAAAAACGGTTGAGGACTTCCTAAAGCGAACATCGGCTTGTAAAACTTTTTTCCCCTTAATACGTCGGTCTTTTCCTGTCTGAACGCAGAGACAGCCGTGGCTAACTCATATGGCCGCAATATGTTGGAGGCTCTGCGGTACAACTGAGGAGAGAAAGTTTTGCGAGTGAGAGTAAGAAATGCCCCGTTAGACGATAGTGAGGATGTTTGGTTTTATTGATGGTTTGATGTGCTGTAAGATTCGAAGGACAACTGCAGCGATTTTGTGGGATTCTCCTCACTTTCGTCTCGGGTTGTTTGAAAGCAGAGCAGAGTTTCGTGCGGAAAAGTTGAAGTTTAAGCTTATATGAGGCTTTCTGGTCAAGTATTTCATGCTGAATGTTTAGATGATTTAGAGCTTTGTGCCAGTCAAAATTATTTATTAAAAAAAAGCTTTTCACTGACAGTCAACAAGTGTTTACCAATTATTAATAACTGTAATATTTAGAATTTTTACGTAATAGTTACTACTCAAACCTCCCGAAACTGAAATCTGTCTGAATAAGTCCAAATGAATTTACATCACCCAGCGGCGTTGTGGTGTGGTCTGAAATATAACGTTTGGGTTTGTCCACTGTGCTGTATTTGATGAATGTCTGATGAATGTAGACGATCTGGAAAAGTTACCTCTGATTACGGAATTGTTATTTTAATTCGCTCATATAATATTAATCCGTCTCGAAATGTAGTCACGGAATACCACTTTATGGCATAGGGAGTGTCGCTACAATCATCATTACATTACGCTTATGATTCTCCCAATTAAAACTTAAGCTTATCTTTGAGCTCATCTGACCGCAAAGTTGGCATTTATACTCTGACGTTTTGCAGTTAGAGCATCGTAAATGTAAAGAAACGTGTTATTGTTGTGCCCCCGGATCAAGTGTGGCGTCGTGATTCATGATTTTAAAGTCCAGACAAAACAGTGAAGCGCTCGTTTGCGTCCTCCCTGTGATGATAACAGGTGTCTAGACTCAACTGTCCCACTTTTCCATATTGCGACACATTTGACTGTTTTATTTGACTTTGGTGTTTGGTTTATTTTTACATGCCACTTAATTACATTAGAAGGAAGGCCTCGCTCAGATAGTTTATATGTGGTCTGTCTGCACGGCTCACCCACGGCTGTCTACTACTACTACTACTACTACTACTACTTTTACTTCATGCCCTGCGTTTTAATCCGCTGCTCTTGTTTATTTACACGCGCCGGTGGCTTAAAATTAAAGTTGCTCAACACTGAAACCAAATCTGATAGGAATTCTTCTGCCATGAGTGTGGTTAGAGTCACGATTTATCTTGTTCGAATCAGTATTCAGTTCACGGGCGTATTTTAAACGTGTCCAGGGGCATTCGTATTTGCGAGAAAGATTGACCCATGGATTGCTACATTAACGCAAGCTCAGAACTTATTTGTAGAGGTCTGATCCTTAGTGTCTTTTTGCGAGATTTGCCATAAAATGTAGAGATTTTGTTATCTGCAAACAGATTCTCTAAGCAGTTTGATATATGCAAAAATGTCTATTCAGTTGCAATGATTTGTGCAGCCCTACTTCAAATTATCTAAACTTGCGATGATAGCATCTATTAGTACAATCAGTGCGTTTCACTTTAAAGTAAGCCTGCTGTTCAGATCAAGAAAAACACTCATTTGTCATGGCTAGTTTGTTTGGGGGAAAGGCTCACTGGGCTTCTGGCTCTCACTAACTGTTGTTATTAGTTTTGCCTTATTTCTCGGGGATGTTAGCGACTTCAGCTCCCTCGCCGGTTGCTTTATTAGATCCTTTGAGCGTATTGTCCTGGTTCGAGAAGCTAAGGTTAAACAGCAGTTAAGTTGTGCACGCTAAAAGGCTGCGTGTAATCCTCTTTCAGACATGTGAGTTCACACTTTTACTGCTATGGTTTCAGTCTGAGCTCAGTTTAGTCCTGATGTCGACTCGGTTTGTTCCTGTTACCGTCCTGGTTTAGTCCTGGTTTAGTCCTGGTTTAGTCCTGGTTCAGTCCTGGTTTGATTAAGGTTTAACCCGAAGTTTAACCTTAATTTTCATGGGGTGTTGTGTGTGCAAATGTGAAAAGACGCAGTTTTAGCACACAAAATCAGCGTATCATCTTTACTTCAACATACCTTTGAGTGTAGTAGTAATATTAGTCAATTAAAAAGGCTACACAAATGTATTATAAATATACTTCTTGCTACTTCTGCTTGCAGCTCTAATCACTGCCTTTCCTGAGTACAGTAACGCAATGGTTTCCTCCTAACTATATGCAGCCTTTGTGTCAAATCTATTTAAACATCTCTCATGTACTGTATTGTTTCCAGCACGTCACTGACACTTAATATGTTACTAGCATTTTCACTCATGTTTAAATGCTCTCGTCTTATCAGTACTGAAAGTGCCTGGCCTGTTTTGACTCAACCCTAACTACAATTGCGTTTCCTGTGCAGCCCGATGACTCTTATCTGCTTCTCCTCATCAGCTGTGACCTTGATAATGCAGTGAGTAATATCTTCGAGAGATCGTGTGTGCTTTAATACAACTTTCTAAAAGCAATTTCATTCTTCGGAGATGTTATTAGCATATTAGTCAGTTTTACCATAACTTTGTGCAACAGGGAAAGCAGCCAAAAGTTGAGTTGATGCCATTTGTCTTTTGTGCAAAGCTAGACGGAGATTTCATTCTTTGTTTCTTCCTTTCTTTTAAATCACTATAATTGAGTTACGGTGGCAGATGCAGTACAATATAATGCGATATGAGATCTAATGCGTGTGTGTTTTTCTAGTATAGGTTAGCTAACACTGATCTGGAACGTTGCTTTTACATTTTTAATCTAAAAACACCTAGATCACAGATGGAGATAGTCATTAAGTAGTTTGCACTCAAGTAAAAAAAATAAAAAAATGTAGTTTTGTGTGTGCAGAAAGCCTGTACAATTAGACTTTTTCTATTAAATCAAATGCATGTGGTTCTGAATATGAATTTACTGCACAATATCAAGACAATCTGTGAATTTTAACACAAATAATGCCAATTTATTCAATGTATTAAGCCTGGGCTGTACTCCAAAGCACATGTATGCTTTTCCTGGACTGCTGTCTGTGCACTCTCACCAGGCTTATCGCAATGATTTGAAACAATTGGATCTTGATTGCATTACTTATCGTTACTCAAACAGGGAATATAGTCGCTGTAGTTAATTTTATAGCCCCGAAATAAACGGATAGACTGAGCTGTAGCAGAAAACTGACAGATGAAATCCACATGAATGGGCCTGTTTAGTTAAGAATCAGTAACACTTGACTTTAGTTTAACATTTGAAGCGGTTGTCTCACTACAGCAGCTGCCCTAAGAGCCGCAGAGGACGCGCCGAAGGGACATCACTGCAGTCGTTTGGGCTTGAATTATTGAGGATGTGGCCTTTGGAAATTTTTATCCACAAGAAAGTTAAATTAGCGCCAGTATTTCACGTTGACCGGATGGCATTTTTGAATTTTTACGACATATATGATTTGGTCACAATTTATTTAATTTATTTTATGTATAAAAGAAAGTCATTTTCTACCTATTTTGGTGTTTTATTTGGTGTTTGCAGCCTGCCAGATAGTGACTTTGCATTGGACAAATTGTAGTTTGACTGTGTATGATCAAAAAAACACAGATGCACATGTTTTGCACTATTTTTGTGATATAATTTCTGAAAATACCTGTTACGCATTTCCACTAATAATCCTTAATCCGGACATCTCTATTGCTCCATCTCTGATCACATCTGAAACCCTCCAAAGCTGTTCACAATAAGCAGATTACCGTGGGATTGCTGCGACGTGCTGCAGGCTCTATACCTCCAGTCTCAATCTCGGGGTTGATTTGTATACAGTCTAAAATGGAAAAAGTGACAGGACTGTAAGTGGCACGAATTTGAACGTGATTTGTGCTGTTAAGCTCCTTTGTATTGGCGCTTAAGCGAATGGCAAATGTGAAAGCAGTTTTTCCTCAAGTGCTGTATGTTTTTCTCACCTTTGCTGATGGTTTCTTAAGCGGGGGAAATTAATTACATTTGAAGAACTTGTCAAATGTAGTTTTGATCTCCTAAGCTTATTTGCTTTTAGCGTCGTTAACTTTAAAGGGCTTATATTGCGCTATTTTCTCATCTATGTTATTTCCATACCTGGAGTTGTGTTTTGTTTCATTCACACATGTTTAACATGCAAGTCCTGCATATTAAAGCCGTGTTCTTCTCTCAAACTGAAAACACTTTGTTCCACCTTGTGATGTCATCATGTGGTAATACAGGAAGTGCTCCACTGTGTTTTTTTAAACTCCACACACCTTCACTAGAATCATTTAGATGATTTCAACCCTGGAACTGCCAATCTCTACTAAACTAAAGGTAAAATGTAGCTGTTAACTTGAAAACTACCACTTAATGACATCAAAAGGTGGAACGGAGCATTTCGCACTTTGGAGGTGTAGACAGACCAATAATAAAGTGTTACTCAAACATGTGTGAATGAAACAGAACACAGCTCTGGGTATGTTTTTGATGAAGTAACAGCATTACAACATGGCTTAAAGCTCACAAGAGTCAATTTGTGTAATATAGGACCTTTAATATGTATGAAAAAATACGGCACGGTGAGAAAAAATACAGTAAATGTGTGGAAGGACAGAAAAAAACACTTTGAAATTGATTGCAAATGTTGTCATACCTACCACGTGAAGAAATTCTGGGCTTTTATGTTTAAATTAATGAGTTGTCAATCATATAATTCAAGATTGTTCATGTGTTTTTTACATTATGGTACTCGATACATTATATATACATGACCAGTTCACTAGACCCAATACACACTAACTGTACATTTGGAAACTCAAATCTGCATCTGTGTTCATAGTTGATGCTATCACGTCCAGTCGTTGTCATTACCACTTCCTGTTAAAACGTTATCTCATTTTCTTAAGATCACTTCTGATTTGCAGGATGCATCGATTCACTGACTCGATTTCGGCCCCGTATCTGATTAAGTGCTTTGGTCCCACACACAGTCTAATCCAGGCTTATGATTCCTGTTACTGATGAAAATGTGTGTTTTTTTCCTTCATTTTCCAGCCCTCTCTTGTTCATTATCTCTAAATCTCCTGTAACACTAGACAAGCCTGTTAACGTCATGCTCCATCATACGGTACCCACTGCTAGCTAACGGCTCATTTGGCTGCTCAGCTCTGCAATTACCTTTCACTTCCAGTGTAAATAGACTCTGACAGCTGTTTGTCGTGGAGATGTTTCATAGTCATAATACACCCTACCAAGTTTGATGCGGCACTTTTCTATCCGAGCGTTCGGCTAGAAATAACTGGGGCCGCGCTGTGCACAAGTTGTTAACCATTTAGGAAAAGCAAAGGGTGACTCAGTGAGCGAGAGACATTAGATTATTAACTCTAGGTGAGTAACTTTGGATACAGACTGTATAAAGAAGTGGGCTAAGCGAGTGCGACGTCACCCATAGCGTTCGGCTCCAGTCAAACGAAGCTCGTCGAGGATAGCGGTTATGGGGCGAGGTCCGACGGCGAGTATCATAGCAACCGAAGAGCCAATCTGGAGCGAAGCTGTCGAAGGTAACGCCCCGTCCCACCTGCACCGCTTAGGCAGGGAGCGGACGCTTAGCAACGCTGTCAATCAAACCTGTTGCTAACGTTAGCGGGAGGGACCTCGGGGAAAGAAGGCGCCTGATTTGTCTGATTTTATCTTGATTTACAGACACAATAGCGAAATACAAAAAACAGGATTATGTAGAGCGGGTTAATATGAACATTTTAATCCCAAAATGACGAGTCTGACAGCAGCAGTTACGGAGAGAGGGGCGACAGTTTTTCAATGTAAAGTGAATTGGAGCCAGTGGAGTCAACGGAGCCGGAAGCACGCCCATGATCACTTCCTATTTGGAACATGCTACGTCTATTTATACACTGTCACGACACATTTTGAAGTGCGATATATTCATGAAGTAAATACAGATGATAAATGATAATATTGCAACTAATTTATGCCGCTGACACAAAAATCCAGATTTAAACCGCAAAAACTATTAAAGTGTACAATATTGTTGGAAAATCATGAGCTGCAATAAATAAATAGTAAATTGCATCTCTTTAAACAGCTTAAATCTTATCTTATAGCCTAAAAATTACCTAAAATTTCCCAGTAGTGCAAAGAAAATGTATTGACCCCCCAAAAAATATTGTTTCATCTTGCAATAGGCCGATATAGTAATTATCATGACGGGCCTAGTACTCGGCTTCCTCTCATCACTTATACTGTCTTTGTGCTGATGGGCAAGACACTACACCCAGCCAGTGTAAATGTATGTTTAAGCGGGGTTGTGTTTGTGTGCGTTTGGTAAGCACAGAAGTGAGGCCAAGTCCGTCAGCCGTCCTCAGGGAATATGCGGCTATTGGCTTACGACCACTGAATGTGACAGAATGATCGAATAGAATTTCTCAAATAGTAAAACGTGTTATTAGGTGAGGTCGCTTCTGTTGAAATATTTTGGTTGACTTAATGTACTACTGCATAAAGTAAAGTTGTCATAGATTTTAAGTAGGGCTTTATAGGCCTGTCATGATGATTTCTATATTGACTTATTGTTCAATACGTGACAGATGAAACAGTACTCTTTCGGGGTCAATATTTACCGTGGGTACTTTTACTTTGCAGTAGACGGAACATTTTGGTTGTTTTCCTGTACTACGATGAAAGCTGAGCTGTAGAAAGTTGAATAAATAACTTCTAGGACTCATTATAGATACAAAACAACTACTTAAGTGTTGCATTCTGCTATGTATTCTTTCTCAGCTCATATTTTTTAACACTTTTGTATCTTTAGAATACGTTTTGGGGATAGTTTTGCTTTTTATTTAGGTTTCAATATTATCGTTTATCATCTATACTTACTTAAGCAACATATCCCACTTCAACCTTTGTTATCATGACAGGCCTAGGGCTTTACAGTTCAGATTCGGTGACTTACAAAGTCAGCGATCAGCTTGGCTCTTTGTAATCGAGATGTCTACAGCCAGTCCTCTGTCAGTAAAAGTATGTGGTTAAAAGCAGAATTCAGACTTTGGAGGAAGAAGTCTGACTGTTTTTTGTTTTAAATGGCAATGAAGTAAAACAAAATAAAAAATAACGATCAATCAATGTGGGGATGTCTAGATTTTTTTGTCTTTTTTTTGTTTTTTTTTTTTTTTTTTTTTTGCACAGCCTTACTTTTTAGCTTAGAACTTGAAAATGACACATCGTTCCATAAATCAGGCCTTGTACTTTGCAGTAACCTGTATCCACACACTATATTTAATGATTTTGTTAACTCATTTCTCCTTCTACTGAATCGACCAAACTAAAATAATAACTCAACATCTCTGCGTTTGCCTCAGTAGTCCCCTCTCTGTAGTTAACACACACCTATAGCCTGTTTCTGGACTGGCCTCACATCTGGCTGCGGAGCGACTGTTCAAAGTGCTCTTTGTCCAGACTGCGAGCGCACATCTGTGGAGGAGAGCCCTGGCGCTGTGGCTGTGTCTGTAATAGAGGCCAGACCATTTACTGCGCCCCATCAAATTAAAAGTATGATTTAAAACAACCAACATGCATGTTCCTTTTTCATTACAGTCTGCACAGGCTGGCTCTGCTCCACTCCACCGACCGTAAAAAGTTTCAAAGTGAGATTAGGGCTGTGCAGTGTAAATCGTGAATGGCTGCTGCTTTGGTTTTGTGTTCAGTGACTCCTGTCTGTAGCTCTGGTCCTACGTGGAGAAGCAGTGGGAGATAGGACGCCCCCCCCGACTCGCCCTTTTAAACCTGACTTTAGAGCAACAGAGAGGCTGTTTGGAGGCACTAACCAGCTCACCTGTACACAGCAGGATAAGCAAGTGAAGCTAGTGGCAAACATTAGCGTCGGCAATATTTTTGGGCATTCGTCTGGTAGCAGTGATCAAATTATATCTTTGTAATAAAAATCGCTCAGTTCAAGCATTGCACGTTGCACAAAAAAATCACTGTATCGACTTATCATCCATTATATGAAAGCTGGAACAATATATTTTGGGGTCAATTTTTACCCTGTGTGCCGTTTCTTTGCAAAAATGGGGAGATTTTGGGTGTTTTTGATTGTACTCGTTTCAGTGTAGACTCTGCACACCTGACTGGGCGTCATTTATTTATTTTTTTAAATGTCATATTTATGGTATATAACTGCTACTTTTTCCGAGTGATGATAATCTTGACATTTTTCTGGCTATTATCCATGCGTTTTAACTCACAAAAGACGTTTGTACAGTGAATTTTGCACACTTTTGCAGGTACATTGGGGTCTAATTGTAAATGTATGTTTTTTCACTGTTGTGATTGGTTGATTAAACTGAAGGGGGCGGTCCCTTAACTTATATAAGGGGAGCGGAAGGGGTTGTCCTCATACCTGGAGAAGGTCAGAGGGACCGAAATGTTGTGAGATTATATTGAATTGTAAAATTGAAGAGTGAGACAGTGTGCGCGGGTTTTCTTAACCTTTTAGACCAGGCGTTTTTATTGTAATAAGATTTGAGCTGCTATTTAGCTATTTAAAAACGTTTTACTGGGATTATCTTGCATTACTGTTGTTGTGTCAGTGGCATGAAGTAGTTTCAGTATTATCGTTTATCACAGTATCTCTTTGTAGCAATATATCGCTCTTCTGATTTTGTTATGGATACCTTTACACATATTGTAAATTTGACAAATAGCGTAACATGAGTGCACTAACCCGTCCATTCCAGAGTCTAGACCTCACTATGAGCATTATAACACATGCGTTTAGGACTCTTGAGGTTGCATCCTTTTCAAAGAGCCTGCAGCGATATGACTGGTGTGGGCTCACCTGTGGGACATGAACCAGAGATTGAAAACCGCAGACCTGTCACAATCAGCACGTTTCTATGGGTAAAGTCTGTTTTATGATTAGCATGCTTTTATGTAGTTAGGAACTCAAACCAGACTGCAATAGCTGTGTTGTCCATAGCTTTTTAGGCTGCACACAACAGTTTGGGATTTCAGCTTTCACGTGGGATAAAAACTATGGTAAAATCACAATAATACTTCTGACAAAAGAACAAAAATTTTGAAGGAGTAAAGTTAATGAGACATAAGCAGTACATACAACAACATAGCCTTAGTTTTAGGACCTTTAGGGGTATATTGCATTGAAATAATCTGCTTTTACACCCAAAATCCTCATTATTATTACTTATTTCTTCTTCAGATTGTATTGCATCTTGAACGATCTTGACATCCGTAATCAGAGGGTTAAGGTCAGGTTATAGATTTGTCGATTTTGGGGTGTGTTTGCGTGAAGTTTGGTGGAAAAGTCCAAAAGGGTGCATGTGACAAACAGGGCTTTTTGAAATGGAAATGAGGGGCACACATCTGGGGGTCTTTGTGCTGAGGATGAGGAGGTGGTGTCAGAGGCCCACAGTCACTCAGTTTTATCTAGGGGCGGAGCTTAGGACGGGCAGAGGAGTGGACTGGAAGCTATATATTTAGACTGTTGTTAAACGTATTGATAGGTTTGTGGAAGAGGGTGCAGCAGCGATGGTAAAACCGGCTGCTTTATGTTGTGTTTAGGCAGATAAAATGTAAAAATCGCAGTTGGATTGATAAGATATTGAAACAGTGGAGAAAAATACACTGAACTGACAATGCAAAATAGCCTAAACTGGCTCGTTCATGTGGTTTCGAGCCATGGTTACAGTCCTACAAATCAAAATAGTACATCTTTTGAATAGTGAAAACCTTCAATTGCTGGAAACCCATTAATAGGCTACAATGTCAGGTCCGGTGAAAATTTTAAAGGTGTAACTTTAAAGGGGCAATCGTGCTGTACAAACAAGAATACAAATGTTAAATGACCCTCTTATATTATTTGTTCGAAGTGACGATAAACTTGTGTCCCCTCTACTTTGCATAGAGCGGAGAAAAGGAGGTGGGGAAGTGAGAAGAGGCCAAAAGATCACGGGCCATAGTCAGAAGCTTTACGGCTGACAGTTAAATTTACTCTGGGCGCTCTGTAGTTTGCGTGTGTGTGTGTGAGTGTGGGAGAGAGTGGGGCGGTGGGAGGAAAGGCACAGCGGGGGGCACAGCGTTTGTTCTGGGACATGGCTTTTGGGCTTTTTAGTGGCTCACAAACGCAAGCTGTCCCGGGACATTCACTACAGAGTCACATTCACCTATAGACGGGAGACGCTTTTTCAGACCAGTCAGTAAAATTAGTTGATTAGAATCTCCGTTCTTGTATAAAAAAAGCTCCCAAACCACTGATCATTTCTGATTTCTTTATATTGCACGATGAGAATAGAGTTTTATGTGGGCCGGTCACGCGAACAGATTTTGAAGTTCGCTGAAGAAAATATAGACGATAAATGATATTGTATATATTGAAACTCATTTATGCCTCTAATCTAAACAGAAAAACTGAAGAAAAAGTTTCCAAATAGTACAAAAAATGCACCCACGACAAATATTGACTATTCTAAATCTAAATCTATAATATTGTAAAGAAAAAAATCACGAGCTGCGATAAATAAACAGCAGAATGAAACGCTTTACTAAAGTTTGCATCTGTAACGAGGCACAGAAATGAGCAATTAAACCTTTTACATTTCAGATCTTATCATATCGTCAAAAACAACCCAAAATTTCCCAGTGATGCACATTGACCCCAAATTATATTGTCCAAACTTCCATATATTGAACGATAAGTCTATATAATGCTTATCAAGATAGCGCTAACTGCTGTTAAAACATTAGAACATTTTAACGTGCATTTTATGAGCTAGAAAATTGTCACTGCAGTTACGGTTTGCCTGGGGAAAAAAAAAAATTGTTAACTACTTGGTGAACTTGGACGTCTTGCAGGAGGATGATGTCATTTAAGTAATTAAAAAGCAGAGCAGATGTGGCCTGGAATATAACATGTGGTACATATGTGAGAATTGTGTAATTATAACTCTTTGCCAGTTTGCAAACACAGTACGAAGGCGGCTGATAAGAATCTAGTAGTAGTAGCAGTACTAGTAGTATTCAGTATAGTTGAATGTGGAAAAATAGCTGAAAACTGCAACGAGATGTAAAAATATACTTCTTTTATTCTATGTTTTATTTCTATGGGCTGTAATAACCTCACTGTGTAAATCTATATTTTAATACCTATTTTGCTGCATTAAACAAAGAAATGAGTCTAGACAAAGTTAACTTGTTTTCTAAATGACAATATTTTTTCCTCTGGTGAAAAAAAAAAATGCCGTCGCTTCGTGTCAATCTGCGCAATCTGTGGCCTGTGTTTCTATGTCGAACGTCTCCTATGCATTGACATCACGAGGCCTTGAAACCTATAGCAACGGGATGACTGAATCTCTGAGATAGACGACTCGAGCCCCTCTAGCAAATATAAAGTCAACATTGTGGCTTGAAAATATTCCGCCGTGTGCGTTAAGTTTGTCCAGACATTTTTTTTTCCCCCCGTCAAACCTGAGGCGCTCGCAGGAAGCGTCCGACAGTGGAAAGTTATGTGCGTAAATAGATGTGCAAGGTAGTGTTGATTTGGCAGCGGGACTGACGTAATGTTTGAGCGAACCCAGGCAAAGTAGCTACTGCACATATAGTAGGAGCGTATGGGCGTGAACATGCATTTGTGCGAGACAGAAAAATGACATTTGCGTTAAGTTTGTGTGCTTTTCTGGCAGACCCCTAGTTTGCTTTCCGTAGCGTTTGAGGGGAAAAAAGACAGCTAGGCAGAGAGTCAACAATAAACATGTTGATTTATGCTAGCTACCAGTTCCTTCCATTACGCCGACAACCACCACTGAAGCCCAGTTTGTTGTCCATTATTTTTGATCTATGGGAGTCTTAGCAGCGGAGGGCAAGGTCAGAATCAACAGCCCTATGTTGATTTATGCAGAGCTTGCTTCCTGCAACTAGCGTACATCAAGGTAACACCATGCACCGGCGAGTATATAGGGTCTGCAATGTGGTTAGTGAGTTTATCTGCTCATGCTACCGCCGTTCTATCAGCTATGACACTGCACTCAGTCATTGTTGGTTATTAGTCAAAATGTCATTCTCATTTAGCCTCAAATATGCAGAACAGATAAGTAGATTTGCTGCGGAATAACAATCAAGGGTGCACTTTGTTGGAGGGTCTAGAGTTTTCAAAAGTATGGAAACTCTCATACTAAATTAAAAGTATTAAACGTAAAAGTACTAAAACAAGTATGGAATAGTATCGATACTAAAAAAGTAGCTTTGTGGGGAATAACAGTTAAGGGTGGACTTTGTTGGAGGGTCTAGGGTTGTCAAAAGTATCGAAAGTCTGATAGTATGATACTAATTAGAAGTATTAAAAGTAAAAGTACTAAAACAAGTATGGAATAAGAGTATCGATACTAAAAAAAACAGCTTTGTTGCTGAATAACAATGAAGGGTGCACTTTGTTGGAGGGTCTAGGGTTGTCAAAAGTGTGGAAGAGCTGATACTAAAGTAAAAGTATTAAAAGTAAAAGTACTAAAACAAGTATGGAATAATAGTATCGATACTAAAAAAGTAGTTTTGCTGCGGAATAACAACTAAGAGTGGACTTTGTTGGAGGGTCTAGGGTTGTCAAAAGTATCGAAACTCTGATACTAAATTAAAAGTATTAAAAAAAGTATGGAATAATAGTATTGACTGACAGAAATGAACCTTTCCTGAATAGCTTTAGAATGATCTTGAGCTGTATCAGAACAAGTATAAGACACATAAACTATTATTTGCCCCTGTACCACTATGGAACCTACCTGTGCGACTGAGGCACTGCACAGATTTAACACTGCCTGGTTCTGTTGTGTCTGAAATGTGAGTGTTGTGACAGCGCAAGGAGGGTCTGCTTCCTGCCATAACTGTCTCGCACGTGTTCACTGCTCAAACAGACCTAGAAAATCATGCATTCTCATCGGCAGCAGGCTTTCCTCTCCACCGATCTAACCAGTAACTTGATCTGGAGATAGAGGAGTTTCATGTTATATGGTGAAATCACTAAGACAAGAAGGCGGACCCTCCATCAAAGAAGTTAAATAGTGAACCTTTAACCTGCCCATGTACAATGAAACAGAACAATAGCAGAATTACCACTGTCTGGCCCATTCTGTTTTTAATACCCGGTGAACCTCTCTAGATTCCGTATAATTACACCATATATTGTACTAATACTATTCCTTTCATTCTTTATCAGCAAACAGACATTTTGTTATTCAAGGATGTTGCTCATGCATCTTTTTTCAATGCAGCATAAAAGCTTTGGGTGTAGCACACACAAATGAATAGACCACTCCTTCGCCTTTAATCTCACGGCTCAAACATCTGGTTGATCAAGGTTATCAACTGATTATATTTGCAATATCACTGGGATGACTCTAGTAGCACAACATGTTCTTGGCACATACTGGCCTCATTCAGAGCAGCATATTTATTTGTATTCCAAGTATTGAGTGAATAAGACACGGTAAATAGAGGCACACACACAGACAGATAGCAATCTAGCCAATACATCAATCTAAGGTTGCTAAGTAGAACATATTTTTAATACGCTTTTTATAGAGCTTTTCACAGTAACTCAAAGACGCTTCACAGTGGTTTAACGCAAAACAAGGACGAGACAAAAGTGAGGAAGCAGTCATTGTCGGGGGTTGTAACGGTGAGTTTTGAGCTGTTTTTTGAAGGCGTTTAGTGAGTGCGAGTGTCTGACTGGGGTTGGGGCACTGATGGCGATGCTTTGATTTGACCGTGAGAGCGAGGGGGTTGGAGTCAGCTGATCGGATGCTTGCGGGACGAGCGGTGGGGCTGGGGGCGAGGTCAGTGAGGTTTGGGGAGCTTTGTAGGTGATCAGGAGAGTCTTGAAATGGATGCGCTGTTGGATTTGGATTTGATGCAAGACGGGGGGGTGATACGGTGATTACTTCTTCTACTGCTGTTTTTGCTACTTCTATTACTGACGCAGCAGTGTGTAAAAGAGTAATAGCAGAGTTCAAGCTGAAGGTTCAATCCTGCTTCCTATCTGTTTATTATACTAACATTGTGTCATTGGGCAAGAAAATTCACATATCTTGTGTTCGTGCATTTTTTTTTAACATTTTTTCTTTTAATAAACTAGCTACAGCTACTTCTGCTACCACAATCTCCACTTCTTCTTTCTTTCCGGGGTCAGTACAGAAAATGATTTGTGTCAGTGATTTGTGCATTGACTTCACTTGTGTAATAGCAGACTTCCTGACCGGGCGCCCTCCCTCTGGATCATTACATTTAGAGAAAGTCATAACAATAGCATATTCCTATTGCGAGCCTGGATAAAGATGATATTTAGTAAACTAGTTAAGACAGAATCAATTGGATATGGTGATACTGTGATGGCGATGTATGTAATTCTAAGCACTGCTCGGCGTTTAATGTCAACGTCTTTTTGAGGTGAGGTTTCTGACAGCTTTTCCACTGGGACATATCATTGCACCATTTTGAAGCCAAGGTATAAAAAGCTGATTGTTTTGTCTTTTTAGGCTTTCCATCAAGCCCCATTCAGAGGAACAGTTCTAACGCAAGCTGTCAGTTATTGTCTTGAAGTGGCAAGAGGCTCCACACCTGAGGGACCCCAGAAATACTAGTGTTTCCTCTGATGAAGTTGGGGATAAACTATACAGGGTGTGGTTGCAGAGTTGCTATTGATAATATTTAGGGTTTATTTAGGACATGTAAAGTTTAGATTGCTCTCTGAATCTGACAGTGTTTTGTTTGGTTTTGGGTAAAGTAGTGTAGATAAGATACTAAAGTTCTGAGAAAAAGGCTCCATATTAGATACAGATTTCAATACCACAATGCTAAAAATACACTTAGAACAGGCACGCCCAAACTGTGGCCCGGGGGCCAAATGTGGCCCTCAGACCAATTTTTCTTGGCCCTCAAGCTTCCAGGTGAATTGGCCCATGTTATCTTAAACAGTACTTTTTACTGTACATTTCTGAAAATCTACTTTAACAAGCCCAAATCAAATATTGAATGTGTCCGATTAAGGATGTAAGCATGAATAAAGGTCTAGTGGTTCAGTCTAACTTGTAATAATAACGCAGATTTGAAGTATTCACTGTATTGGCGACCAGTCTATGGCTCTCACTCGGCCCTCAGCTTTGTCTGTGTTTTTATATGTGGCCCTTAATGAGAAAAGTTTGGACACCCCTGACTTAGAATGTAATTTTAAACACATAATAATATATCGCCATGTGTTCTTATTCTAGTTCTCATATATATACTGTATATATAGACCAAATGTCAAATTTTGCTCTATTTTAGTATCTAGTTATTATTATTCATCGACTAGTCTCAATCAAAAAGACAGGTGTTAAAAGAAAATCAAAACAAAAAAACATTTCCGACTACTACCGGTTTCATTTTGAGTACAAACTGAAAAGCAGACACATCTGTGGAGTCATCTGCTCCCATCTGCACCGCTTTGACGTTAAACTATGAGTCAACATTAGACAAGGGGAAAAAAAGTTTCCTTTCTTTGTGTATTTTTTCAGTAAGTCTGGGTGCTCCTTTGAATCAGCTGTTTTTGAGAGTAAGCTACACAATGGAATCAGCTTTTGACATGTGTAATCAAACAAAGATAGAAGAGTAGTATTAAGTGAAATCCAAGTAACAGGCACACCCCACAATACACAGGATATCGTTTACAGTTACACTATACTGAAATTGCATTTGGAGCAGTAATTAGTCAAAGATAGCTTGAAAACTATAACATCTTCTTGTCAGTTGTGTGTCAGGCCAGTCTAAACTATTTGTCACATTTTCCCTTTTGCCAAACAATAAAAACAACTGAAAAAAGGCTATAATTTGGTGAAAAAGCTTTGCGGTTTCCTGCCTGTCTGATGTGTAATTGATGGAATGTAAAATTAAACAGTCTCTAAAATACTTTCAAAAACAAACGCCTTCACTGCGATAAATGAAGAAGGAGTACTGAGGGAAAACAAAGTACTACTTCTACTAAAATAATGCTACATATAAGTAAAAGTTAACCAATCAATCAATCTTTATTTATAGACCCCTTTACAACACTCAAGGTTACCAAAGTGCTTTCCAATAAAATCAACAGTATAAAAGCATGCGAAACATTAAACAGTGAAAAAAAACAAATTGTGCAAAGTGTCACTGCATTACTAAGTGTTGAAAGCAAGTCGGAAAAGATTTGAGCCTGGAATTAAACAGGCCAAAGTCTGAGATACTGCGCATATCAGGGGCGGTTTGTTCCAGAGTCTGGGGCTGGCGACAGAAAAAGCCCCATCACCCTGAGCCGGGCTCAGGGGGCTTTCAGCAGCTGGCTGTTTGACCTTAAGGCCCTGTTTGAGTTTTGAAGACAGACAGGAGTTCAGTCAAATAAGGAAGAACAATGCCATTAAGAGCTTTCAAAACAAATTTTAAATCAATTCTAAAAAAAAAACTGGAAGCTAGTGGAGTGCTAAAAGGACAGAGGTGATGTGCTGACGTCTGGATGTGTTGGTCAGAAAACCAACACATCCATTCTGCACGAGTTGGAGGCGTCTGAGGGCAGACACGGACACACCAGCATAAAGTGCATTACAGTAATCCATTCTTGAGATGACAAAAGTGTGAATAGTTTTTTCAAGGTCGATGTGATTTAAAAAAGGCTTTACTTTTGATACAAAACATAATTGATAAAAAGTTGATCTCACCGCACTCGACCTGTCGAGCAAATTTACAATTGTTGTCAAAAATGACCCCAAGGTTCCTTATAGTCGATTTTAACTTGGATGATAACCAACAAAACAAAAAATCAGAAATGCAGAATCATCAAATAAAATGTTTTTTGTTTTATGCTCATTTAAGTGAAGGAAATCCTGCCCCAGCCACATCTTTATATCTGCAGTACAGTATATCAGGAACCACAGGTAAGTCTGCAGGTCGTCTGAATAGCAGTGAAAGGCTCGACTGTGCCTGGCAGTAACTGACCCCAGTGGCAACATGCACAATGAAAACAACATGGGCCCCAAAATAGAGCCCTGGGGCACTCCATGGAACAGTTGATAGTTAAAGGTGCACTATGAATCTTTTCTGGTGGAGGACCTGATACCTGCTTGCCTCATGGAGTTGTTATTGCTTTACAGAGAATAGTCCATTGAAACAAACCTATTTTGTATTTATTCAAATACAGATATTTTTTTTGCGGAAATACTGAAAAAATAGGGATTCTTAATACAATCTGGGTTGTTTCTCCACAGATCCGACTGCCAACTTTGGTTGGAGTCACCTAGACAGATAGAGTTTAATGCCATATTTTTGACAAGAAAAGCTATAAGTTAAGCAAAATACTTTAGTAAACCTAAAAGGACCTCACTTTGCAGTGCTGATAAATCCTTTCATTTTTCTCCTTGTCATATTCTTGGTTTGTTCTGATTGAAGATTAATGTAATTGGTGAAGATGTCAAGAACAGCTTTAGACTGTAGCTGGAATCCAAACAATAAAACCGACCCAATAATTCAACTCAGATGGAGTGGAGACAATGCTCCTCTGTGTAAAACATGATGGCTAAGCCTCTGATCTAACTATACAGAAAAGCTTCACAAAGGCACTCATTTTCTGCAGACGAATGCTAGAAATACAACTGAAAGACCAGGAAGAAACTGTAGTAATTTGTTTGACCGCCGTGTCATTGGAAGCGGCATTAGCAATAACATATCACAAAACAATACAAGATGAAGACTGGGATGAATGAAAAGCCTTGCATTTCATGGTAGAAATGACAGAAAATCAATTAGCATGTTTATAAGTCCTCCCCAGCTACGATACATGCTTTGTGCAAAATCACTGCATCGTCATGAATGGTGTGTTTGAGTGTGTGGAGGTTCCTCGGCCCGGACCAAATTGGAAACAGAAAAACAAACATCGACGGTCGGAACCCCCCTCCTCGCACTCTAACCCCCCCGCCGTCTGCTAGCCAGTGGTGCAGTCCAACCTGTCTGGGACAATGTAACGGTCTATAGTCGGAATGGACCACACACGAACTTCCAGAGGGGGGATAAAAAAAAAAAAAAACGCAGGAGGAGGTATCTGAAGCTGACCACAATGACAGTTGGAAAAACAGGGAAGGAGAAGAAAAAGTGATGGATTGATGGAAAAGACAGCTATGCAAAAAGAAAAACAAGGGAGAACAAACTTGATGGAAGTGTAAAGAGCAGTGATTCACAAACCTTTCAGACCTCCGAAGAAATGAAACTTATACTACCAAAAGGACAAAAGGCTACAAGGATGAAAAATTACTTTTAAGGCAAGACTAAAACAGGATTGATCTACCAATTTCATTTAGATTGCATCATGTCTAAACCAGGACTTAGCTGTAACACTGGACTAAAATCAGGCTGAGCTATGATTGTCAAAAAAAATCACTACCCAGATACTAAATACATTTTTAAAAGTATCTATACAGAATTGACAAAATGGGATCTTTCCTGAATTGATTTTTCACATTAGACCATTAAGAATGTCACAATATCACATTTTTGAGTGAGCATATTTTTCATAATAAAATATACAGGTCTTTGATATCACAATGAGAGAAATAATAGTCCTTAAAATAAAATTATTTGTATTGTATTTTTATATATATATATAAAATTACGATACTGCCTAAAAAGAGAACTTAGATTTTATTTTATTTATTTATTTATTTTGATTGTGGAATCAAAATTGGTATTAAGCCTTTGCCTTAGTATCAAAATCAAGACTGAAATTTTACTATCATTTTAAAACCAGAACTAAATCAGTTTCAAACCAGTACCTAAGAACCACAAAATATTCCAAAGTACCATGTAAGTCTACATAATACTATTCAATCAGTTTGAGAATCACTGGAGATACTGTAAGTCATTGAAGAATCTGAGCAGTTAGACTGAATCAGACGTCTGCTGGTAAAATATTTACATTTTAAAAACTCTCGTGCTTTCACTAATGAACAAGCCTCTCTCCACTTTCTGGCTTTTCTTTGTTCTGCTTTGTCAGCTCCGATGGCAGCGTTTTATTGTGCGATCAATCATACAACAACTAGGTGCAAGTGCGAGTCTGGTAATTTGACTGTGTAGATTTTATGGCCCGGGGGAAAATAATGGCTTCCCTCTCACTCTGTGCGGAGATATGAGCCTTAAATAGACTCTGTGTAACTGTGAGTCAGTTGGATTCGAGGAAGTTATCCCGGGACAAATGTACCTCTTCAATCCCAAATCGCACACGCTGAGTTTTAACTAATTTGGATGGTCTTATTTTTGTTTCAGCTTTCCCGTTTTAGGGTTTACAGTTGCCAGAGAAAATCACCTGCATTCTTTGTAATATGCATATGTAATAGAGATTGGTTGGTCGATATATTGGGCCAATACTTGCACTTTTAAATCTCCAGCACAGGCCGATATTTTGTTTGACCTGCTGCCTGAAGAATACACGTAACGCTTTATTAAAACACTTCAGTGCAAAGAGATAACTGCAGAAAACGTGACTACACAGCTCTCTTATAGGTTTGCGGTAAAAAAAAAGGGGCTGTGGGTGAGATTGTAGTAAATTTAAATTACATAAAAATAATCGAAATCTGACCCACACACACCCACATGTCAGCATCAGCCATGAAAAAACCCACATTGGTCAATCTCTGCTGCGTTATATAGCAGAGATTTGGTGTCGGATACATTTCCTAACACACTACTATAGTCATCATAACCATCACTGATACCTCATTGCTGGGAATTACACTGACCGTTTACAGTTAGTCTCAGGTTGGGTTCTTAGGAATAGGATGAAATGTTCAAAATGTGTCACAAGTTTAGGTAAAACGAAAAAGAAAACACATTTTAAAAAGCTAATGAAAGACATGAGAGTGCATCAATGGGTACTTAAAAATCTGGTGCTCCTCAAGGACTAGTTTGAAATATGAAATGCCATAATAAGCCTCTTATTGCGTGCCCTAGGGAGAAATTTTATCCAAGGGCTTAAAAAGGTCGTCCAAGGCGCTCCGATTACTTGATAATAAAAGGCAATATTTCTGTCAAAAGTGTACCGTTTACCATAGCAACCGTGGAACATAAAGTGCATGCCCCTGCGTTACTCTAAACTGACTTAACTAAATATCAGGTCTAGAAAAGATGAGTCACAGGGTTCAAACATCTGCAAATACCTTGATATCATGTGATGTAACCCAACTGATTATTTCATTTTTTTAAACTTTTTTAGTAATGATGTCCACAGACACCTATTAGACATGCACAGTGCACACGCCCAGACCAGTGCAAGTGACCTGAGGAAATTGGCTTCATCTAAATACAGACTCGGATTTAGATTTGCGGTAAGAGGGCAAAGATGGATGGAATAAGCAGAAAGAGGAGAAGAAGGAGAGAGGGATGGCTGGACGAGGGGGTGGCGCTGCTCACAGACATTGGGTGGAGTGAGTTTGTGGTTGGGGCAACAAAAGGGGGAACCGAAGGCAGTGGTACAACTGATATGTAAGACTGGAATTACTGAATCAAGTCGTTCTGATTACCAGCGGTTCAAACCACAGAGAACAAAAAAAATATCAGCTTGAGATTGAGATGTCTATAGTAATACAGTTATCAATATTCAAACGGGGGATGGTTTAAAGGGGACGCAACATGATTGTCACTGCAGATGAATTATAATTAAAGTGTTGTTGTATAATCAGTGAGTGAGTGCTGTTAATTTACTGGCAGCAAACGATAATCCCGTCACAGTATTTTTTGTCTTAATCCCATGTATAGCTAAAAAAAAAAAACAACCCAAAAAGAACGAGGAATTATTGCCACCGCAAGCCTCTTTCAACCACATTAAAAAGCTGTTTCTTGCTTGTTTTCTGCTGTTTAGTTTCACACATGTTTAATTCATTTCTTCTCCTCTGCTGCTGTAAAAACACATAATTGTTCTGCATACTTCTGCCCTGTTTGTTTCCCCTCCTATTCCAGGAAGCACTGACCAGTCGAGGAGCTTATTTAACCAGATTTGGGACGGGCTGAAAGTGTTTTATAGCTGTAAGAAAGAAAATTTGACAATGTTTTGGTTGATGAAGAGATGTTTCAGGAAAAAAAACTACTTAATAAGCTCAATTTCGGTGGGTTTGTATGTGTCTTGAGTGAATATAGTTCGGGCAGGTTTGTATTGTGCATATTAGCCCGTCTAAAACACATGTGGAAGACGTTGTTCTCTGTCAGCTTCAGCGATAAAACAAAATTGGGGCTATTACCGAGGTTGACCCCCGCTCTCTCTGCAGGGCACTAAATATTATTGCATATTGCGCAGCTTTGATCAGGAACTCAATTCAGACGTCTAAGTTAAAATTGGTTCCCGAAAATACGATATTTAGCCTTTTGAAATCTGGCTTGAATTGGAAAAGCAGTAAATGTTGAACAATCTCTAATGTGATTTGTCTGTAATTTCTTTCAGGTGCCTTCGCCAATGGTCTGAGGAAGACGGGACGAGAATCGCATCGAGCTTCACTGTATCTGCTTGGATGTACAAAAGTGACAACTACAAGAGAGATTTCTGAGCCATTGGAGTTACACGTGCACCTGGTTAAGAAAATGAAGGGATAACGCCTGACACGCGGCAGTGCTTTGCTTTTTAGCGAGAGGAGGGCAGAGCGGCGGCGGCGTGGCGAGGAGGAGCGTTACCATAGAGCTGAGACAAACATCTGAGGGTGTCCACGATGTGCTGATAACCTCATGAACGCAAGAGGTAAGGAGATGCTACTCAAAAAGAAATACTTTTAACAACCTTTTCAGATCTGTATGTATTATAGGGCTGCAAAAATTGATCATTATAATCAAGACTTGCCTGATTATTAAAGTGTAATCAGATTTTGATCATTTTCAAACAGCTAAACACATGCCAAATATGTTTTATAACAAAGACAGTGGCATTTTTAAACCAAAATGTCTTGCACCAAAAAAAAAAATAAATAAATCAGATTTTCATGATGAGAAATATATATATATTTTTTTTAAATGTTAAAAATACAATAGAAATACAGAAAAAAATTTAAAAAATAAAATAAAAATGCTGATTCGTCGACTTCTAAAATGATAAAATACTTAGTTGTGGCCCTAGTGTGTCGTGAACATTTTAGCTTACAAACTAAAAGTGGTAGGTTTACATTTGCAGAAAAGCTCATTAAGTTATCACACGTTTAGTGCTTGCATAGACATACATTTGAGGTTGTCGAGGAAGCAGATACAAAGCTGTGGTGGTTTGTGGTTCAGCTGCCTGACAATAAAAGTTAAATAGTGAAAAAGTCTGTTGATTGTGCAAAGACCATCTCCCATTTTACTTCAACACTTGCGGTGTTTATTTCAGTTTTAAAATTACATTGTTTTAATGGTGCATTGTGGTGCAGAGAATGGATTTTTGCACCACATTATTGCAGATTTGCTGTGATTACTGAAGATGTGGATATGAATTTGTGTGAAGTCCTGGTCGTACTTTTACCTGTGTCATCAAATGCACATCACAGTTACAATCCGGTGTGCGTTCCCCTCCCCTGGCTTCTGTTGCAGAGTCTCATTGGTTTCCTCTTTTTTGTCACAGCTCACTGCATGTTTTATCTTGCTGCCTCGACACTTTTCACACAGACCACTTTTAAACCACATGAAGAAAAAAAGTCATTGTTTCAGGAGCGGGACATTTCCGCTTTCATTTTCAATGTCATTCTTTACGGCTTAAAAGTGCACTTCTGCTCACTGACTTTCTTCTGTGCGGCAGGTTTAAGTTTGATAAATATCACAGAGATGTGTTGGAAATGATCCTGCCAGAAAAAACCTCTGGGATTATTTCTGGTCCTTTTTATTCTGTTTGCAATTTTAGTCAATTGCTTTAGCACATTTTTCAAATCAAAACCACTTTTGAAAAACAATTCACTCAACAAATCCAAACTGTGGTTTTCACTCTCAAAATAGACATTTTTTTTAATGATCAAAATACTTGCCCCAAAGCATTTTACATCAGAAGCATTCATCCGCTTCACTGTCACTGTGGAAATAGAACAGAATTTATAACTGAACATTTATTTTACATTTATGAATCTTAAGACTACATAAATACTGCAACAGGTTTTTAATCAATTTGAAATGATCTGTTGTGATATTTTATAGGCCAGTACAGTATCAAATGGGGCGGAGAGCAGAGAGAGACATTCAGCCATTTGTCAGATCCAGGACTTGCATTCCGCTAACAAACCAAGCCACGCAGGATCAATATAAGGTTCACTGTACATTAGCTCTTTCAGTTTGCTTCAACAGTTTTACTTCAGAACTTACACAGTGATATCAGAGCTCACATAGACAGAATGATGACAATATCTCACACAGACATAAAGCCGTAGGTTCACTGTCACTGCTGAGCCCATCGGAGGCCTCTGTAAAAGTCCTTTAGTGTCTGTTTGTGCATGGTTCTCATTATGCGGTGCGCGGCTTTGCTCCTCACATTGCTTTGAGCTGCCTGATGCTTTTAGCTGTGGTCGCTGTAGGCCTAACCATCTCCTCCTGTATGTTTGCATGCTCCAGAGCGCTATCCACGCGCGTGTTACTGAGTGCATGTTGCGGTCGGCAGGGGGCTTTGATCTGCCGGTTCCAGTCAGATTTGGCAAATTTTGGAGTTTTTTTTTTTTTTTTTTTGGGAATATGAAGTGGAGACGATTCAGACAGGCCCAGGAGGAGTCGATGGAGACGCAATGAGATTAGAGCTGTGACGTAGTTTTACACAAATCTGCTGCACTTCTCTGGGCTCTTTTGCTGATATAAATGCTCATCTCTACACCAAGCCCTAACAACAACTTATGTTTTATGTATTTATCTGTCTTTCTGCTTCCTGCAAACTCCAAAATGATGTAAATGATTAGAAGGAGCAATGGAGCTCGACCTCCCCGTCACTGTGCAATACTGTATTTGCTTTTTTTCTCTCAAATTGCAAGACAAATAATCTAATATATAATTTCACTTTACACATAGCACTAAGCAATATACTTGTTCCCATATGTAAGATTATTTATCTCTGGCTCAGTAAAACCAGATGTTCCATACACTGTCAAACCTGCTCATTGCACTTGTGAAATGTAATGCCTTTGCAGGAGTAACAAACCACGCTGGCCCCTCCCACCTGCTGCCGCACATGTCTCCTGCGCTAAACATGACAACAACATGACATAACAGTGTCATATGAGCCACTGAGAAAGTAAAGACTTTTTACAAGCTGATCTTCAAGTCCATTAAACAGTACGATAAGTAGTATAAATATGTACAATTCTAGATTGTGCAGAGACAAATGCGCGACTCAGATTACACAAAATTATGAAAAAGTGACAAGAAATCGTAAGAGGAATGCTACAGAAAGTGAAAAATTGAATAGCGGATAGAAGCAATACATGCAGAGAAAGGCAAGTGATACTTTTAATCAGATTGAGATTAAGATCAGTACGTACGTTTTGAAGTAAAAAGTTACTAGATACACACACACATATATATACACAGACACACACACACAAGTACACACATGAGAAACTGTGATTACTTCAATATCTGCATCAGGACCACTTAAGATATGCAGTGATATCATAAAAACCCCATGTAAGTCCGGGTGAAGATGAGAGACGTCACTCTGTGCTATATGATGCTTGTTACCTGTTGGCCTATTTGCACTAAATGGGTCAGCAGCTGCTTCTTTGTTTGTGCGATGAGCTCATGCTTTACAGCGTGACACCGCGACACACATATATACGTCCTATGACAGGTTTATATTTCAGCCTCTGTGCATTTCACGACAGGGGCTTTTCGGACTGCTTCTCATTGATCACGCCACAGATTCCGCTGCCGTCTCAAATACAAAATATATAATCATTCAAATTAGAAGTAGTTCATTTTGTTCCCAAAGATTAATAAAGGAAGTATTACCAGATGTCAGTGTAATCGATGGAAGTGTCGGTGTGGATGGACTTGTTTAAAGGACACGGAATCAATCAGTGATCAATGTGGCATTTGTATCACACATGCTCAGATAGTAGCACCTCTGTCTCATTGAGGCCCACCACAGCCACATAGGCCCAAACGTGAGAACTGAAAGAATCTGTCAGTGCATGGTGCTTCTCAGAGTGTGGTGAGTGTGGCATGGCACGATACTGAAATTTGGCCAAAATAATTGCGATTAACGATTATATCACGATGATGATTAAAATTGCTATGGCTATGAATATCGCTGGCTATCACGATAAACGATATTACTGTTTATCGTACCGTCCCTAGTGGTGAGGTCCTTCTCTCACAGTCAGTTTTTGCTTATTGAACTTGATCGTTTCTATTAGCGCGACCCAGAAGTCACTATATTTCAGTAAAATCCCACATTGAACTATATTCAGTTTATTTGCTCTCATCTGTGTTAAATATTATTGGCCTATAAAATATAAAATGTCATCTGAAACTCGGCGTTATTGGCTGTTTGGTCGGACCTTGGTTCATAAAATCAGAGTAGAGAATCTGTTATTTTGATAGCTGTTCAGTATTGAAACTGTATTTTCTTTGTCTTGATTATAATATTGTATAAAACTAATAATCTGATCATTACAGCAGTGAAAAGGAGCAAAGTACCACGCCTGTCTCAGCATCCTCTATGTCTTTGTGTTTACAGTTGAGCGGAGGTTGAAAATCCATTAATCAGATTAGGTTAGAAACTGGCCACAGTGTGAGAGCAGACCACTGCGTGTTACTGGATTACACCACACTATTACAATCTGGTGTGTGTTACTCCGAGCTACATTCAAGTTCAATGATAATTTAATGATATTTTTGCCGTTACTGCTAAACCCAGATCTGTGCAATTAATCAAATCATTGGGATTCGGTCATTTCTAATCAGCAGTGTTATGTTTAAGTCCCTTTAGTCGAGAAATGTGTATCAGTGAGCTGGTTTGTGGTTTGCAGCAGAGTTCAGACTTCAGAGAAAGACGTTTGACGATATATTATATGAGAAGAAAGTGATTCCTTCCTGTGTCTGTTGATTTTCTGCTTGTGACGCTTCTCTTTCAGTCGAAGCACTTTCAATATTACCGTTTATTATGATATTTCCTGTAGCAATATACCCTGCGAGCGTGACAGGCCTAGTTGCACATTTGCTATCGACACTTATCTACTTCTCGCGCGGGCCTATCCCCCTCCCCCCCGGTTCATCTCTTTGTCCCATAACAGTGTATTATTGTGGGTGTGCGGGGCCGAGGGTGTGTTTTCGTTCAGTTTGGCTGCAGCGCGGAGCCGTGGCCAACAGAACAAGTGTTAACAAGCTGAGCACAGACTGTATTTATTTAATCCATATGCCGGGGAACCATACAGCTGTGTCTGCGAGGAAAATCACTCTCCCAGACTGTCTGAGGTACGGAGACCTCTGCCAAGTCAGCGTGAATGAGGCTCCTGTTGAGCTAAAGGAACACTGCAGCCAGTCAGCCATTTCTTATCACTCATAGCTTCTTTGAATCAGAAAACGCGCAAACTCCACAACGTCAGATGGTTAAATGCTAGAGGGGCGCCTGGCAATGTGATATTAGAGTTGGGAAAGAAAGTGGTACCCGGGTAATGCCTGATACTCAAACTGGAATTGCATTTAAACATATTGATACTGAGGGAAATCACATTAAAAATGACCCTCAGCTGTGTCAGAACTAAACCATAGAACCAGGGGTGCCCAAACTCTTTTCACCGAGGGCCATATCTTGAAAAATAGTCGACACGGAGGGCCAGTGGTCAATACAGTGGATAATTCAGATGCGTGTGTTTTGATTTCATACTTTAAAGGCTTGAAATATTAATATTTGGTCTGTATGACAATGCAATGTGATGTTATTTGTTTTATTTGTAGAATTACTCAAGTTTGCCATAAAAAGTACTGATTATGATCAATTGGGCCAGTTCAACTGAAGGCCTGCGGACCAATAAAAGTTGGTCTGAGGGCCGCATTTTGCCCCTGGGCCGTAGTTTGGACACCCCTGCCATAGACCATAGTACATAGTAAAAGTACATGTAACAGGGGTGTTTTTTATAATCATTGCAGTATCGAAATTGATAATACATTTTGAATTCTGAAAGTAAATATAGACGAAGAACTTCTCTAAATCTATAATATTGTTAAAAAATCATGAGCTGCAATAAATAAACAGCAGAATGAAACACTTTAGTACTTAGTTTGCATCTGTAATGAGTCACTGAAGTTATTAATTCAACCTTTTATGGCCTAAATTTTATCATATAGCCAAAAAATAACCAAAAATTCCCCAGTAGTGCAAAGAAAATGTACATACGATACATATAGACGCCCCCCAAAAATATTGTCCAGCTTTCATATATAGAATGATTGAGTTATGAGTTATTGAGTATAAGTTGAAATAGTGAGTATTGCGATTGGCCGAGTAACATGACTATTTATTTGTATAAAAATCATGTTTGAGATTGTGGTATTTTGGCAAAACTTTATGATTTACATGGCAATTTGTGGTGAAAGATGTGTAAAATTTTTAACATGGGTTCAAAGGCTTTCAAAAATATGATCTTATTGTCTTTATTGGGAGTAAAAAAAATTAAATAAAAACACAACATTGTCAATATAATTCCTCCACAGTTTGTTGGAATCTGCAAATTCGTCAGAGCCCGAGTTGTGTGGCGAGTCAGAGTCGTGCTTCAGGTCGTCGCCGATACGCCGGTGCCAGGCCTGCTGCACGCGACCCGCTGATAAAGACCGAGCATGCTGGGAACTGACGGGACTGTGGCTAACTCCTCTGCTAACCCTAACAGCCAATTCCCGCAGCCAGCACCAGCGTGTACATATGCCAGGGCTCCAGACAGACACAAAACAGAACGCACACAAGTGGCACATAGACAGGGCACGCGGAGGGGAGCTGCGGGTCCAGATAGTTCCAAATTCTGCTCCTTTAGCTCCAGGTGCCTCGTTCTTGGTCTGCACCGCATCGAGCTTCGCTGCTTTCGGCTTGGTTTGGTTTAGCTGCCAATGCGAGCGAGCAGGGAGGCAGAGGGTGAGACTGCCACTGTGTTTGTCTCTGCAAAAAAACCAAGAACAGGCTCTGGCAATGAGTGTCAAACAACTCAGGTCAACCAAAGAAAATGTGTAAACTTTAACTGAGACTACATCGCAGAGGTGTTGATACTGAAGCGCAGGATGTTGTTACTAGAAATGTGTTGTCAAAAGTGTCTTGTAAGTCTAGGTTCCATTCTGCAGGGTTTTTTCAGTAGGATTTTTTACAATAATTGCTATATAAACATGGAAGAAGTGGAAGAGGTACTCAATTTTGGTACTTAAGAAAAAGGACAGACACCGAAGCAAAAAAATACTCAAGTGAAAGTAAAAGTATCACATGAAAAAATCTACTTAAGTAAAAGTGTTAAAGTTCTTTTCTTTTTTTTTTTTTTTTTTTTTTTAAGTGATTTTGATAAATTTATTCTGAATTTTGTTCAACTGAAAAAATTGTTCAAGTCTGTCTTTTTTTTTCTTTTCCTTTTTTTGTTTTATTTATTTATTTTTTTGCTGTTTTTTCTTTCTTTTTTTTTTTTTTTTTTTGCATATTTTTATTATTTATTAAAAATAAACCCTCAGACTTTTCAGCAGGTCTCAAACAACTTTTTAGTCCTGGAAAATATAGTGGAGTAGAAATTACAGATAACTGTTCTCTAATGTAGTGAAGTAAAAGTATCCACGTAAAAAAGTACAATACTTCTACTTTGGTATGTTCCACCGCTGCATTTACCTTTATTTCCACTAGAGGGGAACTTGAAATATGTGAACATTTGAGTTACAGAGTTTTGAATAATTCACATATCTCGGACTCAAGAACGACACTGATGACACATTTTTTTTACTCTTAATGCTACTTTAAGATGTGTTTAGGTTCATGTAGCAGAAAAAGTTTACTTTGAAAAACTATACATGCTGTTAACCTGCATGTTTTTATTAACCAGTGACGCTCTGTGGGTTAAATCAACAGTTTTGTGAACCCCTGCGAGGCGCCTGCATTTGTGATTTTGGGCTTTACAAAAATAAATCAAATTGAGCTGAATCCTGCACAATGATTCCAGTATATTCAAATCATGTTTTTGTAAGCAGCCAACTTCAGAATGATGTTTAAACGTGCACTTTCTTTATTGTTTGGTTGTTTATTTCAGCGTGCCTTTTTTTTTTTTTTACCACATATTAAAGTGATTCTGATGTGCCGTTCCGATCGTCGGCCGTGTGCAGCTCTGTGCAGACTCGGCTCAGCTGCTTATAACCTGAGATTTATGGCGTCCTCTGTAGGAATATTAAATTGAAAACTACTTTTAGACTTGGAGAAAATAAGTAACCCCTCCGAATGCCTTATCCTGAGTGTGTGTACGTTTATGTGTATGTGAGAGAGGGAGTGCATGTGCTAATCTCAATGGCAGGTTCCTTGCCATTAGAGCTCCACTGAACAAGGCAGCGATTCATTCTGCAGGTTTAAGTGTGTGTGTGTGTGTGTGTGTGTGTGTGCGTGTGTGTGTGCAGCAGGTTTCTAAGCGAGGCGAGTGTTGTTTTTGGAGAATTGTTTCCGTGCGCCTGTCTGCACCATATGGCCTGATGTGGAAAAGGGCCCCTTTAGGGTCTGAGTGTGTACGGGAATTTACATGTGCGAGTGTGCAACAGAATATCACTGTGTGTGGATGTACACTGTAGGGCCAGCTACAAAAACAAAAAGTCCTTAAAAAAGAAACTACTTTGGCTAGTACAATATCATTATCTTTACTGTGTTAATGCAGCTGCTCCTGTAATCACAATCAGAAAGGATTTGTTGGAATTGTCTGGATAACGAGATTCACCAACTTGGAATGTGCTTTGGCGATTTGGTGCAAGCATAGAACTTTGTTTTATACTTTCATACGTCCACCTGCCCCTGTTTTTAATGTTTTATATGGACTTATATGTTTGCATTGTATTTTGAACAGGGCACCCATGAAAAAGAGTGCTGTCATTGGGTTCCTCTTATAGCTAAATATAAAGAAAGAAGTATCCCTATAATAATGATGAAATTGAGGATTTGACGACATATCGATATCGGTTATAGCAAATTGTTTTCACCGATTTTGGTACAGTGGTCCCTCACGATATCGCGGTTCACCTTTCGTGGCACCTTTTCTGTTTTGCAGACTTTTTTTTGGTGCGATTTTGCATGCTTTTTTGTGTTCTGCGTCCTGATTGGCTAAGGGACTGTAGACCATTGTCCATAATTTTCCTCCGTGCCGTGTTTCCTGTACAGTACAGAATGCATTCAGCTGGATTTACATGTTCGATCGCAGTGGGACTCTGAAGTGCTGTAGGTTTGCAAGTTTTCTCCCGGACAAAACCCACGATGTCGATGAAGCTTTCCGCCCCATCAAATTTCAGAAACGCTTTGGACTTAAAAAGTGTTTCTCTGCATGGAGCGGAATCTCTGCAGATACCGCTGGAGCAGAGGCACGAGAACAACACATTTAAAGCGATCATCGAGGAAGGGGGAGATAATATATGAAGGTTTGAACTTTGAGAGTGTTTAAACAAGCAAGAAATGTGAGAAAATGTTAATACCTGTCTGAGAAAAGTGTATAAAGTGTGTAGTGAGGGGTTTTCCAGCTGCAAACCACATATAATAATTGTAAAAAATAACGCTGACTACTTCGCGGATTTCGCCTATTGCGGGTTATTTTTAGAGCGTAACCCCGGCAATAAACGAGGGACCACTGTATTTGTTAATTATCCCCTAATTTAGCTGATATTTGGCACATATATTTTTAACAAAGTAGAATGAGCTCCTTACTTTGGGTTGCCAGTTCCTATGACTAGTTGGAAACTCAGAAGCACTCAAAAGATAATCATCCCTCGATATAACACTAGGTTTGCGTGGTAAAACAAAATTTGCAGATCAAAGACGATGTCCAGACTGTAGTAGACAGTGTGTAGTCGTGCAGTAATCAAACACATCAGTGATACAGGAAAAGCCTGCGTATTTTGCAGATCACGTAACTGTTACAATATACATCTCCTTATGATTGTTTTGATTTCACATAATTCTCCCAAAAATTATATTCTAACGAAGAACAAATTGGCAATCAGTAGCAGGCTGCTTTTCATCACAGCAGTTTCAGTTGCCATAATCTACAGATTTTAAATGAGTAAAAGTCTCTATTCGAGGCTCGATGAGTACTCTGCTTGATAGTACGACCGCTATTGTCTTTATCCAATTGAGCGCTGTTATTTATACATCAATAACCCTCTTTCTCACCTCCTTCTCACCGTTTCACAAATGTCTCCGAATAATCCCTTTAAAATCCAACTCGGACCTCTCCCCTCGGTCTCCGTTTGTCTGTGTTGTTTTTCACTTTGTCTAATTGGATAAACCTCGAGGCTGCGCTAACGACTCCTGAGGTTAACGAGCTTCGGTTAACAATCACTAACTCTTTTTTTGTTCACAACCAAGTGCGCGCTTTTGCAGACTTGACTGTATATCCATAGACTCCTATAGAATTATTAGCATGCTCATACACTCGAGCTCTTCTGAAATCTGCAGAGTTGACATTATCGCCGGAGACCTGTCACGTTTGATTCATGACGGCTGTTTACTGCACCACTGCCTAATCTGATGTTTAAAGGGAATTACCAGAAAAATAGTAATTACATTGAGATGCCAACCTTTTATGGTATGTAAAAGAAATGAATAATGCACGATAACTTTACACAACTTTGAGAAACTGTTTATAATGGAGGGATAGTACAACCAGACTGCGGCCTCTGCTTTGAAACCTTTGGATCCTTCGTAGGCCTGTCTTCATAATTACTATATCAACTTATCGTTCAGTATATGATGGAAAGAACAGTACTTTTTACTTACTCGTTAACATCGCGTATACCTTTTTTTTGCACTAGCAGGGAGTTTTTTTTACTTAAGCCTATTTGATAATATTTGAGCTGTAGTTCATCTGTGATACTTTACAAATACCAGAACTAATTACTGTGTTTTATTGTGCTATTTATTCACTGATGGCTACATTTTTACAATTTGGTTTACTTCAGAAAAGCTGTATGGGGTTTTCATATTCCAGAGTTGTTGCGTCAGTGATAGAAATAGCTTCAATATTATCATTTATTGGGATATTTTTTTGCTGTCTGGCTATCACTATTTGTTAAAAGAGAGTATGAGATATAAGGGACTACTTCATAAACTGCCAGAATACCTCACGTGCTTGTTTAATCATTGATACGGAAACATTTAATACAAGATCACGTGATTGTATAAGTCTAAAGATTAGTCGCATCCAGAACTGAGATGGGGGGGAAAGGGCCTTTGGCTGTTTTTGCTTCACAAAATTGGGAATTATAGTTGAAGGACAAGCAAAATTTGATTCTTTGGTGCCACAAATGCAGTTTAATAATCTGGTAACAAACTTTTATGCGCACACCTGCACCTGCTTTTAATGTTTTAACCAGACTTGCACTTTTAACGAGAAGTTGAAACCCACGGATACAGATAAATCAATCATATGAACAAACAAATGGATTTTGTTATTGCGAAATTCCTCATACTATGCACTACTTTGATCAGTTATAGGCAAGTGACACAGAACCAGTAATTCCAAGGATGTTTTGCCCTAAACTTGTGAAACGTTCCTCCCATACAGAGGCATCATGGGGCCGCTTTGAGATGCTAAATCCCTCTAAGCTGTTATTGATGGCTCGATTCTGCCTGGACTGTCCTGGTAGTTCTCCTGGTGTGAACTCGACTTGGATCTCCTCCACCCCACTGCTCCGTCTGGTATCTTGATATGGTCTTGTGTTCTGCAGCCACTTCCAAACATTTACATTTGGGCTTTCAAGTGCTGTTTATAGATGGCTCTTATCTGCTATCTCACACACACACAAGCGCACACCAGCGACAGACGGTGAATCAAACCGTTGGACGTTCTGTTGCTATGTCCATAATAGGAATAGAAGACGAGGGGAGAGAGGACAGCGCTGATAAAAGTGTGCCACATGGACAGAGGAGTGCAGATAACTTGACATGGCATTTTATAGGTTTGGGGGATGGGCTGAAAAAGTATGGAAAAATGCAATCGTTATTAAAGTTAAAAGTTGCTGACTGTTTAAAAATGTTATGAATATGAATAATCATTTAGGGTGGGAGGCGGCCCCGGGGAAGACCCAGGACAGACCCAGGACTCGCTGGCCTGGGAACGCCTCCCACCTGAGAAGCTGGAGGACGTGTCTGGGGTGAGGGAAGTCCTTGCTCAGACTGCTGCCCCTGCGACACGACCCCGGATAAGCGAAAGAAAATGGATGGATAATTTTGATGTTATGAAAAAGTCTCATGTTTAAACAACTTTTATATAATTGTACTTTGTTGTTAGTGAAAAAAACTACGATCTAGCGGAAAACAGTTGGATAAGCAGGGCCATCGACAGAAATTTGGGGGCCCGGGTCAAGAAGTCTCACAATTCTGGGCCCCTAAGACTGTGGGGCATGGGACATCAGACCTTTGTGACCTTTGTCTTCCCCGGTCGACTCCCCTATGGTTAAGTATCTTTGCCCTGCACATTCTTGTGATTCAAAGGTGATTATCTTTGTTGGTGAGCATCACAATTATATAAAATGTCCCACGAATGATTATTGTACCTTTTTTATCATGAAAGACGATATGAATGTTTATCTTCCCATCTCTAATTGTGTCGCATGATTTTTGGTTTTCGTGTTTGCGATCTGAAGAACTGGACTTTTATAGAAAGGATAAAGGCAATTTATCCATCCATTTTCTTCTGCTTATCCGGAACCTGGTCGCGGGGGCAGTAGTCCAAGCAGGGACTCCCAGACTTCCCTCACTCCAGACATGTCCTCCAGCTCCTCTGGTGGGACCCCAACGCGGTCCCGGGCCAGCTGAGAGACATAGTTCCTCCAGCGTGTCCTCCCCAGCAGATTTATTTCAAGAATAATTGCAGTCTTTGTGATTTGGTATTTCAGATTATTCAACTAAGGAGCTGATTTCACACTTCCCCATAAACGTCATCACAACCAAGACCACATGAATATCTAAAGTTCAACCACATGTGTCACTGTTTCAATTGCAAAAGTAAAACAGAACAGAGGTTGTGCATGGGGGTAGCTGAAAACCGGAATTTTCAAAACAACATCTGCGTAATCCCTCAGTTGTCCAGGGTAGGTCTCATCACAAAAAGATCAAGCAAAACATGACTCAGATGACAGCTCAGACCTTAGGGTTGTTCAACGGACTTAACTCGTGACTCACCTGTCCCTGTCAGACCTGAAGAAGCGTCTGAGAGTGGCGAAACTATGCACTCCAAAACCTAAAGATCTTAAAAGCTGAATTTGCATAAGACGTGTCCTTTAATTATATTTGTAGTTCTAAATGGAATCAACCGAGAAAGCGTGACAAAACTAAAAAAGAAAGTTACTAAAAATAAGACCAACGCAACACATCTCTCCCCACCTCTGGGCTCTGCTTTTAGTTATACTTTATCGATCGCCTCTTGTGAAATCTCACCGTTTAATCTTCAGCCCTTAGACCGCCGCCTCTGCCACAGAACAGCGCCCTGGGGATGTTAGGGATTCAGCGTCTTGCTCAAGGACACGTAGGCAGGTCGGATCCTCGCGCTCACATGGGAGTCAAAATGCCCTTTTAGCTGAGCAATGCTTTGCTCTTCAGTCATTACAGGCCAGCGTGCTCAGCTCATGTGCTTAAATCTTAACCTGTCTGGATAACGTGACAGTTTCCCAGTGTAGGAAATAGGCTGTGGGGAGCAGAGCATCCAGAGCAGGATGTGCATACAAAGAGCTATAGATTGAAGTGTCCAGTGGTGATGACAGGACAAGGACTACATCATGACCAATCAAATACTGACCTCTGAGAAGGAGGAACGACCTTGGCTAGAAATCTAGTTTATCAATAACTCTTTCAGCTAGTTAGTTCTAATGATGCGGACTGGTTTGTACTATCTACACACTGCAGGGAATAATTGGGGTTCTAAAATCAACTGGAGAAACCGACTTCTCTCAAGACTGTATTTGTAAGGTTATATTTGATCTTTTGACCAGTAGATGGCAAACGTGAAACCTTCTCTTCCCCCTCACCTGGCGTTTGTTCAGACTCACCTGTGCTCTCTGCTCTTCTTCTGTCAGGCCAAACCTTGTATATTGTCAGTCTGCAGTAATGAAGACAGCATCTAGTGGCGATATGTGAGAATGCAACAGGTCCGGGTCGGCCAGTCTAATTACAAACGGTAGATTTAAAGCTGAAATATCGACTTGAGCGTTTTTTTCCCCCCATCGCTTTATGACACTTCGAGAAGAGACATGATTGGCTGTGGGTTGGGTTTTTTTCTTTTGTCTTTTATGTGTAAGCAGCCATGTTTGTTTTTCACCCGAACGGACCATGCGTCTCTCTGATTGGTTAATCCGCCTGTCAATCACGCCCTCTGAAATCGGGAGGACGGGATGCACCTCCAGTTGCTATGGTTGTGGCTGGTTAAGTATGAAAATGTATGCATGTGAACTAATAACGCTGTGCCAAAGGGTTTCTGAGAGCTAGAAACAAGTTGGACAGATTTAATTCATTAATTAATACTTATTCTGGTGGAAAATCAGGTACTCCCGCTTTAAGTTTATTAAGATACAGACTTACGTTCACACATTAGAACAGGCAACAGAAAGACTACAGCAGAGTAAAGATTGACGACTTAGTTTGAATATCTTTCTAATGGGTTAAAGTGTCAAACAATTAGCAAGAGCATATGTCCATAAATAGCGGACATGTTCCAGTTTATGTTTTGATTGTCTCATAGTGTCAAACCTACATGACGTTTCGGCTAATTAGAATGTTTTAGAAACCTTTGTAAAGGTCACCCGGATAATTAGGATTGGGTTGGGTTTCTTTTCTGAACAGTGTGTGCGAGATTCACATAGTTACAGCTATTGATACTCCTGTGATGACTTTATGAGTATCACCCGGGGACTTGTGTTTGACAGTAAAATATATATCTTCTCTTCAATGGGAAAGATGTCATGTTTTGCTTTACGAAAAAAAAAATCTGTCATACAAAAAAAGACAGAAAAAGAAAGTTACAAGTGAGGCAATACAAAAAAAAAAAAAAAAAAAAAAGCTGTAGTGTTGTGAGCAGGGGTTAGCTGTCAGTACAACATTTTGTATTTTAAGCAATATTTTCATTTAATTTTATACCTTTATCTGTCACTTTTGGAGCATTGACTCACTAGTACAGATTAGGGATGCGCCGATCCAGCTTTTTCTGTTCCAATACCAGTTTAAGTAACTGCCAATGCCCGATATCAACAGATACTAGAACATAGACTGAAAGTATCATTTATTTCATTTAATCACAAAAGGTGTATTGTAAAAAAAAAAGTGTTTTGTAACTGTTATTTATCATTTAAACTACAGAACAGCTTTGAAAAATACACATTCAGTATTACCGCGCCAGTAAATCTTCCTATTACACCAATTTAAAGACCAAAATAGGATATCGACTGAACCGATATCTTGGAACCGATATCCAATCCAAACAAATGTTCAATATCGGTGCCGATACCTGACACCAGTATCATATCGGTGCATCCTTATTACAGGTATTAAGATTAGGCCTAGATGATTAATAGGAAGATGTCGCCTTTCTATTAAACCTAAAGCTAAACCTTCACAAGTGTTACTTTTTGAACAGAATTTTATATATTTTTGATGATTACTTCCATTTTGAGCAGTTCTGACATTAAAGAATTAACAGTGATGGAAACGATATATATTTTTGCACCATTCTGGTACGTCACACTAAAATTGAAAAGTAATTGTACCCTTCTTATCTGCTCTTGTGTCCAGAGAAGTTCAGTCTATATAAACACAGACTTGCTTGCCTTGTTCCTGCGCACTCATGATTCTTATCACACACTTGGACTCAGAACGGCTTTTAAGGCATTGCATTCACATCTCATCCTCTCTCTGTTTTCCCCCGGCCCATCTTCTATTACAACTTGTCTCTAAATCTTTTCTTGTGTTTTAATCGCTTTTTCTAACTAAATCTTTGGTTCTGGGAAAAGTAAATGACAGAGTAGAAAATAATAGCTGTTTAATTGGGGAACACTTGTCATGGGTGAGTGCCGTATTTAAACATGTTAAAGAACGGGTTTGACAAGTTAGTTGGATAACAGTGCTGTGAGTCTGAGCTGCCAAATCCATCTGCTGATTTGATATTGTGACTGTCAGAAGATTCTGGTGAAAGATTATTATGTTTATTTAATGCACAAAAGTTGTATTCTTATGCACGAGTGAGTCAGCTGCTTAAAAGTCTGGATGAACTAGAAAAATGTAATATAGTCTACAAGCTCTACTACTACTACTTAACACTGCATAAACCAGGATTCAATCAACGTCCTTCTTGACCAATCCTGTTTTTTCTTTTAGAGGATCACTTTTTCCTCTAGATTTTACAGTATTTTTGTTGTTGTTTAAAATCACCTAGCCAAAAGTAAGTATAATTATCTTGTCACTTTCCATCTTGTGTCAGAACACATCTGCACAGCTGCTCGATGCTTACATTTTTGAACCGTCGCCAGGATTGCGGTTTACGGAGTCGTAGTGATACACAAGTAATTCATAATGAAGCAACGCTAAAGTGGAAAGGACAGTGAGTGACAGAGGGAGACGACAGCCAAAAGGCAGTTGGAGGAGCAGTTTTCTGTGGTAAAACTTTCACTGAATAACTATGTACATTTGACTACACTGTTGTACTGTGTCCCTGGAGGTGTGTAATCCGTCAGCCACCCACACAACCAGAGCGCTCACTGATAGGGATTTTAGCGTTAGGATTTCATGATTATTCACAGTTATTGATTGAAACTAGAGCTTTATGCTACTTTCGGAGCGGCAAAGTTAAAGCGACAGGTAAAAAGCAGCTTATGCTTTATTCTTTTCGACCATTGATTGAACTGAAATTGCCCCATTTTGCTCAGAAAATATATAGTTCTTATGAGATTGTCACCTGAATACACAATTAGTATCTCACTGATGATGCAGTTAGACTCTCAGTCGCAGTTTAAGACTAGAAAACCCACCTCCACCCTGGCATTTAATAATGTACCCCTACTATAACCTTATATCTTGGTGTTTTATTGTACTTTTCCCATATATATTGTTTGTTTTTTGGTCAGCTGAAGTTGTTTAACGCTTGAATTGATAAATGGTGACATACCTCTGGCAGTAGTAGTCTAGTCCAACAGATAAATTATGAAGCGCAGAGTGAGTGACGTAAGGCTGCACCATGGCTGTAGTGTTGTTGTCAGGTTGTCATAATATTATGTTTTATTGTATTACAGAACAAGGTTATAATTAGCGGTTTTTATTGTTTTACGTCATGGCCCTTGCGATCAGCCAGCTTAGCGTGGTGAATATAAAGATAAAAGCTGTCGATTGGGCGTAGTGGAGATGAAAGGGGCGAGGGTGCAGATAGTTGCGCTGTTTGTGTGTACCTGTTGGATTTCTGCAGGGTGTACCACTCTGACATGGGCGTGTGAAGTTAAGATTACATACCATCGCTCTTGTTACTGATCCACACCTGAATCTGTCTAAGTCTCTGCCCTACTTAACTTGTTCAGAGCGGCTGAGGTCAGGTGACGTAGACTTCAGACAAAAGGAGATAAACACTGACAGGACAGCGCTGATAGTGTGGGGGAGGAGGAGTCTGAGGGGCCTGATGTGTGTAGCTTTGTGTGTTGGGAAAGTGTATTAAACATATGGGAACTCTATTAAACCGGGCAGGGGTTGTGGCACAATAGGGACCTCAGGTGTCTGGCTGCTGGAAAAATTGTGTTTGCAAAAGAGAGAGATGGGGAATTTAAATGTAAGGTTATGTATAATGGCTAATGCAACCTTGAGAATGACCAATCGCAACAGAATCTGGGTTTGGTCTGGTTTATGCTGGAATGGAAGAGCATATTGTTATTGTGTCCTTAGGCAAGACACTTCACACACCTTCCCTTGTATGAATCTGGCATGTCTGTGAATGAGGGGTGGGGACTGAAGAGACTACAATGAAAATAATAATAATAATGATGATAATAATAATAATTCCATGTGAGGTTTTTTAAATCACTACAGGGCGCTAACTACATTGGCATTTTAAACGGCGTGCTCACTTACATGTTAAGTGAGCACCTGCATTGAAGACCTTAGCACCTCCTTAGCTCCTCCAAACCTAAAATGTCTGATGCCACCCCTGACAAGTTGTGTGGAGTGAATAATGCAATGTAAAGCATCTCAGAGTGTCCAAAAATTATACTTTGTACAAGGGGTGGGCAAACATTTTGACACACAGGCCACAATGGGTTCTAAAATTTGACAAAAGGGCCGGGCCCGGATGTATATATATGTTTATATTACATTAGAGATTTGCCCCGTAACATGTAGCAAGGCACGATTATTAAAGGCTCAGTGTACAAATTGTTTTCCAAATGCATTCAATTAATAATTAATTTATTTTGTAATTAAAACACAGCAGAAAAACAAATTCAGTTTTATCATGTGCCAAAAGATCAACAACTTGTTGAAAAGGTAAAATGAACAAGGTTTACCCTTACTTATTTTAATATAATTTGGCCATGTTTGGGGGGCCAGATTAATAAGCCCAAAGAGCCGTGTGTGACCCCCGGGCCGTAGTTTGCCCATGTCTGCTTTATACACGATATAAACTATGAGGAAAAAGATGAACAAAGTTGAGACAACAGATAAACACAGAACTATTCGTGTCACTCTTTACAAGTGAATAAGGAGTAATTATATGGTCATTTTAAACTATAAGTAAAAGTGACCACTGTTGGTTTCATAGCTAAAAGGCACAATCGGAGGCTTTTGATTAGCTTTTACGCTGTGTTTACATGGCATGACTTCTCTCTGTTTTGGTTGTTACGGAGTTTTTCAAATAGTAAACGGCTGGTCAGTAGAATCCTGTGGAGGAGGACCTGGGTCTGGACAACCCTTTGATTCATTTCCTCCACACAGAATATTTGCTTTTCTTCTTCTGCCTTTTTCTTCTTCTGTGCCTGCAGCACCTTGAGACACACTGTCAGGTATCGATTCAAGTTTGTAAGTCGGGAATTAGATCAAATGAGGTCAATGTAAAATACCATCACCTCCTGGATTACATGGAGCTGACTTTTTGTGGGAGCGTGGGGTTTGTAGTAAAGTTCTTTGATATATTTCATTCAGACAGTAGCATACTTTACTTTACTACACAATAAGTCCATGGTAATGTGATGGAAACCGCTAAAATAACTGATTATAGGAAAAACTAAAAGGGTAATTATGGCTGTTACAAGATTAATAGTCACACATGTAATTCTTCTTGGTAAAGTCCTAACCCTGTAAGGTGACTGTAAATATTGCAATGAATAATAGTATGGAAAAATGGGCTGTAAAATCCATTATAACAATTAGCATGCGATTTCCAGCCTATTACTCTTACGGCTGAAAAGGTAATTGAACTAACTGGAAAATCACAAACTTCATTTTGACTTAGGGCTGTCTATATCGATTAATCATAGTTGGAACAATCATTTTGGGTGTTTTTTTTCATTGTATTACTGGAAATGTGTGTTTTTTTCTGTACTTTAATGGGATTAGAGTTATTGCGTCAGTAGAACACATCGTCTGTATATACCTCAGCAATATATCGCACTTGTTATCATGACAGGCCTATCTTGACTTGCACTTTTACACTTTCTAAATCTAAAGTAGACTGGAGTCAATGCAAAAATTACATAGTATTGTACGAGAGAGTGACCTTGGCTGCTATACTCTTGATAATGCAGTTGGTGAAAATAAATAGCTCTTTTAAACGTGATAGGACAGTAAACTGGAGAAGGAGCCTGCCTCTGCATCCATAATATATTTTGGGCTCAGGAAGTGTATGCGAGTCTTAAGAAGTTTTTTTTTTTTTTTCCTTTTTTTAAACTGTGATGTTGCAACGAACTGCAACTTCCCCTCACGCAGGAAAAACTCACTGTCGGCGAGTTTGTCAGAATGAAAAAAGCAAGTTGGGAAGGCAACATGTAGCGTTGAAGACACAACTCCCAAGAAACCCCGAAATTACTTGCAAAAAATTCACCATCAATTTAATTAGGGAGAAAATGTGACGATACACAAACAGTAGAAGTTTTGGGGGTATGTGCGTGTCAAGTTAAGCCCTTTTGCAGAGGATATGATTGGTTGGATGTTGCGGGACTCTCTCTCCAATTAAGATGCCGCCTTTACCTGCAAGCTATTCTAGTGACTGCCAATGCTTGTAATACCACTGTTGGGGCTGTGAAGGTTACTCACCAGAAGATCAAAAAAATCCTTTGTGTAGTGTAATATTAAACAGACTTTGCAGACACGGGTAGAATTTAATTTTCTCTGAGATAACTGTTGCCAAGTAAGCCGGCTCATCTCATCTGCGATAGAAAAGCCTGAAGCCACCAGACTACAGGTCAGATCTGTGGAGAGGTCGCCCCGCTCACAGTAAGAACTAGAGATAGACCGATATTTGGACTTTTTTTTAGCGTATCTGCCGTAAATCTCCAGCACGAACCGATATTTTGTTTTGGTTGATTGTCCTGCCTAGAACATACACACAGAGCTTTATTTTAACACTTTAATACAAAGAGAATTGCACTAAATATGATACACTGCTCTTTTAAAGGTGGTAAAAAGGGGCTATAGTCAGTTTGTTGCATAAATTGAGTTGAGTGCACTTAATATGAAATAGTAAAATACAAAAACTTTATTATTTAGTTAAGATATCATATACTACTAGTATACTAAGGCAAGACATTCCTCAGTAGCTCTAAACATCTTCTTATGAAGTTGGTGAACTAGAGTTGCATCCTAATTTGGCATGTTGTCTTCTGCTGTCGTGCCTATGGGCAGGGCACTTGTCTCTTCACAGTGCATCCGTATCTTTGTGTTTTGTGAGTTGTTTTGCAGAATAGAGGAAATGAAAGCTCAGACAGGCCCTGAAGGCTTCCTAAACCGTCTCTGTGTCCTCCTCGTGCATGTGCTCTCAAAAACGCATTAACCTCCATAATGAGATAATGGACTAATACATGATGCATTACTGCTTACTGGGCACAGAAAAGTACTCATGTTGCTATTAAAAGTGTGAGGAAGTTATTCAATCCCAGCTGTTATTGTGAAACGCTGGGCACCACTGTAACTAAGGCTGCAAGAGTCACAGCAGTTGAACCAAAATAGCGGTTTCAATGGTCACAATTAGCCAATCACAAAGTATTAAGGTAATATAATGGCTAACTATTATGTATCTTTAAGCATTGTCAAAAGTAATGACATCCTGATACAACTACTACTACTATACTGATAATACATTTAGTGACTAGAAACTCATTAGAGCAGACATTGGTACTGAAAGAAATTACATGTGTGGGACAGATTTGGGCCTTTTATCAGTAGTTAAAGAATAGTTAAATCTATTTATAGGTTTCAGCTTCCTTTTAAATCGTTCATTTGCTATGGCAGCAGTCTTAATTTTTCGCCATTCTGAAACCGAAAGATGTGAGACCTAGTAAAATACCACATGACTTTTTTGCTTAGTTTCAAAAATAAAGGTAAAGCCCCTTCCCGCCCACACCGCTGGTTTAGCAAGGAGCGGGAGCTTAGCGACACTGTCAATCAAACCTCGGGGAAACACAGACATTTTAAGATCAAAATGACAAGCCTGACGGCAGCAGGCACGGAGCGAGAGGCGACGGTTTTTCAACGTAAAGTGAACTGGAGCCAGAGATGGAGCCGGAAGTGCGACCATGCTCACTTCCTAGCTATGTCCATTTTTACAAACAGTCTATGGCTCAGACTAATACAAAAATGCTTCATGATTCTTAATTTTATTGGTCAGGAGTTCATATTCTCCTCTTTTGATTTTTGAAATGTCAGTATCTAGCATGCAAATAACACAAAATATTTAAAACATCCTACGGAACTTAATCTAAGGCTTAAGTGTAAACCTATTCAGACAATATTAGAGGATCACTACCACATGGTTTCACTGCATTACTTTCCTCAGTGTAAAGCACCAGCCTTGAGCAGTGGTAAAATTGCTCATTACTGTAATACTTGTACTATTAAAGCCCACTAAAATGTCAAATACATGCTTTCCAGAGAATCCTACTCAATACTTTCATCCGGGCTTTGCCTTGTCAGCCTGCGTCTGTACGTGTGTGTTTGTGTGTCTAATTTCCTGGTTGTCCCTGCGCAGCCCCCAGCTCTGATCACAGGAAGCTCAGAGGAAGTCGTCGGCTCCCTGTTACATGACAAAACACACAACTGACACACACACACACATAATACTTTGTTCAATCTCTGCTTATGTGTTCACACCAGCTCAAGTGTGACATACAGAAAGATATTTTGAGATTGAGGTCTCGCAATGCATAATTATTCTTTTAAATTGTAATGTTAGCAAGTCCGTACACCTCGACATGCATGGATTATATGTAGGTTTGGGTGACATTGACAAAAATATCTTAGTATTTTTTGCAATATTCAAACTATATTTAACAATGCATCAGGAATGTGTTAAAATGTCTCTGAGTTGAAGTTGAGCACAAAACATGAACGAACCATAACAGAAATATGTGCAGAGATATGCGTAACTTTATACCATTGTTTGGGAGATTACACTATATTGCATGCTTCTATCAATAAAAAAAAAAAAAGAATATTCAAAATGGCTTCAGGATGGGAAACATCTTGATTGTAAAAAAAAAAAAAAAAATGTCTAGATGAATATCACTGAAACTGTCTCCATATTGTGCCACTCCTGGACAAATGAGGGATTACACCATTTTAATATGTTTTAATTATAGATGATAAATTCCATATTTGCATTTTTTTTAATATATATATCTCCTACTACTTGTATGAATCCTGCCCAAAGTTCAAAGTTGCATGGTGCTGTAGAAACAATTGAAGCATCAGATTAGTCGTAAAGAGAGGCATGACGTTTCAGTTTATGTACCATCAGAACTGATCTGATCTGGAGACATGAACACTCCACACATTTTGGTTGTATTCGTCGATTTCAAGTCTGACTTTCTAATGTGGGGATTATTATAAGCTCTGAAGATGTAAGGAAAATAAAGCTAAAGCTAAAGTGAAGAGGGGCTGAGCTGGAGGAGTGAACGAGGGTTGAGCTGAAGGAGTGAACAGGAACTGGAGTGAGCTGGAGGAGTGAATAGGGGCCGAGCTGGAGGAGTGAATAGGGACCGAGCTGGAGGAGTGAATAGGGACCAAGCTGAAGGAGTGAATAGGGACCGAGCTGGAGGAGTGAACAGGTAGTGAGCTAGAGGAGTGAATAGGGATCATGGTGGAGGAGTGAACAGGGGGTGAGCTGGAGGAGTGAACAGGGGCTGGCCTGGAGGAGTGAACAGGGACTGAGCTTGAGTAGTAAACAGGGACCGAGCTGTAGGAGCGAATAGGGACTGAGCTGGAGGAGTGAACAAAGAATGAGCTGGAGGAGTGAACTGGGACCAAGCTCGAGGAGTGAACAGGGACCGAGCTGGAGGAGTGAACAGGGACCGAGCTGGAGGAGTGAACAGGGAGAGTGAGAGTGAACAGGGAGTGAGCGGGAGGACTGAATAGGGACCATGGTGGAGGAGTGAACAGGGAGTGAGCTGGAGGAGCGAATAGGGACCGAGCTGGAGGAGTGAACAGAGAGTGAGCTGGAGGAGTGAATAGGGATCATGGTGGAGGAGTGAACAGGGAGTGAGCTGGAGGAGTGAACAGGGACCAAGCTGGAGGAGTGAACAGGGGCCGGCCTGGAGGAGTGAACAGGGACTGAGCTTGAGTAGTAAACAGGGACAGAGCTGGAGGAGCGAATAGAGACCGAGCTGGAGGAGTGAAGAGGGACCGAGCTGGAGGAGTGAACAGAGAGTGAGCTGGAGGCGTGAACTGGGACCAAGCTGGAGGAGTGAACAGAGAGTGAGCTGGAGGCGTGAACTGGGACCAAGCTGGAGGAGTCAACAGTGGCAGAGCTGGAGGGCGTGAATAGCGATCCAGCTGGAGGAGTGCACAGGGAGTGAGCAGAAGTCCTTGTAGTAGTGTAATTTCCCCATCACAGGGAGTCGAGCTGCATGTGGTCAAGGCGCAGGAAAAGGAATCAGCGATAATAGTTTAACACAGATTGTTGAGCTGCGCAATTAATCAAATTATAATCATGATCACAAGTCTTACTTCAATCAATTACTATTACTTTTCCTGGAGTTTTTCCTCTGTAATTGAGCAAATTCGACTCTGCAAACCCTAACCTACCACAGAACGTAAAAACAATATCATGATGTATTGTTTTTTTGTGTTTTTGTGTTTCATTTCACAGTTGAGCAGACTCTGGTTAAGACTGCATTTTGACATTTTAGCAGAAAAGAAAAAACAAAAAAACAGACGCTTACCCTTTCGTAGATATTGAAACAAATGACCATTGGAAAACGCCTCCTCCTCCTCCACGGTTCGGTTTTGCTCAGTTATTTAGGGAAACGGTAAAATTTTCAAGTGTTTTTCGTCTCCCTGCAACATTTCAAAGCCGACAGCTCTTTATAACAATATGTCTATAATGTTCAAATATTCATCACACATTTTTTGATGTTTTTGGTTGCGTTGTGTGTTTTCTGTCTTGAATCATGGTTTCCTCAGATCTTAAAAAAGACTGTGGAGTTAACACTACTGGAGATAGACCCATATATTGGTTGGGCTACATAAATCGGGCCGATATTTGGACTTTTTAGCAGCCTTACACCTCCAGGACAGGCCGATTTTTTTTTCGGTGGATTTGCTGCCTAGAACATGCACACAGAGAGCAAATAAATGCACAGTTTCTAGTAAATATAAATAACATAATTTGCGGAAAATAATCAAAATCGGCCCTATATATCGCCCAAAAATATCGACAGATCTAATTGGTCGGTTGCTCTGTATTCTAAAAAAACGGTTTCGGCGTCGGCCATGAAAAACCCATATCGGTTGCTCCCCGAACACTGCCCCATTTTGTTTTTTTTGCCTTGTGTTGAAAGTTTCAAATTCATCTTACCTGAAAACAGCTTTCGCTTTCAGTTACAGTCACAGCTTGTCAGAATTAGCGCATAATGAAGTTGGAGGACTTTTTGAATAATATAAATGGTGGAACTAATGTCATAATGTGTCTGTATTATTGTGGCTTTATTACAATCATGCTAATAGCAAACAGTATCTGTGTTTGCTCCATTTCTTTCACAGTGAACAATATTAATTTGTTTGTGTTAGGCATGGATGTAAAATAGATGATTCATATGTCCAGCCAGTGTGGACAGTATGCAAATATCAGTCTAGGTCATTTTACTTTGACTGAAGAAATTGATGGGTGAGTTCGAGCTTGTGTTTGTTTGGTCGTGGTTTGAGCCTTGTTTAGTCCTCATGTTGGTCCAGGTTTAGTTTGGTTTGGTCCCGTGTGTGTGTGTGTGTGTGTGTGTGTGTGTGTGTGTGTGTGTGTGTGTGCAAAACCATACCACCCTTTTTAATTTTACAGAAACGAGCTTTGAGAATTGTCACCAACCGTCATTATAGAGATCCATCTAATTCATTATGTGACAAACTTGTAGTATTGAAAATTCATATTGTCGACGTAAGTATCCTCAATGTAATGTAAAAAGCAAAATGCAGCATATTACCTGTAAACAAGACTATTTGAGATAAGAAGACGTCACTACGATCTAAAAGGAACAGTTTCAGAACCAAGGTTATAGAACAAGACATTCCTGTGAAAGGAGTTTATTTATGGTCTTTAAAAAATATATAGCAATCAAAGAATCAAGAACCATGATGCCATTTAAGAAATATATATATAAAAAAAAAACACAACAACAAAAAAACAAGTGAGTATGAAAAAGAAAATAAGGTTCTTGCGCAAACTATATAATATATTTAAATGTTTTAAAGTAACTCTCAGTGTTAAAGGTTCTATATTACACAAAATTGACTCTTGTGACCTTTAAGTAATGTTATAATATTATTACCTCATCAAAAACATACCTGGAGTTGTGTTTTGTTTCATTCACACATGTTTGAGTAACCCTTTATCATTAGTCTACATCTCCAAAGCTCAAAACGCTCTGTTCCACCTTGTGATGTCATGAAGTGGTAGTTTTCAAATTAACAGCTACTTTTACCTCTAGTTCAGTACAGACTGGAAATTCCAAAGTTGAAATCATCCAAATGATTCTCATGAAGGTGCATAGAGTTTAAAAAGTGCAGCACTTCCTGTTTCACCACATGACATCACGAGGTGGAACAGAGTGTTTTCAGTTTGAGAGAAAACTCAGCCTAAATCTGCAGGGTTTGTGTGTTAAACATGTGTGAATGAAACAAAACACAAGTCCAGGTATGTTTGTGATGAGGAAAGAACATTATAACATAGAGAAAATAGCGTTATATGGGCCCCAATACTTAACGAATCAGTAAACCTATTTTATAAGAACTAAAGACAAAAGACTTAATCTCCTCTATTGACGCCATTATTGTAACGGTCCCGGTGCCAAAACTCGGGTGGTTTCTTGGACAAAGACTCGACATGTTTGTTGACGTTTGCGTGCTTCAACCATAAACATAATTTCGCGCTCGTCTTTTGGCAGCTACTTCAGTCACAAATTATACCCTCTCCGCTCACGGCTTGTCGTTCCCAACGCGTGAAGCTTTACGCACTTATGACAGCTGTATGATTCATTCTCATCGGCCTCGAGACTATTTCAGACCAAAACATTAACGCACACAACCCAGACTGGCCACGGGCGGCTCACGCTGACGACACGCCGATGATGAAAAACACAGAAAGAGGAGAATTCATATTTAAAGTGCGTAAGACAGGTTTTTTATCATTCTCAAATTTGTACTCAATTTGGTGGGATGATACTTGTTGTAAATATAAATTAGTTTTAGAAGCGATTTGCAAAGAAAAGTTGAAAAATATGTTATTAATGGAGGGCGAGGGCCAGTTTTCCTATTCATTACATTGTACTTTATGTTTAAATATCTAAAAAAGTTGTGCTGTACACTAAATCCTGCTATATTACAACAAAAATCTGCGTTTTAACAATACTCATTTATCTCTATTAAATACTATTGTTGTGACGTCTCCTGAAATCTAGCAATTTACACGCGAGAAACATATTTTTTCAGATACTTTAAACGTTATTTCAACAGAACAAAGGCGTCGTCTCATAATTTATTAGTTAAATAATCATTTCTGTGTACATCCGAGGAGTTTTGCCACATTGTACTGTAGGGAATTTCTAGTGAGAGGTGATGTCATCATTCCCAATCAGGAAGTAACAGTTTAAACCTAAAAATGGGTAAAAAAGTGTGATTTTTTTTACAAAATCTTAACTACAATGAAAAAGAATGAGTAGTCTAACCTGTCATAAGCAGTGTTTCGTAGACATGACCACACACACATGGTATTCTAGGCTCTGAGGACCATAGTAGGGGATCTGTCTGCTGGTGCGGAGTCGAGCTAAAATCCAGACGGTCCATTCCTGAGGCCAGACTATTGAGTCTTATAAACTCTCCGCTTGCACATTATTGAAATAGCAGAAGAGATATACGGCTGTCTAAGAGGGGCTCAGGGTTAAATGCTTCACTTTTGCTGGATCCGATGTCAGGTTGTCATAGCGATCAGTACCCGGATACTAATTGATACTTAGATATTCTCAGCGTGGTGTTATGTTGTAGGTTCTTAGGGATGCGCACTAGGGATGGAGTTCACTGAAGACATGTCCTGTGGCGTGAAATTAGCAAAGGTTTTAAAATGTAAAATGTAGAACTGATGCGATTTTCATTAGGATATCACACTAAAACTGTACTGGGAAGCATGTTCTGAAGTGAAAAGGCAAGTTAAACTGTCCCGTCACGCCTAAAACTCCACTTAACTCACTCCACGCTTTCTCTTTTCTGCTCTGTAAATATATAATAATAAAGTAAATGGTCAACGAAAAAAAATAATCGAAGACACTATCCATCGACTGACAACAGAGTACACTTTCAAAACATCCTAAAAATAGTGAAACATAATGTAAAAGTGATAAAGTACTGTACTTCCATCCATTCTCTTCCTTTTATCCGGGCTGGGTCGCGGGGGCAGCAGTCTAAGCAGGGACTCCCAGACTTCCCTCACCCCAGACACGTCCTCTAGCTCCTCCAGTGGGACCCCAAAGGCGTTCCCAGGCCAGTCGAGAGACGTAGTCCCTCCAGCGTGTCCTGGGGTCTCCTCCCGGTGGGACATGCCCAGAACAGGATGAAGGGAGTACTGTACTTAATTAGAAATTTTTAGATGCCTGTACTTTACTTAAGTAGATTTTGCAGTGGATATTTTTACTTTTACTTCACTACATTTCAGAGCAGGTATCTGTACTTTCTACTTCACTACATATTTGAACTGGACTGAAAAGTAAAAGTATTTGTTATTATTGTTTGAGACTTGCTGAAAAGGGGTTTATTTTTAACACGTTCATAATTTGAGCAAACTGAAAAACAGCCAGAAAAAACTTATTGATTCAGTTGCTTTTGTTGAACAAAATCCAGACAAATCGTTATCAGAATCACTACATCTGAAGCTTTATAAGACCCCAAAATATATGCACAATATTTTACTTTTTACTCTTAAACAAGGTTTTCATGTGATACTTTTACTTTCACTTGAGCATTTGTTTTCCTCCAGTATCTGCGCTTTTACTTAAGTAACAAAATGGATCCCTTCTTCCACCGCTGCACATAATGCGCCTAAATATCCGCTTTTCTGTGAGGTCAGGCCCCTGCTTCTTATTTTTCTTCTGTCAAACCAGCCGTGTGCACCTCTATGCGGGTCATAATAGTGATTTATCCGACTTTCATTTATAGCTCTTTTGGGAACAGAACCGGCAACCCATCGGCTGCTATTTCCCAGACAAGTTCTCCCTGCAGCCCTGGTAGTCCATTTGTAGAGGCTAATCTAACAAGATGTGTCTGCTTTTAACCTCTGGACCCTGCTCCCTTTTCTGTGTGCCCATCTGGTTTCACAGCATCTCCACATGATCCCGCTCATACCTGTTTCTTATTCTCGACTGACTTCACCCCATGCAGCCAGCACACTCTGCAAAATACAGTTTAGGAGCGCCGAGCCCCATGGAGTTCTGCGCCGAGCGGATGAAACCAGCCTGCGTCGTGCTGCGGAAGTCACAGTTTGGAAAGTGGATTTGTAACACTTTCTTTTATGTGTGTTGTAAATTTAGTTTTTAGTTATGGTTTTTCTTTCAAGAAACCCCACGTGTTTCCATTTGGAGACTGTTAGGGACATGCTTTCTCTGTTTTGAGTCTTTTGAGTCTCAGTAATCCATGTGTGTTGACTCTATTTAGACTTTTAGCTTAAGTATGGTGTTATTTTGAGGAAGAATACGCTTCCTCATAGCCCTGGAAAATGCTCCACAGTCAAAATGAAATCAAAATGTTACTGGCAGCAATTAGCAAATTAAATCTTGAAGTTATTTTGGTAAGATTATGTCCGCTGCAAAGTATCTGCTCATGTTTGTAGAGACATGTTGATTTTGCTCTTGGTTCGTAGCATAAACAAAGATATAAATGTAATTGCAATCAAAATAATCATCAGTAAATGTTGATATGATTTCAGAATTGTTCAGCTCTACTTCCTGTTTCCTGTCCAATGTAACAGCAGCGTCTGAAGTTACAAAGTGTTTGATATTTTGGAAGTTAGAGAGACTTGTGGGGTGTTATTCTGCCCTTGACAACAGGAGATATATTGTAAGTATATTATGGTAATGCTGTTTACTGTTTGTAGCATTAAGACGCTCTTGTACTAGACCAGACAGTAATGCATATCTAGTGTTAACCTTCTAATTCCCCGTTGGCCTGAAGAGCCCTCCTGCAGCGGGCGAGACACAGGCCGCCCTGTGCTTCCCAGACCCTGTGTGGCCACTAATCCATTGTAGACTGCTCTAATAGACTTTAATAAAGTTGGAGCACTGGAGATGGGACTGTGAGTTTGTTTGTGCGTTCTATTAAAGGTCCTATATTGCGCAAAATTGACTATCGGGAGTTTTAGCCATGTTCAATCACAGTTGTTACCTCCTTAAAAACATACCTAGCGTTGCGTTTTGTTTGTTTGTAACTCTTTATAATTAGTCTAGCTGCATCTCCAACGCTCAAAATGCTCTGTTCCACCTCGTGATGTCATATAGTAATACAGGAAGTGCTCTGCTGTGGATCATTTGGATCATTTCACCAGTGGATTTTCCCATTTATACTGAACTTAAGCCAAATCCAAATGGTTCTAGTGAAGGTGCATGGAGTTTAAAGACACAGTGGAGCACTTCCTGTTTTACCACATGACATCACAAGGTGGAACAAAGTGTTTGCTGTTTGAGAGAAGAACTCAAAGCCTAAATAAGCAGGCATTATTGTGTTAAACATGTGTGAATGAAACAAAACACAACTCCGGGCTTGACTAAGGATTAGCTTTTATCTATTTTTGTCGAAAATATGATGGAGACGTTATGTAAATGCTATATGCAATTCGGTGTAATATTTCTCTTAAAGGTGTGGTAGTTGATAATGTCATTGGGTTGGGTCCAGTAATGGATATAGGGACTTTCTGTCTGCTGCGCTATAAGTAGGCCTAGTTCCAGCGACATTATTCATTGCATTATAGTGGGTGGGACCCTCTCGAGAAGGCACTGCATTTACAATTTAAATATTACTTAAGATCATTATATTGCTTTTGTGTTCTTTTTATAGAAATTTGATAATAAGAGAAAAACATGGCAGTCTTTTGAATAAACATATTGTATTAATTGACTTAAAAAAAAAGACATTTTAAACATCATTACAAGTAAATTGGTTTATGGAATCAAAAGAAAAGGACTATAATTACATGTGTCATATTAAATGTGCTAATTAAATCAATTTGTGTCATTTGAAAGGTATTCTATTCTTTTTTTTTCTGTAGTCTATACAAAACTGACTTGCTAATTACGTTCTGAAAAGTACAGACAGTGCCAAACAAATGCAGTGTTGGTTGACTTAGTGACATTTTTAAGAGAAAAACATGTACTAGTTTTAATGAATGGAGTGAAAGTAAAGTAGATGCATTGGTTTGTGTTTGGTGGAGAATGTAAATGAATCAAATGGCAGTTTTCAGGACTCCAGCGCAGTCTATTCCCTTTAATGAACAGACAGCTGAGTCACAGTGAAGGTGAACATAACAGCGCATTAAATATAGGGAGTGAGCATGGGCTCGCTTCCGGCACCAATTCACTTTCTATTGAAAAAAACTGTCACCCCTTTCTCCATAACTGCTGCTGTCAGGCTTGTCATTTTAGTCTTAAAATGTTCCTTTCAACCCACTCTACATGATCCTCGTATTTTAATGTGTCAGTGGATCAAGATATGAATCAGGTTCTTTCCCAGTGCTAGCAAGGCGGGAATGGGCGTTACCTTCAGAAGCCTGGCTCCTGATTGGTTCTTTGGTTGCTATGATACTCACGGTCAGAATTCCCAATATGGAATTCGGCCCCAAATTCGCCCCATAACCGCTAACCTTGATGAGCTTCATCAAACTGGAGCCGAGCGCTATGGGTGACATCACGCTCACTTAGTTCACTTATTTACACAGTCTATGGATCTAATAAGCAATTGCACACGTCTTTGTCTAGGTTCAAGTAATGATATAGCACAGGATTGCCCAAACTTTTTTTTTTTATCGAGGATCGCATCTCAAAACATATTCAAAGCAGAGGGCCACAGACAGTGATCAATGCAGTGCGGTGCTTTATACACAACTTTGACAGAGCTGCTGTGTATTAATAAGGCTTGAAACACATTCATTTTAGGTCTGTATCTCACTGCAATGTGATGCTTGAGGATATAGTGGTAGAAATAGTTTAATTTGCTGTTAAAAGTACTGCTTATGATCAATTGGGCCGGTTTAGCAGGAGGCCCGAGGGCCGATAAAAACTGGTTTGAGGGCCGCATTTGGCCCCCGGGTCATACTTTGGACACCCCTGATATAGCATAAGTAATCAAGAGTTTAAAATTAAATTAAAACATGTTAAAGTAGAATTGACTACAAATGTTTTTTGTTTTTTTGTTTGTTTTTTTTTGTCTGGATATCATTTTTTGACAACCCTTTTGCTCAGTGAGGAACTTAAGACACAGCTGCTCATTATTTGTAGTTATAATATGCACAGTGCTCTGTTTGTTTGTTAAGGGTGATGTTTTGTGTCTTGTTCTAGTTTAGAAAAGAGGAAATGGATATGGGAGGGGGAGGCAGTATGACTGGAGATTAATTGAAAAAAAAAAAAAAAAAACTCTGGATAAAAGATGAACCGATAAGCGGAGGGAGAGCAGGGGATTATGGGAGGAGGAGGAAGCCTTAGGGAGGTATAGTGCAAAGTGATTAAGTTTGACATTTAAGATGACATATTTTGCATGCTTTTGCCCCATTACAAATGAGTGCTACACGGTATATGTGCTGTGTGATTGTGTGGGGCTGTGGCAGGGCTGAGCTGGGCCCCTCTCCACTCAGACAGACAGACGGGGCAGTTCTGGAATTGATTAGGGAACCGCAACCGAGAGCTTTTCATCTTCAAAATGGCAGGTGTAGTTTCTCCCAAGCTTTGTTCACAATACAGCCCGAATTCACCTTTCTCTGATCAATGCCACTTCAATGGTTGGATGATGGCAAATTGGCTTTTCAATAAGGCACTATCAGCATCTGTGGAGCTCACTTGGATGTTACAAGAGTGATCCAACACAAGTTTTATACTATGTTGAATGAATGCCAGAATTCTTTGATTATATTCTAGCAATGGAAATAAACTTGTTAGTTATTTGGGTGCTAAAAAAAAAATACTTTGAAAAAACTGACCTAAGCTGGCTTGATGGTGTCACCTGCTGGTCTCTATGGAAACGTTGTGTTTAATGTCACACTGTGGAACATTCCAGGCAAAGCAACAGACATTTTTGATAGGCGGAGCTAAGGGGGTGCTTAGGTCTTCAATGTGAGCGCTCAAGTCATATGTTAATTTCACGATCGAGTGTACCCCCCCACCCCCTACCATGTTTGCGTCACTGTTTTAAATAAGTTTAAATGTAGCGATTTATAAAAGCTAATATGGATTTTATTAATTTTTTTCTTGGTGTGTCATTTTGAATCAAGTTTGGATGTGCTATGAAAGTGGGGCAAAAATCTTTGGGGCAGCTATGGGGGTGCAATGACCATTCTAGGGGACGCTAGTACCCCCTCAAGCCCCCCCCCCCCCCTCTGGAGCCGCCCCCCTGCAACGCAATAACATCTCCATGGAAACCGACCAGGAGTCTGTCTGGAAGCATTTAAATACGGTTTTGCTTTATCAACATTGTGCAATTGTGCCTATGAATTTAGAATGAAATCTTTGACCTCACCACCCTAGCTCCCCTCCCTATTTTGCTCTTAACTTCTGCAAAATCAATTCCCCGACCAACTCTGTAACTATGTCTCCTAAAACAGACGCTCCCAAGCCCCGTTTTCAGTCAGAAGCCAGACACCGCCACCCAATCCCACGTTCGAACAGCCCAGCCGTGTGCACTTGTAGCCAATTCCTATTATTATCCCACTGCTCAGAATAGGCCAGGTTTCTCAGACTGATCTGTTTTGTCTGTGAGGGTTTTTTTTTTTTCAGTAGTCATATGTGCGGAGGTTTTCATTAATATTTTCTTCAGCTGTGTCTCATTCACTGACACGTAACCTGAAGCTACGGGGTGGCCCAGCGTGACTGCCATTTTGTGCATGGGTGCCTTTAATAACCTGTGACATTTCCACATAAATAAATGAACAACAACTACTTCATCCTGAGGAAAAATGGCTGAAAACACAAAAGAAATACGAGTGGATTATACAGTTTGGAGACAGAATTTGACAAGTGTTTCTATGGAATGATGTTGAAATGTCACTTACTCACTCTGACAAACGTGTCTAGGCTTAGACATAACGCCATGACGAATTTTTTAAATGTTTTAGGATTTGGGACAATGAGTCTTACAATTTGCATAATATTTTCTTGAAGTACTAAAAGTAGTTATAAAAGTTCTTGTTTAGAGAAGATATAGTGCTCTAAAACGTAACACCAAGGACCACTTTAGATAATGTTTTTAGCTGTGTCCATCCACAGAATAGCACTATAGGGCCTGAGCGTAAAGCAAGACAACATAAGGATAAATCAACAAAATGAAACTGAATTGGCTTTTGCAGTTATATCCAGTAATGATTCTGTCTGATGGTGCTTGAGTCACCCCCACACGTACACTTGAGCACTTCTTTAAGTATGATTTATGATAGTGTACAAATGTAGCCCTATTGTCAGACATACAGATATAATTACTAAGATACAGTTTTCAAGGTTTTTCCATCTATGTATAAGTTCCTGGAAACTTTTTACTTTCACTTCTCACTATTTGCACTCAAAATAAAATCAAACTAATAAATCAGGCCTGTCACGATAACAAATTTTGAAGTAAGATGTATCGCTGATGTAAATATAGACGATAAACGATAATATTGAAACCTAAGAGCAGATTTAAACCACAAAAACTGCTCGAAATGTGCAATATTCTTAAAAAGCCATGCGCGGCAATAAATACATATCAGAATGAAACACTTTAACACTTGGTTTGCATTTGTGATGAGTCATACAAGTTATTTATCCAACCTTCCAGCTCAAATCTTATCATATAGCCCAAAAACAACCAAAAAAGTCCTGTAAAAAAAAAAAAAAAGTACAAACGATGCATATTGACCCCCAAAAATATCGTTCCATCTGACATATATTGAATAAGTCAATATAGTGATTATCGTGACAGGCCTAGAATAAACTAAATACCTGAAAGATGACCTGGTTTGACTTCAGAGCTGAGCACGTGTTGTCATTATATATTTACTTTCCAAACAACCAGAGGTGAACAGTAATTATGCAATTTACATATCCCTTTAAACGGGTGTCACTAACTGTATGATTGACATTTATAGCAGTTGAGCTGTCATTAGTACACGGTTCAGTATCTCTACATGACATAAGGACATTTTTCTTTTAGCAGAATTCAAGTACAGTGTAACTTGATCGCTGCTAGTTATCACGACTTCCTTATTTGCTCACATTTTCAATACAGACTATGCAATCTGACTAAAGATCGACAGATACTTTGTGTGATTTTTGGCCAGTGTCCGATACGAAAAGCTGCATTGGTGTCGGGGTTAATTGCAGTTGATGGAAATGATTAGCGGTCGCTCAGCCTCGATACTGTGGTATTGAGGCTATTGTGGCATATAGGGGCTAATTGTAGCTAGTAGCGTAGTCGTTATGTGGTATGTTGTGGTGGGTTGCACCTAATTGTACTTGATAGTAATGGTTCCAGTCTGTGTATACAGCCTGGAGCGGACAGGGCTGCGTTTCTAACCCTGATGCAAACAAACACGTGTAAACAGCAGATAATGTATGCAGATAGTGACCACCTGAAGAACTGTCTGATTCAGCCGTACAGTCACAATCCAGTCCACTTTATTTATATAGCACATTTCATACACAAATTGTTTCCAAAGTGCTGCACAGAGACAAAGTGACAAAAAATAAAAAAATAAAAAATAAAAAAACAATCAAAATAAATAGATGCTCATTTAATTTGACTAATTTTACAAAAGTAAAACCAGTAAAATGAAATAAGAGCAACTCTATAAAAGTGCAAAAAATAAATAACTGTACATAAAATCAATAAAACACATACAAATAAATAAAAAACACAGAGGACCACACAACTCACGCGGTGTTAAAAGCCAGAGAATAAAAGTGGGTCTTAAGACGAGACTTAAAACACTCTACCGTGGGAGCTGTTCGAACGTGGGGGGCGTTCCACAGTTTAGGTCCAACCACAGAAAAGGCCCTGTCCCCTCTGTTGTTAAGTCTGGTCTTAGGCACCATGAGCTGGAGCTGGCCCTCAGACCTCAGAGCGCGCGCCCGGGTGTAAATTAGGATGAGGTCCGAGATGTAATCCGGGGCCAGTCCATTCAAAGCTTTAAAAACAAACAATAAAATCAACAATCAAAGTCTAAAAATAACAAGAAGCCAGTGCAAAGACGCAAGAATTGGTGTGATATGATCGTGTTTTTTTGGTTCCTGTTAAAAGTCGCAGGATAGGTCTGGCCTCAAACTAGAGCTGGGCAATATGCTGGTAATAATAATCAAATTCATACATTGTTAAACAAACGCACATTTTCCCAGCCACGCCTCCTATTGGTCAGCTTCTGTCGTACTCTGAGTGACAGGTGGATTTCAATTGCAGTAAAGTATGTGTTTCAAAAGAATCAGGTGACACAAGTGACCTCTTCAAGGCAACATAAATACGCCAAATCTACATGAATCATGATAAAATAAAAAATAAAAAATGTTCTGGCTCCAAGAAAATGGTGAAATACCTTTTTGGAGCATATTACCAACCCCCACATAAGTGATAAAAGTAAAGGTCCTCTTTGGTTGTATCTTTCATTGTCACAAAAGATCACAAGCTCCAAATATTAGTCCATGTCACTAATAGCAATGTCTCTAATCTAATCTGTATTTTTACATTCATGGGAGGTTATGGGTTTGCCTCGTTGCTTGTTACGAAATTATATGGAGGAATAAGACGTGGTAAGTTTTCGTTTTCGGCTGCAAGATTGCACCTGAGAGACCCGTAAAAGTCATTTTGCAGCAAATACTGTTGTCATAAACACAGAACGACATAATATTGCCCAATGTTTACAAAGAATTACACAGAATTCCTGAAAGCAACAATTTGCTTTTTTAAAGTTCGTCACAAAATCTTTGACGTGTCGTAGGGGCACATGGAACCACACTGGGGTCAGTCATGTCAGGCTGTTGCTTCACCACTTGGATCAGTAGTTTTCCACACACACACACACGCGCATACACACACACACACACACACACACACACACACACACACACACACACACACACACACACACACACACACACACACACACACACACACACACACACACACACACACACACACACACACACACACACAGTGAATGATGAATCCTGATGGGTGTGGTGAGCATCTGATGAGATTTTCCTCTGCTCCGTCTCCAGACCCAGTGCCAGGGCTGGGCTCAAGGCGTGGGCCCCACCAGACACAGAAATCACTTTATTTTAATAGATGTGGCAATGGTCAAGCATAAAAAAGAAGAGGTAAAGTACTATCTAGGGATGTCACTATCAAATTTTAGTGTTATAGTTATTGTGGGAAGAGGAATTTGATACTTACTTGTAGGGCAGCAACATTAATCGCAATTGAATCAATACCTCAATTTGAAAAGTACCATAAGTTTCTCCAGACAGAGCAAAATATTCTGGTATTCTCATAGACTATATAAAGAAGTGGGCTAAGTGAGTGTGACGTCACCCATAGCTCATCGAGGCTAGCGGTTATTGGGCGAACTTGGAGCTAAGTGCCATATTTGGAATTTCAACCTCGAGTATCATAGCAACCGAAGAGCCTATCTGGAGCGACACTGTTGAAGGTAATGCCTCTTCCCGCCTGTCAGTCAAACCTGTTGCTAACACTACAGAGAAAGAAGGCATCTGATTCATAACTTGATTCACAGACACATTAAAATACAAGGATCATGTAGAGTGGGTTGATAGGAACATTTTAAGACCAAAATGACAAGCCTGACAGCAGCAGTTACGGAGAAAGGGGTGACAGTTTTTCAATAGAAAGCGAATTGGAGCCAGAAGCGCGCCCATGCTCACTCTCTGTATGGAATGAATGAATCAAATAAAGCGAATCTAGCAGTGATAGGGGCCAATTTGGATCCGAGTGCCATATTTGGAATTTCTACCTCGAGTATCGTAGCAACCAAAGAGCCAATCCGGAGCGACGCTGTCAATCAAACCTGTTGCTAACACTAGTAGGAGTGACCTTAGGGAAAGAAGGCGCCTGATTTGTCTGTTATTAATGTTCATATCTTGAGTTATGGACATTATAGCGAAATAAAAATACTAGGATCATGTAATACTAGGTTAATGCAAACATTTTAAGACCAAAATGACAAGTCTGGTGAATTGGAGCCAAAGTTGAAGGAGCCGGAAGTGCACTCATGATCACTTCCTGTTTGTAACGCGTCAGTTAGCAGGTTAGCTATGTCTATTTATATATACAGTCTGTAGTGATTCTGCATAAAACTGCTAACCCTGTAGTTTAGATCTGTTCATAGTTCATACTTTTGTCTTTTTGTCAATGCTTTGTGAACTTTGAACAGAATCTCATTTAAAAAAACAATGCATGATATTTTTTTTTCCAAAATCGTTCTACTTCTTTGCAATAACTGAGGCAGAAACAAACAGTGAAATCCTCCATTTACTTCCATTCACGTTGCCTAATAGATCTGCATTCCTTTAGTATGTGACCATCTTTATGAAATCAGACTCGTATCATTTTGCTTTCCCATACCCATCGCATTTAATCATTTTAGTTACACAAACCTCCATGAGTCATTCCATCAGTGAATCAAAGATGAGAGAAAACAATTTTTATTTTATCATTTCAAGAGGACAATGGGGAGACAGTGATGGCTTTAATGTAAATGCTCGGTTCTTGATTTGCATTGGTTTGATTGGGATCAGATTGTGCATCTGGCTTTCTTTTGGTGGGGCCTTTGAACGCTCACTATCAGTAAATAACAATAGCCCTTTATCTCTCACAGTTCCACAATAAATCGTGATGTCTCGCATGCTATCTTTTTATTCAACTCATCAAGAATCACAAATATAAACAAAACGTCTGCACCCTCATCTTGAATTGATCTAAAAGTGATCGGTTTGTTGCATTGTGCGGATACTTCACACACACAGTAATGGCATGTGGGCGACTGTATTTATGACCAAATATGAACCAAATGACCACAGATAAACACACACAGCATCTTTGGCATGACCGCTGTGAACAATAAGACCACAAATGTTCTCTTTTCAAACAAAGGAAAGATTATGGTTCAACATAAAACATGTGTATTTGATAATTTGGTGTAGTGATTAGGAAAAAAAAACAGAACAAATAGAAAAATAAATGAAAATTATGACAACGAGTTAAGCCTTTGAGTTGTGGATAATTAGTTCTCACAGTTTGAAAGTTTATTGTTTATGTATAGTGATTATAAGAACAAATCTGACTGAAAAAATGGAAATAAATGACATTATTATGACAGTTATGTTCTTAATTTGTGGATAATTCATTCTATCAATTCCAATTTGAAAAGTCGGACGTTATATAATGCCCCGCGAAGAAAAAAGTTAATCATTTCACACGGCCAACGAGATGAAATATGAAGTAGACGTGTACATACCTCTGCCTTGCTAATTTAGAATGATTTCAAATAATGTTGCAATAAATGTGAGATGTGGCCTTTAGTAGTTTAGCAGATTCCTCCATTGCAAAGTATGAGATCAGAGAGGATGAAAGCCAAACTGAAGAGCAGAAGGTGACACAGATTAAGTGCTGAGGGGAAGCACGGGGAATGTGGGAGCCAAGAAACCAGTGGCGAAGAAGACATTTTTGGTTTGAGTTATAGGGAGCAAACTGCATTTATCCGTCCAACTCATACATCATCAACATATGGATTGCTGGTTGATGAAAGTAATGCATTGGGCATCTATAGCTAACTTTTTTTTTTACCAGATGCCCTGCCGATAGTAACTTTCCAAAGCCTCAGTTACAATTCTGTATTAGTTATGTGATATTTAGCTGATTTACCCAGTTGTCTATGGTTGAAACTTGATACTTTACGCCGGGGGGGGTGTCAAACTCAAAAGCACAGTGGGCCAAAATTAAAAACTGAGACAAATTCACGGGCTAAACTTAATATTTATTGAGAAATTGATACCGGTGGCCAGCTCGAATGCACTTGATATGATCTCACGGGCCAAATATAATTAAACCATGGGCCAGATTTGGTCCCCGGGCCTGAGTTTGACATATGTGCTTTATGCCATTAATTCTCGTGACAGGTCTAGTGCTTTAAATCTTTCATATCTCTACACTGTCAATGTTGCCACCGATTTGTTCTGTTCCTAATTCTATATTCTCCAAAGTTTTATGCCAGATGCCCTTTCTGCACTTGCTTGCATAGACGTGGTGAAAAGAATAGGAATGTATGAGACGTTTTGGGAGCATTGCAGGGAATGAATAGCAGTCTGCCGCCTGGCTCATCCATCTTTGTGATATGGGGCACTGGGTTTGATGTGGTCGTGTTGGACATCTTCTGCGTTTTCCTCTGAGCATCTCTGCCCCCTCCCTTCAGTTTCTGTGATATGGTTTAGGTTTTGATGTGGTCATGTGCTGGAGGATTCTCACGCATGGATTCCATAACGATAAAACGATTCCCAGTTTCTAAAAGTTGCCCTTAAAGATACAATGAGCCTGGCAACTTCCACACAAAATATTTCTCCGAATTCTGTCAAATGTTTTTGATTTATCCAAATGATTTTTCTTTGACGAGGTTTGTGGTTAAAAATTGTTGCAGTGTTTTCAAAGGGGTTTGTAAAGTGGATTAAAGCTGCATTGTACAAATACATCATTGTCAAACAATTGGGCATGTAATTCTGCATTGTTGGCCCAGGCATCGCTCTTTTTTCGAGGCTTTTTATTGAACCACAGTTTACAGGGAGGGCTTCCACTGAACGTATTGCTGTTACAGTGTACATACATTTTTAACATGGGCCATTTATAATCTGACTTAGTTCCATTTGAAGAAGGGGCCAGTATTCATGGGTTTCAGACAAAGAATTCCTTCCTGATTTGAAGGGTTTTGCATGGCTACAGTCCCCCATTGTTATAGCAATAACTCAATTCAAATCAAAACATTATATCTTTTGGATGGGGAAACGTCCTCACAAAATCCTTCAAACCAGGAAGGAATCATTTTCCTGAAACCCGCAAGTTTATGAATAAGAATTGTGTCTTTCTACATTTCCCATCTCACAATATTAACATGCAAATTAGAACATGAATGAACAAAAACATTTGCTGAGAATGAGAATGGATTTTCTATTTCTATATTTGTTTCTTAGGTTTGCATGTTAATTTATGTATGTTAGTGCTTCCTACATATTTTCCTATAGACGTCAACCAGTCTGCATTCAATGGGAGTGTTCCTTGTTGGAAAATAACTAGATCACATCATAAGACCTATTTTTTCCACACAGTTTATGTTACAGTATATTAAACTTTGCACAAAACAATCTCAAACTTTGTATACTCGCCACGTCAATAATTATTTCACTTGTTTTGTCTTGCAGAGATGGTGAGGAAGAAGAATCCCCCTATCAGGAGTGTGGGAGGAGAGGAGGAAGAGGAGGAGGAGGGAAAGAGAAAGGCGACAGGAGAGGAGGAAGATGAGGGAGACGAAGAAGGCAGAGTGGGAGCAGAGGCCGACCGGATATCCCATCCATCCGAACCGGAATCCTCGGAACACCTCAGGACCGGCCCGAACGAGGATCAGGAAGAGGAGGAGAGAGAGAGCGAATGTGTATCTTCGTCTGTATCGCCGTCATCTATTGGTTATGAAGACAGGCGATCGGCAATGTCACGATCCAAAGTTAGCGCTGAAGACAGGGACAAAGCGGACCGCAGCGAGGGAGACGTCCGACAGGAAGTAGCGGGAGTTTTAGTGGGGGAGGAGGTCATGAGAGACACGCCTCCTCTGTCCGGCAGCCCCTCTCCCAAACTCCAGGACTTCAAATGCAACGTGTGCGGTTACGGTTACTATGGAAACGACCCCGCCGACCTGCTGAAGCACTTCAGGAAGTACCACCTGGGTCTGCACAACCGCACCAGGCAGAACGACATGCTGGACTCGCACATCCTCGCCCTGCACAATATGGCACCCCACACAGCTCTAGGTAACAAAATAGAAACGAAATTGATCATTGTCTGGGAAAAATAATGAAATACAGTGCCGCAGCTCATTGGTTCTACAGCGAAAAGAATCGGAGGTGTCAAAAATATTTCCTAAGTCAAACTAAATTAATTATTAGTTACTATGGACTGCAAATCTGCCAACAGCCTTTATATTAGGCCTTCAAAAATATCCAGATGCATTTCAGTTATCTCTTTTCCTAACTGCAAAATGAACACTGCACTGACTTACCTCCAACAATATTAGTGCAGCTGTCTTATACAGTGTGGTCATTTATTTTATACTTAAGAAACCTGCCTAAAAAAATATCTAAAAACCTGCCACGATCACCCAGGACGTTTCTATCTTGACGCAACTGTTACTTTAGCATGTGTTAAACTTCTCCTTGTTCATGTCCCCCAGACGTCCAGTCGGGACAGGGGCAGAGGAACCAAGCCAACGATGTGGGGAAGATCCGACAAGAGCTCCTCAACCAGCAGCAGAGGACCGTGTTGTTGAACGGCACATACGACGTACAGGTGTGTTTTTGGGGTCATTTTGGGTGCTTTAAAATACCCTGCAAATTACAAATTGTTTTAGTTTATTGGTTATTAATGATGAATCTATTATACTAAACACTTATTCTCCCATTGTCATTGTCAGCTGCCAATCGAAGCCCCATTTATGTGTCCAAGGAGGATATCTTTTTATTTTATTCTATTATACTTGCACAGTGTTCTTGCCTATTTCTATTCTCTTGCTACTCTTAAACTGTGTGTTGCAACAGTGGAATTTTCCCATTGTGTTTTCTTATCTTATCTATACCTGTCATTCAGCAACTTTCCATATGATTCTGAGTGCATTACACAGTTAAATTACAAAAAAAAGCTGCAATATGTAACCATTCTAGTGGAGGTCCTGTCACATTTAACACATCTATCTCCATGGAGGCAAGCAGGTCACGCCACTAGGTCAAATTACAGCTCAGATCTGTGGAGAGGCGTTCCCACTCACTGTAAAAAAGCATGTTTTTCAAGGTATTTTTAGTAAATAAATAAAAACAACTGCAATTCAATAAATGCAATATAGATATGTTTATTGGTATATTGTGGAACATTCCAGGCAAAGCAATAACATCTCCACGGCGACAAGCAGGTGGCAGAAAAGTTACATTGTGCGTCTTTAAAGAAAGCAGATAATGTACCTTATAATGGCAACGCCTATTTACTTTTACAACCAAAGGAGAGCTATTACAACAATATAAAAACAAATAAAACATCTGATGAACCGTAACACAGCGCAGTGCATCGTGGTAGTGTCTATTGACTTACACTGAAGGGAAGTGAAGGTGTTTAGAGGTTTGTTTACTGTAACCATAAAGCTTTTTGTTAATGGCCAAGTCCTTTTCCTACCTCCACATCTATAAAGCTCTGTCCCCGAATGGCTGTCAAACTTGTGTTGCTTTTTATTACCTCTCTGAAAGACTTCCACAAAACTGTCTATGAGGACAAGCAGGTATTTGGAAAATAAATTCGAAGAACAACACTAGCCTATTTTCCTCCAATAAATTTCAGAAAGTAAGTGAGCCTAGAGTACGAAAGAAAATAGAATGTTTAAATATGAAGCGGAGTATGGATGTAGGGCTGGCTGCTCATATCGTGCATTTTTTCGCGGAATGGCTTTATCAAATCTACAGGGTTCTCCCGGGAAAGTATTGTATTAAAGTGGAACCTATTAATAGCACCCAGCACTCGTTAGATGGTGATATAGTCATAGAGGCCAGATTGAGATGATTTGGACAGGTACGAAGAAGCTGGAGAGTGAATATACTGGAAAAAAAAGAAAAAAAAATCTATTTCGACGTTTAGGGCTAAGGGAAGACCAAAGAGGAGATCTATAGTTGTAGTGAAAGAGCACATGAAGGAGGCTGGTGTGGGCAGGGCATGTAGAGGATGAGGTGAAATAGAGGATTTGCTGCGGTGAAGCCTGAGGAAAACAGCACAAAAGATAAGAGAAAGTTGACTTTTTTTTATTGTTGGTCCAAAAAAAAAAAGGAGACATTATATGCAAATGTATACACTGATACTGATGCTTGTGCGCCTTTGGGGGGTATGGTGGGGAATATAAAATTGTCAATACAAACTTTACAGATTCACTTTAGAAACCAGGTATTCTCTATAAAGGTACAGTATGGAACTTTCTTGGCAGGGCTTTTCGGAAGTAGAAAGTACAAACCATACTTTGGAACATTATCCATGCATACAGATAAGTTTTATGCCATACAGTGAACGGTTTTGGCCAAACAAACAACATTTCCATGGAAACAAGTAAGAGGATGCCCCCCCTCATCAAAAAGAGTCAGGTTTGTGGAGATGCAAGCTCACTTAGTGTAAGGACACATGCATTTCTGTGCTATAAACATAACAAAAATGGGGGAAAAAAGCTTTATTTTACTCTATTTTTCTTTAAAATGGTACATGTTGTTGCTTTAACCATTGATTACTTTACCTCAGACACAACACCAGGTCATTCTTTCCTGAGATAGTCATTATTTGAACCTGATCAATATAAAATTATGTGAAACTTGGGTGTGTCATGAGCAGCAGAAATATGCTGAGCTTCCAGAACTGCGATCCAAGATTCAAGTGAGAGGAAATCTGAAAAAGCAGAAAGAGCACAAAAGTCAAAAAGGTTTTTATTCAAACCAGGGCCTGGTATGGTCCGAGTCATATCCAGTAAACGCCACAGCAGCGCACACACTCACACACACTCATACACACACACACAGTCAGAAATAGAAAATCCAGTGGGCTTAAATCGTCATTACGCTGAAAAAGTGAAAGTCGATGAAAAAAACCAATGAAAGAGCTCTCTATTCTCTCGCCTTCTCTGTCTCCCGCCCACGTTTGGAAAATTCCATGTTGTCATTTGCTGAGACGGGAACCCGCGCTAACCAATGAGATTGCGGGAAAAGTGAGAAAGGGGGCGAGGAGCAGAGGAGATAGAGATGGAGAGAAAGAAATGGAGACGCAGAGAAAAGATTTGTGAACAGTGGTTGTAATGGGCAGTTTAATAAAACAGCTGTCAGACACATGAATGTACTTTTGTATTCCCTGTCTGTCTGATCCAGTTGTGTCCCTCATCATGTCTCTGTTACTGGGGCTCCTTTCAAAGAATCTAACTCTCCTATCTCCCTTTCTTCTATTTTTCCATTTATCTTTATTTTGTGTATTTATATCTGCACTGATCTTAATATTACTAGGCCTGTCACGATAAATACTATATTCACTTATAGTTGGGAGAGTAATTTTTCTTTGTACTGCTGGTTAGTATGTTTGGTTATTTTTCTGTACTACGGCGACATTTGAGCTGGAGACGGTTGAATTATGAACTTGTATGACTCATTATAGACACGAGCTACTCTGTCAGGGTTTGATAAATGCAATATATTGAAGTGCGATATATTGCTGAAAAAATATTGCCGATAAACTATAATATTGATATGGATTATGCCAAAAAAATGATTCTAAATTTACAATATCATTTTAAAAAACATGAGCCGCAATAAATGGCTAAATACATTTTTTTGTATTTAGTTTGCGTCTATAATAATTCATATAAGTTATTTATTCAACCCTCTACAGCTCAAACCTTATCGTAGTATATAAAAGTAGCAAAAGATTCCTTACAGGCTCAAAGAAAAAGCACTCTTGGTAAATACTGCCCCCTAAAAACTATTATACCATTTATCATATTTTGAACAATAAGTTGATATAGTAATTTTCGTGACAGGCCTATTCGAAAGTACTAGAATTATGACATTGCAAAAGTTTAACCAGGGCTGTCCAAACTACGGCCCAGGGGCCAAATGCGGCCCTCAGACCAATTTTTGTTGGCCCTCATGCCTCCTCTTAAACTGGCCCAATTGATCAGGAGGTATTTTTACTACAAACTGAAGAGATTCCACATTTATAACCTGAATAACATCACATTGCATTGTGACACAGACCTAAAAGTAATCTTCTTATTAACAGTACAATGGCTCTGTCAAACCTCCGCCCTCCAATTCAAATATGTTTCTGTATGCCACTGACACAATAACCCGAGAGCAAGTTCTTAGATTGCATGTGTAATGAGTCATAGAAGTTATTAATTCAACCTTTTACACCTTAAATCTAGCCAAAAAAACCCACAAATTTCTCAGTACCACAAAGAAAAAGCACACACGATAAATTCTAACCCAAAAAAATATCGTTGCAGCGTTATATATTGAACGATAAGTCGATATATTAATGATCGTGACAGGCCTACATACTATTTTTTTTTAAGTAAGATAGAAATTGTGAGTAAAAATGAATTATGGAAATAATAGAATAACACAGACAGTCATAAATGCCGCAGGTGACAAATGCCGTCGTAAAAATCACTGCAAGATCATAAAAATAAGAGTCCATGATTAACAGCTCCAGAGGTCCTCTTTGGAATACATTCATTTTACCAGTGAACCAGTATGCACGGAATACTTCTACTAAGTCAACTCAGGCCAATTGGAGTGCGTAAGAATACTACAGATATATGGAGGAATATATAATGTTGTCTTCTAAACCTCCGGGGCCATTATTCACACACAGTAATGCCGAAAACGTGAAGAACACAGTGGTATCTAGTTGCATAGTTTGGAAAAATAAGCCGTTTTCCTGACTCCGTGTGAGTTCAACAGGCACTTTTGTAATTCGTGGCGTCTTGTCTCGTTATCAGTTTCTACAGTGAATTAAAAAGGTCAGATTTGTTGAATGCATCACTTTTAATAAGCACTTAAAATAGTAAACCTGCTGGGATAATAAGAGAGCTTTTGTTTGAACCCAAATAAAGCCAACTGACAGTAATTGTTGGACTAATTATCAACACTGACTTATACTTTCCTGCCTGAGGTTGCCAAAACAAATTGTCTACTTCCAAGCTTGCAGCTCCTTATATATTTACAGATTCATAAGGTAACTTTTCTCATGTTTAATGCCATACTGTGTGACATTCCAGGCAAAGCAATAGCTATATCTTAGGCCTATCATGATAAGTACTATATTGACTTGACTATATATTTTTTATATTTATCATATTTTTTCTTTGCAAAAGTGGGGAGATTTGGGGTATTTTTAATGTAATATGATAAGATTTGAGCTGTGGTGGGGTGAAATAATCCCTTTTACAGCTAATTATTGGTACATTCTGCTATTTATTTGTTGCAACTCGTGTCTTTTAATGAAAACGATTCTTTGGGATTATCTTGCACTATTTCAATCTTAATAAACAGCATAAAGTAGTTTCAATATTACAGTTTTTTCACGATATTTCTCTGTAGCAGTATATCGTGCTACAAAATGTGTTATCGTGACAGGTTTAATCAACCACAAGTTGTTTTTATTGCTCAGAAATAGCTTTAAAAAACAATCATTCTAACTGTAATCGGGGTCGCCTCTCCACCGATCTGACCTGTAACTTGCAGTTGAAGATAAAGAAAAGAAATGTAATGCCATATTGTGGAACATCTCCGTAAGAAAAAAATATTACATAGCACACCTGAAACTCCGCATGTTTATGACGGCTTGGGACTTCACAGACTGGTCAATGTAATCAAATTTATTTATTTAACTTATTTTTTCTTCCTACCAACAGGTGACGCTCGGTGGCACGCTGATCGGGATTGGCCGGAAGACGTCAGATTGCCAGGGCAACACTAAATACTTTCGCTGCAAGTTCTGCAACTTCACATATATGGGCAGCAACTCCATTGAACTTGAACAGCACTTCCTCTCCTCACATCCAAATAAGGTCAAAACCCCGCCCCCAACACCTTTAATGTCCAACAACAACAACAACAACATGGCAGCTCATGATGGCCTGACAAAGGGGCGGGGTCAGATTGTTGAGGGGGCGGAGCGAGTGGCTGTGAGGTCCGAGGATGATTCTTTGGTGGGATATTCTGTTCCAGTTACGGCTTGTGGCGACTCTCCAGGCTGGACAGGGGAGGTGGGCCGCGGAGGGGGGCAGGCGTACTATTGGTGTAAGGCTTGCAGTTGGAGTTGCGAGTGGGCGGGCGGATCGTCGAAGCTGATCGAGCATTACGAGCAAAGACACAAGAACTGTAGCCCCGCTGGGACCGAGCGAGACAGGAGGGACGGAGAACATGTGGCATCCAAAACTCGCAAAAATAGGTCATCGAATCCAACTAGCACCAGCCAAGGTAATGAAACACAAGAATGAATGGGAAACTGTTATGGCTCCTGATGTGGGACTCATCTAACATCAATGGGCCGCTGCTTATCCAAAAAATGGCTATTCTTAAAGTGATATGCAGTTATGACAAATGATGATCGGTCATAAGAGCGTGTAGTCATAATGTCTGGACCTTCTACTCTTAACTAACAGTGGTTAATCCTTTAGAATTAAATCCATTCAAAATTATAACTATGTTTGGATTGGACCTCACAAACCAGCCTATATTATAATTGCCCAGTTTCCTCTAAACACACATTTTGAAGACTATGGCTGGCTGGTTTTAGTCCTAGCTTAGGTCCTGTCTAGTAATCCATCATATTCGATTGTTTTAATATGCCCATTCCAGTGACAATCTGTACTATTCTCAGCATCTCAGAATTTTGTGTTCAGTAATATATTTCTGGTTTATTCATTATCATTCATTCTTGTTCTCTTTTTCCCATCAGACCCCAACAGCAGTGACCCCGACGCCGTGGTAACCAGTTACAACTGTCAGCTGTGTGACTTCCGGTACTCCATGGCTCACAGCGCGGATGTGATCGTGGTAGCACCTTTACTGCTCCACTACCAGCACAACCACTCCATCCACCGCTGCTGCATCCAACACTGCATGTACTGTCCTCAGGGTCTGTGTCAGCCGCAAAAGCACCTGGGGGAGGTGAGATTACTGCAAATACACTGGAAAATACATAATACGGGCTTGGTAACTACATGGAAGGAAACTCATAGCTTTTCGGTAGGGGGAAATGGAAATGCAGTGCAGTAATATGAGAAAGTGTTGAGTTAATTACTCAAATTTCCAGTTTTGTTTAGAGTCCCTTGCTTCCTCAAATACTGCCACAGACTTCCCACTCGCCTCTGTTCCAGCTGCCAAGTGTTGTGGTTGTAGCTGTTGAAAATACACAGTTAACAGGCAAAACCAAGCCTGTTAACAGCTAATGATGCACATCCATATTGTAAATGCCGGCCACTGCTTTGATGGACCCGCTTGATACAACCCCCATTTTAACATAAAACTACTTTGGGATGGTTTGTAAATGGTATCAAAAGTAAAATGCTGTGAATTGCACATAAAATCGACAAATTAAGCAAAAATAACAGTAATATTATTATTTCAGGTAACAATAGTATCACTAGGCCTGTCACGATAATTACAATATAGACTTGTCCTTCAGTATATGAAAAGTGGAAAAATATATTTGGGGCTCAATTTTTATCGTGAGTACTTTTTCTTTGTAAAAGTGGAGAGATTTGGGGTCTTTTTGTTGTCCCTTTTATGACGAATTATCGGTACATTCTGCTATTTACTTGTTGCAGCTCACGTCTATTAATGAAACTGTCTATTTAAAAATGGTTTACAGTTGTCCCTCAGTAAAACTGTGTCTGTGTCCTGATTGGCTGAGGGACTGAGGGACTGTAGACCTTTGTCAATCAATCTCCTCAATCTTAATTAGTGGCATAAAGTAGTTTCAATATGATCATTTATCGTGATATTTTTCCGTAGCATATATCGTGCTTCAAAATGTGTTATCGTGACAGGTCTAAGTATCACCTTTTTTCCTTGATGGCAGCCAAACACCTCCAATGCAGACGGCCAGCAAAGTTTAAGAAGTGTGCTCGACCCTGAAAGATAACTTTGAAATCGTATAACTCGCAGCCTGTTGCTTGTAAACTCCAAATATCTCAGCATCTAAATATCTTATAGAGATTCTAATTACAATGTTGCTTAAGACCTCCACAGACGACATACATTTTAAGCACTGTTTTCTTTGCCCGAACTAAAGCATGAGAACGATCCACTCACACCACAAATGTTATCTCTCCCATTAGGTGTCCCATCCTTTTGCTTGTCGGAAGCCCACCTGCTCTAAATGCTGCTCTAAGTTTCCCCAGTCCACCAAACCCCAGGACACTGCTGGTTCAAAGCCTGCCACTTCACCGAGCTTGACCCCTCCTAACCCCCGAAACGACCCCACTAACACAGCACATCCCATGGTCACACAAGGTACTAAAAGTTAAACCAATACATGCCAGTCTGTTATTTCCTGCTATAACGTGTGTTCTCATGCTTCTCTGTGCTCCCAGGAGTAACGCACTTATGCGACCAGTGCGCTTTCGCCACCACCGACATTGACGTGCTGCTGCAACACTACGAGAGCTGCCATACTGTCACCAGCCTGAAGGGGGTGTCGCCTCATGTCAAAGCAGAGGAGGATGTCGGGGGAGAGAAGGAGGGAGGGAGAGGGGGAGAGAGGGAGTACTCCTGCACAAAATGTCACTTCATCACAGAGGTGGAGGAGGAGATTTTTAGACACTACAGGTGGGTAGCAATTAGAATAAATCATAGAACTGAGTAGAGCTGAGTGTCGTGCTGACTTTACACAACTAATAGAGTTTTACCATGTTTACAGCATATAAACACTGCATATTTTAAACTATATTAGACTGAATTTCTATAATAATAATAAGAACTCATTTGTCCCTGTTGCTGCTGCACTAAATACGACCTATTCATACGTAGCTTGAGTTTAATATAGTGCATTTTATCACATGGTCCTTATGTAAATACTGAGTTTTCGCTTTCTCAAACGTAATTACCTGGAAAGCTGGACTCAGAGACATAAGAGTTGACAAGTAACTTTGTATTTTAACTTTTTATTGTCTGAAATTCATACAGTATTGATCGAACTTGGATTATGAAAGAAAATGCTGAAACTATTGCCTGACGAAGTGAAGGATTTCAGCTTTGAATCAATCAGAAATGTAATGCTGTTTTCAAGAAGATGAGAATAAGACAGGAGTAGAAAATGATAGAGCAAAAAGATAAGAAGAGAATGTGAACAAAAACAGGGATAGGTCAACTTTTAAGTCCATTCACGCCCTTATTAGGACATACTCTTTAAGCTTCCCCCAACACCAACTCAAAATGCCAAAATTAAATCGCTATATTTAATTATTCATGATAAAAAGATCTTCTGGAAAAAGTAGGTAATTTGTAACTTATTTTTCTTTTAGGTTTTCATTGAGGTTGAGGATAATTGCATGTGAGCTGTGCAATTGTCTGTAATGAACACATAACTAAGACGAATGGATATCTCTGTGGGCAGTTCTACATGAAATGATTAACATGATATTACCGCACTGCTTTAATAAGTAGCACCCACTCTGCCCCCGAGACAAAACGAGATTAGATGAAATCAAATCAGAGGTGATAAGGCCAGATATGAGCTGATCAGATTGGATAGAATAAGACATATAGATTTCAGATAATCCCTTAATCCTAAGTAGCAAGTTTCAAAAGAGGATTTAAAGGTCCTATATTACACAAAATTGACTGTTGTGTTGTTACCTCGTGCAAAAACATATCCGGAGTTGTGTTTCGTTTCGTTCACACATGTTTGAGTCAACCTTTATTACTAGTTTGTCTATATCTCCAAAGGTCGAAATGCTCTGTTCCACTCTGTGATGTCATGAAGTGGTAGTTTTCATGTTAACAGCTACCTTTTACCTTTTTGTTCAGTAGAGTGAGGCAATTCCAGGGCTAAAATGATCCAAATGATTCTAGTAAAGCTCTGTAGAGTTTAAAAACACAGTGGAGTTCATCATGTTTTACTACATGATGACATCACAAGGTGGAACAGAGTGTTTTCAGTTTGAGAGAAGAACTCAGCCTAAATGTGTTTTTGATGTGGAAAGAACATTATAACATAGATCAGAAAATAGTGTAATATGGGCCCTTTAACTTTATTACCGTAAATTTCAGACTATATAGTGCACCTGAATATAGGCCGCACCAGCTAAATTCTGAAAATGTACATATATAAAGCCGCACCTGGATATAAGCCGCAGGTTTAGATGTTTTAATATGAGATATTTACACAGAAAGATTTGAACACAGACATTTTTTTTTTTTTGTTTTAATTTAAGACGCGCTTGTTTTTTTACTGTGCCAACACGCCATCAACACGGGAAGAACATGCCTGCATGTTTAGAAAATAAAACAGCACCAACACTTGCCATCTGCTTTTGTCTGTAACCTTTTGTCGTCTTTTTACATTACTAAGTCCTTCCCGCTGCCGCCTCCAACGTTGCACCATCAATTCCTTAACGCCCGAGCTCACGTGCAGTGGCTCTATTTCCTTCTTTGACGCCAGATCCATTGCCTTTAACTTAAAAGCTGCATCATATACATTTCTTCGTGTGTTTTCCATGTTTAAAATCAAAGCTAGTGTATTCTTCAGTCCATAATCTTTCCCTATCTATCGCACTTTTGCACTTACTGGTAAAGAGTGCCCCCGGTGGCTGTTAGCGAGTAAAATTCTATATATTAGCCGCGCCGCTGTATAGGCAAAAATAGTGGCTTATAGTCGAAATTTACGGTATATTGCACAGTAGAAGCATGTTAAAAAAAACAATAATGTAGATATAATTATATTTAAAAACGCAAAAAAAATATATAAATTTGGTGGCTAACATTTCGTGATGCATACTGTACTTACTGTTAGGTAGCCAGTATGCCGTGTTCCTCTTTCCACTTACATCTAAATAATCTCTTTTCGTCTAGAGCATTTTCTGTAAGACAAAGAAGTTACATCAAGCAAATGATAGAATGTATTCATAGACAGCTTTGAATATGCAAATCTTTTGTGTCATTTGTTGAAATTTGTTTTGTCATTTCTAAACAAAACTGTCAAACAAAATGGCTGCTGAAAATAGAAAGATGTCAGCACTGGGCTTCTTGTGTAGAAGTTATCTTGTTTATTTTGTTTTGTTATCAAGTGTTCCTGCTGTCACAAAACTGCAAAGGATAAGAAGGAAAAATAGGAGCCATTTTTCTCACTCTGAGAAGAATACTAATAATAATAATAATCATCCAAAAGAGGGATTAAATAGGTTTTCTTTCACATGCGGAGTCACTTTTGAATATTGCATCTACAAACTTGCCGCTATATGGACTAAAATAGCTCAATGCTCCATAGACACGGCTAGTTTGATATTAACGATGATTCATTTCTTGCTTTTCAGATTAATGTACATTCTCCACTTTTTCTCTAACTCAGTGTGATTTAACAGAATATGAGTCACGGCTTGGCAATGCTTTTGGCTTACCTGAATAGTTAGAACAAATCGAGTGTAGTCCTCAGAGAAAAATAAGTCTCTATAATTCTCTTATACGGCAATAACCATAAAGAGCATTAAAAGTCATTATTAAGTTTTAAATTGTGCTGTTTATTGCCCGTGCTACAACAGCTCCTTCCTTTTATAATAACTGTTCATACTGTGTAGTTGTGTAGGCTGTCACAAGGATGATGCACGGTTGGTCCTGGAGAAGTTACAAGTTAGATCTATGGAAAGGCGACCCTACTCACTGTACAATATACACGTTTTTTAGCTGTAAAAATGCTAATTGTAATCGTCAGGTGAGACTATACATACAAATTCCAGGCAAAATTCCAGGCACAAGTAGCCCTGTAGGTATTTATCCTGTGTATATTTTCTTTGCACGGCTATTTTTTGGATGTAAGACATGATTTAAGCCGTAAAAGGTTGAATTAATAACTTCTATGACTCATTACAGATGCAGACTAAGTACTAAAGTGTTTCGTTCTGCTGTTTATTTATTGGAGATCATTATTCTAAATCTACACTGTTGCTAAAACATGTTTTTTGTGGTTTAAATCTGCTCTTTGGTTATTGTGTCAGTGGCTTAAAATAGTTTCAATATTATTGTTTATCGTCCATATGTACTTCAGTGTATTGAACTTCAAAATTTGCCTAGAGACAAGCAGGTGGCAGACCTCCTTTCAGAAAAATTACGATTTGTACCTTTGCAACAGAAATTAAATACACATTGACAATTTAGTAATGATTGCTCTCTTTCTTTTTGTCCCTCTAGACGTGTCCATGCATGTTGCCGTTGCCGACGCTGCGACTTCACTGCCCCCGACTCGACAGCTCTCCTTGACCATTTTAACTCCGCCCACTGCCACGACTCCGCCCGCTCCCTGAACTCCTCCCCCTTAGCCACTTCCCTCACGCCTTTTCTAACTCTCTCAGCCAATGGGTGTTCAGCCCCCTCCACATTAGCCATCAAAGAGGAGAGCAAGGGCGATATCCGACTGCTTTACTCTCTAGCGCCCCCCGAGGGAAGGCTGGCGGAGGGGGGCAGAGAGGAGAGTGTGGTCAAAAGCGAAAGTGGTGAGGAGAAGGAGAGAGAGAAAGGATGGGTGATAGCGGACACGAGGGGGACAGGGGAGAGAGGGGGGGAGCAGGCGCACGGTCTGCTTTGGGTGCCCAAGGAGCGAATAGGGCCCGAAACTCGACCAGGAAGCGGCAGCCCGTCCCTCTTCCCAAGCAGCCTATCATTGTCGTTTGTCTCGCCCAATCACGATTCACCACAATCCAAACGAGGCTCACCTAGTATGGTCTATCTGAGTGACACAAAGGCATTCATGGGAGATTCTAAGGTGTTTCTGGGAGAAGCCAAACTGTTCGGAGGAGGAAGGTCGGGAGGTGGAGGAGGGGCAGGCGGAGGTGCAGGAGAGAAGCAAATGACCAATCAGCAGTTCTCAACGGCGGCTGGAGGTGGGGCTGCAGGAGGAGGCGGAACCGGAGGGAGCGGCGGACAAGAGGGCAAGGCCGCAGCGAAAGAGGAGTCCCAGTCACTGCTACGGGTAGGACATTTCGAAACACATACTTCCCTTGTACACTGTATTTCTTTCATATTTTGTCCAGCCAGAGTTTTGTCACTCTGATGTGGTTTTATTTGTGTTAAACATCGAAATTAGTAGCTTAATACCAGGCTTAACTGAGAATTTTTCCACAATCCACAAGTTATTGAAATCTTTATGAAAATGAAGTGTTTCTTCATGAGCTGTTCCACGTTAAAAAAAAAAAAAAGCCCTAATATATAACAATAGTGTCCTCTTCACTCTTTTGAATTGGGGCCTTTGTACTACCTTATATTCGGCGTACCCGTTGAGAGCATTAGCCATCAAAGCGCTGCTATTATTACACCTTGATCATCTTTTCTTTGAATCAGATGTGAGGATGGGGCGTCATGTAGCGAGCACTCAAAGCACTGATCAACACCGTTAAGATCAGTCCTGGGTGGCCCCTTTGTCCGTGGGTACAATTTACAGACATCATTTCCTTTCCCACAAGTATCACTGGTCACTTTTAGTATATTTGGCTCCTTTTTTTAATGCAAAACCCGCCCGTTGTCATGCCAGCGGTGTCGCAAATACAGAAACAGCCACCTGTCATTCAGCCATCACCCACAATGCTTTACACTTTAGTGATGTCATGACACGGAGCACAGGGATAGACTGTGGTTACCCAGTTCTGCGTGCTTATTGGCTATTATTACATTAGATCAGATTAGACCCATAAAATGCCAGGGCAGCAACTTGCACTCGTATTAAGTGCGAGTGGTTAGCTTGCAGTGTGCCATATGAGTCTCTATAGTGGATTTATACATTTCTGCTGTTTGTGGTAGTGGCAGTGTCTTGGCAGAGCAGGCTGGGTGGGGCTACAAGAGGTTAACTCATTATGGAGGGTGGGGCAGTGCGTGTCTGTAGTCGGGAGGAATGCGTGAGAACAAAAAATCGAAAAATGATATGAAGAGGTGCAGTGACTCATACACAGATAAAAGACAGAATAGAAAGAACGACGGATTCAGAGCTGGAGTTTTGAGCGTAATGATGATAATGAAGGGTCAACTACTTTTATTCTAGCACCGCAGTATGTGGGCCGCAGACAAGAAAAACGGCAAAAGTTTTTCGGCCCGTTTTTTCTCTGAATGACCAGCTTTGCAGAATTTTTGGGTGTAGAAGGAAGTTGCGGAAGGTAGCAATTGCGTAATTAAAAGAGCTAATTGAGACGTATTGCACTGTATGCAGATGACACATCGAGTGATAAAAATGTCACTGTTGCCATAGCTGTTTCAAATCTCAAAACATAATATCTTCATTTTGACTTGTAAAAAGTCATCAAATGGCATCTGTAACAAGAAACAGCCCCGTGACTCAGCCGTCCCATGAATACATAAGACATTTGATTTGATCTACGAAATTTCATTGTGATCTTAAAATAACAGTTATAAACTTAAACAGTTTGCTTTTTGCTGGGTCTTTCTGTTCAATGGTACAATAGCATCATCATAAAGTTTCAGATACATACCTACTGATTTATTTGTTGTCCCATCATAAAAATCTAGTTATTCGTAGCTACTTTTAAAACAATTACTCAACTAATAATTCAAAGTGTTTTTCTGCAACGCTTTACAGTTTTATAAGATTGAATTTTTTTAATTTTTTTTTAAAGTCATACATTGAGAGTGTGTGCATAGGGGGGAGGAAAGCACAAACACTTTTATAACTCATCCGAGGACCACAAACTAGACAAGACTTATTACTCTAATGGCTTCATAAGATACGGCCTTTGCTTCCCCTTTTTCTTCACAACACAATATTTATTCCCCACGGCTCGCTCTGACACAAGCTACACACTCCGATCCTACAAGCATTCATTTTATTGTCGGCCCATTCATTATCATAATACATTCCCAAGCACCCAGCTCTTACCCTGACCATCGCAGATACAAGTTAAGTTAATTGTAAGCCTAAACCTTAAGACCTTAACACAAGAAAAAGAGTACAAGACACGCGCTCAGGCTGACTCATTTCAGGGAGGGGAGCTAAAAGGATCATCGATATTTAAAGCCACACACGCAGACAAAGAGAGATAGGAGCTTGGTTCAATTTAAATGCAGCCTTTGACGCAACCCAAACCCAAGACTGAATTCTAAGAGGTGAACCCGCCCATGCTACAAATCAGCTTTTCGGAAATGGCAAGTCGGAAATCATGTGATAGTAGGTGAAAGGTTGAAGATCCAGGATGGAGGAACATAGGGAGTGAAAAAGATGAGGTGTGTGGGTGTGACAATAGAAAATCTGAAATATTCTTTTGAAATTGTGTTGGGCACCTACAGTTCTTCCAGTTCTTCCAACGATTACTTTTCTTTTTCATTTTACAATCCCAAGTGGATACCCTACTATGTCTGATATGCTTTTAGTATTCTGCTAGAGGAGTATTTGAAATCATAAGAAATCACAAAAACTGATTTTGACTTTGAGATATTTTGGACTTTGTGAATAGGAAAATCAGAAATCCTCTTCAAGCTAAAATATTTGATAAACTCCTTTCCTCTGATATAAAGGAAACATGGTAAAAGCAAATACAACTTAACACAGGGGTGGGCAAACTACGGCCTGGGGGCCCCACGCGGCTCGTTGGGGTTAGTAATCCGGCCGCCGAACGCGACCAAATTATATTAAATAGGTAAGGGTAAACCTTGTTCAATTTATGTTTGCCAAAAGATGGTGCACTTCATCTTCTTCTGCAAAAATGAGTTTATCAAAGAAAAGAAAAGTAGATAGTGATCTCTGAGTGTTTAATACAGAGTGGACAACAAACTATTTTTTCACCGAAGTCCAATCAAAGTATCAAAGCAAGTTTTTTGCTGGCATTCAAATTAGCAAAAGTTAGCAAGCCTTTCTCCGAAGTCGAGTTTTTAAAAGAATGCATTGGAAAACTAATTTGTACAATGAGTCTTGCATATTAATGCTTTGCTACATGTTACAGGCCAAAATCTCTAATGAAATATAAACATATATATATATATATCCTGGCTGGGCCCCTCTGTCTAATTTTTGCCCACCCCTGACTTAACATGACAATAATTACAATGTCAAGTTATTCACAATTACAAAACGCATCACTTTGGGTTGCCAGATCCTTCCACAGAAACACCTTTATACCTAACATTGACACACACACATATTTTCCTTTCCCTTCTCGTCTCCCAAGGGACATCACACCTGATTCCCTGAGATCGATACATAACTGCACCACACACACGATCACATCTTTAGTATTCTGGTTTGGGCATCACTTTGTAGAGAGAGGAATATTTTCTTTTGAAAGGCCTGATCTATAATTGCCGCATAGTGTTGGCGCGTTGAGACATTGCGTTGCTATTGGCTTTGTTTTTATAGTGATTTATTACATTGAGGACATGTTTGCCATCTGAAATGTTATTTACGGGCCATTTGACTGAGGACGAGGACAGAAAGCTTATGAGGTTTAGAAAAGAAATTGAACTAAAAGCCGGGTTGATGTTGTAGTTTATAAATGAGATGGGATACGTTTTGAGTAATAGTGGTTTTCTGGGTCTGAAAAGGTCCCACAATGAAACATGTGGACATATGTGATTCGACTCAAAGTTTAGCTCATCTAACAAAGTCCAGATTGAGATTTCAAAGTGAATTCCAGCTCAAGGATCTTATAGTTCAACACAGATAAACGGACATGAGCGAAATGCAATCAGTTTTGGGAAGAGTATCACATTTCAACATATCATAAAACTGGAAAATATTTTATCACGTAATTTATGTTTTTAGGGGGTTTATATAATGAAATTCGAACATATCTTAGTCTGCTTTGTTCTTCATAGCACAGCGACTTTTTAGTATGGATTTGTCATTGTTTTTCCTCTTATGTGGTCATATTGCCACAGTGAAAACCACAGGGCTTTTACGACAGCCCCATGCGTGACATTGGGATCCATTTGAGAGACGACTCTGGGAGATAAACTCAATGTGGGCTAAGGCAGATCACAGAGACTTTCATTTAAGTTCCCCTCGTTTACATTTGTGCCCGACGGAGCTAATTATGTTTAAGACTCGCACAACACAAAGTCGCACACACACACACACACATAGCTGTATTTCCATAAAGTTCTCATTACTTTGCTTTCTATTTCCTCTCCAGTGCGATCGGCGTTCTCATTGACATTCGCTGGATGTGTGAGGGAGTGTGTGCGATGGAGTGTGCGTGAGGAAGTGTGTGTGTGCTTTGTAAGGAAATTAAAGCATGAATTGAACTTATTTTCACTGCTGATAATTTTACATTGCGTTATATCCGCTACAGGAAATTATAGAGCTGATGCAGCACAACCAAAGCATTTGTGTGTGTGTCTGTGTGTGACCAAAATAGGCACTTAAATAGGAGTTTCTATCATATATGGAGGCTTGTAATCTTGCATTTTATATATATATTGAAAAACTGTTGTATGTTACAGTATATTGCAGTAGTGTTTGGTTTGCCTGGAATTCAGAACACACATTCTTCCATACTTTACGAAGATGTGAGTCTTTCACCCTGTTTTCAAATGGGCGTGATTGACAGCTGCATTAGCCAATCGGGGTCTGGCATGGTCTGGCCGTATTGAAAATAATAAAGGAAAAAATATATCACAAGGGGCTGAAAAACATTGCGGATTTCTGCAGAATCAATCAGAAGCAAAACACTAAACTCTGTTAAACTGAGGTGAAATAAATTTGATTTTATTTCTAAATCATAGGAGACCAATGAGTGTCACTGAAAAAAACAGATCCGACTGCATGATCTTGTTTGACTGGGCTCGAAGGCATGGTATTTATGTGTGTTAAAAATAGAGAGATATATCTTTCTGAATTTGCCAGGCAAGTGTTTGGTACTACTGTAGACCTTTCATACGATTTTTGAAAAGAAAATATACAGCGTCAGTTTCTCAACAGGTGGATAAAGAACCAAAAGTGGGTCTAATGTAGATTCTGTTTCAGTAAATTCAGAATATTGCTTTAATAAAAAACAAAAAAATTAAGTAAAAGTGGTAAATATTGAGAAAAATGCAAATAATAATTAAATAAATGAGTTACTGGATCCCAAAATCAGTCCAGTGGAGATCTACTGAAATCCGTATTACACTATCGATATATTTATTTAAGATTTTTTTTTGTCCCGATGGCAGCTGCAGTGTGAAATGTGGAGTAGAAGTGTGTGCACAGACATTCGGTAAATAGTCACAAGCTGGACAAAAACCCAATATCTCTCCATTTGAACTTAAACTGTTCCTCATTATCGACATGAAGCGTACTTATTTCTAATTTATTTTCAGTTGCACCTCAATCTAGTAGTAAGTAGTAGGAAGAAATGACTTGAAATACATTCAGTTTAACACTACATTATATATCCAACATCAAAGATCAGTCCTCCTACATGTTGAATAAGGTCCACCAGCCTGTCCCCACCTCTTCTGCCTCACACAGACACTGTTGTCCATTGCGGGCCGCTCGGTTTGTTTGTGCAGCAGTCACATTTCCCATCAGCACAGACACTCAAATAAACAGCGCCCTCCTGGAAAAAGCCTGCCTCTCCATAATGTGACCAGCGCATGAAATGGTGGCTGTGTTTAGTGTAACAGGAACATAATCGGACAACCTGTTTGCTGTCGTAGTGCCCTGTGTGTATTTGAGTCCCGGGACATTTGTCGGTGGAAACACAGATGTGGTTAAAGCTAATGGGAGTATGCGACAGTTATGGTCTGTCCATGGCTTTACGCAGAGTGACAGTCCACAAGCAGGCTCATTGTCTGCTATGGGGATATATTACGTTTGGCTTGAAAATCAAATGACAGCATTATGCCACATCGAGGCTGCTTTGAGACGCCTGTTACCGCGACGACGTGTGCAGCGGCGAAGGTGGCAGCCTGGCATTTTCCGCTCACGCAAATTCAGAAAGTGAGTGGGCTGGAGACGTTTAGGATCAAAGTTGGTTATTAGAGTGTGTCTTAATGTGTTTAATATGTTTTGTGACTGGCTCATTCAGAGTCAAATTAAAGAAAATATTGAAGCTGCACTATATCAGTTCTCTTGTGGTCGGTGGTTGGTCGCCTGCTTGTCTTCATGGCCTGGGAGTTCCACAATATGGCATTAAACGTATCTATAAAACATGGATTTACTTAAAGAAGGCCTTGTTTCTTGAAAAGCATGCATTCTTACTGTGACTTGCCTCGCCTCTGCACAGATCTGGCCTGACACTTGGCTTGGTAGTGTCCATAGAGAGTTACATAGCGCGCTTTACGAACAAGCCATGCAGCAAATGTCTTATTTAGCTATGAACTATACTGTTTACACCACTCTTATAAGTTTGTTCAAGTTAAAATATTATGTGCTGTGCGATTAGCTGAGTCAGACCAAATGTTTTACACAACTCAAAACAATATCTCCTGTGGTTACATTTCTAATTGGTATTTCTAGACCAATTAAGCGTCCTCCCTTGACTTTTCTTTCTGTATAATGGCTCTACTTCTCACTGTTGTGTATGTATCACCTGTGACTCACTACCCGATCCTATTTTCAGGCACAGTTTGGGCACAGAGTATGAAAACATGTTTGCTGCAAATGTATATAACTCTACACAATGAACATCAAAACACCCAATTTGTAATTATGTGTTTAGCTAGTTAACCAGGTGTGGGCGATTTGCCAAAAGAATGGACCTTAAATGATGAATTTCTAGAGCAAAAAGCCTCAGTTTAGGTTTTTATCATAATCGTGCATGGTTGAGCTACATCTATCTGCTTTTTTTTGAGACTTCACACTTCTCTGATTGGTTGGTTCCCACCTGTCAGTCATTTGTAGTATGGCGTAGGCTGACCTATGAGGAGTGGGGAAAGTGTATATAAGCATTTAATGTACTAAAATATAACAAATACCACCTGATTTCGTTTTTTTTTTACATAATCCAGCCCTAGCTTTATCTATTTTAGCTTTTTTCTTTGGGAAAAACAATCTAGCACACGGCACGCAGTACTTCTTCTATTAAAAATACTTTCCCTCCATTGTCTAAATTGCTCTCAGTCCTACTTATGACAAACCACAACTATCTGGCACTAATGCTTAAACAGACCTGCCTGTTCAAATGCCTATAGATTAAGTAGAGGAACTTACTGGCATTTTCCCTCCTTTTCCCAGTAGTCTGTATCTCCTAATATGATGTAATCTGATATAACGACTATGACTTGAGACTAACATGCCGTCTCTTTAGATATCTGCTCTCCTTTCTGATGTTTTGATTGGTCCAGACACACGTCGCTTCCACACACGCAGCCGTTCCATTGGCCCGATCTGGCAACCCGTGACTCGCCTGTTCTACCCACACCGTCTCCGAGCCAACCAGCTGTTTTTCATCACGTCGACATGGCAACGCTCAAACACAGCGGTTATTTTAGCTCCTAGCGGTAATTTAGACGTTTACATCAATTACTGTTACAATCAGCTCACACACACACACACAGCTATAGGAGAAAGAATGGAGTCTACAGTAAAAGGCAATTTTTATATTTATTTATTAAGACCTGGTTTGCTTATACTTTAGGTCAGTTTTCTTAGGGTGCAGTCACACTTAGAGCACAGAAAAGTTGTGACTAAACTGGGACTAAACTTGGAACTAAACCTGGATCACAGCAGGACTAAACTAGGACTAGAACAGGACCAGATTAGGTCTACATCTGGACTTAGTCTTGATTTATACCTGCTGTATTTACACTTATAATACATACAAATTGTGATTAAACTGGGACCGAACTTGGAACTAAACCTGGACCAGAGGAGGACTAAACCAGGACTAGAACAGGGTCAAACTAGGTCTCCATGAGGACTTAGTCTTGATTTAGACCTGGTGCATTTACACTTATAATACATACAAATTGTGACTAAACTTGGAACTAAACCTGGACCAGAGGAGGACTAAACCAGGACTAGAACTGAGCCAAACAAGGCCTAAATTTTGACTAAATTCGGACTAAACTTGGAACTAAACCTGGACCAGAGTAGGACTAAACCAGGACTAGAACAGGGCCAAACTAGATTTAGACCTGGTGCATTTTACACTTATAATACATAAAAATTGTGACTGAATTGCCAACTAAACTTGGACCAGAGTAGGAGTAAACCAGGACTAGAACCGGGCCAGACTAGGTTTACATGTGGACTTAGTCTTGATTTAGACCAGGTACATTTACACTTATAATACATAAAAAATGTGACTAAACTGGAACTAAGCTTGGAACTAAACCTGGACCAGAGCAGGACTAAACCAGGACTAGAACAGGGCCAAACTAGGTCTACATCTGGTCTCTTGATGCTTGATTTAGACCCGGTTTAGTCCTGGTTTAGTCCTGGTTTAGCTCTTTTCATCATGGTTTAATACAAGTTTCATTCTGGTGTTATTTCTGCCTAGAGCTGGTTAAAATTAACACAATAGATTATTTGTCACATGCAAAGTCTGGCTTTTTGAGTAAATCCTCGTTTAATAAATGTGGTTTTCGTTACGGATTTAGCCCTGGTTAGATCAGCTTAGCGGTTGTACTTTGGACCTGGCGACGTCCTGGTCTAGTCTCGGTTTGTCCTGTTCCGTGCATTAGTTATGTGATGGTTTAGTCCCGTCTTCCATGTAGTTTATCCCTGATTTAGTGTAGTCACTTGTCAAGTCTTAGTTTCATGTTTGTTTAGATTTTTGCCTTTTTCTTACCACAACTTATCTCTCCATTCATTCAGTCTGGCTTTGTATCAGTCAGGACCAATTCACCAGTCTATATGTGTATGTGTTTTAGCTGTCCACACATGGTACTAATATTAAGGCCAGATGTTCATTTTGCTAAAACAAGACCTCTACACGCAACACTGGCTGCACAGACTACACATGGACCCAGCGCTCTGGCAGCACTCGTGTAATTAGGAAGCTGATTGGTTAGATTAAATGTCCATCTGACCCCTGACCAATAGTTAATTTAAGGACTGTGCCGGCCTGCCTCCATGCCTCCCTCTCTCTCCGTTGTCGATTTTGGCTCTGTTCCCCTTTTCAATCTTTACACAATCAGGCATTTTGCAGCGGAGTCTGATGTCATTTGACAAAGAGTGTAAAGAGGTTGTAGAACATAATGTTATTTAATAGAATGTGCCAAAAACTTTACCAGGAAATGACTAAAAAGTTAATAGCCAATGGGAAACTTTCTTTTTTTTAACTTGATAGTTTGTTCTATGTTTCGAAGTTATTAAAAAATGTGATCATAATTGGTTAATTTAAGAAAAGGACCTCTGTGACTTGTTTCTGAAATGTTAGTTCTGTTGTTAATTTGATGGAAAATGGGAGGACAATAATTAACTTGTAGATAAAATTGGCAACCTAAGTCATTATTAACTAATGTGGTGAGCTTGCATATCACAGCTCCTTTCTGTCTCGCCAACCGCAAACTACCATAGTGTATACACTCACTCTCGGCCTTTAAAGAGGTGCAAAGAACATTATGTGCCAAACCACAACTAGCAAACAAGTTACAGCCCGAAAGGTCAATTAGGTCCTCCCACATTTGAATTGCTGTCAGCTGTCGAACGCTGTGTTAGTCATATCTGTGTAAAGAAGAACATATTGGTTTCTGTGGTTTTAAAATTAGAATTGGCCAAGTTTTTGTGACTACAGAGTGTTTTCTCTCCATGATGATATACTGAAGACAGCGCCGCGTGTGCGATCAAGAAATGTGCGTTTATGAAGGTGTACATTTTTCAACAAATCCATGCCGGGGATGTATTGTGAGGTATTCTGTGTTTTTAAATAAATTATGCACAACTTCAACTCAATTGGTTAAAGAAAGTTTTGTTTAATTTTAGTTCATTCTCAACTTGTGGTTTAATATTGTCACAACTGGAAATCCTGTGTCTCAGTTTTGACGTTTTTCTTCCATTATTGTTGCTTTACCTTCTCACAACTTTCTTTGTCCTTATTCTTAAAACAGAACTGTCTGGGACTTTTACCCAGTACTGTATATATAGCTGCTCATTTTGAGTCCAGATCACACCCTGTATAGATGATTATGTGAGAAGGAGCCAGGGACAGTGTGTTTTTGAGCGAGCACCATGGCAACCTTGGCGGTCGGAGGCCCTGTTTTGGCACAGGTACCAGCACGACTGCCCTGGGGCAGGAGCACATGGAGCAGCCTGTGCCATCCATGAGTGTGCACATCAGAGAGAGGACACTAGAGGGCACAAGGGAGGCACAGTATATCACACATGTATGGTTTTCACTGTAAGGACAAAATAACAAATAGCTTTTTACAATGAACCTTAAATAAACTAGAAAAAAACACATTGTATTAGTGTATTTAGCCTTTGTTCTGACTTGGTTTTATGAACACTAGCACTTTAGACTAAGTGCTGGCTTTGGCTCAGTCGTGACTATGGGTTCTGAGTTCAGGTCAGGTCTAGTTGGAGTCTAGTCCTGGTTTCATACTGGGTTCATTTATTTGCTGTTGTTGTTGCATATTGTGCACTCAGTCTCTCCAAAGAAATCCATCCTCAAACACATAATGTAGCTTTTCAGCGGTACTGTCATGAATACTTGATACTGCAGTAACATACGTCAGAGTCTGTCTCTATCTCCCCAGACACTTCCCTCCTCCTTCTTCTTCTTGTCTGTCTCCCCCTTTGTGTCCCCGGCGAGGTTTTCACTCATTTGGCATTCTCCTCCAGTGGATGTGTGAGTGTTTATGAATTCAGTTCCACTGGCATCATGCATCTTGTATACTCAATTTCCCTAGAGACACTTCCTCTTTTATTCTCTTTCCCTTTCTGGATCCACAACACAGCTCGGACAGTTCAAGCCTTGTATGCTCATTCTTTGTTGACTTGTATCGTGCTGTTTGGTCGTGTTGGGGTTCAGTACAGAGACGTGGCTAAGTTTATACCTGTGTTCTTATAACGGTCCATTTAACACCTAAAAGTTGTATGAGAGACTAAGAGAGTGAGTCTGTTTTACTTTTCACTTTCATTGCTGATGTTTGAGCTGAACAGACAAAGCTTTTGTGCAGAATGCTCAACTATTTAACAGCATCTTTGACCACACCGTCTGAACGCTCCATGGAAACTGTGACCGGCCTATGTGAGAGTGAGAACTGGCAGTGCTGGTGGAATATACGTAAAGCTACATAATATGGGACTTTGGACACACCTAATTTCACTGGATATGAATTAGCCTTGTGAAATGTACTTATAATAAATAGTCAAATGTGCCCCAAAGGCCATTTTAAAGGCCTCCAGTATGATGAGAAAAAGAGCAAAAGAGGGAAAATAGGATACAAATGTTACATGTTTGGCTTGTAGCTTTGCAGTCAAATTCAAATTTTAAAATGCCATTGATTTAATCTAGCAAGAAACCAGTGTGTTTTCCTACTCATGCACTGCAAGACATGGCATCTAAAAATACATTTTTAAGAATCTAAATTTTTTTACAAGATAGCTGATGAAATGGCTTGTTATGCCTGGTAATTTATTTAAGTGTCATATAAGTCTTTGACAAGAACAGTTGAGGTTTTTTCAGTACCTATAGCAGGGTTGAGCAAAGTTTTTAACACACGGGCCACAGTGGGTTCTAAAATTTGACAGAGGGGCCGGGCCAGGAGATATATATATATATATATGTGTACATGTAATGTTCATATCTTGATTTACAGACACAATTGTGAAATAAAAACACCAGGATCCTGTAGAGCAGGTCAATACGAACATTTTAAGACCAAAATGACAACCCTGAGAGCAGCAGTTACAGAGAGAGGGGCGACAGTTTTCTAATGTAAAGTGAATTGAAGCCAGAGTCGAGGGAGCCGGAAGCGCGCCCATGATCACTTCCTATTTGGAACGTGGCAGCTAGCAGGTTAGCTACGTCCATTTATATATATACAGTCTATGGTTTCACCCTTTTTTTTTTTTTTTACACCTTTTTATTTCACTCCAAAAACATCCTAGATTGAGTTTTTGTTTTGACTTGTAGTTTGCGCTCAATAAATCTCCCTATCGTATCCAAACCTTAAGTAAATGTGACAAGTGGAGTCAAGTTGAACCGTCCAAATTATCTAATAAGACCTTGCAGTTGGAGTGTAATTTGCACGTTGTTGTTGTTGTTGTGCTTGTGTTGCAGATGTTTGGCTCGTACTCCCGCTCTCACATTCACAGTCAGTCCCCTGCTCCCCTCTGTCCTCTTCTCGAGCGGCCCAGGTGCAGGCAGACAATAGCAGGAGCGCAGGCTTGGAGCTCTCCGCCTCACTTGGCCTTGAGCATTGTTTTACAGTGTAGTTCCCCATAAACATCCACAATGGAACAGAGATAGACTCACAGGAGGGTTTTGGATGTGTCATGATTTTCAAGGAAATCTGTTCATGTTTGAGACAGCTGGAAGCAATCAAAAGTGCAGTAGTTTTATGCTGTAACAAAAAAAGAAAAAACGACTGGAAACTATTTTGTTCTTTATTCACCCATCACAATCAAACGTGACCTAGTTGTTTTCTTATATTGGAAAAAAGTGTTAAGGTTCTTGTTTTATTTGTTGGATTATCTTCAAGCTCAAAATGTCACATTTCTAAATTATTTAAAACAATTCTAGTAGCACTTGAGAGAACGCTGAATTATGAACTTCAATACATTCTGTGCATTTCGTTTTATGATAGGGAAAGCAAGAGAAGTTTATTTGTATAGCACAATTTGTACATAAAGTAATTTGAAGTGCTTTATAGAATAAGAAAGACATTAAAATCACAATATAACAAATCAAAACATAAATAATCAGCATAAAATTAACATTAAAAGAGAAAAGAGAGTGCAGAATAATAACATTTCAGTCATATGCACAGATAAACAGAACCGTTTTTAAGCCTGGATTTAAACATTGTAAAAGTAGAGGCCCGTCTCACATCTTCAGGTACACTGCTCCAGGTTTTAGCAGCATAAAACTGAAACACTGATTCCTCGTGTTTAGTCCTGACTCTGGGCACCAGCAGGAGGCCGGTCCCTGAAGTATCTTATCAATACAAGAATAATAAGATGAGGCTATTAAATGGGATTACTCTTTTAGTCTAGTTCTCTTCTAGTAAAAATGGTTAAAAAAAAAAATCTAATCTAAAAATATGCTATTTTGAAAGTCAAAGTGCAACAGCAGGTCAAAGCTATCGCCCAGTGAACTGCAGCTTTCCACCTAGAAGTTAAGAAAAGGCGCTGTTGATAGCACCCGCCTGTTGCTTCTTGTGTAGAAAGGGATATCTACACTCGTCACCTAGCTCGAAACATATGTTAAAGATTACACCTAAAGCCTCCGAATAGCACATCAGCCCAGGGAAACAAGTGTACCATTATGGTTAGACCACCAGGAGAGGCAGCTGTGGACAGGCTGAAGACACACCGAGGAAAAACTTCAGTTTCAACAAAGATTCAACAAAACAGAAAAGAAACGGAGCAGCTGCCAGTGCCCGAGTGGGGTTAAGCATCACCACAAGCACAGCCAAATATGGTCGGAGCGAATACACGTGCGCATTTACAGAAAGAGAGTGCACCTAAGAGAGTGATGCAAAATGCTACTGAGAAATAACTCAAGACCACATTGACTGAAAACGAGAATGTACAAGGTGGTGGCGAGAAAGACAGGAAGCCTAAAGGTAAAACTATGATCAATTCTGTGGAGAAATCGAAACGTATTCAAATTTTGTAACAGTAGCGTGCAAGGTTAGGTTATTTGGTTTCTCAATATAGTGATTACACAGATATATATACCACACAATACATATAAGAACTAATAATTGTGAGGTTTACTAAAAACAAAATGCAGTCATTGTGTGCAGTCAGTAAATACTCCAGTGTCTTTTAAATTGTACTTTTTCATTCATATAGTTTGAATCCACAAAGATTTACTAGTGTTTTTTGGTTATGATATGTAAAATCATCATGTTTCTTGTCTTAAAAATGATAATTCACAATCAGAATTCTTGAATAAAACTGGAAACTTCGCTCTAATGTGTTGTTTTTCATCCCTCGTGTATGAACTTGCATTATAATTTACCTAGAACTATTCTCTTACATTGAAGTACAGCACATGAGGCCTATCTTAAGCGTGCTAAGCCCCTATCTCCGAGTTGAACCTGAGCAGCAGATCACTATCTCTCTGTCTTTCCCGTCACTGTTGTGGTTGTCTGTGTATATGTGCAGTTTTTCAGCACTGATGCATTAGACGCTTTCTGTGGGTAGATGACCTTTTGTCTTGTTTTTTTGTGTCAATGAAGAAAAGTACACAGTGAAAAGCCAAGATAAGAATTACGTAACTTGATGCAGCCCTTGTTAGTGTCCAGCATCTTCGTATCGAGGGACGTTATTTACTACTTCGTACATACAGCTCCACCCACGGCTTTCTTTCTAACTTAAATCTTTGCCATATGGTTTTTGCCTGAGGTTCCACTGTGGTATTAAACATGCTTTCTTACTGTGAGCAGGGTCGCCTCTCCACAGATCTGACCCGTAGCTTGGCTTGACCTGCTTCTCTCCGCGGACGTGGATGTGTTTGATTGTACAAACAAAGCAATAACATCGCCATGGAGACAAGCAGGTGGCAGACCCTACGCTAGAAAAGTTACACAGCGCATGTTTAATGTAAAGGTGATCCATGCACAGGGCCGGCCCTAGCTCTCAGGGGGCCCTAAGCTGAATTTGTCTCTGCGGCCCCCCGACAGCCTCCTGGCTCAGCGATTGGTGATTCACATTTGACATTCTGACTCTGAATGTCACAAATACCAGAGTCACAGGAACAGTAGACAGACATATAAGGCGGGGTCAAGGTTTTTTAAATTCTAGATGTTTTTTCTTCGTTTCTGGTGGATTTTAATGTGTTCCAGTTGGCGACAGTGGGCTTAAAGTTACATTATAAAGGGTCCTTGCACCAGTGTAAACCCATAGCTGCCCTCACTTCTGCCCGACTCAAAAACAAATGTAGCAGCAGGAGATATTTTGCTACTACAGATATAAAACAAACGTAATTGTTTAAGAAGGATATTTAGTCTGCTACAAACACACAAGCCCTGTGTCCAATAAAACTTGATATATTATATAATTTTCAATATAAATGTATGGGCTCTTGGGGACCCCTAAACAGCTCCTTAGTCTGCTCATAGTCCGGGCCGGCCCTGTCCACGCACCAGTCAAATCTTCAGTCTTAATTATTTCTTCTCGCGCTGTTGAAAAAATTAAATAAATAGTACAATATGTTTAGACAGTGTAACCAAGACAATTAACAGAAACTGATATAATGAAACAGCTTTTTGCGCTGGTCCTATCAGTGATTCATCGTGGTCTATTCTTACTCTATCTGCCTCTACGTTTTGCATGTTATTCCATCATTTAGGAAGTGTCAGGCCAAAAAAGGACTTTAAACAAACACAGTTGTCACTGGAGCCGATCGGACAACGACAACAAAACTGCGCGAGGTCTAAACAAACTGAACAATCTGAACGAGGCTCACTGCTCCAAACTAAATAATAACTGTTGAGTCCCGGCACAGGGCTAAGTGAGAAATGAATGTTGACTTTGGTCTTGGCTTCACAGGCCGAACAGAAACTGAAGAGACCGGAGTCAAAACGCTCAACTCCCACAACGTCCAGACAATAAAAGTGGAACCCGACACCCCCGCCCACGTGCCCATGTAAAGCAGAGGGGCAAGAGCTACAGGACAGAGCTGCTATGGTTAATATTACACTGTTCCTCTATATAGAGAATGGGCCAACTTGACCAAATCACTTCACTTTTATTATATGCATTCATCTTTCTGCTTTTTTTGCATATAGGAGCAGTGCTGGAAAGTAAAAACATAAAAAGTATTTTAACTGGAGTGAAAAGTACAAATTCCTTTCCATAGCGTTGACATCCTGCCTATGGTTTTGAGTTCAAGTCCCATCTTTGAGCAAACTGAAGATCTGAATTTCTACTTTTGACCAAAAACCTGCACAATGCTTTAGTAACGCTCTCAAAATCTGTCTTTACTTTTTTAGATTGGCACGTCAACACTTTTAGTTAAGAAGATTTAAGAATTCAATGCAGAAAACCATTTAAAGTTTATTTTGGGAAGCAAAGATGGATATATATACTCATTCCTTATCAAAATCCTACCTTCGATTATACTTTATTACAAGAGCAGGGGTCAATGAGGTATTCAATTGTGTTGCTTAAGTGAAAGTACAGATACAGAGGTAAAAAGTAAAATTATCACATGAAAAAATCAGTTTAAATAAAAGTATTAATGTACATGTTTAAAACTGTACTTTAAGAGTAAAAACTAAAGTGTTGTCCATTTGTTAAAGTGTAACTGCAGTGATATTGATTAAAAATGACACATATTTTAGTCACAGTAACAATACAAATATTTTTTTTTACTTTTCTCATGAATTTTGTGTATTTATTTTTGTTTGCTCAAAGCTGAAGCTTAAACTCGAAAACTTTAGTCAGGATGTTACCACGAACATGGTAAAAATAACCTCTCAAATCTTATGAAAAGTCAGTGCAGTTCAAAAATATAGTGAAGAATGTTTAGATACTGCTGTCAAATGTAGTGAAGTAAAAGTAAAAAGTATCCACTGTAAAATGTACTCACGCAAAGTACAGATACCGAAAAATTCGACTCAGGTACAGTACTTTACTACTTCTTTACGTTCCAACGCTGGTTTAAGGGTGAGTTTTGGTGCCAGCTGCCTGTCATATCTGAAAATGGATTTGCGATTGATCATAAAATAAATTGGCTCCCTTGTGAAATCGGCGGTAGAACTGTCAACTTGTATTTATTTTCACATCTTGTTAAGCAGATCCAAACTGCCCTCCAAGTCCCTTAATGAGTACAGCGAAATGTACTTTTGCTTTTATAATTATTAATAATATGGAAACTTAGAAAGAAACTTTGAACATTCCTCTGCTCTACATTCCCAGGACAAACTCAAACATAAAAATCAGCGCGTTTGACGTAACTTTGTGATCAGCTCAAAGGGGAAAAAAAAAAAAAAAAAGGGTCAGTCCCGGCTCCGCACACAGGGCCATAGTCCCGACTCTCCCCTCCCTCCGCTCTGTGAATGAATCGTCTCTTGTCTGCAAACTGATGGAGCGATAAAGTTGGTTTAAACAGCCGTACACACACCGACGCACACTGCCGCGGCTGGAACATATGTTTTACATCAGGAGCCGCTCGCTAGACACGGGCTAACGTTACCCCGTCCCCGCGTGTGTGTATGTGGACTGGAACAGGAGTGCGACATGTCTGAGCGATCTCCTATCAGCTTTTAATCTGCACACGGGGAGAGACGCAGCAGAAGGAACAGCCACTCAGAGAAAGTGGTAAAGTTGATAAAGAGGGCAGAAAGGTAACCCGTATCCCCCGCTATTACGGCAATATATTTTTAGGGGATTCAATTCACCAGTGTGTTAACCGCAGCCCATAATGCATGAAGAATGAATAAAGCATGCTGATCTAGTACCGGGACGTTGTTTATTTTGCTGTTTCTTTTTACGCAGCAATGTCATGTAATAACCTTTTCAGTTCGACACATTTTCAGATGAGAAGTTAAAAACTAATTTGAAATAAAGAGGAAAATAACTTGTTTTTCAGCTATTACTTCATATTAAAATTCAACTTCTTGATAGATATCTGGTAATACGTCCACATACACATATCCCCGTCTACAGTGGAATGAAGTACTCAGTTTTGTTACTTGAGTAAAAGTATAGATCTCACAGAAAAAAAAAAAAAAAAAACAGAAAAAAAAACACTCAAGTAAAAATATCACATGAAAAAATCGACTTTAGTATTAAAGTACCTGTTTAAAAATGTATGTAAAGAGTAAAAAGTACAAGTTTTTCTCGTAGATTTTGAGGTCTTATAAGGCTGCAAATGTAATGATTTTGATAAAGATTTGTGCTGAATTTTGTTCAGCAGAAACAATTGAATCTATTTTTTTTTTTGCTGTTTTTATTTGTATATTTTTGTTTGCTCAAACTATGAACGTGTTAAAAATAAACCCTCTGCCTTTTCAGCAGGTGTCATACAATAATATATAAAAAAAAAAAAAAAAGTCCTGTTCAAAAATGTCGTGGAGTAGAAAGTACACTTACCTGCTCTCAAATGTAGTGAAGTAAAAGTAAAAAGTACCCACTTTAAAACTTGCTTAAGTAACATACAGATACCTAAATGGTATTCTTAAGTACAGTACTTTACTACTTTTACTCCACCACTCCTTATTTGCCAGGCTACCTCAGTGTCAGTGCCATATACAAGACAAGATGAAGCCTCCAAATGAAAAAAAAATAATAAAAACTGCATTCAATAATAAAAAAAAAAATTAAAAATAAATGAAAACATGAATTCTTTATGTATATTAATAAAGAATCCCTTATCAACCTGATGTCACACAACACATATTTTATAGCAGACATGTCAGGCCCACCAGATCTTATCAAAAATGTATAGCGTATGCACCTCTAATACTACGAATCCCAGAATGCTTTGTAAAACTGTTGGCGCCGGCCCCCACCACTTCTGTTGACACTTATTAGCATCTGCAACCTGTCGCCTCACTCGAATTTAATCTACCCCTTCTGAAAAACATGCAGATGTAGAAAAGTTTCAATAAATATTTAGTTTTGCCTGCGACTTAATCACGGTTTTGAACTATAGTATACCAGAAAACTGCTAAGGGAAGGATACATTAAATAAAGGCACTGATATTCCTGTATTTTGTCGTTTTCGTGAACCCCAGATGCATTAACACCGTCAGTCCAGTTTTAACTCATTTTCCCATTATTCTCTGAAACTGAACCTGGGCCGTGCCAATACCATTCGGTTGAATCTATTGACAGCCTGGTGAAGCATAGGGATCCAAATAACACCAAACAAACAGATGCTTGATAAAGGTTTCTTGTTGTCGCCTGTGGTTCTAGAGGAGCGAACTCATCTACATTTAAATGCAGCGGTCAATGTGTGTGTGGTCATCCGTGGCTCTGTTTCCGTGTGTCCCTTCGTTTGTGTATTTTTTACCTTATGTGTTTGAGAGAGTTATTGACCGGCAGATGTAGAGCGTGTGATGAGAAGCAGGCCACCGCATGGACTTATGGGAAATAAAAAGGCCTTATTTATTTATACGATTTGATTAAATGGCATTTGTTTCTGTCTCTGGTGTGTATGGGTGCTTGTATTTAATGACAAATAGAATAGAGGATCAGAGCAATCAGGTTTGAATGATTACTATGGGAACGAGGGAAAAGGCTAATATGGGGAGAGCGAATGGGAAGGAGAAGTCCGATTACAGACTTGGCTAATTCTTTCTATGTGTCAACACGGCTCCTGTTTTTTAGGACTTTCCACTTTGACACACAGGGTACAGGCAAAAGTAACCGGAATTAAGCCTGTCGCGATAACACATTTTGGAGTATTACCAAAAATATCGACGATAAATGCAGGGTCGGCCCAGCTTATAGGCAGACTAAGCAGCTGCTGAGGGCCCCGCGGTCACCAGAGGGCCCCCAAGAGCCCATAAAAAAGAAAAAGTACTACAAATAAATACTTCCCTCCAAAAAGTTTCGTTCCATTTATCACGTACTGAACGATAAGTCGATATGGTAACTATCGTGATCAGCATTCGATTGTCATTACTTCAAAACTATCAACTTTTTGGGGGAATAGAATATAACTTACACAGTATCTATGTATATGGAGACAAGCAGGTGACCCACGAGGCCAAATGCCACGTCAGATCTGTGGAGAGGCGACCCGCTCATAATAAAAGCCGTGTTCTTCAAGCTGACAGAAACACATGTAATTGAATGCAAGATATAAAGGTTTAATGTTAGACTGTGGAACATTCCAGGCAATAATTCGAATCCCTACGGCTGTCAGGGTAACAAATTTTGAAGTGCGATATATTGGTGAAGTAAATAAAAGGATAAATGATAATACTGAAACCAAGTGGACCTTTAAATGTAACTAAACTGCCGCCTGCCGCTCCCTTTCTCCTCCATTTTATATCAATATCTGTCTCTGCGTCGTTGCGTCTGTAATAACGCCATTAATTAGAGCTGTTTACAGTGTTTCCCCGGGATATTTTTGTCTATTTTCATTTTTAATACCTGAATGTTATGAACTGTTACTGCTGAGGTTTGAAGAAAAGCCAGCCCAAAGAAGACAGGAAAGCTCCTTCATTTTTATTTATAAGGGCGGCAGGATTTAATATAACAGCTTAAATTTTTTTCTCTCAAGTGCATGGTAAAAATGTGCCACTGTCTACAATAATTCATAGAGCACAGACTTTTTTTTTTTTCAAATTAATTAAAATTTTGATACTTAAAAATAATAGTTCCACTTGTTAACTTTTTTTGTACTTTCTGCCATTTTTAAATATAAGATTTATTTAAACCACTGCATGGGAAATGTGACCAGTTTCTCAATTATCTTCCCCGAAACTGGGATTTGGCAAAAATTCTACCATTTAATTGTTTTATCTTGCATAAATAACACTGAAAAATTGTGTTTACTGCACAAATCTGAGCATGTGGGAGCTGCAGTTGAAAATCTAATGGAGAGGAATGGCTGTGTATAAACAGCTTGTAATATAATAAAACATTCGCTACCAGAAAACACAAAAGAACTCTACCTCCAATTTAGATGATAGCTGCATTCCCCAAAGAACTCAGTGTAATTTTAAATAAGAGCTCTGCACTTTTGTCTTGTATGATTTTTCTCATTAGTGCAATTTCCTCCCTTTGTAGATGAGAACTTTTTGGATAGTAACTCCGATGCTTGGAAATAAGGCTCCCCAGAGGACCTTGAGTGCAGACTTCCCTGCCAGTTCAACATGTGTGTGAATATGTGGGCTGTACTGCATGAGAGAGACAAGAATGACACAATATTTGTATCCGATTACAGCCCACAATGAGCGAGACGGTTTGAATGAGTGTGGAAATAAAAAAGCTAACCAAAGACAAGTCTACATGTGCTGCAGACAGCTTCCAACCTCGTAAATCACCTCAACTCTGTTCAACAGTCAGTCGCTTTCTTTCAGAGCAGACCCAAGGCTTTTTCCTTCGCCAACAGGAAGATTTGTGTGCTGAGTCTCTGTCATATGGGATTACCGAGAAGACTACAAGACTTGGACAGACTAGCAAAAATGTGTTGTAGAAGAAAGTATTGTCACAGAAGTTCAACTATTGATAAATGGCGATTACAAGAGAAAACACTAGTAGCTATACTCCAGCAAAAACAAATATTATTAAAGGATTAAAGGGATTGTACTTGTACCTGATTTTGAACCATAAGGGAGATGTTTCAGAACTGATACGCCCGCCCACTTAATCCCGTCTCCATGGCACCGTGACAGACAAACAACTGTCTGGATAGTCACAAGGATACAATTTAGTTGGATGATAAGCATAAGAAAGCGTTTGCAAGGTCTATTGCCACAAATGGGTGCTTTTGTACTGAGTAAAGGGCATTTTCTGAACTATAAAAAACTAAAAATAATAATAATAGTACAAGCACATTAATTTTAAAGGACCTGCGTTACTCAAAATTGACTCTTTTGAGCTTTTAGCCATGTTATAATGTTGTTACCTCATCAAAAACATACCAGGAGTTGTGTTTTGTATCATCCACACATGTTTGAGTAACCCTGTCTACATCTGCAAAGCTCAAAATGTTCTGTTCCACCCTGTGATGTCATGAAGTTTTCAATTTAACAGCTCCTTTTTGCCTTTTGTTCAGCAGAGATTGGCAATTCCAGGTCTGAAATCATTCCAAATTGTTCTAGTGAAGGTGTATGGAGTTTAAAAACACAGCAAAGCACTTCCTGTACTACCATGTGACATCACAAGGTGGACCAGAGTGTTTCCTGTTTGAGAAAAGAACATAGTCTAAATATGCAGGGTTTGTGTGTTAAATGTATGAATGAAACAAAACACAACTCCAGGTATATTTGTGATGAGGAAACAACATTATAACATAGATACAGAAAACAGCGCAATATGGGCCCTTTAAATGATAATAAATCTACTTTTGCCTCATCTGTCTCCAACTGGTTTGTGCAAATGAACCAATTGCACATAGTTTCCTGCCAGGCTGAATGAAGACACTAAAACTTCTATTTTCTAACAAATACGTCAAACTAGCGAAGTAAACAAGTCCTAAAATTTGCACACACAGATCGAACTAATTACCATGTTTTGAGAAGTTATAATTTGTTTATTCCACCTCTGCTAAGAATTGAAGGAAATATTGGACTAAAATGTGCGAAAAGGCCTTAGTTCTTGGCTGTATGTTTGCACTCTCTTGTCGGCCATCTTGGACCTGGACTGCCCCGTGCTGATGGCCTCCAGATGTGCGGCTACAGTGAGCGGAGCATTGTCAAAACATTGTTGCTCACTGTCTGCCTGGGAGTGTGGGAGGATGAGTGGGTTACTGTGGCGACTGCAGTTTCCTGTTTTATCCCAGCACTTTGTTACCGGGCTGAAATATGTGGACACTGTAAGGTCTAAGCACACCTTGGAGGCAAATGTGTTTTAGTAGCCTATAATTGTTGCACAAAGGTATAAATGAACGATGATAAACATGATTTAATGGAAGTAATGGGCTAGAGTCACAAGGTCAGGTATGATTTTAAAAGCCTGATTTTATAAGCTGTAAATTGGTCTACTGAAATATAGTATGAATTGCTTTATAACGGAAATTTAAGTGTAGTTATTTTACTGAAACTTTGACTTTGTAACATGTTGGAAAGTTATGTTTTGAGTGGAAGAGGCACGGGAATTTCTATCAAAATCTGCACTCAAAATATTCATAGTATTTTTGTGTTTGCTGATGTTTTGTTATTGTTAGAAGGTGCTTGGTTCAAACTTTTCTCATTAAGGGCCAGAGATAATAGGCAGTAATTAGATTTTCAGAAATGTACAGTAGAAAATACTGTTTAAGTACTGTAATATGGGCCAATTCACCTGGAAGCTTGAGGGCCAAAAAAAATTGGTCTGAGGGCTGCATTTGACCCTCGGGCCACAGTTTGGACATGCCTGGTTTAGACCTCGGTGAAAGTGATTATATAATCGCTGGTTTCATCTGTGTCGAAACAGTGTTTGAACCAAATGGGCGGCTGGTCGACACGTTATTAAAAGTGCTCTATGTAACATTCCTGCTGGAAGGTCTGCCCAATGTTCCACAGTGTAGAATTAAACTTGTCTATCTTATGGAGACAAACATATGACGCCAACAGGTCAAGTTACAGTTTGAGTCTGTGGGACATACAGGGCTAATTGTTTGTTCTCTACTTCTACACCTCATTTGTGCAGCCGAGCCTTCAGTACTGTTGTCATCCATCTAATTATTATTATGCATCTAGGAACCATACGAGTGACATATGGCAGCTCTACACATACATAATGTACTGCACAAAATGTACATTCATGAAGAGATACTAACAATAGCACTGGCTAGACAGGTGCACTGATGAGACAAGTGCATGTAGGCTATAATATATTAAGTCCTCATGTGTCACAAACGTCCCTTTAAACACAGCCCTGCATTAGAACACCACGCTCACCTCTCACAGATGCAAACCAAAACCACGTCCTGTGTTTCCCTGAAGCAGAGTTGGTGCAGAACAACCACATGTTCCTCCACACATGTGTAATAGTCCCGTTAATCCACCAACACTGTCGCTCCTTCATAAACACAACGGGTCACAGACCAAACGGGCTCTTCTCCAGCTGCTGTCACTCCACTGCTCCGCCCAGATCCTCCATTTCAAACAAACTAGTCCTAAAACTCGCTGTTTGATTAAATGACTGCCTGTATTTCTAACTAACATCTAATCACTACAAAACACGAAGCTAGAAGCGAGTTATTTTAGTCACTGGCGTCTCCTGCTGCATATGCACACTCACCAGAACTCTCCTCAGATGTCCGATTCACATGGATCTATAATTTGGGTTTATTCAGCACTGTTTGAGCCGACTGTGGTCAGTACGCATGCTCAAGCCTCTAAAACACCCGGCTGGGTCTCCAGTTGTAAAAGCACATGCTGAAAGGTTTTTATTCTGCACTGTTCTTCGGTAATATTCATTTTATGATGATTATTTTGTGTACAAATTGTGCTCTACAAATAAACTTGCCTTGCCTTGAGAGTGTGTCGCAGCATGGCCTCTACAGCACAGACTGCAACACAAGTTAAGGACTCACCGACAACCATACTGATCATGGTGACCAGGAGGGTGTACTAAAGGGACACCGTGACTTCAACCATGCTTTAACAGGCGAACAGGCACTAACAAGTGAAGTGTGTAGCCATAATAATATTTTTTATTTGCCTTCACGTGACAAGTGCATGTGTCAAATTTCATGGCTTTACAACAAACTTTGCGCCGGATAACTCCCATTGATGTTATCCATATCCATTGCCATGGTAACAACACATATGTTTTTTGTAAGCTGTTGACATTCCCCACGTCACTGTAGGGTCAGTGGTGAATGACAAACCTGTCATCTCATCAGGTTCTGATTGGGTTTGCCCATGTATAATAAACTACACATTCCTACATCAGGTTGAGGTCCTTGGTCACTGACGGGGGCTTCAGCACTTCAATTTAAGGACAATATATTATTACATTATTATTCTTCATTTAGTAATTATTAATTCATATATTATAGCTTAAATAAGGAGCAGAATTTGGTGCACCCAAATCATGTTCTGGTGCACCCAAATGAAAATCATAGACACACTGGTGCACCCAACTCGGATGGTTAGTCTGGGGCAAATGGGGCCTCGAGAATCATTAAATCTATTCTAGTCTTTCTGTGATGACTAATCTTGCCGCATGAAGTTTTTGAGTTTCTGTTTCTGTTTCTTTCTGTCTGTCAATCACACACTGCCCTAAGGAGAGGTGCACTGCCTTATGCCAGAAAGTAAAGCTTCCTAACTCTATATGTCTATAGACCCAAAAAGAAGAACATGTCTTTACTCCAAATATTGTTTCGTAAATAGATATCGTAAGGTAAAATGAGAGAGTATGTAGTTTGATTATTGGACTGGCTTTTTACTTTGGTCTTGCATTATCAACACAGAGCAGCTGAATCTTCTATACATGAAATAATGCCAGAATGTACCAGAATGAGCAGGCTTCAAGTGGACACTGTTATCCTCACCACCAGATGGCGTTCCCAGCCTTGGCGCTGTACACACATCTAAAATGAATCTCTCATTCTAGTATTATTGTGTGTTCATATTTGCAATGCTCGCCATGCGTTTTATCTTTCCCGACACCCTGAGGGACAGCCTTTGACCACCTGCTCTAACATTCAGCCTGTGGAACAAACAAATGCTAAACTCTATGGGAGCGCCATTACAGCTAATTTCACTTTGTCTGTCAATGTGATATTTTAGAGGGCACAGGCTGGCATTGGAAGCCATCACTATCTGTCCAGCCTTTTCTGTGTGCCTCTCTCAAACTTGTAGTGTTGTTGTATTGTTTTGTTTTTCTATCGGGGAAACGATGGGAGAGGAGATGGAGGTGGAGATAAGATCGTGAAGGAACAAATCTAAGGCTGGGAGAGAGGCCAGGAGCGTCTGGTCTTTTTAACGTCTTTTTAAGTGTAGGGCTAGTCCAATCACTGCTTTCTGTTTCTTTGTACGTCCTGTAGGGGTGTGTGACATATTTTATTTCCTCATATTGATGGATCACAATTTTAATTTAATTTACAAACTAACATTAATACAAACTAACACACACATAATAATCACATTTTTAATCAAAGCATAACACAAAAAAAAATCACATTTCTTATTTCAAAGCATTGGCTGTAGACTTCTTGATTAAAAAGACCCCAAACTGATCATTGACGATTCAATTAAATTAATTGTACTGCCCAGGATCCAGGATGTTAATAGGCTAGCTACTATTAATAAAAGAAAGGGAAAATAAAGTAATTTTTCTTCCTCTTGTTGCTCTAATCTAGTGTTACATACTGTTGTTGTGTCCTTAGGCAAGACACATCACCCAATTTGCCTAGTATGAATGTGTGAGTGAGTGATTAGTGGAAGTCGGAGAGACCGGTGGAGCGGATAGGCAGCATCACCCCGTCAGTCCGCCCCTAAGGCAACTGCGGCTATAATACAAACTTACACCTCTGAGGTAACTTTAAATACTGACTTACCATCATCAAGCTAGCTTATAATAGTAACTTACCTCCACTGAGGTAACTTATAATAGTAACTTACCACGACTGAGGTAACTTATAATAGTAACTTACCACCACTGAGGTAAATTATAATAGTAACTTACCACCACTGAGGTAAGTTTTAATGGTAACTTACCACCACTGAGGTAAATTATAATAGTGACTTACCACCATTGAGTTAACTTATAATAGTGACTTACCACCACTGAGGTAACTTATAATAGTAACTTACCAACACTGAGGTAACTTATAATAGTAACTTACCAACACTGAGGTAACTTATAAAGTAACTTACCAACACTGAGGTAACTTATAATAGTAACTTACCATTGCGGAAGTTCATATACAACACTGTAAATCGACCTTATTGTAAACTGGCTTGGATATTATTGTTATTTTATTTCTATTTCTACATCTGTATTAAGATGCTATACTTTATCCTAGACGATAGAGTGGCTTGCAAAGTTTTTAATCCTTCCTTAGCTTGTCTTGTGTCTCAAAACCAGCGGCGAGGGCATTACGACGTGGGATTGGTTGACCCCGTGGCTATTTTGGGCTGCGCTTGTCTGTGTTGTGGTGGATATGATCAAGCCCTTAGCACCAGATTTTGTTCACTCACTCACTATCATTTGCTCTCTGTCTCTCCTCTCCTCCGCTGTATCAGTGTCTTTCTTAAACAGATTGTTTTCTGCAGGGGTGGCACACGAGAGCAGATAGACGCGCGCAGGAAAAAAATGAGAATCTTTGTCCTTGGCTGACCCAGTTCCATTTCTTTGCTGCAAGTGAAAAAAAACAGCTTTGTGATTTTTTTTTTTTTTTTTCTCCAACGCAGTTTCTATCCGAATGTTTCACGTATTGCCTGTGTGAGCATAATACATGTTCGATTTTTCTTTTAACCTTCTGGGAACCATCTAAAAGCAAGCCATTGTTTTGTTTCACAAGACATTAACCTCCCATATTTTACACAGTTGGAAAGCAGCTGTGTGGGGTATTTTTAATTCTGGTATAATTATCAGGGAGCAGCTCATAGAGATATAATGTACTTTTTGATTTGCACTTGTACTACAGTGTCTAAAGTTTGTCCCATGGGGGTAATGATGGCCTCAGCCGAACTGCGTGGCCCTTGGCACATAATAAAATGTTTTATTCATGACATTTTTGCATTTTGGAACTCAGAGAACTTATGCAAATTAACCTGCATCATTGCAACGCTGAGAACACATCAGATGGTTATGATGCTGTCGTTCATTTACTTTCCAGGTTTCAGTGTGGTGAACTTAATCAAGGAGAATGAACTATTTTTTAAAACGGGTTACATCATTTCATAGAAGAAATCTGAGGCATACAAATTTATATAAATCTTTTTCTCTTAACTGACCAAAAATACAAAAATATAATCAAACCAACCGGGATATAGAGGCTTTAACTTTCAAAGTAGGCAGCACAAAACTGAATGTTTGTCCTTTCTATTACCAGGCTCATATTTGCATGTCCTTGCTACTTTTCACAGTACAGCTCTTCCCAGTTCTACACCTCCACACAATTTAAATTAACATAGTAAGTTAATAAGTACAAGTCCGCCCCTCTATAAAACCAGTGTGGCTGACTCTTTACCTTGCATAAGAGCAGTTTTGGAGGCTCCAGGCAGGACGCAGCGGTGCGTAAACCACAGTTTGTTTACACTTTGTCATTGAAAGACACTACAAAGTACTAACACCCTGGAAGTTAAATATAGCTGTGAGTTAAGTGGGGCCTGTAGACCTGCCTTTGCCTGCAGCTCCAGCACACTGCCTGTGGAGCGGCACAATGAAGGCTTGGGAAAAGGCCAGAGCTCAAACCTGTTGCTAGAAGTGACTTTTTGGCACGAGCTGCAGGCCATATGTGAGAAAAAAGGTTTGAGAGTATAATTAAAGCACGGATACAAATACAACTTCAGTTCCCTTAAAAATGGACATGTGTGAGTAGTAGTAGCACAGATGGTTGACCGTTCATTCACTGATTTGAAGGTTGGAGGTTCGATTCCCGCTTTCGACATAAAAATCATCGGTTGAGCGGTCAGATCCACTGACACACAGGTTGGCGGTGCGATTCCAGCTCACACAGATTAATGCTGTTGTTGTGTCCTTGGGCAAGACACTTAATCCCCTTCACCCCCAGTGTCTGCCTACACTTGTGTGGAAAAAAAACATGCTATTAACAAATTTCATGTCAGGTGATATTCCCTAAGCAACCATTCCTCTCCCCTTTCACTGATAACGCAAGGGTTATCATACATGGGGCTGTCTGGAGCAAATGGAACAAAGATGAGACTTCGATTACACACACACACACACACACACACACACACACACACACACACATACACACACGCACCCACAAACACACATATATAGAGCAGTCCAGGGAGGATAGCTGATCTGTTTGGTTCCTCTTGACAGCCAGAGCATGGCCATCACCACCCGGGAGTGCCCCTGTCTTCAAGCCCAAATGTCTATGCGTGTGTGTGTGTGTATGTGTGCACGTGTGTCTATGTGTGTGTGTGTGAATGTGTGTGTGTGCACGCGTGGCCCCAGCGCCGCAAAAGGACTTTAAGAAAGAGACAGGGATGAAGGGCTGGAGAGGGGTTATAGTAATTCAGATATTGATGTTTTTGAGGCTCTAACTCCACCCGGAGGGGCTGTCTAGGTGGAAAATGTCAAACAGGCCTGGGGCGGGTTTATACCACTTAGCAATGCTGCAGCTTTGGTTGTGACACCTGAAACACTCAAGCAAGATTCAAAAAGTAAGAAAATCTGTGGGCTCGTTTAAAAATGCGCGCAAGCTGAACTTTTTTTGTATTTCGTGGAGTGCACTGTGCCAAAGTTGAGTCTTATTCTATGATACCCCAGCCTTTTTCATACCATTCATAGAAAATCTACACTGTGATGTGTAACGGGCCATTGTTAAAATTGTGAGCCAAGTAGACGGAGGAGAAAATGTGAACCTGAACAATGTTATGAGATATTGAGTTGAAACGCACAATGGCAAAATGATACCTTATTTGCTGCCTGCTAACCACAGCATACCTTGCATTACATTATAATTCAATCTTTAAATATAAAGTAGTTTACAAGAACAAACCCAGAAGCACCAGTTTCTTTAAAATATGCAGTAATGATTTACATTTTTTTTTTTCAATATTTCCCTGTGCCTATAAAATATTAAGTTGTGGATTGATTGACTCTGCCTGCGTAGTACAGCATGTAAGCAGCATAATAGACTTGTTTTTCTGCTGAATTAAAGATTTGTGCTTTTAAACGAACACCCCCTCAAGTCACTGATGAACTTGTTGTAGGAAAACCACAGAAAAAATAATGTTTAGTTTGTATTTCCTTTTGAAGAATATTCACTTGTAAATGGCTGTGTTCCTTGTAGGAGTGTTGCAGCCCACTCAGACATGCACTGTGTTCCACTGTGATGCCTGTCAACATTGTGTCATATCTTTCAGCATGCAGCCCTTCCCTCACATAAATATTATTAAAGCTGTTGACTGTATTAAGAGCGCATAGCCAAGGGGGTTTCCCGCATAGTCCAATGAAAAGAATGGATTATGTGTTTGGTTCTTGTGTTATTAATATTATTGGTGTTTTGTGGTTAGAGTAGGGCTGTAGATAGGTTTATAATGGTATGGTATGGTATGCTTTTATTTGGACAGGGACAGTGCACAAAAAAAACAGGAAAATGTATGGTGCCAGGTTTTATAGCAAAAATACAAATTTCTTCCTCTTGTCCCTTGACAGGCTAATGTTAAGTAAGAGTAACAAATAATAAAATACACAACCCACCTCATCAAGTAGTACAGACAGACGTTAGCCATTACAAATGCTACATCCCAGGTAGGACTGTCCAATTTTGAAAATAAATAAATACATACATAATAATAAGAATAAGAATAATAATAATAAGGATTCTGTTTCACATAAAAATAAAAAGCATCCAGGAGCATTAACAATTGAGTGAAGACTGCAATATTGACTGCTAAATATATACAAAAATCACATGCATTTCAGAATATGTCTGTAGAGCTCTAAACTACAGGGTTGTTTTTTACATAATTATGATGGATATCTTGTTGTTGTTGCAGACAAAGTTATGTCACTTAAATAATTACAGTCCCTGTGATTTTTTAATTGTGACTCTTCTGATCCCGGGGTTTACCGATATATTTGCTTTTCAGTTCTGAACTTGAGAAGCCGCCTGGATGAGCAGCTAAACGTCTCCGCTCCAAAGCTTTTGTCCAGTTGACAGAATTGAATTTTTCTTTTGCTCTTCTTACATAGAATCACTGAACCTAATGATCACCCTGAATGTATTGTACAATTGTAATTTCAAACCAAATTAATCTTGTGAAAGAATTTTCTTTTCATCCATTATCTCCCATCTGTCATCTGTCTGATGCCTCCATCGCTGTCTCCGAGTGCCAGCCCACTTCTCCCTTTTGTATTCACCACGTATTGGAAGCAATTCACACGGAGAGCCCTACCGCCGGTGATAAAGAGTCCCTGAAATTAATGAAATTCTCTGACCTTTCACCATCATTACCGTGGAGCTGGCAGCGCTGTAGCATTTCGTTATGCTAACCCCGATATGACTGTGTGCTTATGGCGTTGGGTCCTTCACTTTTCTGCAGAGGGATGTTGACTGGAGCTTGCCTTTGTCTCAGGGCAGTGTCAGTGATGGAGGCTCCTGAATACCAGAACTGCCATTAAGAGATGTTAGAATATCGTTTTAGGCATCAAAAAGACTGAGTTTGATGTTGCATTGCACGAGTTTGTTTGCATTTGATGGAAACACAATTTTGAGAGTTCGGAAAGGGACAGGCATGGTGGACATACTTGGATCTCTCCTTCCTAAAAAAAACTGGGAGAGACTTAACCAACAGGGAAAAGGACATAATTCAAATAGGGTCAAGATTTACCTTATTGGCACCTTTGTCCTTTATTATATGTTGATCTAAAGTACTCATACCCAAACTGTGACTCGGGGGACCTTAAACCATACTTTTTACTGTACATTTCTGAAAATCTACTTTAACAAGGCCATATCAAATATTCTAGTGGTTCAGTCTAACTTGTAATAATGCATATTTGATTAAAGCAAATACATTCAAGTGATGATGATGATGATTATCTTTCGTAAATATAGATTTTCATTTACCATAAACTATTTAAACTGAAAAAGTGACATCATACACCAGGGGAAGAGAGGGAACATTGTGGCTCTGTTTGCCACAGGGTGTTCTGGGTGGGTGAGTATCCTTTGGGTGCTCTATAACCTTAAGACATATACAGTACAATAGGCTAATCGTCCAGCTAGGACTTTGTTTCTCGCTAATGATGGGGTTCAAAGGGTTGTGCTTTCTAAAACTGTTCAATGTCTCCACAGAATATCCCGTTATAGTTATTATAATGTGCTACGTTTTCTTTTTAACAAAACAAAAATGAAATGAAAAGATGAAAAAACATACCCAAACCCACTGTCTCTTATTCCTCTATTTAACCATTTGTCGTTTTGACCCCAATTCACCAGTGCTTTATCATTCTTATTGCCTTCCCTGAGCATGAACTTTACATGAACTAAATTAGCCTCTTAGAAGTGACCTTTCAGGAAGTAATCCCGAATTTCCAACCATTTCAGCCACGTTTTTAGACAATAAATTCTCCAACAGTGTGTGCATCTGTCTTTGTGTGCTGGGCATGTTCCCTGTCGTTCTCTACCCACACCTCACCTTGACCCCCGTGCCCTTTCGGTGTTGCTCATTTCCTACTTTCATGAACTCTGACCCCAACACATATGTACTGAAGCGGCAGGGGAAAAAACACACAATTTAGCCGTCTGGCGGAGGAAGAATGACGCTCTGAAAATACTCGGCATTATCGATAATATGAACTCTTCAACCTCGTCTTTCTATGGCTATAAAATCTTGCTGCTGTCGATATGTGTATAGACAGCACACAGAGGAATGGACGCGGGGTGAAGAGGTGAACAAATAGCTAAACTGTGTGAAAGGCATGCTGGGATATCGGCAGAGGAAAGTGTAATTCATCCCTCAGCATGAGCGTGCATTTTAAAAGATTTTTGTATTTGTGTTGTGTGTGGCTTACTGTCAGAGAGATGAGAAAAATATGGGAAAAGCATGAGAGACAGAACTAAGCAATTAGATTTTCTATATTTATATTTTTGTAAGTACTTTTTACATAATAATACAAGTAGTAGAAGTAGAAGTAGTAGCAGAAGTCCAAGCTGTAACTCAGGGGTGTCCAAACCATGGCCCGGGGGCCAAATGCGGCCCTCAGACCAGTTTTTATTGGCCCTCAGGCCTTCAGTTGAACCGGCCCAATTGATCATAATCAGTACTTTTTACGGCAAATTTGAGTAATTCTTCCAATATAACCTAAATAACATCGCATTGCATTGTCATACAGACCTACTAATAATATTTCAAGCCTTATTTAAAATATAAAATCAAAACTATGTAAAACGCGCCCATCTGCATTATCCACTGTGTTGACCACTAAGACCCTCTGTGTCGAATATTTTTCAAGCCATGGCCCTCGGTGAAAAAAGTTTGGGCACCCCTGCTGTTACTGTTTTGTTTAGATTCCCATTTCTTCCACTGGAAAAGGTGTTCAATTCCAGCTACGTCAAACTGCTGTTGTGTCTTTGGCCAAGGCACTTCACCCACCTTGCCTGTATGAATTTGGAGTGTTAGAGAGTGACTGTTGGTGGTTGGATACAAAAGTAGTCTGTGTAATCCTTCGTAAAGCTCATCCAAACCACATCTTCCGCTCTGGTCAGCTTCTTGTTAGACACTGCCTTTGTTATACATTTAAGCTAATGTAGTATTATTATTATTATTACACAGCCAGCTCGCACACATGTATATCTAAAATCTTATGGGCTTTGTAATGTGTGTTTTTCAGTTGATTATTTATCCAAGCTTGGCAAACACAAATTATATAACCCATCTAGCGTTAATTACGAGAAAAGTGCCATTCTTTACAGCCTCAACCATCCTTACCCACTTCTTCCCTACAAACCCAGGCTAATTGGGAGATAAAGTCATTTGGCAGACATGTGCGATCATTAAGAGGTGTAATAGTCTAAAGTGCAATCCATTATGCAGTTTGCTTGGGAATTCCATCCTCCATGTTGTGCATCTGCATCCATTCACTTCAGATGAGCGTATTTACTCCTCTTTGTCAGTCTTCATTGTTACATCTTTCTCTCCGTGTAATTAGGGGAAATCGGCTCTGTCCAAGGGCGTTTCACAATTAAGATGTATCGCTGTCATGTGGGAACATTACAGCAAATTCCTACCTTGTTTGAATGGAAAGCATATCAAACAATTAGCGCCACAGATGTTACATTCATCAGAAATGGAAATCAGGCCGGGGATTAAGATGGCGGTCCTCACATGGTTTTTGGAAGGAAAATGTGTGGATGAGTTGTGCACTGACGGAGATTGTAGTTCTACCAGATCTAGTTCATTAGTATTAGTACAAGTATAGGTCTACTTAATATAAAGTATTGCTTTTAAAGTATTAATTAAGTGCTGCTCCTTAACTTTTCTTTAAGAGCAGGGCACTAGAATTATGTCAATACAACTTCAGAGAGGTTCATTTCGGTCTTGCAATGTTATTTCCAAGTAAAGATTTTATTTAACAGACCAGTGTGCTGTGTACACATACCTTGACATGTTATGATGTTATGGTGATGTGTTTTTCCAGCTGATTTTCATGGATTTTGGCAACATTCTCCTACCTGGATTGGTTGGGGAACAGTACCATCTGCACTCCAACTTCTCCAGGACAGCATCTGAGGTCCCTACAACTTTTTGTCCAATAATATCTCCACATAAAGGCTCTATTTAACAGACCAGAGTGTTGTTTACACGTACCTTGACATGTTAGGATGTTATGGAGATGTGTTTTGCCAGCTGATTTACACAGACTTTTCTCCTTCCTGCATTGGTAGACGAATAACGCCATCTGCAGTCTGACTTCTCCAGGACAGCACCCCAAGTACCTAAACGTTTTGTCCAGTTGACGGATTCGATTTTTTCGTTTTTTTACTATGGCTCATACCTGGAGGACTGAGGGATTGCACAGACATCCCCGGTACTTGAAAGCTGATAGGCCCCCTCGTCCCTGTTTACTGTCCTGTCCGTTCTCAGATCTCAGTAGTCTCCTTAATCCAAAGTTTGTGTTTGTTGTCCTCCATCCCAATTATTTTTGCACTTTCCCAGTTCATGTCTTTCTTCTTTCTTCTGCAGTGATCTGTGATCTGCATTGGCCGATTTGAAGTTCTTCCCTGCTTTTTTCTGTGTCACTCTTGTACTTGCCCCGATTGTTTCTTTCTCGCACTCTGCTTTGTGTTCTTTGTTGCGTATGCTGAAAGCTCTCCCAGGAATATTCCACCGTATGGCATGAAACGCATCTATCTAGACATCATTTAATTACAGATGTTTCTAAATACCTTCAAAAACATGCATTCTTACTGTGAGCGGGGGCGCCTCTCCACAGACCTTGTGGCGTCACCTGCTTGTCTCCATGGAGATAAATGAGTTTAATGGCATACTCCACATCACGTACCCTCCAGAAAAAAGAAAAAAAAAGCTTTTATCTGTAAGCAAAATATGCCGTCACGCAAACACACTTCCATCTCATTCATTTCTTATAGAGATAAAGCCTTTTGAAGATATAAAATGCATATTAACAATTGCATTTCCAGAAACAGCCATTCAAAAAATATTACTTTAATTCATTTGACTATTCCCACTGTTTTGTGAATGGTCTGGCGTCATTCAGAACAGACCTGAATGTATTGTTATGTTGCTAATAATTTGCCATGCCATATTTCAACGTAACACATAGCACATTCAGCGCTTTTGAATGGCCCTTGTGAGACTGTCTTGTGTGGGAATGAGCCCTCTGAAGCATTCTCAGAACAAACAATAAAACAGAGACACAGACAGTTAATAAGTCACTTAATACCAGTGGATAAGAACACAGGTATTAAGCATGCACATTATTATAGCTCCTTTCAGCTCTCTTTTTTCCCCTCCTTCCTCACTTGTCTCCTTTTCCTTGCGCTAAGGGGGTGAGTTAAGGTTTCCCTGCCTCCGTTTCCACACTAGATTATGTACAGCTATGTGCGTTAGAGGCTATGTTAGCGTGTAGGGTATTCATATGGAGAATGACATGCACATTTAGCCTCAATCCGTTTCTATCTCTTGCTGTTATGATGTTAAGTCTCTATAGATTTACAACTGGCTAATGTAGACAATGTAAAGTGGGTCATGGAAAAGAAAAAAGAAATCTCTTATTGATTAGAGTAAGTTTTCAGTGAAATAATAGTTTTACGCACTGCAGGTTTGTTTGTGAAAATCAGTGTCATTTGTAAGGCACCTGGGTTACTCCAGCATTTATAGTATACACGTTTAATAGCCCATTAGGAAGAGGCGAAGGCTGGGTAATATAAGCTTTTATCAGACAAACGAAGTACAGTAGCTTTTCAGTGCTTCCTGTTTACTACCTACTGTTTGCTAAGTAGCCCAAAGCAGTATAAATCTTCTACCCTATTGTCCCCACTTTATGCCTGTGTTGTGGTTGTTTATCAAAATAAAATATTTAAAATACTTTGCTCTTTCCTCTTCGCTCACGAGGACTTCCTCTCCACCGTTCTCTCCATTAGACTAGTTATCTGGCTATCACCTTAAGCCCATATCAGAATTGGATTGCCCGGGGAGGATTCAGCCTCAGTAGAATAAATGGAATATTCTGACTGAGAGCATTGCAATAAAACATGTTATTTGAAATTGCTTCTAAAATGATCAAATCACAGGGGGAAAAAAACAACACAATTACGTTTTTTGATCAGGAAATATTCCTACTGTGGAGTTGTAAAAAGTTGAAATAAATTGCCAATTTCAAACGTGGCAAGTTAAACAAAGTTCCAGTAGTATTTCGCTCAGATTTTGACCTTGTCTCTAGGAAATGTTTTTTCCTTGCTTAGAATATTTTGCAGTATGGCATTTAATGTATCTATTTTCAGTGGAGACAAGCTGGTGATGCCATCAGGTCAGAAGAGAGCCTGCTCACAGTAAGAATAGACTGCATATATAAATGGACATAGTTATTCTGCAAGCCGCCTCGCTCCAAATATGAAGTGCTCATGGGTGCGCTTTCCATCGACTCCAATTCACTTTACACTGAAAAACTGTCACCCCTTTCTCTGTAACTGCTGCACGAGCCTCCTCATTTTGGTAATAACATGTTTGCATTGATTGATTGATTGTTTTTATTTCACTATTGTGTCCGTAACTCAAGATATGAACTTTAATAGTAGATAAATTAGGTGCCTTCTTTCCCTGAGGACAGAGTTGTTAAGCGCCTGCTCCCTTCTAAACCAGTGGTGTGGGCAGGAAGGGGCTTTATCTTCAACAGCCTCACTCCAGATTGGTTCTTTGGTTGCTATGATACTCGGGGCCGGAATTCCAAATATGGAACTCAGCTGCAAATTCCCCCCGTAACTGCTAGCCTTGATGCGTTTAATTTGACTATGGGTGACGTCACACTTCTTTGTACAGTCTATGGTAAGAATGCAAGTTGTTGTAGGTTTTTATAGGTGCATTCTGTGACACATTTCAGGCAAAGCAATAACACTTCCATATAGACATGCCGGTGGTGGAACCCCTACCAGAAAAGTTGCAATATCCATCTTTAACCCTGGAGAACCCAAGGGGTCAAATTTGGCCACAGTTAATTGCTGCTACCCAAAATGAAAAAAAAAAAAAAAAAAAATCAAATTTCAAGTCAGAAAATTCGAAAAGCCCAGACTGCCATTTCTGGCCCCTGCACAGATACACCTAGTGGATGAATATTGAATTAAAATGAGCTAGAGTGGTAGTGACAAGATGGCTGACCTGTTGAGCTGGAAAAGTACCCAAACAAAATCGTCTCCTCAGCAAACCAGCAGGTGGTAAAATTGTGAGTTTTTTTTTTGTTAATCTTTTTAGTATTAGCTTGCACAATGTCTAGAAGTACATTTTATACTCTTTTTGGATAAATTAGTGAGCCTAATGGGTCAAATTTGGCCCTGATCCCAAATTAGGGAATAAAGGTTTAAAATTGAAAAAGTTGATATTTTAGTGTTCAGTGAAATTATAGTGGCAATTTAATGCAATGTTCATAACTTTCCAAAAAATAAAAGCGTTCTTGGTTTCTCCAGGGTTAAGTAGAGTCTAAAGTCTACATTAGGATTCAAGTAGCAAGTGATACTGCAAACTGTGCATTTCTAGTTATCCAGGCAATGTCACGTGTACTTCCTGTTTGTTCCATTTACTTCTTAAGACTTTTTTCTCTCTTTCTTTGACAAGGTTTCAGTAAAAGTGCAATTTCTCAAATACATGTGTGCACGCTTTTATGAGTGCACTGGGGAAGTGTTAAACTACAGCGTTAAGTATCTCGGTTGTTCTGTTTTCCTTTCAGCCCCACCGCTGTGCTGAGACTCGCTGCTTGTTAGCTCGTTACATCTGTGTTCGCTGTGTTATCAGTTCAATAATCACTATAGTGCACAAAAACCAACGATGTTTTTATGATATCATTTACCACGGAGGTTATTTAGTTTTCAAAATGTGCTCTTATTCTGTTTGGGATGCAGTAAAAAAAAGCTTCTCTAAATGCAATAATGGCATACTTTTCCTTGAACATCATTAAAAGATTAGCTGAATGAAATGTGACCTGAAATAGCTTTCTTTTATGTTTTGTGCTGACAAGTTACCAGCATATAGTGTTACTTAGCTTTCCGTCCTTTGTCTATATGAGCACAAACAGTATGGATACATCTAGGCCTGTCACGAGATGTATGGCGATAAACGATAAACTGATTATGGTCAAACCAAACATGTACTCATTTATAGTTACAGTGTGATTTGAACTTTTCTATAGAGACATATTTTGCATGAATGGGCAAAATATGGTGGGGGTGGGTATAAAAAGTAAATCATGGGGTCTGTGCAATGAATGTAATGTGCGATTATGGGAACTGTGAAGTGGGTGGAATGTGCAATATGCGGAATGTGTGCAATGTGCAATGTGGAATGTGCAACTATGGGAATGGTGCAATTTTATTTTGACCTTTCTGTGACTCCAGCCCTTGGAACAACAGGTGGAAATTAGCATTTAGCTATAATCCAGCGTGTTTACATTCATGTCTGTTCATTAACACGCACTGTCCCAACCAAATAAATAAATAAAAATTAAATATTGAAATTACTTTATGTCACTGTTACAATAAATCTCAAATCGTATTGCATTACAACTAAATACTTTTGCCAAGAATTTGTACACAGGAAAACAGGCCTAGATACAGGATTGGTAAAAAATAATAACAATAATGATAATAATAATAATAATAACAGGACAGGAATTAACATTGGCAATATGCAATGATGTTTTGGTTAATTTATACAGGCTACATTATGGCATCATCACAGTCTTAACATCCCCGACACTAATCAACACTATAGACAATAATGGCATCCTTGGTTCTTAAGACTACATGCAAAATTGGCCCATTCCCACTGATCGCTTTGGCACCAATGAAATCTTTCTCAGTTGGACTTTTACGGCTTGCCTCTCACAACTTTACAACCTTCTCACCGAGCGCCACTCGTAGTCTTGTTACTAGGGAGTGGTGGTGTTTTTGATGCAGGCTGTGTCAGGACTTGCTCAGCCTCAAAGATTTTAGATACAATTAAATGTTAACTCTTAATGGAATGAGGTGCCGTTAGAAAGGTGTCGCAATGGAGACGAACGCGCTAAGCTAAGGAAGTGGACTTATCTCACAGTTTAACGGGTTCAGTTCATTGGTCTAGGGATGTCATAATATCAAGTTTAAGTGTTACAGCTATTGGGTTAAGACAGATCATCCTTATTGTATAATAGAACACCAGTCCTTAAAGTATGTCATCGACTTTATGAAATCAAACGTTCTGAAAGATTAAGTTAATTAGGTTTACTTCTATGGAGTAAAAATACCATATTTTAGTGTATTGAGCTCTTCCAACTATTGCATATTGTAGTCTGAATGATCATGATTATGAATTAACTGAATTGAACATTTCTAAAGCACATTTGAAAACATGCACAGCTGCCCAAAGTGCTGTACAAAGGCAATAAAGTGCAATCTTACAAAACAAAACAAGCACAAATATTTAAAGATTGGGCTGTTTTAATACACAGAGGGAGATTGCTCCAGAGTCCGGGACCAGCTACCGCCTTGGAACATCCAAAATCATCTGGTAATCTTGACATCTGTAAACTTAAAACTAGGCCGATCACGATAATTTTGATTATTGTCTTAAAATTATGTCATTTAAATTCACTACAAACTCACCCAGAGTTCACTTTTACCACAAACTGGCTGTGCATCACTTTTGGTGCAGTTATCTCTTGATATTAAAGTGTTAAAATAAAGCTTTATGTGTATGTTTTAGGCAGAAAATTCAACCGATATGCTAAAAAGAAAAAAATCAAAATATCGGCTTGATTTATCGGCCAACTGATACATCGTTTTATTTCTACTTGTAATGATACGTCTATTAAAAATGGTTTACTGGGATTATCCTGCATTATCCTTTTGTGTCACTGGCATAAAGTGGTTTCAATATTATCATTTATCACGGTATTTTCTCTATACCAATATATTGTGATTCAAAATATAGGCCACGGCTCATACTGGCCTGACTGAACAGCACCATCCTGTAGGTAGGTGACAGTTTGAAAACTTCCTGTTAACTTCTGTGATTGTAGCCTCCAAAAAAGAGCTTCTGTGCAGGAGCAAACGGAGAGGAGAAGAGCTGCAGGCGATGGCTCAAAGAAAAGTCCAACCCAGCTGAGCCTAAGCCCCCTCTCGCTGTGAGGGGCAGTGGTCTCACACAGGCAGGACAAGTCCGAGGGCTATCTATAACTCTTTCCATAGAGTAGAGCAGTTTTAAGTGCTCAGAGAAAACCAGTGCACAGTGACAGAGCGGACCGTGCTTGGTGTATGCTCGTATTGGTCATTCTCTTCATTTTTAATTATTCATTGTTTTATGCTTAGCCATATCGCCAAAGCAAATTCCTAGTTTGTAAATTTTGTTCACTGAGCATGGCAATAATACCTCAGATTTATAACTTCTATTGTTGGTTCTGTCAGACTGATTTCTACCATTTAAAGATTAGGACTGGGTGATATTGGCAAACATGTATAATGCTCTACATATAGTATTATTCCAATGCAAAGAATCAGAAAAAGTTTTAGCAATCAATCCGAAATGAACTCAAATAAAGTAAATGTGGCTGAAGTTCAAATATTGTACAAAAAGTTACTGCAAAATTAACTACAAAGCAAAAGTTGAAGATAACATTGCAACTTTGCTGTGAAAGAATTTGGACAATGCCCTTAGCAAATAAAAGTGAACGTAATCAAGAATGATATCTTCGTATTTTTTCTCTAGATTGATATCAGTCTGGTCCCCACATCCTCTGTTGCATCAAACGTGGTCGTGCAATCAGATTAGGGTTTTTTTTCAATGACACATGCGAAACAAAAGAGCTCACCGGTCTCTTCTGATTTATAAATAAAATCAAATTTATCTCACCTCAGATGACTCTTCACTCAAAGATTCTGCAGAAATCTATGACATTTTTCAGCCCGTGATATTTTTTTCCCTTATTTTTTCCAATAAGACGGACCATGCATGTTCCCGATTGGCTAATCCAGCTGTCAATCACGGTCCATTTGAAAACAGGGAGAGTATTAACCCTGGAGAAACCCACGTGTCAAATTTGGCCGCAATGAATTGCTGCAACCCAAAATGAACAAATAAAAAAAAAAATAAAAAGTCAAATTTCAATTCAAAAAATTCCAAAAGCCCAGAGTGCCACTTCTGGCCCCTGTATAGAGATACCTAGTGGATGAATATTGAACTAAAATGAGCCAGAGTGGTAGTGGCAGTGGTGTTTTCTTATTAATCTTTTTAGTAATGGCTTGCAGAATGTCTAGAAGTACGTTTTATATTCTTTTTGAATAAATTAGCGAGCCCAATGGGTCAAATTTGGCCCTGATCCTAAATTAGAGAATAAAGGGTTAAAATTGAAAATGTGGATATTTCAGTGTTCAGTGAACTTATAGCAGTAATTTAATGCAATGTTCATAATTTCCCAAAGAAGAAAAGGGTTCTTGTATATATACATGTATTCTAAATTCCAGGCCAGTATATATCTGTACTGGGTTATAAAAGTTTTCTTAGAGCCTTGGTCCCTATGTCTAACTGGCAACAATCCAGTGTTTGCCAAAGTTTTTTTTTTTTTTTTTTTTTTTTCCAATTCTCTTATTCGTCTTTAAAAGTAACAGACCTCATAGAGTAGATGTATTGTGAGATTGTTGATATTTGTTCTCAATTGTGAAAAAAACCCAAAAAACAGTATTGCCTCCTCAGCATTGGTTTAAACTGTTACAGATACCGGGATAATTACTTCCTGTGCTTCAATGTCGAATGGGTACATAATCGGTAGTGCCGTTCCTATTGTTATTTGTAGTGTGTTTATTGCGCTATTCTTCCATCTAAAAACCTGAGCACTTGAGTCAGATTTTAATTATTTCCTCGCCTTAAACCACTGACATTTCACAATCTGTAACAGTGGTTATTATTATTCTAAGTGCTGCTGTTTTGTTTCCTCCTCGTTGCGAAGAACGAACCCAGTCAGTTTGGCTTAAAGTCATTGGAGTCTTAACCTAATTATGGTATTAGGGGATGTTTTTTTGAATGCACACAGTAACCCGGCCGGCGAAGTGCACAGATGGACCTGGGCGCCGGTATGCACTGCACGTACAGGCCTCCACACGAGATACACGTGTACTTCATGATACAGAGCAGCTAAAGAGGTAGAGTCTGATTGGTCCCAGATGCCCCTAGTGTCTGCACATAAGAGGTTGGAAATACACACAAATATATGTATATGCATCTTACTCAAGTACTGTGTGTGTGCTATTATAGTGTTGTTTCCTCATTAAAAACATACCTGGAGTTGTGTTTCGTTTCATTCACACATTGAATATTTAGGCTATTCCTACAATATTTGAATTATTGTGTAGAAATTTGGGGTAATACTAAATCTACACAATAGAAGCATTTAAAAAGCGGTATAAAACTCAGGAATGATTCATGCGAACTGCCATATTTTGTAGTTTTTCTTTCGTTCATATGGAGTCGTATGTTGCAGAACTGATGTGCTGCTTTTCTTGGAATTCTTGTGTGTTATTATTAAATAGAGTTAGGCATTATAAGTAGTTTTTACTTCAGCCTGAACCCTAAATGTTATGTACAACCGCATACAAGCTGAATAATGTTTGACGCTGTGTTCTCCTCTCAATCAGAAAACACTCTGTTCCACCTTGTGATGTCATGCGGGAATACAGGAAGTGTTTTTAAACTCCATGCACCTTCATTAGAATCATTTGGATCACTGAATTCAGCCCTGGACTTGACAATCTCAACTGAACAAAAGGTGAAAAGTAGCCGTTAACTTGAAAACTACCACTTCATGACATCACAAGGTGGAACAGAGCATTTTGAGCTTTGGAGATGCAGACAGATTAATTATAAAAGGTTACTCAAACATGTGTGAATGAAACAAAACACAACTCCGGGTATGTTTTTGATGGCGTAACAACATTATAACATGGTTTAAAGTCCAGAAGAGTCAATTTTGCGTCATATAGGACCTTTAAGTAGAAACAGTTTTGTATTTAAATGTCTCAAAAACAATCCCAATACTTGTAATAATACTTTTCTTTGAGTTTAGCCCTCCAAATGCAGGGTTATTCAGGGAAAGTGTATTTGTGTATGTGTGTGTGTGTGTGTGTGTGTGATCCAGTGTATAGGATATTGGACTTGGCAGTATAGAATCCACTTAATTCTGCCGCTGGTCTTTGGCTTGATTAAATAATTGCTGATTTAATGCAGGTCGGAGCATGCATCAGTGTGAGTGTGCAGCATGTGCCTCCTCTGCCTGTGTCAAAGCCAGGGCCTGACTTAAGTGAATTACATTTAATTTCATTTTAAAAGACTCTGTTTAGACGTGCCATGTTTTCAGTGTGTTTTAGACCACAATGCACCGCTATCCACTTCCTCTGGTTCTTCGCTCAGCACCAGCAGTCTCATGTTAAGGGGTTTCTGAAGCACTCTGACATTTTGTTGTCTTTGTGAGAAATGTGAACCTGGTTAGAGTAAGAGTCAAATTTTTTCCATTTTTTTTCTCAAATTGAAATATTCTTGTTGTAAAAAAAAAACCACACACACTTTTCTCTGAGCAGTACTTGGGTTCAAAGTGGTTAAAAAAATAGCTAGTTTTGACACTTACTGTCAGCATTTTGAAGAGGGCACTAGAAAATCGTGAAAATGTTGAAAATTCGAAACTATTTTATTGTAATTCACATGTATAACAAGCTCAGCCAGTAGAAACACGGCTCAGGGACTCAAATCAATGGCAAATAGTAAATAGCACATTTTTATATAGTACTTTTCTTATTTAGGCACTCGAACGCTTGTATAAGTACACACTCACCCATTCACACATACATTCATACAGCAGTGTAAGCAGACACTGAGGGCGAATTTAAGTGTCTTGCCTAAGGACACAACAACAGCATTCATCATTGTGGGAGCTTGAATCGCACCACCAACCTGCGAGTCAGTGGATCTAACCTCTCTACCATTGATGTAGAGGTCCAGAGCGGGATTCGAACCACCAACCTGACTCTACTCTCGCCCTGTAGCTCAATCTAACTTCACAAATTAAATCTCGGCATAACTAGTCTATGGCCCGTCGTTTTGGATTCAGCCTCAAACTTAAAATCGTATCTGTGTAGACTCAAGTATTTACAACAGCAGGCTCGTTTGAGGCTTTTTTTCTTCACACAGCGTTTTTATTAATGACTACAGGAGCAGAACTCTAAACAGTTTGCTGAACATCTGTAAAGTTATGGCTTGGGGAGCATCGCTGAGTGTCCTCACACCAGCAGCTGTCGGGTTCACCGCCATGTTCTCCGGCCATATGCTTGTGCTGTTAATCAAACACGTTCAATAAAGTTAGATTTTATTTTAATAAGAAAAGTCTCCAAAAGTCACCAACAAGTCTGTCTAATGCCAAAAAGATAAGCTCCATTTTTGGGGTTGTAATGGAAAGCCGCAGAGTGAGGGAAAAGACAAGAAAACTATGTAATATACAATTTCTTCTTATTTTGAAAGTGCGTATTTTCCCAAACAAACAGTATCCAATTCAGTTTAAGCATAGCATTCACACCGCAGGGAAAAAAGAGGCTTCCTGTTGGACTTGTGTACCAGAGCAGAGATGTTGGCTCAAATCATTGTGCAAGTTATTGAAATAATAATCGTTCTTTTACGAGTGCTCGGCTGTCCCATATTACACCTTATATGTAATGCTTTTAATTTCGGCTGCCCCCTTCACGAGCGCTGTGAGTCCAGTCATAATGTTGTCACGTTGTCCAGAGTTTAAGTCCCAAGTCTGTACTAGAAGTCCCTAGTAACTTGATTGCGTCTCTCCATTATAACTTGTAAACTGTGCATAGTCAACATTTATTTATTTTGTATTTTAAAACAGAGATTTGGCATCGATAAGCCAGTGACCTCATGCCATTCAGAGTAACTATAGTTAAATAATAATAAGAAGTGATATAATTAGGTGAAATCTAGCTGAATCAAACTGGAGGATTGGGAAATTATTAAAGCTGCACTATGTTTCCATGGAGATGCTTTGCTTTGCCTGGAATGCTCCACCGAATGGCATTAAACTAATCTATTTATCATACATTTATTTAAAGTACTGTACTCTAACAGCTGTTTAAACATGGAACTTTCATCCATAATAGTGAAATTATAATTATCCATATTTGTAACATTCTAAAGTTTAGAATGTTGCTGACACTTTAGAATCTAAACTGTCAGCAACTTTAGTAATTATCGGGATATAATCGTTAATCTCAGTTATTATGTCCATGATAATCTTGAGGCCAAATTTCAGTATCATCCCATGTCTACTCTCCCTCAATCTGAACTGTAACTTGGCGTGATAGCTTTAGCTTCAGTCTTTTTTCTTAACTGTTGTGCTGGAGTTAAGTTAAGTTAAAGTCAATGCTATCGCTGTCCTCTGAGCCCAGCCATAACACAGCCCACCTGATCTGCTGCACATATGGCAGATGGCCTAACAGTGCGACCACAGAACTTTCTCCTCCCCACAGTCAAATCATCGGTACAAAATGTAACATCACGCCAGGCTCATTTAGGACCCTGTGTGGCAATCAACTAAATGTCTCATAGATTATCACTGCAACCATTACTACTGCATGTGGCCAAATGTTCTTCTAAGTGTTGAGGTTTGTGCCAGTAGTGCACATTTGGGCTTTTTTTTATGCCATAGACATGTACATTTCCCTGTAAAGGTCCTATAATACACAAAATGGATTCTTGTGAGCTTTAAGCCTTGTTATAATGTTGCTACCTCTTCAAAAACTATTTTTCCATTTCCTCAGACTAAATATACACATTACAACATTACAACATAGCTCAGAAAATACTCTAATGTGAAAGTTGCACCATAGAGGGTCTGCCATGCCCTTGTCTCCATAGACGTTACGTTACTTATGGAGACAAGACTGGGGCTCTACCAGGTTAAGTTACAGGTCAGATATGTGGAAAGGCGACCCCACCAGAGTACGAAAGCATTTTCAGCATTTCCAAGCTAAGCAATAGAGACAAGCTGGTGGTAGACCCTTTCAAAAATGTACAGAGGGCACCTTTAAGAAGCACCCTAGCAACTATTTTAGATGTTACTAAATTAGGAATAGATTTTAACATATCCTTCCCCATCCCCAATGCATGCCTTCTGTTCACATGTAGTTCATTTCACAACTACACCTGTTTATATAAACTCTCTGTAAGATGTTCTTTGAAACTTTTTTCCTGGTTTTCATGGATCTGTGTGCCAAATGAACCCATTAGAGCTGGCACTGCCCACAGTATAAGTGTGTGTGTGCGGCTGTGTGCTGGAGGGGGGCGGCGGGCTGTGCTAATTGAATGGTATGATAGGCCTCAGATAAATTGGTGCCATTAAGACCCCGTGCTCTAATTACCAGTGGCCCTCCTCTCCGGGCCGAGGCGAGTGGGAGAGGCCAGGTACGAGCCATCCATCAGCTGAACCTGTGCACACAACATGACACTCAGCTCATAAAACAACCGCAATGTCGCCAGAGAGAGAGACACAGAGAGAGAAGCACAGAAAGAGAGAGGTTTAGGGACCACATATTATTTGTTAGGGCTAATTAGTATGTTTCATTTAATAGTACAGTACTTTCTAATACTCATTAAGATAATATGTTATTTATAATAGAGTCCATAGCTAATAATGAATAGTAACTGAACATTTTAATGGGAAGAAAAATGGCTGAATGGCTAAATGCAGAACTGATATGGCTAAATGTAGTACTCTGTGTGGCTAAATATGCACAGAAAAAAGGCTACAAAGTACTTAATCAACACCATTAAAAAACACTTTACTATTTTTATTTATTTATTTTTTCATGTATGATTTATTTAAAGATTTTCCACAATATATAAAAAGCAGATTACATAAAAATATGTAAAAAAAAAAAAATAATAAATAAAAAGAAAGAAAGAAAAAGTGAGGAAAAAAAAAAAAAAAACATATTAAAAAAAAGTACGCCAGGCTTTTACTTCGAGTTAGCTACTACTACTACTACTACTACTACTACTCCATTTTATGATGAATTTAGAAAATCCTTTATTGGATGAAATGTTCACCCAATGCCCTGACAGGTTCTGGTGTAATGACGACAACAAAATGAAATTGTTTCATTCTAATGTTTATAAGTTAGCATCATTTCTCTGTAAAGCCTGGAAGAAGCAACAGATGAGTTTGTTTAAATGAGTTAATTGGTATTTGTAACACATGTCTGGCAACTGGTTGTATTTTATTGTATTTTGTTATTAGTGTCTTATAAGCCCATTAAAGGGATTGGAATTTTTTTTGTATGCAAGACACGATAATAAAAATAGATTAATTCATTCACTACTAGTTATATGCAATTTTAATATGCAGTTTCTAATCAAAAAAATTGAGATTTGTATGAGTGAATGTATTTGATTCAGTAGTTGATTCTGCACGTAATTATTCGGATATTTCCATTATTGGGGTATTAATCTTTCTATGAATTCCTCTTATGTGGTTAAGAGTAAATTTCAGGTAAATAATATAAATAGTTTTAAATGTCAGCTTAATACAGTATAATTATATTCCGTGTTTCGCCATTTCTATAATCAAAGATGCCCTGGGGTGGACTGACAAAAGTGTGGAAAGTTTGCACCTATCACCTGAGGCGTCGCTAAGACAATGCTCGATTTTGCAATGTTTATGAGATACTGCCCAGATCTGCACTCGGGCATTTTCTAGTTCATAAGTACACTGCTGTGTTCACTGCTGTAGATCTCATACTGACAACAACTAAAACAGATGGTTGTTGACTTTGCTGACCCCTGGTGGCGGTGTGAAATGTTAGGACTGAACACATGATCAAAACTGCTCAATGAATGCAGTAGTTGTAATGCGCCAAAGCAGATATTTTACCTGTAATACATGCACACAGGTTGGGTTTTCGTGCTTCACTTACACACTTAACCATAGTCACCACTTACATAGCCTTAACCTAAACCCACAACTTAACTATCTGCCCACAGAGTCTCCATATTGTACCAGGTGTCGGTCCGCGAGTCCGTGGTTGTGCGTGTGGAGAATCTGACAGGCCACAGGGTGCTGTCATCCCCATCCGAAGCTGCTCACCCAACCACAGCCTCATTAAGCTCACCTCCGCCTCTGTCAGGGTTCCCCTCCGACGCTCATTTACTCATGTACAGGCAGATATAGTATAGACCCTGATGAAGACAATCACAGGGAGAGCTCCTCTGCTTCATCTCGAACATCGCCAGTGCTTCTCAGGGGAGTGCGACCCAAATTAGTAATCTGATCAGTTCAATAGCTGTCAAATTAATTAGATTGGGAACTGGGATCTATATTATATAGTTTGACCAGTAGTGCACAATAAAAAATAAGTGAAAGTGAAATAATTATATGCATTTGTCAGAAACTGCATATGACTACTACTAATGCTCACACAGGGGTTTCGTTATCCTCCTATCTAAAGATTATCCTCAAGCAAGAGTAGTGTTACTTCACTCGAGTAAAAGTACAAAGTAGTGGTCCTAGTAGAAATAACTCATGAGTAAGGGGAAACTGTACTTCAAGTATTGTAAGATTAACTGTCTGGACCTAACATCTGAATTTGAAGAACATGTAATGGGAAGGACAAATTGTGAAATAATGCACAGAATATAGTATTTTCAAAGAATAGAGCACAGGCTTGAGAAAAACAAGATCATATCTGAAAGAGCGATGCAAGAAACACATTGTTCAAACCAACATAAATCTTTTGTCAGACTTAACTCGCTCACAGTGGGAAGCGTAACCCAAACTTTTACTCAAGTACGATCGCTGTCAAGGATATTACTCAAGTGTAAAAAGTACGCTGTCTGAAAACTACTCCACGAAGTACAGTTATTTTTAAAAATGACTCAATTAGATGTACTTGAATAAATGTAACTCCTCTGCCCGCTAGTACTACAATACCAGCTTTTATTAACGAATATTCCAGGTGCGTATATTACTCCTCCTCCTCCTCCTCTGTGCCTGTGCGATGAGGGGCAGCTGCAGGGCCATATGTGAGTGATTTGGGCGCTCGAGGGGAAGCCGAATTCTGATGACAGACGCACTGTTTGGCTTGCAACACAAGACACACACACGCATGCACGCACACACACACACACACACACACAAGACGAAACAGGAAATGTACATCAATCAATCACCTGGCTCTGGCTCCCCACATGTGGCGACCGTATGGCGAGGCTAATAGACACTTCATACAATCTGCACACAAAGGAGCAGTAACTCAGGCGGGAGGATTCACCAGGCTGTTTGCACATCAGGAAGAAAAAACATGTGTACCAGAACACTAAACTCTTAATGATATTTACCAATTTGGTCACATTGTTATGTTGCAATAAACAAATGTAATAGATTTTAACTAGAGACAGGATTCCAAGCATAATCATTTCAATATGCTATCTATTTTCTACTCAAATCATATATAGATTTAGGCTTTTATGGAGCTCTTTGGGTACGTATATGTGAAAAGACTGGGATGCTCTGGAGTAGTGATATGCGTACTGAGCATAGACTGTGTACATGAATGGACATAGCTAACCCGCTAACCCGTATTTTTATCCCAAATGAATTAGATTAAGACTAATTCATTTGGTCTGTAAATCAAGATATGAACATTAATAACAGACAAATGAAGCACCTTCTTTCCCAGAGGTCACTTCTACTGGCGTTAGCAACAGGTTTGATTGACGTGCCCGCTGTGGGTGGGAAGGGGCGTTACCTTCAACAGCCTCGCTCCGGATTGGCTCTTTGGTTGCTATGATACTCGACGAGTTTCATCTGACTGGAGTCGAACTCTATGGGTGACGTCACGCTCCCTTAGTCCACTTCTTTATACAATGGTACTGAGTCAAATTAGTTTAAATGTACCAACTATTTTGTGCCCTGTCAGGAAAAACAGGGAAACCATAGTGCCCAAGGACCCTTCTTGCAATCATAATCTCTGGAACATAGTCAGGAATACATAACTGAATTATTAAACTTTTTAGGAGGACAGCGTACCCCATAGTTGGTGTATTCTTATCACTTTCTCAAAACCAGGTCTCCTCTGCTTTAACTCGCGTCACTTTGAAGGTTTTGTGGGGCATGCTTGTTCCCAGAGAAATACAGGGTTCTTAATTGTGCTGTGATCTCTGGCACAGTGCGTCGGATTGCTTAAAATCAACTGCAAAATGAACAGGGACTGGTTCCTGTGTCTTTAAACTGGCAGCCCAAAAAGATGATGCGTAGTGCAAGTGCTGGGAGACAACGCACACAAGCCTTCAAGTGAGGACGTCTTTTGTGAAAAGTTGAAATGTTTTTTTACTCCTACCACTCTGCGCTGGGAGACCTGAAAGATATGCTAAGCTCTCAGCACTGTCACCGACATAAAACAACAAGAAGTGCACGCTGCAAAAGAGAAGGGTCCCTGGGCTCGCGATGGAAGTGTGGGACAAACACAAGAAAAATGTGACGCAAGAAAGACTGATGTGTTTTCTGAGTTAACAAGGTGGAATGAAAATGAAAATACAGCAATTAAAATGAGCAGAAGTTAGCCTGGCTCATATTTATTGCTACTAACATGATTCATTAACAGGTCGAATGGGTTTTTCTTAATGAGATTTGTTTTTTATTTGGACACTAATTCTTGTAAGCAGGGATGTACCACAGTCTTTTGATACCAATATCGATACTTTGGCTTAAGTATGTGCCGGCACCCAAATAACCGATACCAGTGCAGGGTTGGAAAATGGCGCTTATTTCCTTAAAACACAGTGAACTTTTTACGCAAGAGATCCAGTTATGTTTTGCAGCTGTTGTTTATCCTTCAAATTAGTACTGAGCATCTTCATATGAATAAAAGTTCAAACATTACAAGACATTCTAGGTCAAAATCAGCCTGTAAATAGTCTTATTACATCTAAAAAAAAAGCTCAACAGGGATATTGTCTTAACCGAAATCATGGAACTGAACCCAATAGATCATTTTTCAGTATCTGCACCAATATTTGACAGCAGTATCGGTATCAGTGCAGCCAAGGTTTTCAGTACCATTGTGATATCTCCAGCCACAAGGGGGCAGTAAAGAAACAATTACAGTTTTTGTTTCAAGGTTTTCGGTTTCCCATTGTGATATCTCCAGAAACAAGGGGTCCTGCAGCTGGAATCCATATATAGTTTTGCAATAGGATGTTTTGTTTTCCCTGTATCCCTGAAATCTTAAGTCCTGCAGCTGGAATCCAAGCTCTTTCATAAATACCACTAACGGGAGACTAAGCTCAACATTTTTTATCAAGCTACAACAGAAATCCACTGAGCACGTACCTCAGTGTTTGCCCACCGACTCAACAACAACTACTACTGCTGTGTCCTTGGGCAAGACACTCAGGTGGTATAAATTATTGGACACTTGACCATTTACAAATTGTGGTATTTAAGCAAGAACACCATTTGGGGAAGACAATTTGACTTTGTTCGTTACTTATTACTCATTTTAAATCAACTGATTGACTTTTATTTATAACATTTTAGAAAAGTCCTCTCTATCCTTTTATATGCAAATAGCATCATAAACATCCAGTCATGTCACCCCAGTTTGGCAGCTAATTGTCTGAGCTCATGACATTTGAGCCAAAAGCATCAGAGAAGCAGTGAAAAGTCTTGGTGTCACTGTGACCTACATATCCACAGTCTGCTCCCATTCCATCAGTTATTTGTGTACTTGGATGATTTGTGAAACAGGGCCAGATTTGTAAAAAGTGTCACTTATTCTGCGGTGAATCAAACTGATGACTGACAAATAAAGGTCTGAGTCAGCAACCTGTCATGGGCTGAAACGAGATGGCCACCCAGCAGCAACAAACGTCCTGAACAAGAAAGTCAGAAACTTTGTCTTACGTTGACGAGTGCCTTGTTTGTGTGAAGTATATCACTATCAGTATATTACAGTTTTTTATAAGCTTGATGTTTTAGAACAACTATTTTAGAGATTATAACAGTTGTGGGAAACAAAACAAATTGGTGAGACTGTATTTTAAAAAGATCTTATGAGAGATTCATGAGATTTTTTCAAATTAAAGTGAAATTAGAAATCACAATTTATCTTTGTGTCCAAGTTGTCTCATGGGTCATATACAGAGGATGAAGTTCCCTATAGAAGTTTATGAAGTACTGTGTACTGTACCCTAGTAGGAAGTTCAGATATTGCTTGAGAACTGAGCTTGTCCCCAGGAGGGTTGGATGATGTGCATATGTTTTGATATGGTTTGAAGAAACATAATAAAGCTTTAATAAGACTGTCTCTTGATCCAACCCAAAAGAAGAACTAATTTGTTGCAACAGAAAAATCTCAAATAAAAAATATACTTGTTCTTTAGTTGGCCTATTAGTAAGCACAGAAGCTCTTGCACCCCCACACGTACAGTAGCTCCACAGAGGCCACACACATTTAACCTCTTCTTCCTTCTGCAGTTTTGAAACTGCCTTCTGCAGTTTCAAAACTGCAGAGGCTCTTGCATAATGGCTCTCACCGCGAAACAAACCGAACAAACAAACTCCGGTGATTGCAATACATGGTCCGTGCTGATGGTAATAATGGGAACGATGAGGTACGGTGTCCTCTCGGGGTCATAAAGGTGTCGGATAGGGCCACAGACTTAATGGGATGGAGAAATGTTGTGATTGGCTCATTACCGTGATGGAGCACGTTGCCACCACAATTGGCCTTTTGCACCCCAAACCATCCCCTCCATTTGCATTAGTTGTGAATGCATCAGGGCTATGTGTACCGGTCAGGATGGGTTTGTATTGAAGAGTATGCAATGAGTGGAAGAAGTTAAACATTTTTGCAGAAGTTCAGTTAGCAGTTGGCAATAGGGAAAGTGACGTGACTGCTGGCAGCTTTATAGGAGAAGCAAAAACTGTTTGGTCTATTGCTTTAATCTAATATTGTCTAATTGTTGGGTTTTACATGACATCACACATTATGTAGACTTAACAGTTTGAGACTTTGGCAGTTCAAATATGGTTATTATTGCATATTGTTAATGCGTGTGTTATTTCCAATCCATTACACCTTTATTTATCCTCAAAGTGATGTTTTTTGGGTATTTTTTTTGCATAAAGTGATTGGATAAATAGATTTGAATAGTGACTGTTTCTACCATTTGTGACTTCACAGCCTCATAACTTTAGTATCGTGACACCGATCTTATTGCCCATCACTGGTTGTCACCAATCCAAACTCATATAAATACTCAAATAGGCATAATATCGTGACACTATGACACTAAAAGCTGGCAACTATTCATTTTAAAACTTACCTCTAAATTCCGCCCACTCACTCCCTTTCGATCGTCACCCCTCAATAAACACTTTGGCCTTTTATATTCCAAGGTGAAAGAATCTCTCCAATTTTGTTGAGTGTACTCGACAAAATTACCTGAGTTTCTCTATGCGGAGTCCCCGTGTACTTAACCATTCGCGTCACACACCACATTCGGCGCCATCATGTTCTTTGCTCTAAGTATAGTTGGTGTTTTTATTAACCTTGGTTCATACAGTGAAGACAGAACAGATTAAAACTATGCTCTCAATTCAGCCCCCAATTAGGCATGATAAATGAGCGGACATCATCTTTCTGTCACAAAGCCAATCTGTTCTCCTGCCTCTGTCCTAACCTTAATACCAAATCATGTTCGTGAGTGATGGGAAAATTAAAGTAAAGTTGAATGACTCAGCGTTTTCATGATACTGATTTGTTATGTGTCTTTTTTTTTTAGCGCCGCAGAGGAAGTGGAGTTTTCTGTGCGAACTGCCTGACCACCAAGACATCGTTGTGGAGAAAGAACGCCAACGGTGGCTACGTGTGCAACGCATGTGGACTCTACCAGAAACTACATTCGGTAAGGCAATAGCAAGCCAAATCCTTGTATCCAGGTAACTTGACTTTAGGGCTGTAATAATACTACTACTAATATAATAATGACTCAGTGTATGTATTTTATAAAACCTTTTAAATGATCCTCATATTTCCATTCAAATACCGTGCATCTGTTGTGCAGTCAGCCTATGACTTATTCTGTTTTTTTTCTTTCCCAAGCTGTCATGTCATCTTGACTTTGGACCGAACGAAACCCGCTTGCACAAAAACACTTTGCATTTCAAAGATTGTAAAAGCAAAGTGTATCCATAAATAGACCACCAAGTAAAACTGAACAAACTCTGACTACTGCTACTGTTGAACCTGTGATCCCTTTGCTGCACTATGTAACTTTTCTGGTGGGGGTTCCAGCATCTGCTTTTTCTCATGGAGATGTTATTTTTTTGCTTTTCCAGGAATGTTCCCCAGTATGGCATTATGTATATGTTGCTTTTTCCCCAATTATACATTTTTTTTGCATAGAAATACCTTGAAAAATATGCTTTTATAGTCTGTGCAGGCTCGCCTCTTCATAGACCTGAAGGGTAATTTACTCGTGCCTATTAGTGTCACCTGCATAACAAAAAATATATTTAATGCCATACTGTGGAACATGTTAGATAAAGATGTCTGTGTAAACCCCCAGTCGTCCAGGTCTGATCCATAGCAAAAGCCGAAGTTTAAATCCTGTCAACTGGACAAATCGTTGTAAGAGTGAAGACGTTTCGCTGCTCATCCACCTTTCGCTTCAGTTCTGATCAAATTGCTGGTGGCCACTGCCTTATATCTATCTGAAGGGAAGGGCTAACCACAATGAAACTGTAAAAATCTATTGTCTCCAGTTTCAGCTGAAACTACCCTATTCAGCCTTTAACGACTCTGCTATTGTTCTCATTATTCTGAGTCTGAGGATGGAGTTATAGACGGGGGGATAGATCATGTCTCAGTTCACCATTCCTGTTTAAGGAAGGATTGTCTTTCCTAAGAAAAATAGCTTCTTTACCTCCCCTCTCAAACCATTTCTTTTCTCCGGCTAAGATCTGTACCTCACTATCTTCAAAGGAGTGGTTAGTGGCTTTAAGATGGAGATGTACAGCAGACTGAGGTCCCGAGGAGCTCTTGCGACGGTGTTGGTACATCGTCTTAGGAAGGAGCTCTTTAGTTTCTCCAATGCTCACTGCACTCTTCACTACACTGAATGGAGTAGACTACATTACTTTGTTTATGGCTTGGGGTTTTGTCCTTAGGGTGACCACCAGCAATCTGACCAGAACTGAAGAAGAGGCTTGGATGAGCAGAGAAACGTCTTCACTCTTACAACGATTTGTCCAGTTGTCAGATTTAAACTTTGGCTTTTGCTATGTGAGATAAAGCAATGACATCTCCATGGAGACAGGCGGATGGCGCGCCCTCCACGAGAAAATTGGCTTTGTGCACCAAATTGATCATAGGTTGAACAGTGGTAGTAGAAGTCATAGTTTATTCATTTTTACTTTGCCCCAAGCAGCAATAGTCATGATTAGTTTTCTTTTACTTCAATTCAAAGGTCGTCTCACATCTCAGTCTCAGAGCCTTCCCAAGCCACCTGACCACCACTCATCATTCTATCTTTTTCTCAATTTAAAATAAGGTGCAAATTAAATAGAGCGTACTGAAGCTAAGTTCCTGTATATATTCTAAGTCCCACTGTGAGGAATAATATTGTGGAAAGAGTATATTTGATTAGGTGCGTGCAGATCCATGGAGTGAGAAATACGATGGAATGAATCTACTTTACCGTCTAAAGCCCGAGGAGTCGGTCTATGGAAATCCCAAATTTAATTAAACTGCATGAATTACATATGAGATAAAGATCAGAGCTGAACCGAGATGACTAAAGCATACCAAGATTGCGCACCTTTGATATGTTTTTAAGGGGTTTAAGCTAATTTCACACTTACTAACTCGCTAAATGGTTTACAAATGTAACAAATGTTAAACAGGCCTTTTGGGGTGCTATTTTTTGAATCATGTTCTTGTATTGACTTATTTTAAAAACAGCGTGTAAATCGTCGCAATAAATATCCTACCGTGTTACAATCCAAAGCAATTACAAAATGGATCTTTAAAGACCTTTTAGGCGACTAGCTGTCAGCTGTTACCCCAACCCAGCCCCTGCTCATGTCCTTGGTCCAACCCGTTCATCTCATCTGCTCCTCCAATCACGTCCCCTCACTACTTCTTCCAGTCTTGGCAATCTTCACGACAACCATATTTTATATCCCATAATAAAAGTTTTATACGCTCTACACACATTATTAGAGAGGATAGCAGCTAGTAAAACACTTGAGACCGAGAGAGCGAGATGGGAATTATGGATAAGGAGGCAGGCTGAGGCGAATGGCAGGACAAAAAAAAGTACCGCAGATTAAAGTAAGAAGAACGCTAATGATTGGGGTGTATTACAAAAGGTTAAGAGGGTGAGAGAAGGCAGACGAGACAGGAGATGGAGGAAATGGATAAATGAGTTATAGGCTGCAGCAGGACAGAGCCGCTCCTGTGTCAGAGCAACATAAAGTGCGGGGATCACTGGTACAATCTGTGTCCCGGGGCACAGGACAACACGCTGTAAATCATGTGACTGCTCGGTTTTATGTTCTGTTAAGGCTAACTAAAGTCATACAAGTTTTGTAGAATAAATAAATTAACTCAGGTTGACATGGTAAGGGCAAGTCTATATTAAGGCTTTGTGTTTTTTTTAGGTGAAATATGTCTAATTCTGAAATTTTTTTTTTTTTTTATTACTTTCGGTAGGGCCAATGCAGTTAAACACAGACACAATGCAGTATTTCAGCTCATTACAACTGGATATAAAGACCGTAAAATAGGTTATAGGGAACAGGACCTGTACTTTCAAGCAAATCATAAAAGAATATATTGACGTATTAGCTGAAGGCATATTTAAAAAAAAATAAGAATGAACATATTAACAACAGTTTTATTCTTGACTTGTAAGTGTATTTCTTATGCTATTTGAAAGTTGAATAAAAAATACTGTAATATATGAAAACACAAACATGCACAAACTGGGATTACCCTGAAGCAGCCCTGAGTATCTCCAGTCTTCCTCCCTTGGGTGTTGCTCCTCCTCCTCAGCGCAGGTCACTCTGTGATTGATGTAACCTACATGAGAGATGACAGGGGCTTTTCCCTTGCATACATTTATCTAAACATACCTTTCTGCTCATGTGACATTTTCACAAGTAGCATATAGGGTTTACCAGCAGAAAGGTCTAGCTTTTCATTTTCAACATTTTAATCTAATACTATCAAAAAATGAAAGGATTTTTTATTCTTATTTATGTGAAAGGTTTTAATTTTGTTTTTAGCAGCAAAAATATAGATTGCAGTGCAGCTGAAATACCACATTTGTCTTGTCCTTATAAGTTCCATTTACCTAAGATGGAGGAGCTCCCCCTAGTGATGAGGGTAGAAACCACATCCACTAAACTATTATCTATACAGCCTTTTATATAGATGTCCCATACTACTTTATCTTTCAGTTTTCAGTCAATAATATAGCCTTCATTTTATTCCTCCCTTACTTGTAAATAAGTAAAGAAGTGAAAAGTTTGAAAAGTATTATTGTAGGTCACCTTTTATTCTGTTTAATGGCTACATAAATTTACTCTGTCAAAGAAAAGAAATTAGGCGGAACCAGGGCTAGAGGCTGAGCAATGGGTCATAACAATGAATGTACAGAGGGACTGCTGACCAACCCAGAACAAGAAAAGAAGTCATTCACCCATTTTAAGCAATGTGTGGAGTTTTTACGACTGAATAAAACAGCATTAAAATAATTATCATAGAGTGATTTTTTTTTTTTTTTTTTTTTAAATGAGACAAAATTAACATTGCACTATGATGACTTGGAAAGATTTATTTTGATATGAATGTTTGGTTTGTATTATTTGTTTTATGATCTAGTAAATTGATGTAAGTAAATTAATTAAAAAAAAGTAAAAATACAAGGCAACATTTTAATTATAGTATACAAATTAGTCGTAAATTAGTACTTTAAAATACTTTAAATGTCTCAATTGAATAAAAAAAAAATATAGTAATAGTAAAAAATATAGTAATATTCAAATATAAAAAAAACAGAAACATTCAAGTATAGACAAACAGAGATTGCAGATAAAAAAGTGAGGTAGTGCTAAATATATATGTGAAGTAAACAGTTATTCAGTTAAACAGTTATTCCAAAGCATCTATTTACTTTACTTTCTTGTTGCATTTCAGACACCCAGACCTCTGAACATCATCAAGCAGAACAACGGAGAGCAGATAATCCGCCGTCGAACTCGCAAACGCCTCAACCCCGATTCGCTGCCTTCTGAAAACCCCGCCCCCAAACGTCAGCAGGTGCCCAGCGAGGAGCGCATCAACGGGGACGAAACTGACCGGAGCTCAGTGAAGAACCAGCAGCCCTCCCCCCGCTCTCGCTCGCCCCGCTCCACGCAAGCTTTCCTCGCCAATCAAACTCTGGAGATCCACCGACGAATGCCTCCTCTTCTGCTGCCATCCCATCCATCGCCACTAGAGGGCAATGGTGGGCTCCCTGATTCCGGGTTAATCTCCAAAATCGAGGGAGGAAAAGGAGGTGGTTCGGAAAGAGGAAGTCCAATTGAAAAGTACATGCGGCCGTCAAAACCATCAAGCTACTCGCCACCGGGTTCACCAATTGAGAAGTATCAGTATCCGCTCTTCTCTTTGCCGCTACCCTTAACCATATCACCGGATTTGGCTCCCGAGTCTGACTGGCTTAGATTCTGGACCAAATACAAGATGGCAGCCACGTCTGGTGTCACCGGTGGCATCAGTAACCTTAGCAATGCAGCTAGCCTCGGAAACAGTTACTTAGGAATGGTTAGCCCGGTAACGCAGCATCATCAGCAAAGCTACACGGTGCCTTATTGCGCATCTCCATACTCTCCTCTACCTCCTCCACCAGCAACCCCGCACTACCCACCCCCGCCCATCCAACCGCAAACATCATCGGCATCTGTGGAGAACGAAGCGCCTTTAGATCTCGCAATAAAGCAAAGAAATACCAAGTCTCCATCAACTGAGAAGAACTGGAAAGAAGATGACTCAAAGATGGAGGAAGAGGCAATCCATAACGAAGAGAAAGAAGTAGAAATTCCAATGGAGGTTTCTGTCAAATGTTCGACAGTTGAAGTGTCCACCCAAGACGATCTGACCAATCGGTGCGCACACTGTGGGATCTACTTCCTGGATGAGGTTATGTACGCCTTGCACATGAGTTGTCACGGTGACCAGGCTCCGTACCAGTGCAGTTTTTGTCTTCACGTTTGCGCTGATAAGTATGATTTTACCACGCATATACAAAGAGGGCTTCACCGGTACTCTGATAAGGCGTTACAGCAAAAATCTGAAATCACTGTGAGTTCAGAAAATGCAAATAAAGATGAGAAAAACGGTGATCAAATTAATGACACTAATGGTAACGAGGAACAAGAAAAAGAAAGTACAGGAAGTGATGTAGAGGAGAAGCAAGGTCCTGAAGGCTTTGAGGAACAAGGTAGCAAGATGGAGCCGGATTGTATCACAACATCTCCAACTGTCGCTGTTAGCAAGTCTAAAAACGGTGATGAGAACTCGGACAGTAATTAACGTAATTGATTAAGTGGCCTAATACGAACTTAACGGTTGCCTTTAATTTGGGAAGTATAAGCTGTAACCTCACGTTTCTTGAGGTTAGCACATGTCAGAAGGGGCCTATACCTTGGGAACTATACTGAACACATCCTTATGCTGGAAGCGCTTGCCTGTCAAATGGTCAGAAATCATTGCCAAATCGGGACAAAGTGCTGCATGGACCGTCAGGACTCATGAGACATAGCCCGAATCTGGAGTTTGATTGACAGTCACTACTTGACATTTCTGGACAACGGGCAAGCAGCTGAAATCACCTATCAAACTCAGAAAGCAGCCATTTGCAACTCTGAAACAGGACTTAAAGCGTTGGGAAGCAAAAAGATTCCACTCATTTGTTATGCATCGTGTTAACCCAAACTCCATTGGGTTTAAGCTTATCCAAACTGGGCTATTGCATTTTCAGACCTTTTTATCTGGGTACACCTATCTGATTTGGCGAGGAAAGTAACGGCAGCGCAAATACATTCAAATACCAAAACTTTCTATAACTACGAAGGGTTACATTGAAACCATCTTGAACTGCCCTGATTCGCTGTTCACTTGTACTCAAAATGACTGCATTCTCCAACGATGCAAAGTGCCATTGTGCAAAGTGGCAAGAAATGTAATGAACTATGTAACAGCCATTTTTATATGGTTTCAAAGTGTTTTCAGCTTTGATGGAACCAAGAGATGTCTTTTCTACCTTCCTCTGTGCCATGAAAGCAATGTGCCTGGCTGCCTGCCTAATAGAACAAACTATTAACCTGCTTAACAACTATATTAATATTTACAAAAATAATAATAATGATTTTAGTACAGACTTGTTACATTTTCTTATATATGTGCTTTTTGTACATGCTTGGTATGGTACTTTTTAAATAAGCCTTTTTATTTGTTTGTCTAGCAGCAGTTGAACAAAAAGGTACAGCTAAATAGGGTTATTCTGCTTGTTCTGAAAGCATATGTACAGCATACTGTATGTCCGTCCCCTAATGATGATGTAAGCAAAATGAAGGTCAGTCCTCAGGGGTCACACGTGTTGCACCTGTTCTAATGCATTTTCACTGCTACTTTGTTACATACATAAACATTCTTTTAACCTTGTTATCTTAGTGAGGGAGTAGGGCATTAAACCCCAGATTAATCAATCATTATACACTCCACCAGAGACCGGCCCCTGCAGTGAGGAACTGTTTCATGTGTTGTGTTTTATTTACAGTTTATTATTACTCAAACACCAGTGGCTTAAAGACTTGCAAAATCGTTTTGTTGTTACCATAATGTCCCACGGTTACATTATTTATTTTTCTCAGGCCTTTTTATACTTTATGCATGTCTTGTCAGGCGTAACATTACAGAGACGTTAACATTTTGCACCGATTCCCTGGGAACAAGTTCAAAGTAGGAGATGCCATCATCGAGTCTGGTCATCATGATGGTTTTAGTCAGACTCACCAAATATTACTGTCTAATACTACCCACCAGACGCATTAACAGACGCACTGTTCATTATCAGTGATGTAATGCCAGATTAGTATTACAGGTCACATAGAGATGTTAATGTTTAATAAGCCAAAAACCCAGGTGTCGCCCTCTAGTGGATGGCTCAGTATGGTTCATGAGTTCGCCCGTATATTTATTTATATATACACCTAACTAAAAGCAAAAAAAATCCCCTCAACTTTATCCAAAGTGTAACCGCCCATATGTGACCTTGTCCTATTAATGTTCAACCAAAAGTTCTCATATTGAAATAACTTACAGAATGTACTGTTGAAATATATTTTTGGCCATATTATAATTATTATGATTTCTTAAGGATTGCCTTGTTGCCTTAGTTGCTTAAAGTTAATCCAATGCAGACTCCTTTGAAGTAAATTGACAATAGGGATACTTTGAAAAACTTCCAAGTATTCTGACTAGTGCCTGTAAACGTGTTGTTTGTCACAAGTCATTGAATATAGTAAGTGAACCACAACATTTTATTATAATGTTTATGATACTTGATTGACATGGCTTAAGCTGTCTGGGTGTCTGTGTGCACCCAAAAATATTTCAACTCTTGAACAGGTGCATGGCATTAAATTAGAATATTGTGGTGATAATACTGCAAGTAGTACATTTTTAGTTCATTATTTACAATTTAAGTAATAGATTCAGTTTTAGTAATAGTTATAATTACAAAATAATATGCTTGGAAATTTCAGCTACACGTTTGTCTTTTACCAGAGTAAATAATGTGCCAATAGTATGCAGCGGCATGTACTCTCACAGACTTCCTTGGGATCAGTGAAATTTGAACCTAGGAACTCAATTTTTAAATTTGACTAAAATACCACTGAATGAAACGTACTGTAATCACCATATCCACATTTTCTGTTTTTTGACATGCACCTTGTTTATAATGCACTACTTTGTGAATTGGACATTTGCCATGGTTCTATTTGCCGGAGAGATGCAAAACCAGATAATCCTGTGTGTGGGAGCTGTATATGCATGAATATATGAATACAAATGTATATGTATGTATGTTATGTCAGTACATGGCCCATACCGCTGTAAAAGGTAAATGTCAAAGTACCTGCTTCTGTGTGGGAGTCACAAACACCAGGGGGAGGCCAATTTGTCAATTCCATCAAAACATGACAGATCTGGTTCTGAAATGTAAACCTGTGTGTGTGTTGAGGGCAGTTCTTTTAAAAATAGACCACACATGGCATTATGTAAGAAACAAGAATTGAATGTGTACTACACAGTGGAAAACACCATAGTTAAAGGTGCACTATGTAACTTTTTTGGCTGAGGGTCTCTGTTATGTGCTTGTATTGCTTTGCCTGGGATGCTCCACACATGGCATTAATGATCCAATTTGCATTTGTTCAATTTCAAGTGTTTGTACAGCTGGGGAAAAGAAATTGAAAAAATAATCCCTACTACGAGCGGAGTCGCCTCTACACAGATTCAAACTGTAATTTGGTTGCGTCGCCTGCTTGATTCCATGGACGTCTAACACTGTACTTTAAAACATTCCACGCAAAGCAACGACATCTCCATGGAGACAAGCAGGGAGTGGATCATCCGTCATAAAATAAACACAAATAAAATAAAAATAAATACATAGTGCACCTTCTATGTGCAAGGAACTTTGAATACCTGCATTTTCAACATGTTTAAATATATTTCTAGGATCAGGGGTGATGGGGGCTGATAGGGTCATTATCTGTTTACATTTGCACATGTAGCAAAAACACCAAGGAACGAAGCAGAAAGGGGAGAGGGTGGAGGGTTAAACACATCTGTATATGAAGGGAAGGACAATAGCACTCACACATTTAGAGGTTTACACTTGTTATTTGCACCTATCTGTCGATCTGCCTTACTCATTTCTCTGTAGGGGTATTGAAGGTATACAAACTCACTGTGCCACGCCATAAGCAAATCTGCAAATGCTGACTTCAGATTATTTAAAGTTGCACTGTGTAACTTTTCTGGTGGAGAGTCTGCCACCTGCTTGTCTTCATGGACATGTTGCTCACTTGTCTGGAGTGTGTGGTGGTGAGTGTGGCATTAAACATTTCTACATTACATTTATTTCATCACCCGTGTTTTTATTGCTCAAACTACCTTAAAAAGAAGCATTTAATGTGAGCAGGCTCACCTCTCCAGAAATACTCACCTGTAATCTGGTGCCCCCTCCTGCTTGTCTCTATGAAGACGGTTACGTTTAATGTAATATTGTGGAACATTACAGGCAAAGCAATAATATATCCATGAAGACAAGCAGGTGGCTGTCCCTCCACCAGAAAACTTATTCAGTGCAGCTTAATTTGTTGTGACCCCCCAAAATCCAAACAGTTCATACATTTTGTTTCTTCAGGACTTTTATAAAACATCTTCCATACTCATGTTTATGTTTCATTTCCATACTCATGTCTATGTTTCATAGGATTTTAAAGGTCCCTCATTCTTCATTATTTTAGCTGTTGTAATTGTGAACATTACACGTTTAGTCAGTTCATATTTTCAACTGTACCATTATGGCCTCAGCAAATGTATTGCACATTTATACACTTATGGATGCCCTCAGAAACAAGAAAAATGGGCCTACAACTGAATTTTTGTTTTTATTTTGAAGTTGATTTTCAAAATGCCTTGATGACGGAAGATGTTACCAATGTCAAACTTATCATGCTATATTTTATTCAGCTCAAATGTGTATTAAACATGTTATGAGGTGGTCTGGGATGAGTGCGTTTACATAGAACATGGAGGGAGAGTCGACAAGTATTTTGATTTGTGTCTTTGTCTGAATTGTATGTACAATGCTGTTGCTTGCACTCATGTATATTATTATTGCCAAGGAAGGGACATAACTCACACATGACACACGTTAGGGATGTACAGTATTAAAATGGGAGATGAGGGAGCTTAAGGCCAGTTTAAAATTGGCTCAATACATCAGCTATGTACATTTATCTATATATTTTAGTAGTTTCTATTCAGTTAAAAGGCTTTTATAGAAGAATTGGGATTTTTCTAGATATTGTTTTCTCTCCTGTTGTATTTTAATCTGCTTTCTTTGTTATCATTTTTAGATTTATCTCATTCAAAACTATTTCTGCTACATAATTTTTGACAGCCAAGAAACATTTGTTACACAGCTAAACTTGAAGAATAATGTTGATGATGATAATAATTAATAAAAATAATAACGTAATTAGAATTGAGTGATGTGTGTGATTTTTTATAATTACAGCCCATGAAGATGTTTTGCTAGGATTCTTTTGTATTTTTATTTTTTTATTTTTTCGCAGCCAGTGCAAGCTAATTTCACACAATCCACAATTAATAAAACATTCCATAAAGGTTCTTTTGATCAAGACTATGACTCAAGATGTGGGTTCTCGCTTACTGCATCTCAAGTAAAAGGTGAACCAACTGCAAAGGCCATATTTACCTACATACAATTTCGGTTTTTGAGATGTTCATCCATCTATTTATTTGTATGGATGGATGGATGGATGAATGGATGGATGAATGGATTGCCCCATGTCACACTTCAAATCCTGATCCACCAAGCACTTTCTTATTTTATAGCACAACAGGCTAGTCATTCAGCCAGATCTTAACCAATATCTCAAGGTCAGGGGATGGGTCCCAAGGTGTAGGTAAGCCAAGTTTATTTGTATAGCACAATTTGTACACGAAGTAATTCAAAGTGCTTTACAGAATAAGAAAGATATTAAAAGACAGATTTAAAGACTATAGTTGTATCTGTTTGGTAGTATTCTGACTTGATGACATCACACGGGACTTCCTGATTCCAGCCAAGTGTTTCAGATTACGGAGTTTGAAGTGTGGAAATCGGTTAGACCTATCACACAGCTCCTCATATGTCTAGACACCGCTTCTCCTCCCTCCTCATTCTTTTTTTTTTTTGGGTCCTTCAGGCACTGCCACGGATCTGTTAAAATAACTGAATTGAGTATTGCTCAAACAAAGACCCCAGTCTCAGCTTGAGACCATTAGCTTGTGGGGGATACTATTATTCTACGGGAGCTGATGATATGGAAGAGTTCCCACTTCTGCCCAATAAATCTAGTAAGTCGCCAGTTACCAAAGAAAAAGAAACAAGACTCAACTGTTGTGGCTCCTAATGGTGACTGCAGTGCTCTGCTTGTTAACCTGATCAACAAGAGGTTTGACGAGATTGACAAGGTGGATGTTCTGACTGAAAACGTGGAGACAGTTGGCACAAAGATGGCTAAGCTCAAGTAAAAAGTCAGCGAGCTGCAGAAGCCCGTCAAACATGTGCAACAGAGAGTAGATGAGCTTGAGATGTGCGCAAGAAAGTGGAATCTTAAGCTAGTGGGGGTCCCTGAACCTGAGAAGGAAAACGCACATCTTGTTGTGATAAAGATTTGTCAAATGCTCCTCCCGTCAGTGAAAGGCAAACTTGTTGACCTCATAAACGCTGTTCATCGGCTCGGCAGCAGGAGGCAGGCTATCAGCAACACATGACCCAGAGCTATCGTCCTCCAGTTCTCCCGTGAAAGAACACGGGCTGCAGGTTAAGGACTTTTCCAAAGAGGACAGAGGGAGAAGACAGCACTTATGGCCAGAAGAGCTTGAATGGTGGGAAACGTTCTAGTTACAGCCTTTATATTTGAAAGAGAGTGTACCATCATTGCAAGTTCATACTGTGATTTATTTTCACATTGTTAAAAAGGTGCGGCTGCGTTTGCTGTCGACCTACTTTCTCTGGACTAATCTATATACAGCTTTATGAAAAGGTTATAGTCGTATATTGCTTTATCATGTTTTTTATGTTATTGTTAAATGCCAGGGGGTTGAGAAGTAATGTAAAACGTAAGGCGTTATTTTTATTTCCTAAACAGCATAAAACTGATTTTGTTTTGTTTTAGGAACCTCATTCACTTGCCACAGATGTACATTTGTAGAAAGCTCAGTGGGCCATGATCTTTGGTTATGATAAACTTCAGTGATAACACAGGTTGCAAATTGTGTAAGCGTATTAGTGAACGTATATATGGGTTCAATTCTAATTCTGATAACAATGAGCTGCTAGACATTTTAGATGAGTAACATTTTGGACATCCAAATGTCCAAATGTTAATGTACTATTTGGATGTTGTTTTAGTGTCGTAATGGATCAAGGTATTGATAGATGGCACCTGGTCCCTCTCCAAAATCCACTGCCAAATAGAACCTTTTAATGAGCAAATATGAATTATCTGATATATGGAGAGATACATTTCCACATAATAAATAATATACTTGGAGTGATTAAGATGGAAACAAAAGGTCACAAATAGATTTTTGGCTTATTACCAAATTAATAGCAAGAGAAATGGTAGATGCCAATATTTTAACAATGTCACTGAGTGACCACAAAGGCAATGACAATTAGAAAACATTTCCTTCAAACTGACAGTGTACAAAGACACACTTTTGGATACTGGAAAATGAAATGTTCATTATGAAATCACTAGTATGTAAAAGCAGAACTTGAGATGATTGTTGAAAAGTATTGGGACAAAGCACAAAAAGAAAATGTGTATGTTTCTAACTGGGAGCTTCTAAAATATGGAATATGTAAATATTCAAGGTGTTATGGCAGCCTCCATGACATTGATGGAAGAGGAGGTCTTCAGAAATGACTGCTCCAGAAAGCTTCAATGAAGAAGAAAACCTTAAGTTAACAGAGTTACAGAATAAGCTGGGTGGGCTTTACAAAGCCAAGGCAGAAGGAGCCTTCACGAGGTCACGACAAAGACGCCTGGAACAGGGTTTACATTTTTTATCTTGAAAAGTCACAAGCAAAATTCAATTCTCTTTCACATTTAAACATAGACGGACCTGTTACCACAATAAGAAGGCCATTTCCAAATTCTGTTAATTCTATTCTGAGCTTTATAAAACCAGGTTTAGCGATGATGCATTTTACATTTGACCTAGACAACTTAGATCAAATAAGTGAAAATGACAACATTATATGTGACTCTTTTATTACTTTACAAGAAGTAATAGATGCCATTAATCATCTCCAAAACAACACGTCGCAGTGACGGCATCACAACTGAGAAATGTGGAGAAATATGTTTAATCAGTGTTTACACAGAGAGCCTTACTCACATAACTCTTCGTGCTACTGTGAATGCAAGTGTACTTTCTCTAATGCTTAAACCCCAGAAAGATACTGTACTTATAGATGATTGACGGACAATAAGCTTATGGAATAACAATTATACAATTTTTGCTGTAGTTTTAGCTAATTATTTAAGGAAGGTCCTGCTTTTATGAAAAACAGATGCATTTTAAACAATATTAGATTCATTTTTAATTTGACTGATTATTCTGAACTTATTGAGGAAGAAATCTTTATACTTCTTCTTGACTTCTTTAAAGCTTTCGACACTGCTGAAGGAAACAGCTCTGTAAAACTAAGCAACGGCACCACCCATGGGCCCTTTTTGGAGAGAGGAACACGCCAAGGATGCCATGTATCCGTGTATCTTTTTGTCAAAATATGAAGTCCAGCACCGTTGAAGGCAACTCTATAGTGAGCAAAAATATCCTAAAAAAATATCCAGCTGGCAAACGATACTGCAATGCTCCTGAAAGTTTCTGCCAAAGCACGTCAAATTATTGAAATGGACAAATGGACTAATGAGCATGACGATAAACTGCATATTTTAAAAGTTATAAATATTATGGCAAAGTACTTTATACATAAGTGTACATTTGCCAACAAAAAAACATGCATTCAATGTATTTTACAAATAAACTGAATTGTAAATTAAAACTATTTGACCTTGAAATAACCCATAGGTCTTAAAAACAGTTGTAGCTGGTCATTGTTTGTATCTTAAGTTATGTTTATGCATTATCTCTCCTGGCTATAACAATTATTGTTGTCACTTTGTATTTGCACTAACTGACGTGCAATCTTTCAAAAAAAACCCAAAAAAAACTCGAGACTTAAAGTTGTCTGTCCTGCCCAGAGGATTTTTCCCCACAAAGCGGAACATAATCACAAACTGCTCGTCTTGACTGGGCATCTACAGCTTTCAGAAATGTCAGATTTTGTGTACATCTTTTATCAGTTTTCAGATTGTAAACTTTTTCTCAGCTCAAAATCTTTAAATTGTCTTAAAAACTGCTTTTTAATTGTTAGCTTCAACTCCCTCTGCTCTATCCCTGCTTTAGCTACTCTCCCTCTATTTGTTCAGAGTGGTTACGCAGTAGCTGTACCACTGCACATGGTCGGTGGGCAGGAGAGCAACCGGATGTACCTAGCCATAAAGGTTAATCTAGAGACATGAGCTCAGCCCATTCACATGAATGAGCGGCAGTGCATAGGCCCCGGGGCTTTGGCACTGCCCATTTTAGCTGCTCTGTTTGAAATGTGTCTGCGGATGGAGTTTTGGTGTTTAGTCCCACTTTAACTTTGTGCCTCAAACTTCTCTCATCAATAGCTACGAGATAAAATCTGCTGCTACTTTTAGCTGTCATCAATAGTACATCACAGCCCCCAGTATGTTGCAGTCTTGTTACATACACTTTGATTATGGAGGAGACTAAAGTGTAGCACCTCCTGCTGGGTGAGTGACTTCTCCTCCCTCCTGACTGTTCTGTTGGCTCTTATTAAAAATGAGCGTGTTATGTGCACAGACGGGGCAGGGCTTCACATGCTGCTGATGGGTCTGAGGTACGACGCTCAAATGACTTTTCACATCATGTACCACCTTAGCTAATATTGTGCTTTCTGCGTAATATTAATCAAACAACAATATGAATGGGGTTTGTGAGTGTGTCGTAATCAGTAGTGTAATGCAGTGTATGTGAAAGGTGCGTCACTGGCGGAGGAGCAGGGTGGAGCGAGGAGCGAGGAGAGGCGGCAGTGGAACAAACACCTGTGCAGAGGGGAGGAGCAGAGCAGCAGGAGGGCAAAGCAACATCATATGGCCAGGCCTGTAATAATATATGGATCTATGCATCACTAGTTGGCAGCATGGAGGCTTAATGATTAGCACTCTCACCTCACAGCAAGAAGGCAGCGTAGAGCGTTTCTGTGTAGAGATTACATGTGTAAATATGATTCCATATCTCGGTGGGACTTTTTCCTTGGTAACATATATTGATTTTCGGTTTAAAAGGGGATGTCTCTGCAGTTTAAAGCAGGAAAACAGTGGAAGAATTTTCTATTTATTATTAATTCATTTATAAACCATTTAAGATTAACATTGTGGTTTATAATGAACAATACATAGACAAGTAATGATCTATGTATGTTGCAGTTTAAAATTACCCAAACAAATACCGAATAGTAAATACCCCATACAGCTGGGGTGTCAAATTCTAATTCACAGAGGGCCAAAATTAAAGACTGGGACTAAGTTGGGGGCCAAACTAAATATTTATTGAAAAATTTCAACAATATCTGCATGTTTTTTCAGAAGGGGTGGATTAAATTTGAGTGAGGCGACAGGTAACAGATGCGAATAAGTATCAACAGAAGTGGTGCTGGCCGGCGCCAACACATTTGCAAAGCATTCTGGGATTCATAGTATTAGAGGTGCGCTATATTGGCGCGACGGCCAGCGGCCCAGCTCTAATACCTATTTGATATGATCTTGCGGGCAAATTTATTCATACCAAGGGCCAAATTTGGCCCACTTGCCTGAGTTTGACATGTCTTGACATATGTCTGCCATAAAAAAGCTTAAAGATGACTATTATTCTATTACAATTACAATAGCAGAAGGTCAAAGGTCACACAAATACATTTCAGTGTCATTAGTTAGCTGTGAGATGTCAAAAGCTAATTTCTCATTAACACACCTGGTGATTTGAAATCCTCTCACAGCTCTGTCGCAGGTCACAAACTTCTGTCGCCTTAATCAACTCCACAGAAGTCTGCATCGGAAGACACTGTGTAATCTGCGATGCATGTGATGTTTAGCATTATCAGTTTGCGTTTGTAATATGAGCTTTGATTAGCGTTGATTAGCTTGGCTTTAAAGACTGCTGGAATTACATGGCAGGAGGTCTCTGGTCTAATGTGGCTGTGTCTGTGGAATGTACAAGTGTGAGATGATTGGACGCACAGAGCCGGAGCCGGACCAGAATACAGAACAGCCACAAGTCGCCTGGAGAGGTCAACGTCCGCTAACACACGCACACACGCTCGCACACACATACGCACACACACACAGCGGTTTCAACCTGTGTGAAGAAATTGTCTTGCACTTTTAAACTTTTCTGGTACAGGTGGTTCCGCTGCCTATCCGTCTGTATGGAGATGCTTAAGCTTTACCAGGAATGTTCCACACTTGGGTATTAAACATATCTATCTCCAGGAACAGCAGGCGACACCACCAGGGCAAGTTATAGGTCAGGTCTGCGGAGAGGAGATCCAAGTCAGAGTAATAATGTATGTTTTTCAAGGTATTTTTGAAACGTTAGATAGTGTAGCTTTAATTTGAGGCGGAATGAAAAAGAATGAACTAAACAACGAAGCACATTTCCTCACCTCTGTTTTTAAACTACTTAAAATGAGCTGGTGTCACAAACATTGTATTTGTGTTGCGGCAGAGCTCTCCCGGGGATTCTTTCTCTTCATAAACACAATAGTTCCCTTGCCCTGTCCTTCACATCAAGATCTATTTTCTTTTAATACCTTTTCAAAGTAGCACCGATAACGACCTGCAGTTCTCGTATGTTTGAGAAATACCTTAGTTTTCTGTGTAAGGTTGTGTAAGGTTCCTCGCTCAACTGTTGTGTAAAGAGATTATTTTATTAATCATACTTGACTTTTACCAGTACAGACAAACAGTTCTGAACAAAACCAATTACGGTTAACTGCTGGTTTTTAGATTTTAGAATATAATGTCATACTCCCAGGTTTCCCTATTGAATATATTGCACTTTGGCATGAAATATTAAAACATTTAATTCACAAATGTTTAACCTGATGATTTCTATTAGTGACTGAACCCATGAAATTTTTGTATTACAACAAAGAAATGCATGGGGACAATATTCATTTGGGGGAATTTACATGAAATTGCCGACAAATCCTGCAGCACACGTAAAAGTACAATGTTTATCAAAGTCACGCAAGCCTGGCTAAGTAACATTTTCCCCTATTTATGCTAATTCTAACATAATTTTCCAGTTATGAGCTCAGGCAGTTGGGTAACGTAATGCATTTATCGTATTAAAAAGTAAATAAAACTGCTTGCCGGCAGTTAATAATATGCAATAACTGAATCAGCATCATTACACCGCCAGTTACTTTCTGGGTATGCAAAGAAAACATGAGTTAGGCATTTTGTGTTATTATTATGCCTTTGGGTGGTCATATAAGCAGGGCCGGTCCTAGCTTTCAGGGGGCCCTAAGCTGAATTTGTCTCTGCTCTTACATATTTGACACATTATGACTCTCATCACCTTGTATTTTGTATTTGTATTTATATGACCGACATCAGACTGAAAACATCCAGAATGTCACATCTACCATAGTCACAAGAACAGTACACAAATATATAAGGGGGGGCCAAGAATTCTAGACAAGTTTCTGTTGGATTTTAAAGTGTTCCAGTTGGCCTCAGTGGGCTTATGTTTAGATTATAAAGGGTCCTTGCACCAGTGAAAATACATAGTTGACCTTAGCCCGGCTCAACAACAAATGTGGGCAACGGCAGATATTTTACTACTACAATAAATAAAACTATATATATTATTTTCAATCTAAATGTATGGGCTTTTGGGGGCCCTCTGGAGGCCTCGGGGCCCTAAGCAGCTGCCTAGTCCGCTTATAGTCTGAGCCGGCCCTGCATGTAAGTTTATATTGTTGAAAGCAAGATGGAGTGCATTCTTAAATCTGCAGGACAAACGTGGGTCTCCTATTGGTGGTTTTCAGATACTGTACTCGTTTCTGTGTAAACTCTGCTCACCTGACTGGGCGACAGGTGTATCGGAGGAGAAGTACTCGGTCTGAAATGTTAAGAAAACTCCCGCACACTGTCTCACTCTTGATTCACTTTTATTCTCACAACATTTCGCTCCCTCTGACCGTCCTTAGGTATGAGGACATCCCCTTCCGCTCCCCTTATATAAGCTAAGGGACCGCTCTCCTTCATATATTTACAATTATGCCTTATATACTAGAAAAATATAAAGATTATTATCACACTAAAAAGGCAGCAGTTATTTCATAAAATGGTTTTCAGATACTAGAATATGCTCATGTCATACTTCCAGATCCCTATTGAGTACATTGTACTTTACCATTAAATATCCAAATTACAGTATGTTTCTTTTCTCTGTTTGTTTGTCTCTTTTCTTTATCCCTTCAGGTACTGCCCAGTTTAGCAGCCCTTTTTTTTTTTTTTTTTTAGAGGTAGGTGTTTAGTCCAACTTTCACTAAAAATCTCCTGTTCATTTTACCAGTCATCACAGCCTGCAGTACATCGCAGTCTTGTAACATTACCACTTTTAAGATTGAGGAGGCTTTAGGATTATGACATATAAGATTAGCCGTGGAATAAAGTGTAGCGCCTCCTGCTGGGTGAGTGACTTCTCCTTCCCTCTGACTGGTGGTGTGTTGACTCTTATTAAAACTTAGAGCATTACGTGCACAGACAGGACAGGGCTTCACGTGCTGCTGATGACTGTTCATTTCTCTCAAAAAAAACATTAGCAATTATAACAAAGTGTGTTACATTACCTCACCTTAGATAATATTTGAGCAGTAACATATCTAAACCCAGACAATATAAAGATCTGTGCATCATTAGTTCAATTAGGCAGTAGGATGTGAAAATAAGATTCCAAATCTCACTGGGACTTTTTTTCTTTTTAAATGATTTTTGCATTGTTAAAGGACATTGGGGTACAGAACTGCAGGTGGCAACATTCTCTTTGGGAATGGCAACAATGACTAGAATTATGAATATGTAAATCTCTGGGACAATGCATGTTATAATATGCAAAGCTATAAAATGAATATCTGGGTAAAAAGTTAAAATTAGATACACTTTAAAGAGAACCACACAGTTTTTTAGAGATCCTGGACTCCATTTTTGAATTATTTTGAGGGACTACAAGCTGACTGATTTTACCTGTACATTTGGGGTTTTTTTTGTTACTATTATTAATATTAATATTCATTTATTAGATTTTTGTTCAATTGTGTATTAGTACTATTACTGATATTATTATTGTTAATTTAACTTATTTATTTTCAGTACAGTATATTTCATACTTGCTTTGTTGTTTATTTGCAATACCATTATTTCTATAACACAATGATGATACGACTGTAAATCTCTCTATTAACTCCTGGAAATTATGTGGTATTGATTGTATGATGTAAGGGTATGTCTTGCTGGTCAGATGCACCTGAACATTGTACTGGAACATTGTTGTGCATAAAATAATAAAAAAAAACAAGTTTGTACTTTAATGCAGAGCTCTGGATCGAGTGCTTGTCATTAAGGACGCAGGCACACAGTAGTACGGAGTTTTTTTTTATACACTGGTGGTTGACAGGTGTGAGCTCGCAACAAACAAAGAGACCAACTTTTCAGGAAACAACTGGTGATGCAAAAAGTACAAGAACAGATGGTCTATTGCAATTGTTTCAAACTTTTCACAACAAGAAGTACTGCTTAAGAAAACAGTTAGCTCTCAGAATACCTCCGAATCTAAACCAATTTTGCAACAGGACTATTTCCAGGTGGTCCAAATCAGGTCTAAAATGGGTCTATAACATCAGGACACACCTTAGAATGACGTTGAGTCTAATTAAGAACCTCATTTACCATAAGAAGCAGCCCATGTACCACATTTTGAGAAACACTGGCCTATTGTGGGTCCGTAAAGCATCAAGAGGAAAGATGACAGGCCTTAAGACATTGGGTAGCTTTGTCAAATGTTCTAACACAAACGTCTACATGCAACAATCTATTTCATACAGTGCGTAACAGACCTTAATTACAAAAGCATTGAACCTTGTCTTTTTGGTTTCCATTTTCTCTTCAATGCCATTCCATTAAAAGTTATGAAGCTTAAACTTTTTTTTATTTTTACTGGAGGATGGATTAGTGTTTGCCCTACAGGCTGTCGTTGGGTTATTGCCGTGTACGAGCCACAAATACAGTAGTGAGTGACTTATTGGGTGATTAAATCTTGTATCCATGCTTATCGAACTGTTCACTCCACTGACAGCCTAAATTTGCTGGTTTCAAAATCACAGCCCGAAGCAATTTCCCGTGGACTCTTCATGATCCAGTTAGTTCCTCTGCGATGAGTCTAATAGTATGTATACATCTTCATTTCGCTTTTGGCAACTGATATTTCAACCAAAGGCCAGCGCATCCAAATTAAAGAGAAGTTTGCTATGGAAGATTTAAATCAAGGAAAGCTAAAAAGCAAAACATGTAAGTACAGTACAGAACATGTCAAATATGATCATCTTTAGGTTGAATTCCAGGTAGCAAGAGAGGATTTGCCAACCTACAGCTCAGGAGCCACAGTGAGCTCTCCGCCCACTTCCAAGTAGCTCCCAAAGGATTTAGGAATTCTACATGTGACGCTGAATAATTCAAATTCGCTTCTTCACATTCTTCTTACAATAGTAGAGGTATATTTTAACTTTGTGCACTTTAACTTTGTGGATGATGGCTTAGGGCAGGGGTGTCCAAATTATGGCATGGGGCAAATTTGAGTAATCCTACCAATATAACCTAAATAACATCACATTGAATTGTCATACAAACCTAATCATATATTTCAAGCCTTATTTAAAGTAACGTAGTAAAGTCAAAACTATGTTAAATGCACCATCTGAATTATCCACTGTATTGACCACTGGCCCTCTGTGTTGAATAGTTTTTGGAGAAAGCAGTTTGGGTACCCCAGGTTTAGGGCAAAGCAGCCAGGCTGACAATAGCTCAGTTGGCAGTGTTCATCCTCTGATCAATTCAATTTATTTTACGCGTTAGGGCACATACATATGCATACATGTAGCATATACACATGCACATTTACGCACTCATTTTTCCGAAGGCTGGCACTTTAAAATCCATTCTAAACATAAGCATCATTGAAGGAGAAGTCAACCCCAGTGACCCAAAGGTTGGAAGTGTGATTCAAGCTCCCACAGATAAATATTGTTGTTGGGTCCTTGGAAAACACTTAATCCACCTCGCCCCCAGTGTCTGCATACACTGGTGTATGAATGTACACAATGTATGGAAAAGCACTATATAAAAATGTGACCATTTACCAAAGTGTTGGTTTTATAGGCATCTAACTGTACCCGTCACTGTTATCAACTCAGTTTTGTGTGGCCAATAACTATTTTACACTCAGCATTTGATATACCTCATTTTAATCTACACAACTGTTTTTACACTCTACATTTACACTCAACTTTTAAGGCTGAATTATTACTGGTTCCTCTGAAGCAGGAACAGAAGCAACTTGGTATCCTGAGTGAAAATGGACTTGTTAGGAATACAATTTGCTCACTAAGCTAGTCCTGAGCAGGAACCCGTGACCTTGTTGCTAGGCTTGGTCAGGACTACCAGAAACCAACCCAGACACTTGTCTCCATGGAGATAGGTTGAATGCCATAGTGTGGGACAAAATCAAGTGGCAGGCCCTCTCCTAGAAAAGTTACATAGTTCACTTTTAAGTTAAATCTATCCATTATTTTGACTTATTTTATCACCGCGTTCAGACGCCCAAGTGTACAAGCGTTGAACGCCTCAAAAGTTCAACTTGATTGAACTTTTGAGGCGGTCGCTCGCAGCGTCAACCAATCAGAGACCACGCTCCAGTGACAGTGCTGGACGCCATTCTGAAGTGCTGGAGGAGTCACAAACATGAACAGTGACGGGGACAGGACGTTATCCGCGCACCAATGCGGGACAGCAGGTCATCGAACTGAACCTGGGTCACACGGAAATACCACTGGAAGCGCTGATCATCCAGGCAGAGATCCTGGAGCAAGTAATGAAACTCGCCAGACTCCGAACGACTCTGAATTATGCCGTGAACCCAGACACGCCGATGCCGAGCCGATCCCCTCCGTTGATGACTTTTTGACAGTAAATACACCAAAGCTATTCTCTCAACATGGTCTGTCATTGTGCACAAAAGGAGCAGGAAAACACTCAACGCTCTAGATGCGCTCTCAGGACGCGCGTCTCAGACGCGCTTCCAAAGCGCCTGCCCTCATAGTGCGTTCACACCGCGGCATCAAAAACGTGCTGCTCTATTTGGACGCGTGTGCATTTGAGGGCAGATGCCTAGGAAGCGCGCGTCCAAGAGAGCGTGTCCTGAGAGCGTATCTAGAGCGTTGTGTGTAAAACTGACAAACGTTGACCGGTCCGTGGTGAGAAAAAGGTTGGGGACTACTGCTCTAAAGCAAAGGGGTGGTGAGACACAGGGACTTGGTGAGTACAATATAGTGCAAACACATTGGCTAGGAGCTGCTGTGAGCGCCTCCTGTTGGCCACACTGTCTCTGCTCCCATGTCGCTCAGTCCAGTCCAGTGTCGCAGGTGAACTGAAGAACAAGTCCACAGCACAGCCTTCGGAGCTGAGTGTTCACAACAAGGAACCCATCCACGTGAGCACATCCGAAACATAAGTCCCACCCATTCTGTGGCGGAGGGCGGGGTCAAAGGTCACAATGGCTGTCCTCCGCTGAAGTGTTTTTTCGCCTGCAGAGTGGCAGGCCCAAAGTTTGAATTTCACAGAAGAGCGATCCAAGCCTTCTCCAGCATAATAACAGAGTATTATAATAATAATCTATAGTTATTGTCAATAATGTCATTAGTTAATCATATCAATCATCATAATCATATCATATTAAATTGATTGCAGTGACACTAAACAAGTTAAGTGAGCCTCTACAAGTTCTTCTTTCTGCCTGAGTTGGTTATCCAGCGCTATGGACATTTAACAAGAAAAACAAAGAAAGAAAAAAGGAATCCTGATCAAATTCTGTTCACTTTTAAAACAACAAAGTGCCAAAAGAACACATCCTTTTTGCAAAAACAAACATCAAGAGCACAAATGCTTTTTCCAGATTCAAAAAGTCACAAGCTCACACACCACATTCATTTATTTGTACAGTTTGTGCAAGAAGCCAATTTTATAAAAGAACATTTGCAGTGTTCCGTAGAGTGAGGAAGCTTGTCTATAACTCAACAATGATACAAATACACACACATCCCTATCAGACACAGGGAGAACATGCAAACTACGCACAGAAAGGCTCGGACAACCTGGGAATTGAACCTGAAACCTTCTTGCTGTGAAGCATGAGCAGAAGACGTGTATGTTGTATTTTTTATATAAGTTTGCAATATTTTCCATGGAATCTGAAACTAGTGTGCAATGTAACTAACCAGCATCATTTAAACCAGGCATGTCAAACTCAGGCCCGCGAGCCAAATTTGGCCCTCGATATAAATATATTTGGTCCGCGAGATCATATCAAATATGTATTAGAGCTAGCCCAACAGCTGTTGCGCCAGTATAGCGCATGCACCACAGCTGATACTACGAATCCCAGAATGCTTTGCAAATGTGTTGGCGCTACCACCGCTTCTGTTGACACTTATTAGCATCTGCTACCAGCCACCTCACTCAAATTTAATCCGCCCCTTCTGAAAAACATCCAGATGCTGTTCAAATTTTTCAATAAATATTTAGTCCTAGTTTTTAATTTTGGCCTTCTGTGAATTTACGTTTCACACCCCTGATTTAAACTTTCAGGTTTTAAGTTACTTTTGCAAAATGTTGTTGTGCAAAAGACACTAACAGCTAATTTGTAGAAGTAGCATTCATTTGTGCAGAATAAAACATGTGTAATGACTGTAATTACTCACTTGAAGAAAAAAATGGACAGGTAAGGCAGCGCTGTAATGAGTCTACGCTTTATATATCCCAAACAATTCTACCCTTGAATACACGGGCACGACGTAAGGACTTTGCCATCGGCCACATCCTCTATAATGAATGTAAATGTTTTAATCATCACAGCGCTACTGTCACTATTTGAAGAGAAGGTGACCACACGCTTTAAAAGTGCGTTACAAAAGCCAACCAAAGTGGACAGAGACGACGCTGCCCCCACCTCCGCTCGCCAAACTCCATCTGAGCATCCATTATTCAGGATAGCTGCAGGTCAAACTCTGCATCTTCCTGACACCCCCAGTCCTGTTCTATAGTGTATTTCCCACTCCTCAGTATAGACTTTGTACTGGCTGTCTCTATTGATATTCTACACCAGTCTGCTCAAAGATAAAAGCCAGGACTGCCAAATGTCACACTGTTATTGATGAATATTTTAGGATTTTAATTATTCCACTGGGTGAAAAAGTCATGTGTTGTTGAAGTATAAGCAAAGAAAAGTGAATGAAAGAACAGAAATCATCTATTCTCATCTTTGAAGTACTTCAAACTCTCTAAAATGTAAGTACAACTTATAATTAGGTTTAGTGTACATCTCAAAGTGGTATACTGCTTATACTTACACACTTTTTTTGTATCGACATAGCGAGCTGTATCCATCCCAAAAACGCTGATATGCTTAAAGTTTTTTTTTTAAAGTATTTATTAAGAGTACATTAACAAAGTTCCTGAGAAATATGAGGATGCAAGAAGTAGATTGGTCCTATGCTCTTGTATGTATAGACAGTGTTGACCTCGACAGTGGTACTATCTGTGTGTGGCTGATAACACTGGCCCCACACCGAAAGCTGGCTGTGTTGACTTTCTGCAACTACAATGGGGAAAAGTAAAAAGTAAAAAATAAAATAAAAACACAAAATAGTACTGCACTGACTGACAGACTGCTAAAATAAAGTAACACTGCTGTGCCTGTCTCTTGCAGAATGAGTGCCTTGATCATTTAAAATGGCAGGCATCTGGAACAACTACTAGTACAGTGAGTACAGCTACTACTACTACTACAGCAACTAGTACTACGCCTACTACTACAACGACTCCGCCTACTACTACTACTACTACTACTACATTAATAATGAGTACTACTACTACTACTACAACGACTACTAAAATGACTAGTACTACTACAACAACTTCTACTACTACTACTACTACTACTACAACGAGCACTACTACTACTACAACGAGCACTACTACTACTACTACTACAACGAGCACTACTACTACTACTACTACTACAACGAGCACTACTACTACTACTACAACGAGCACTACTACTACTACTACTACTACACACGAGCACTACTACTACTACTACTACTACAACGAGCACTACTACTACTACTACTACTACAACTACTACTAGCACTACTACTACTACTACTACTACTACTACTACTACACTACTACTACTACTAGCACTACTACTACTACTACTACTACTACTACTACTACTACTACTAGTACAATGACTACTACTACTACTACTACTACTACTACAATGACTAGTACTACTATTACTACTACTACTACAACGACTACTACTACTAGTACTACTACAACAACTACTACTAAAATGCAAGTTTAAAACTATACTTTCCATCTTGTAGTACATTTAATATCTCAAGTGTGTATCTCATGTGCGTGTATTCCCTATTTTCCCCTCACGGAATCTCCATAATTTAGCAGGATTTCACATTCTAGGTCTTAATGTAAAACACTCATCCAGCAGTCGAGTACTATACCCCCCCCGTCGCGTGTATAGTTTTGGTGTATGCCCGCTATAATAACGTGTTACCATGGAAACCAAGGCCAAGTGGGTTTATGATGTGGTACCACCTTGAGGTAGTCTCCATTATTTATGTGGCCTTACTTGTTTCATTTGCATCGTCATATTTGAACCTTGATAATAAAAGTCAGTATTAAATATACATGTTATGACGTGACGTTATTGCAGCCGTAATGATCGTATATACTGAGCTGATAATCTCACTGCAGCAGGATTCATAACGCCTTCATTATCTTTGAGTTCTACAGTTGGCAATATTCGGCAATATTACAGTACAGTTTAACGTCAGGGTAATTTCAGCGATTAGCTTATGTAATTGTTACCTCACGGGGCTATACGCACATGATATGGCTGAGGATAGTTAAGATCGAATCCCCAAAGCATCAAGGGAAAATTCATCACGTTTATGAGGTTTATGAGCTGCTGATGCACGATGCGCTCCAAAAAGAAGAATGGATCTACTTTGTTTCTTCAAATTATGTATATGAAACAATAACAACAAACTACGAGGCTTTTCCAAACTTTGTGAAGCTACTTTTACTTTTTGTCTTTTGTAAATGCTCAGATAGAAAATAAATCTGAAGTGACTCAAAAGCAGTATGAATATAGATATAAGGTTAACCAATTGTGTAATTTGAAGAAATACCGATTTTCTAATGTAGTTGATGCAAAGTGATAATTTGAAAGGAGAGAGGGAACATATTTTGCGCAGCCAGTGGTAAATGGTCTCATTTTTATATAGCGCCTTTCCACCTCGAAGCGCTTTACAAGAAACCACTCACCCATTCACGCACATATTCATACGCCAGTGTACGCAGACGCTGGGGGTGAGGTGAGTTAAAGGTCCTGCTCAGGGCCGGCTCTAGCTTTCAGGAGGCCCAAAGCAGAATGTGTCTCTGGGCCTCTAGGCAGTGGATGTACCCAGGCTCAGCTACTGGTGACTCGCATTTGACAACATTAAACTATGCTCTCATCACCTTATGTAATTGCGTTTCTGTGCATGTATATGACCAAAAGACTGAAACGTTTTAATCTAACTTGTAAAACAGTCATTCAAAAGTATCTCAACGCAACTACGGGGTGTAAACACATAGATCAGGGGTGTCCAAACTATGGCCCGGGGGCCAAATGTGGCCCTCACGCCTCCTGCTGAACTGGCCCAATTGATAATAAGCTGTACTTTTAACAGCTAATCAAACTATTTCTACCACTATATCCTCAAACATCACATTGCATTGCATACACAGCGCCTCTGTCAAAGCTGTGTATAAAGCACCGCACTGCATTGAGCACTGGTCTGTGGCCCTTTGATTGTGTTTTGAGATGTGGCCCTCAATAAAAAAAAAAAAAAAAAGTTTGGGCACCTTTGACATAGATAAAACAAATGCAGATATTTTGCTACTAAACATAAAAAACTAATGTAATCTGTATAGAGGGATATTTAGGCTGCTGTAACCACCCGAGCACGGTTTCTAGTATAACTTTACAACTTATATTATTTTAAATACAACTGTATGGGTTCTTGGGGGCCCTCTGGTGGCCTAGGGGGGCCCTAAGCAGCTGCTTAGTCTGCTCATAGACTGGGCCGGCCCTGGTCTTGCCCAAGGACACAAGAACAGCATTCATCTGTGGAAGCTGGAATCGCACCATCAACCTTCGGATCACTGAACAAACACTCTTTCCCTTCCCTTCTGTCAACCGAACTACCATCACACCAACTTGACGCTCAGTACGATCCCATCTCCACCACAGCATGATGTTGTTGTGTCCTATGGCAAGACACTTCACTCAACATATATTAGTTTGGTGTGAGTGTCAGAGTGTGTGACTGGTGGTAGTTGGGAGTTCGACGGCACAGATTTGCAGTCTTGCTTCAGTTAGTCTTCCCCAGGGCAGTTGTGTGAGTCCAGTGAGTAAATAAATAATGACACTTAAAGATACTTCTCAAACTTGTAAAACACCTTTTCTTTCTTTTACCTTTCAATTGTAATTTTGCAAAGAACTTTTCACAATCTTATGCATTTGTCTGCCTGAGGGTGGGACACACATAAAAGCTACATATTCATGAATGTCACTAATGTTTTTAAGACCTAATTGTCTCAAGCAAATAATTTTTAACCCAAGGAACACTTGCTGTATTAGGGAGAAGATAGATAACAGTTGGACATCAATTCTTGTGAGAATCGTATCTTTGGTGGCAGAGAAGAGCCCCCCTAAAGTGAAATGAATGGACTACAGAAGCAGCGGTATTAAACAAGAGGAGAGAAGGATGGTGACTGAACTGTGTGGGACAAAAGAATGATGGAAGAAATGAGGAACACGTGTATCTCAGGTACTTAAGCAGAGGATAAATGTGGCGACCTGGGACAGGCGAGCACGATAATGATCCCACAGCAGTGAGAGAGGCGCGTGAGGAGGAGAGGGGGAGATAAGAGCATGACAGATGAGGAGAGAGAGGAAATACATGGAAGTGAATGGTGAGTACATGAGGATGTGATGCATGTCTGCTTCATTGTATTTGTAATTATCAAGTTTCCCATGACTGATACTTGATTAAAGTCGAACACATGCATTTTATCCTCTCCCACAAGAATCATGGTTCATTTTGGAGCAATGGCACAAAACTGAAATAAATATTGCAAAGGCTGACTGTAGAAGATCTGTCTCTGCTGGTGTCCTGCTGCTTGTTTTCCGTTTGAAAACTTTGTTGGATATTTGCAGAAATGTTTCAGTTACAGAAAGATGTTTGTGGCCAAAACCAAAAACTAAAATAAAAATGCTTTAGGTCGTGCCAAGGATGTCAGACCTTATGAGCCTCAATTAGTTTTAATTACTTTAACCTAGGTACAAGTGGCGAATGTGTTTTATTGTTAGCTCATGGTTCAAGAGCAGTGCAGTGCACTTTAACCTCTGAAAGTTGAGTGTTCAGTATTTTCACAGCTCCTGGAGGGAGGGTCATCAGAGTGCTATTGTTCAGCAGGGACACTGCTGTCACTACTGCATAAAACACAAGTATTTAAAATGTGTTAGGTCGAGAACTACATCCAAGTTTAGTGATGTTAATGCAGCCTCAGTCATACCAAAGTACTTCCACTGTATGCCCCTAACCTACATGTAGTTTCAGGGAATGAGTACTCCATGATGGCACAGTATGGCTTGTACTTGTAACACCACAGATACTACGTGTGTCAGCAACAAAATACGTACTCACAAAATCTTACTACCATAATGTTGTGATGCTTGCTACTTTTGATATATATTCTACTGCTGCTACCACCTACATTGCCAATAAATATATTGGAACAAATTGTATTACATGGTAACCATTTGTTCTGTGTAAACAATCTATCTTTGTGATTCAAATCTCTGTGATTGACACATACTGAAGCCTATTTCTAAAGCACACTCTGAAATTCAATTGCATTTGTGTTACCTACATTTTCTATTGCGTGTCATGTTTCATTTCCTCTGGTTCCACTAAAACCTGCGGCGCACAGATCTGCTCCATCCATCACTGTTGGAGCTTGTGCTGTGATCGTGCAGCTCAGAGAGCACAGTGTGCAGACACTGCGAGTAAACACCGCCAGGTTTTTACTGTGTGCACAACTGTACTGTGAATGATCATGTCTTATACGTGCGCCTTAAATCATTACAACATTTTTAAGATAAGATTTGTAGCTTCTTGTTAAGGATAATGCTTGTAGAGGCATTTTGCCACAATTAAGAAAACACAAAAATCCATCAGTAAACATATTTTATATTTAACAGATAGATAACAGTTTAAAATAAACAATTTTGCTGAACAACTATATTGTATTTTCTGCTTGTGGCAGTGGCTCTCACTTCACTGTGTACTAGTGCTGTGTCTGACGATGGTGCAGTAACACGTGTATTTCTCTGTTCTGACCATATGACAGAAGGGATATTGGTATGTTCCCTGTGGAGATGTCTCTCTCCTCCACAACAGCAGGAGTCATCACAGAAGAAACCCATACAAACACACAAGACTGCCTCGTGTTCTGCTTCACACAAGACAAGTCACACCAGACCTCGTTAACTAAAGGTATAGAAATAAATACACATCTATAATTAAGTATTCACTCTGGAGTTAGGACATCACCACTATAATTACACAAGCCTTTCTCTCTGCCCTCTACCTTCAAAGCTCTCCTGATTAGACGTGTGCCTAAGGCCTTCAGCTCTGATAGGTACATTTCAAATCATTGCTTCCTCTCTGAAGTCACACTGACACATGTAGCGTGGCCAGTGGAGGAACCTCTGCTGTTGGGTTATTTGAGGGCTGGTTGACAGAAATAATAATAATGCATTGGATTAGTGCTTTTTGGACACTCAGACACTTTACAGTGCGTTGTTCATTCACTCTACTCTTGGTGGTGGTAAGCTCTCATTGTAACCATGGCTACCCCAGGGCAAACCAACAGAAATGAGGCTTCCAATTTGCACCTTCCGCCCGTCACTAGCAGCCATGCACATACCACTTTCATGCTAGGCAATGTGGATGAAGTGCCTTGCCTAAGGACACAACAACAGTTTTTGACACTGGCACCTCACTGTGGCACCTGATATTCCCAGCAGTCTCCCATCCAAGTACATCCCAGACCTGAGATCTGTCACAGAAATATCATATACAACCAACAGATCAAAGCTCTTAATAATTTTGCAATAATTGTTTTTGCACCACGTGACAAAACAGTTTTATTTGATGGGAATGTTCCCTTTTGAAACTTTAAGTGGAACTGTAACTGGAAATATTAAACATGTGCACAACCATGAGTAAAATACAACACATTTCAGCTTATAAATGAAGAATGGTTTGTTCTGTATGCACATTCTGTGTGACAATAATGCTATGGCTCGTTGCTTATAATCACATGCATTTATTAATTATGCTGACCTTGCCATTTCTAATCTTCATTGTCTAATCTCCAAAGCTCAAAATGCTCTGTTCCAACTTATGATGTCATGAGGTGGTAAGTTAAGAGCTGCCTTTTACCTTTTGTTTAGTATAAATAGGCATTTTGGGGATGAAATTATCCAAATGATTCTAGTGAAGGTGTATGGAGTTTAAAAACACAGTGGAGCCCTCCCTGTATTACCACATGACATCACAAGGTGGAACAGATTGTTTTCTGTTTGAGAGAAGAACTCATCCTAAATATGCAGGATTTATGTTTTAAACGTGTGAATGAAACAAAACACAATTCCAGGTCTGTTTGTGATGAGGAAGCAACATTATAACACAGATCAGAAAATAGCCTAAGATGAGCCCTTTTTACATATTTCCATTCAGAGCGATTCATCATTTTGCACAAGTGAATTCTCAATCATAAATCCCACACATGACAATAAATGAGCCACTGCTTACTGTATTAGCACGGTGCCCCAGAGCAGCACTGAGGAGAAGTTACGGGAGTTTTATGGCTACATTCTCAGTCACAGCAGTGTCCAATTTTCTCATAATGTCTAATTAAACTTTTATGCCTTTTGTTGCTGTTGCTCCAGTGCTGTCATGCAGTCCAGGCTAAAGGTGACAAAATGAACAAATTAGATCTGCAGTTCTTTTCACACCAAGTACCACTTCGATAAGTATTTCGTCTTTCAGGAGCAATCCATTGGTCTTAACAGATTAAAACCAAGGTCTGCTCCAGGATCAAATAAGAATGAGCCAAGACTAAATAGGACTAAAAAGACACAAAAGAAGCAAGGCCGTTTCTACGCGGAGGTCTCTTGGGCGCCCTGAGCTCGCCAGAAATGAGAGATCTGTTCCTTGAAGCTTAAAACTTCCACATCAAATGCAACAATCATTATAGCAAGTATCTACAATAACATGTTTTTTTTATTATTTGGTCTTTTTTGACACGCTTTTTTCTCTCCACCTCGGGATGTCATGTGGCAATACAGGAAGTGCTCCGCTGTGTTTTTCTATTTTATTTTAGGCAAGGCAAGTTTATTTGTATAGCACACACCGTTTGAGCCTGGATTTAAACATTGTCAAATTAGAGGCCTGTCTCACACTTTCAGGAAGACTGTTCCAGGTTTTAGCTGCATAAAACTGAAACTCTGATTTCCCATGTTTAGTCCTGACTCAGGGCACCAGCAGGAGGTATCTCAGGTCCTCAGAGTGCGAGATGGTTCATATGGCGCTAACATGTTGGAGATGTATTTTTGTCCCTCACTATAATGCGGTTCACCTTTCACGGTTTCGCTGTTGCAGGGTTTTTTTTTGTGAAATTGTGCATTCTTTTTTTTTTTTTTTTTTTTTTACAGCATATGAACGTGCATTGTGTTCTGCATCCTGATTGGCTAAGGGACTGTAGACCCCGTCAATCAGTTTCCTCCATGCCGTGTCTCCTGAACAGTACAGAATGCGTTCAGCCAAATTTACATAAATGTTCGACAGCAGTGTGACTCTTAAGTGCTGTATGTTTGCAAGTTTTCTCCCTGACGAAACCCACAGTGTCGATGAAACGTTCTGCACCGACAAAGGCGCCTGAGGTCACAAGAGTCACTATTAATAATTTCTTATGTGTCCGACCACGTAGGTTGATCATTACAATTAAATTTGTTACAGTATTCCAAAAAGCTATCATTTTTATTTACAGTATAGGAAATGTTTATATTTTTATTTCACCTGAAAACAGGTCTTGACCTTTGGTTTCATTCTATAATATTGTACTTATTTTTTAAATCTACAAAGGTTTGAACTTTGAGAGTGTTTAAACAAGAGAGAAATCTGAGAAAATGTTAATGCCTGTGTGCCGAAAAGTGTAAAAGGTGTGTGGTGAGGGGGTTTTTACAGCCTTAAAACATGTATAATAATTGCAAAAAAATACAGCTGACCACTACTTCTCCTTCTCCTACTTTCTTCTATTGCGGGTTATTTTTATAGAACGTAACCACTGTACCAACTAAACTAATATTTATTTATCGCTATTTGCATTGGCACAGTTATTATCCTCTCATATGTTTGCTAACATACTAAGGCAAAGCAATGGACATTCAACCTTTGGAGGCCCCCTAGTGGTTAGTGGGGCCCTATTGAAAAAAGATGCAAGCAAGGTTAAAGCTAATCTGAACAAGAACAAAACGCTGCCTGAACCCGACACTTTATTCTTTAACCTTAATGAACTAAAAAAAAAATGAATTAGTTTGCACATAGCACCAGCTCTACCCATCCCACTGAATAACACAGATAAACAGAGAAAAGGATTTGAGAGGAGGAGCGGAAAGAGGACAGGAGAGACAAAACCCCCAGATGAACGAGAGCCCGTGTGTATTCATGCTGAGACAATTAGCCCCACCTGCGGCTAACTCAAACTGTGATACCTGTGCGCGCCGCGGCTACCTCCGAGCTAACGCTCCTCTGCCACTGTGTGTGATCTGTGTGTGTGCGGATGGCAGCGTTTTCAGTTTAAGTGGGTCTTTGGAGGAGCAGGCAGAGTCAAGGTAGAAGACCGAATCCAATATGTATTCAAAGGCAGTTTTAGGAAAGATTTGAATATCACTGAAGCAACCCCAAAGAGATAAATAAAGAGACAGCAAGTGAACCAGAGAGACTGGGTTCAAGGAAGCAAAAAGTTAAGACAATAAGAGACTTTTAGAGCTAAAGTTAAAAGAATAAAGGTTGTTCTGACTTTGGGGGTAACAGAGAAAGTTACCGCAGTTGGAGTACTTGAAGTTGAGATTGTAGTGATAGAAGTGGTAGTAATTTATGCACTGACACACGATGTTGGTTAGACGGTAGCGCATTTAATTGGCCATTATTAGGGGTGGCGGTTAAACGAGAACAGCACTGACCATAACCTCAAAGAAATAAAAGGAAAAAAGACAAAACAGGCTACTGGAGAAATAGAGCGTGCAGACCTCTGTGAGTTAGGCTATAGAAGGGATAACTCCAAAAATCCTTAACACGGTCACCATGGAAACCAAAATAGGTGTCTTCAGCAGTAAGAGCAGTCTTGGTAAATGCTAATAATAATCACACTGAGCTAATATGAAATAGACTGCTGTTTTTGCAATAATGCGTAAAGGTGCATGGTGCTGATGACAAAAACAAACACAATATAATGTCTTACTATGGAACACTGAAGGAATTATTCACCTTTAAAGCTGGCGTATTGTGCAAAATCGACTTTGCTAAGATTTTACGCATGTTATAGTTGTTTCCGCTTCTTATTTACCCTCTCTTGAAGTTGCATTTGGAGTGGTTTGTGCACATCTGAGTCATCTCTAATCACTTATTTTCAAGGACGATCAACCCACTGCTACATGCCCACTGCTCTGTACTTACTTCGTTCTCCAATTGTATTTTCTTAATCGGTGACATGCCTAGGATTCACCAACGTCGCATAGAAATTTTGGTGCAAATGGAGAAAAAAAAAATCCACTACTCACTTGTATAATCGGCAGCTAACGGCTCTTCACGTCAGCTCCTACTGGACACCGCAGTTTACTAACGCAGAATTCAGTGGATTTGTTTCTTTTATTAAGTCGTTTTAGATGAATATAGCGATTTTAAATGTGCAAATTATAACATAATGATCCACGGGTGTCATAGATTATAAATATATAGCACACACAAGGACAATAGGTCTGCTTTAAACACACATTGTAATTGCCGAATCTATATACTCCATACTTTTGTACCTAGATGTTCTTATCCATTCCTTGCTGCTGGCGTGGCTCATTTCCCGGCTCGTTGTGACATACTGAGTCAGATCCTGCTGCTCCGTTCCACTTGAATGACTTGCACTGTCATTATTATTTGCTGAACTGTGTGCGATTTTTTTTGCCAGAATACAAGAAAACACTCAGACAGTCCACAACACAGTATGGGTCCAACTCCCCGAACAACCTGCCCACATGGTTAGCTCTGTCTGCTAGCTGTGTGTGTTTCTATGTGCTTTTTAATTATTCACCGTGAAAGCAGTTTGTTCTGTCAGAGCAAAAACAAATGTATTCCCTATTGTTGGTTTAAGTATAAGTTATAGTAGTATAGTATAAGGTACAGGCTATGCAAAGAGAACTTGATGATCAGTGAATGAATATTACAAACAAAATCAGCTTATTTAAGATAGATAATATTTAATGTTTTACTTTTTGGTGAATGAATAAATGTAATGCAGCAGTTATAATTAATAGGAAGTATTAACAAAGCATTTAATTTATGTTCAAATGGAAGATAGGGGTGGGACTTAATACGTTTCTTCTTCCCACTCCTTTTCGACTTTGTATAGAAACAAATCTGTGAGATGTGCTGTGGGTGTGCTTGATGCATGTGCTCGAAATAAAAAAAAAAAAAAATTTAAAAACTCAGAAGAAAGAGGCAGATTTGTAGCTATATTAGATTGTGGCGAGGTCCATAATAAAGAATGTTTTAATATCATTTCCCAACCAGCAGCAGGGGGTATTTGCAATCTGAACTGACAAATGAGAACCAACAATAACACAGGAAGCACATGCAAACCCGGAAACACTATTCATGGTGCTAATGTACACCTGCTGTGAATGAAATAGCTTTTTTGTTCCATGACACAGATAACAATGACAAACCCATTTCTAGTTGCTCTTAAGATAAATAAAGTCAGGCTATTTTGTAACAAGTTAAAAGTTTAGCAAGGAACTACCCCAAAAAAGAGACTGGAAAAGCAGCCACGAACTCTGCAGGAATCATTTATTTTCGCGCCTTTAACTGGCATCAGAGGTAATTGAAGCCGGCTGGGTGCAAAAAGGTACAAGCAAACAAAGACAAAGAATGAACAAATACACTGTACCTCCACATCCCTGGGATCATTTATATTATTTATTTGATTGTGACAATACATGCCAGTGAACAAATGTGATACAACATGAATGTAAGTACACCGGATTATAGCCAAAAGTTAATTTCCATCTGTTGTCCCAAGGGTTGGGGCCAAAATAAAAATTGCACACTACACTCATTGCGCAGATCCTATAATTGCACATTTCACTCATTGCACATTCCCCTCATTGCACATTTCACTCAGTGCACATTCCCCTCAGTGCACATTCCCCTCATTGCACATTCCACTCATTGCCCATTCCCCTCATTACAGATTCCACTCAGTGCACATTCCACTCAGTGCAATGTTCCCTCATTGCACATTCCCCTCATTGCACATTCCTCTCATTGCACATTTCACTCAGTGCACATTCCCCTCATTGCACATTCCACTCATTGCCCATTCCACTCAGTGCACATTCCACTCAGTGCAATGTTCCCTCATTGCACATTCCCCTCACTGCACATTCCACTCATTGCACATTCCCCTCATTGCACATTCCCCTTATTGCACATTCCCCCTCATTGCACATTCCGCTTATTGCACATTCCACTCATTGCACATTCCGCTTATTGCACATTCCACTCATTGCACATTCCTCACTGCACATTCCACTCATTGCATATTCCCCTTATTGCACATTCCGCTCATTGCACATTCCGCTCATTGCACATTCCACTCATTGCACATTCCACTCATTGCACATTCCCCTCACTGCATATTTCACTCATTGCACATTTCACTCATTACACATTCCCCTCATTGCACATTCCCCTTATTGCACCTTCCGCTCATTGCACATTCCACTCATTGCACATTCCCCTCATTGCACATTTCCCTTAATTGCACATTCCACCCATCATCACAATCATGTTTACAGTAAAAGTTGGATTTTAAATACTAGCATCATTATGTTTTTTGTACAGCAGACTTTGTTTTTCTCTAAAGACATTTTTCTATTCAGATTTACTATAGATTTGAATGTCCCAATCAGTGGCCCGCTCGTAAATCGACGATCTACCAGATACGATCACAGCACTAATTCCATCGGCAGTGGGCCCCTAGTTCATAAATAGGCTTTTGTTAACTTGTTTGACTGCGTGAATCAATTCAAAACTTAGGCCTATTGTCTGAAGAAAACTCTGCTAATTATTAAGTATTAAGTATTCATATATGCAACATAAGATAGCTTGTTAATGCATGTATATTTCTTTTATTTAGACCTCATTTGTAGCATATAAACAGAGGTGCAATTCCTCCTGGGTATTGGTTTCCCATCTGTGTTGGCCAGTTAAAATAAAACTCCTTTTTTTCATGTGATACAGGTACTTGGTCACGTTCACTATGGCGTGAAATGTCAATATCCCATGGTCAGAATAGTGGACATGTCCGAAACACTTTCCTAGGGAGGTGTCCAGGAGGCATCCTGAACAGATGCCCGAGCCACCTCAGCTGGCTCCTCTTGACGTGTAGGAGCAGTGGCTCTACTTCGAGCTCCTCCCATATGACTGAGCTCCTCACCCTATCTCTAAGGGAGCACCCAGCCACCCTAGAAAGGAAGCTCATTTTGGCCACTTGTATCCGCAATGTTGTCGTTTCAGTCATTACCGAGAGCTCATGACCGTAGGTGAGGGTAGGAACATAGATGCTGCACCAATTCGCCTGTCAATCTCACGCTCCCTGTGTGTATTGGCATTACACAAGCCATGCGTAATGCCATATTGTGGATCATAGTACACATTTTATATTGTAAATATTTTGGTTTTTTTTTGTATATCTCCTTTAAACGTAGTCACCCCAACATCCCAATCTGAGCGTTTTACCGAGCTCCATTCTACAAAAGTCCCAACTCTCTCCTGTCTAATTTGTTTGCTGTATGAATCATTACTCGAGCCAGTGACAAGGCCATGGCTGCAGCATTCATGATTACGCTTTCCCCATTGTACACACCTGTTCTCCCGATCAGACTACCTATCCCGGAAGTGGGATTAACTCAACAATTCCTCATTTGAAGAGTATTTAGTTGCCATGACGATGTGCGCTGTTGCCCATTTCAAAAGGCTCACAGGGAAAATGGATAATTACTCTGAGCGCGGCTGTATGTTTGTCCAACATGGAGGTATTGATGTCTGCTACACATGTGAGAGTGTGAAGTGAGAAGTGATCACCCTTTGTCAAATCTTCCAGCCGCAGAAACAGGAAGCAGGAAATGAGAGCCAATAATAACGGCTATTAAATAAAAGAACATTAGCCCAAATGGTGAGTGTTTTGTGTAGTTTGCGGCACAGGAAGCTACTGCATTAAGATCGGGACAAAAAATAACTTCTATAGACTGTAATGATATTATAATGACAAAAAGTCTTACTTCTCAGTTTCAGGCACTTCTCATTTCCACCCCATACTGTTCATGTGGCAACAAAACATTCTTTGACTATAGTTTCAAATTGAGCGAATCGTCAGGTCAGAATTCTGTGCTGGAATAAGCTGTTTAACTGTCAGATTGCAGATTTGTCAGCGCTTATGGTTAATGCTATTCATGAGGTCAATGCACATGAAACCTAAAGCGGCACAAGTTCTCTGTCAGAGCAAATAAACAAAAGTGAAACGATTTTTTAACAATAACTTTGAACTTTTGAACTTTGGACGAGAGAGTTTTTGTCCAGTGTTCCAAAGGTTGGCGGTTCAAATCCCGCTCTCGACATAAATATTATTGATTGAGTGGTCAGATTCACAGATCTACACGTTGGCGGTGCATTTAAAGCTCCCACATATGAATGCTGTCATTGTGTTCTTGGGCAAGACACTTAGCCCACCTCACCTCTGTGTCTGTGTACACTGGTGTATGAATGTGAGTGTGGATGAGTAAATGGTTCTTTGGTGTAAAGTGCTTTGAGTGCCTTGAAGGTGGAAAAGAGCTTCATAAAAATGTGTCTACTTATTCCTTGAAAAGTGTTATTTAACCCCTAACGTATGAATGTTCAACAGTGGTTATGACACTGGATAAGGATGACTATTTCCATAACTTCAACCACATGAATAGGTCCCTGTCCTCCATCTTTTTTTTTCTCTCATAACATAAGCAGCCATATATTTTTCTTTTATATCAGCTCATCCACCTGTCAGTCCCCTCCATCTGAACTCAGGAACATACAACCGGACTCACATCTTTGTAAAGTATTGGAGAAGTGTGTATTCTGGATCCCGGGCAAGGATTATTCATGAACGGCATGTGAACTCAGTAGTACTGCTTCTCGATCAATATGCATCACTAAGTCTAAGTAACTTCTTCTTTTTTTTTTTTTTTAGTACAACTTCTAAGCCTTTATTCAATGTACTGGGCCCTATTGTTTGGTGATTGCCCATGGTATACAATTTAGGACACAAAAAAAAAAAAAATCAGTTTGAATTGGTTTGATTGAACAAGGCATGTGAGGTGAGGAACATCAACTGCGATGACCCTTTCTCTCTGTCTCTCTGTCTGTTGTGTACATGTGTAGGGCCCTCCCATGCAACATGTGACATTTGTACGCTGCGGAGCCAGGTGCAGGTGACAGAGGAGGAGAAGTCCCATTTGGCTGCAGTGGTAATTGGTTTGTTTGGTGAGGAAAGATTAGGGAAATGTGTTAATGATTGTCGCTCTGGGCCATGCGCTCATTAAAGCATACTGCTGTCATTATGGGTTCAATTGGGCCTGAGATGCCCACAAAAAGAGCTCAAAGTGGGGAGGAAAAATAGGTTGTGAATATGTACTGCAATTAGAGCTAACAATGCTAATATGAGCATTCAGAAGACCCTATAGAATAACTGTTAGGGTACTTAAAAGTAATGATGTCTCCTATGTGAATAAACACATTTAAAGTGAAGCAAGACTTTGATTCTGGTTTCGTCTTGATATAGACTGGGTTTGGTTAGGCCTGTCACGATATGTACTATACAAACTTATCGTTCAATGCATGTTAGATGGAACAGTACTTTTTGGGGGTCAAAATTTATCGTGGGTACTTTTTTTGCACTAGTTGGAAAATTTGGTAATTTTTCTGTACTAAGATGCGATTTGAGCTGTAGAAGACTGAATTATGAACTGCTGTGACTCATTATAGATACAAACTAAGTACTAAAGTGTTGCATTCTGTCATTTATTTTTTGCAGTTCATGTTTTTTTTAATGTTTAGAATAGTTTTGTGGGATAATTCTGCTTCATGGTTTCCTTTCAATATTATCATTTATCGTCTATGGTACGGTCCTAGGCCCTAAGTCCTGTTCTTTGGTTGGAGTTTGCCTGTTATGTGTAGGGTGTGACTGAATCTGTCCCCTTTCCCCCATGAAATCCTCGCTGTGTGAGCCCTTGCTGATGATTGGAGGATTGTTTCCCAGCCTGGCCAATCCTGTGGCTCACCTGCAGCTGCCTCCTCTACTTGAGATTCAGGAGACCTGTTTGGGCTGCTGGTCTTGGTGGCCAGTTTGCCATTTTTGTGTGTGTCTTTTTTGTCGTGTCACTAATGTGGAAGTGTTTCCAAGACACTCAGTCATGTCAGTACTAATTCTGTGTTTGTTTGTAATGTATTTGTGAAGTTAGTTTCTTGGTTAAACTTGGTTAAACTTTTGTTTCTTTTGTTTAAACCTTGCAAGTTACCTTCTGTGTAAGCATTTAAGAGCAACCCTGTTCATTAAACTACTTCTTATTTTACCATTTCTGATGCTACATGAGCTGGGTCGTAACAATTTATATTTATTTTGGCAATATATCGCACTTTCAAACGTGATAGGCCTAGGCTTGATCTTTTACTAGTCCTGGTTGAGTTCTGGGTTAGTTCCTGCTTAATTCCATTTTCGATATGGTTTGTGCAAATGTGAACACAGACATAAATGAGATATAAATGCTCACCCTAAATGCATATATTACATTATACAACCATATACATGTTACACAGGTTTGCAAACCCCTAAAATTTGATTTGATCCGTCACTCACCTTTCGGGACAAGGTTATCTTTTTTTTTGCTTATATAACAGATCAAATATAGATGCATTTGAAAACTATAATAATGTTCACCTTGTACCATGCACTTCACAGACAATCACCACTTAGAGGAAGGTTCAGTTTTCCATTAAGTTGCTGTTAGAGTTGCCAGTGGCCTTATCTTGAATTACAATAACAATATAGTTAAAGAGTTTTTTGGATGATAACACAATTCTTGCAAGATGTTTTGTTGTGTGCAGAACCTTACATCTTTCTTTAAATCTTCCTATTTTAATTCGAACTTATTCTAAGTTATTTTCAATGGGCTCTGTGCACAGCAGCATGCAAGCAAGTGTCCTCCGGTGAAATATTCATTTTATTTGTGTAATTTTTAACATGTTGTCAGTGACATCCACCCGCAGCTCCCTGTCCACTGCCTGATCTTTAAATATTTATCAAGTTTAGCATGACTCTGCAAAAACCTCATAGAAATCCAATTGGACAGGAAGTAGTGATGCTAACAGTGAGGTTTTCGGGTGCTGTTGTACACAGAGCCAATTCTGGGATTTTTTTTCCATTCCTGATCTCTCCTAATTTCAAAAGCAACTCCTTCCATCCATTGTCTTCCTTTTATTCGGAGCCAGGTCGCAGAGGCAGCCTTCTAAGCAGGGACTCTAAGACTTCCCTCACCCCAGACACGTCCTCCAGCTCCTCCAGTGGGACCCCAATGTGTTCCCAGGTGAGAGGCATAGTCCCTCCAGTGTGACCAGAGTCTTACCCAAAGCTCATAACCATAGGTGAGGGTAGGAACATAGATTGACCAGTAAATGGAGAGCTTTGCCTTTTGACTCCAAAGCAACTCAAAAAGCAACTCAACAATTTTAATTTCTATTTTAGACTACAAAACATATAGTACTTGTCCGATTGAGGACTACCCAGGTTTACAATCGACAAACTGTCATTGATTAATACATCTGCCACTCAACCATTTTCATAAAGCCTTACTGACGTGCCTGCTGTGACACAATGAAATCCACACTGAGGCAGAGAAACAGCATCACCGTGCTGACACTGCAGCAGACAATTTGATTTGTAAGATTGCGTTATGTTTCTTATTGCTCCTTTATTTTCCTCCCTAATGTACTCCGAGATCACTAGGAGCCTTCATTTTTCATTCCTGAGCCGCGGTACTTTGATTAGGGCCAATGTCATCTTAATAGAAAGGTCACTCACTGCTGCCCCTGGGGGTCAAAATGATAATGAAGTGCCAGGATGTTAATTATAGCCCTATGATAAAAGTTTATGGCTTGTGGACATTTAGTGCGGAGCCTATGTCCATATATAGGCACGATGGTTCTAACTAGGTTACTTCAAAGCCTGGTCGATATCTGACACCAGGCTCATAACCTTTAAATATGAGGAAATACTAAGTCCTTCATATAAGTAGATGACACTCTCTACAGCTGTGCACAATCAATGACTGAAGTGCTATGCTAACATACAGATGGATAGTTTCATTGATGTTTATCTATGCAATGTGGATAAGCTGTCCTTTGTAAAGTAAAGTACGAGTATTAAAGGAAGTCATAGAAGCAGTCAAGAATGTAGCACTTGCAAATGTATAGTTAAAGGTATTTTTTTCTGGTGGAGGGTTCAGAACATGTTAGTCTGCAGCAAAATGTGAATGCTTTGCCTGGAATTTTGCACAGTATGGCATGAAACTTATCGATCTCCATGCATTGCCACCAGGTCAAGTCACAGTACTCAATTGTTTTTAAATGAAGAATACATTAGCGCCTCAAAATTAGTGCCTCTTTCTAAACATGCAAGTGTTCGCTAGTGAAGTATTCATTTTATTTGTGTAGTGTTTAACATCAGTGACATCCACCCGCAGCTCCCTGTCCGCTGCCTCCTCTTTAAATATTTATTAATTGTAGTGTGACTCTGCAAAAACTCCATAGAGATAAAATTGGACAGGAAGTAGTGAGGCTAACAGTGAGGTTGCTGGGCACTGTTGTGCGCAGAGTCAATTGGACTAGTGCAAGATTGATGAGTTTAAATCAGGGGTGTCCAAACTATGGCCCAAGGGCCAAATGCAGCCCTCAGACCAGTTTTTATTGGCCCTGCACCAGCCCAACTGATCATAAGCAGAACTTTTAACAGCAAATTTAACTATTTCTACCACTAAATTCTCAAACATCACATTGCATTGTGATACAGACCTAAAATGAATGTGTTTCAAGCCTTATTAATACACATTGGCTCTGTCAAAGCTGTGTATAAAGCACCGCACTGTATTGATCACCGGTCTGTGGCCCTCTGCTTTGAATATGTTTTGAGATGTGGCCGTCAATAAAAAAAAAAAAAAAAGTTTAGGCACCTCTGGTTTAAAGACATGTTGTGCAACGTTCTAAGCAAAGCAATACATTCTGAATTTTTTCCATTTACTTGTAACAATAGAAGGAAGAAGAGGTTAAATAGTTGAACTGGAGTAGTGACAGAACAGCAGGGGGCCGATGAAGAACTGAGACAACCATAATGAGAACATTTCCAATAGAAAGTTAATATACACTTACTATCAGTATATTTTAATAACTGCTTCCCCCTTTAGTTTCATCTGGCAAACATATTTATTTTAATCCTTCCAGCACACACAGGCTTCTGCTGCACCATCTCTGCCATTTCCAGAGATTGTGTGATTGATGAGTCTATTGATGATCCATATGGTTCATCTCTGAGGTTACGACCCAGTCTATCGATCCAAGCCGTGCTGTGCCGCTTTGATTATGCAGCTGCCACACTGTTTTGCATGAAAATATATGTAAGCGACGCCATCTTGGGTTGTCGTGTGTTTTTGTATGTGACCTTCCGTCATTGATTCGAGGCCGTGAGAGGAATATTGGTCACAGAGGCATTCGGGCATCAGCAGTCCAACAAGAGCCATGAGTTAAAATGTCTACTGCGCTGACAAGAGGTTTGGACAGCCATGAAATCTGAACGACGGGTCAAAAACGCTAGCGGTTAAGGCAGTTTTCAAGCACCATTGGACAACAAGCACTTTTGGGCAAACAGCAGAGGCCTTATATGTGTCCAACAAAAATACAGCAAGACATTGGAAAAAGAAAACAAAAGAGTTAAGCTACAGTTTGTAAGGAATAACTTTGCCTTTATTGAAACATTTTTTAAAGTGGAAGCTATTGTCTTTTATTGGATGTGTCAAAATAATTGGATTTATTGCACCTCTTTCAGCATTTGGACACAGTGCCAAATCAAATTACCATACACAGAATATCTCAGATTTCTGGTAATAATATTAATGCTTTAGACTTATCACATATCACAATGTAGTTTAGACACATCTAGTATAGACGTAGCTTCTCTCCAACCATGCACAGTATTTAAACTAGGTAAGATGAGTGAAGTGTCTTGCTTAAGGACACAACAGGTCAGCAGGTACTATATACTATTACTGTTAAATTTGCGCACTGATCGGAAGGTTGGCGATTCAAATCCCGCTCTCGACACAAACATCATTGGTTGAGCGGTCAGGTTCATCGACCCACAGGCTGGCGGTGCGATTCCAGCTCCCACAGATGAAAGCTATGAGTCAAATGTCCTTGGGCAAGACATTTAACCCACCTTGCCCCCAGTGTTTGCGTACATTGGTGTATGAAAGAGGGATTGGTTCCTTGATGTAAAGCGTTTTGAGTGCCTTGAAGGTGGAAAAGCGATATATATATAAAAAAAAAACAGGGCCGTGTGTGACCAATATCTCCGCATAAACACAGTATGGAGCAGGAATAAGATATAGACCCCTGCAAAAAGGACTGAGCGACCCTGTGCGGTGCATTTTAACCCACAACACTAAAACTGGGGAGACCGGTGCTCCATACAATGTGCCATCGCCTGCAGCCAGCTTCCACCTTTGTTTTTCGTCTCTTTTGTTTCTTTCTGCTGAACTGGCAAATCACATCCACACATACTTTGAGGGGATCCACAGCCTTAACTTTATTCAGAAAAAAATGCATGAAATATACAGTGCGTACAAGCCTTCCGGTAATTTATGACCTTTGATTCAGGGAGAGTGTAAGTAAAGTTCAAGGACGTCACGCATTATTTGAAGTTTACAAGCTTCTTATCGACAACATGGTATAGTGTAGAATTAACAGTAAATCTCCCCGAGTCTAGGATGGGCCTATCTTCTGTGCGGTTCTTAAGCCTCATTAAACACCAAGGGAAGAACCCTAAGAGCTATCCAATCAATAATAATGAACCTAAATAAATAAAATTAATTGGTTCGTTGGTAAGTTTGGAAAGTAATCATAACTGGTTTTACTCTTCTATTTCTATGTTTTACTGAAAAGGTGGGAAGATCCTCAGATTAGATCCAGGTCAATACTATATTATCGCTCAAATGAGATAAGTATTTTATAAGGGATCCACCACAGGACTGGACAAGCGTTTTACCAGTACAGAGCTGGGGTGAAGTAAAATATAAGGCATTATCACAAAAGTCCACTCGGGGCAGCGTGGGGCAGCGGAGAAAAGGCTGAGTGACAATGCAAACTCGAAAGGCGCAGGTATTTTTGTAGCCCCTCCAAACGGCATCAAAACATCATTTCTGTATTTGTCAGCATATCATGACACCTGCCATGTCAGCCGGCACACATGTTGACACCGCCACTGTCAAAACCTGGAGAAAAGGGGAGAGATAAAGGAGACGGACGACTTTGGAATGGAAATGTACAAGGGCAAGTGCGGAGTGTACTCTTCGCAACTACAGGTCAATACTGCACATATTTACTGAGGTTACTGAGCGCAAGAACTTTACAAGACTTCATGTGCGTGTGTCCTAATAAGGTAGGTGTACTTCAAATTGGGTCTGCTGCATTTGACCCGTCCTTCATTGTCGCTGAGTTAAGGTGACCAGACGTCCCTATTTACCCAGGACAGTCCTTGTTTAGAGCCCCGTGTCTCAACAGATCTATACAAAACCACTGATTTGTCCCAGTTTTATACAAGAAATTACCAATTTTACACCCGCCAAAAGACAATATATTGTCCTTAAAATATACGAAAATATACAACATAAAAATACATACAAATTTAAAAATGCACCAACAGAACTCCATCATTATATACTGAACCCCCGAAGCTCTTTCACAATTTCATCTATGCCAACTAACCTAACCATGCCAAACATCCCAACCCGGGTGTGTGACATGAATTTTCACAAATGGAACAAAAAATAAATAAAATGAAATCACACATTGTTGGTTAAATGATCTGTCGATAAAAAACTGAGAAAGAGATCTGGCTCAAATAAAGATAAGATATGCAATATACAATTTGTTTGCTATTGGAGTTTTGACCATCACAAAACAAATTCAGATGTGCTTGGAATGACAAATAGTTCTTATGGAATTCTTTAGGCAGCTTAAAACTTAAATCCAACCTGCGATAGTTTTCCTACAGGCAGAACAAAACAACGGTTGCAGAGTTTTGCCTTCAATGCCATAGGACAAATCAAACTTCACTATAGATTTTTGTTCCTCTTATCTTTCCTGACTGCCCTTCCTTCTCTGTTTGAAGTCCAAATAAAGCTACAGAGCTTATAAGCCCACCCTGGATCAAAGTATTAGAAGGAAGAAAAAAACTTTCTTGGGCATGATGTTCATCTGCAGGCTCTGTGAACCTGCAGGCTTCTGTTTGACATATTAAAGTCATGTGGTTTTATACACGTCACTTTCTTTTTCCATGTCTCTGATCCTAATGTGATGGACATATTAATGAGATATAGTTTTTTACAACAGATGTCCTTCCATAATTTCTGTAATTTCTAACAGCCATTTGATTAGACCAGCAGTGTCCAAACTTTACTTCAAAAAGGGCACCGCACAGACTGGTGGTCAATACTGCAAATTATTCAGATCGGCATATTTAGCAAACGTGTGGATCTTCCATCATAGCTTTGATAAGATTTAGAGCCTTATTGTGAGAGCTGTAGCACACCAATATATCTGTTAGCGTTAAGTGTGTCTGTTAGGTTATAATGGCAGAGGAGGTACACCTGCAGTTAAACTACTGATATTCATTTGTGTCAATTCACCAAGAAGCCCGAGGGCCAGGACAATTTGTTCTGGGCTTCACTTGGCTCCTAGGCCGTAGTTTGGACACTCCTGGATTAGAGGGACATGGACAAGTATCTACTTCATTAGTGCACAATGATATCCAACAAGAAGTGAAAGTTGCGACCTAATTTATAATTAAGTATTGAGGTCAAATCATCTCTAAAACATCCAGTGTTATTGAAAGCATGCTCTCCACTTTGTCTGAACAAATGAAAGAACAAAAGTAATGAAGCAGACAGTCTATGCCAGGGCCAGTTATGACAATCAATTTTAAACCATACATTTCAAACATGCAGAAGACCAATCTTATTCTAAATATCCTTATGAACAATGGAGACCAGTGGAATGAAACTCACTGAGGCTCAGGTTTATACATGCCACAAGTAATAAAGGCATTTTAAGTTTGTAAGTGAGTGCCTTGGTCGTTTGTATTCTTCAAAATAACTAGATAAATATGTTTCCTGAAAACTTACAAAAATGTAAAAGTAAATGTTAACAAATGAAGGTTATTTTGAAGTGCATTGTACTTTCATTGACAATAGCGTGTCACCAGACGTCTGATGATCGGTTTTCTCTTGTACATGTAAACACACCCTGAAATTCAGATGATAATAACCATAATAGTAATAATAATTGTATTGTGTGATATTTACTGTCCATGTAAATGTAAATGTAAATCCACTGATCACACTTCAAAAAACACATATTGTGCATCCCTGTGGTTTTATTTCCTTTCTGGCCACCTTGGAAAAAGCATTTCACATTTTCTACCTTAAAATAATGTTTGCATTTGAAAAACGTACTTTCATAAACATCACCTCATTTCCATTTAGGCGTGTAGGTGTTGGAGCTCCCTCTACTGTCATGAGCAATTAGAAAGTAAACAAATTAGGTTCTTATCCCCCATGAATGCATATTTAATAGAGCCTTTGTGCAACACAAACCACAGAAATTCCGTGATGGTGGACAGGAGAAGTCTGCATTTTTACCTTTGATGCAGAGAAGGTAAAGTTTGACAGAGCTTCTCTGAATGCACAGAAGACAGGCGTATGAATGACAAAACAGCAAAATGAAGCAAAAATACAACTTGCGGGTATGTTTTTGATGAGGAGACAACATGGTTAAAAGCTAAAAACCTTAAGATCCAGGATGAACTTCTGAACTATATTCTTTTTTTTCTTTAATGCAGAACTTCAGAGTCCTGAAACTTCTACTTGTGCATTTGTATTCTCATTCTACGTCTCACCTATTATAATCATGGAAATGAAAGTCTTCTCTCTTTTTAGTGAATGAAATGATTTGAAAAAAAGACAACTACAAAGGGAAGCAGGAGAAAACTTTAGCTGCTCACATTTTGTCAAACTGGTAGGGCATACAAAGGACCTAGTCTTCAGAATGCATTGGTTCTATCTCATTTGAACACCCTGCTGCATTGTCAAGTTGCTCTTTCAAGTTCACATTGACTTATTGAAGACTTGGACTAAAAACGTCATGATTATGCTCAAATCAGACTTGTTCTGATCATCTTGATGCTTAAAGGGCCTATATCATGCAAAATTGACTTTTTAGAGCTTTTGACCTTATAACAGTGTTATTAATGCCTTAGATACATGCCCAGTGTATCTAAGGCAGTGAGTGTTTAGATTTTTTATTGATAACTTCTCGTGTTAGCCAGAAGATGATTTGTGAAAATCCCCTAGGAGGCGGAGCCTAGTACACTCTCCATACCCCATGCGTGCTCATACTGTACCAGCCGCATTAATTTTTACTTCACTTCGCCTCAAACATAGGTCTTATTTTCCTGCTTCACTGCTTGCTTCTTCCACCATCGTTTTTATTTAGCACCTGTTTGGAGAAAATGTTTAAGTTGTGAAAGTTTATTTGTTATCCTGAAACACAAAGAGTGATTGGACTTTATTTGATGTAAAACAGAATGCAGAATGAATGCAGCCAAAATGTGTTTGAAAAAGAAAAAAAAAATCCAAAAACTGTATTTATTATATTGTTGTTTTTGTTAATCTTTTGAAATCTAAAACACAGCCTTCAACTTTTATATACACTTACTTTCACACAAAAGTCACATTCTCGTCAGGGGACAGAGAAGGGCCCAGAGCAGGGGAATAATAGTGTAACATAACAGTAACCATGATTTTATATCAGTAATACAAATATTATTGACATAGGTCTGCAATTACCACAGGTACGCCTATAAAAACAACAGAGTAAAAACACATGCTAATACTATTAGCTGCCCCATTGATAAATGGATATTTACCAAACAGAAACGTTTGAACCAAACAGCCTCGTGAACTTCAAACGTCCTGCTATTTATCGCTCACAGCTTTGTAAGCAGGAAGCTGCCGCACGGCCTGCACATGGCCTTGCAAGAGAGCAGAGAGCCAGCCTTTCAAAGATGACGTCACCTCGCTCGAGGACATAGGACAAGTCGCGTTGCACAGTATAACATGATGGCAACATGTAGGCCCTTTAAATGGCCTTCACCACTTTAACATTATTTCACCAAGTTAAGAGAGACGGGCATCGCTTTTCAAACTAATATAATAAAACTTGGAATACCAACAGATGGGTTTTTTAAGGCGTGTTACACCACTATAACAGAAACTTCTATCCTAAATGTGTTTGGTTTAATTGGTCCAGATTCCTTCACACTTCCCCATGAGGTGTCACAGTCAATTTGTGTCAATCTGTGTCTGCAGTGATTGGCTGCTGACCCATCCCAGATGTCAGGCCTCTCTTCACTTACATACCAAGTGCTGTGGCCACTTTAACAAAAATAAATCAAGAGAAAATGGAAAGAATATACTTTTTGAAAAAATGTTCAAGTGGCTTTTGACCTTTGTAAAGCTTGCACTGACTTCTGAGAGGAGCCCAGTAGATTCATAGTTCTTTAATGTCATCTGACAAGCAGTTGGGGGTTAATGGTGCTGCTCAAGGGCATATCAATACTGGTGACTTAACAGGGAGACCTACGAGCACAGCTCAGACTCATAACTGCAATAATAAAACAGACAGAGATGCACGGGCACTGGCCAAGGGTGACTGTGTATTTAGTTTCTCTCATAAAGGAGGGACCTGCAGGTTGTTCTATCTTGCACTACATTGGCGTGTTTGCTAGTTCTTTAGTAACAATGCAATGCTGACTGTACAAAAGGGTTTTGTAATGTAGTTGTTTATGTTTAAGTGTGAAAAGTTAGAGACTTTTCATCAAGTTCTAGTTTCCATAGTTACCACTAAACCATGTGAAAAAAAGAGTTTTCAGTCGGAGCTGCCTCTAAGCTGCTGCTCGAGCTGTCAACCTGAGTGTCCCAGTCCTGCGTATTTTATCCTACAGTGTGTGTCCATTACCACAATACTATACTTTCAAGTTACACACAGAAGACCTTTTGAACCTGCGCCGCTCTGTTGCTAAGTTATTCTGGCCCTAAAAGTGGTGATCTGGCTAAGAACTACTTGAAGACAGGAATATATTTGAACATTACCTCCACATTTCAAGATAAATTCTGAGCTTTTCTTCTCTGCACTAGCGATGCAACAAAAATTCATATATAATAATTTTGATACTTGAAACTTTTGCTAAGGTCCAGCATTAGAAGGTATAAAAGGTTGGGCTCATAATTTGTGGATGAAATAGTTTGGAATAGCAGACTTTTCATTTAAAAATGCACATGCAGTTTTTCAAGTGAGGGGCATGCCGCCTGATTGTCTCCATGGTGTAGATATTGCTATGTTTAGAATTTCATAACTTGGTAACATCAGTCAATTTACTATCACTGCAGGAATAAGAAGGAAATACAATCTTTTTACACTACAGGTTACTGCAACATCATATTTAGCAGGATCCCTGGCAGAGAGTAAAAACCCTAGATTGTATATTTTTTATTCTAAAAAGTGAAGTCTCCGAGCATTTCCCCCCATGGTTCAAAGTTTAAAAAGTTGGCCAAAGTACTTGTGTGGGTCTCTTTTTCATTGTCTTCTAACAGCGGGTGAAGGCTCAGGTTATGGAGCGCGCTCAGTGGCGACGACACAACAGAGCGGCCCTGTGGAGCTGCTGACCCAACAGCTCCGAGCACAACAAGGTCCTCCAGGTCTTTAACAGAGAGCCGCGACAATGGAACAAGGACTGTACAAGGATCTCTATTGTTCTCAGGTCTGCACTGGAGACTGTGCTAAACAAAAGCAACTATATCCGAGTCTCATTAAGTCACGAGGCAATGCCAGACACACAATGCAGAACTGGAAGGAAGATATCTTTCAAATCACTTCATATCAAAATAGTTAAAGTTGTGCTACCAGACTTTTTTCTTTATATTGAGTTTTTCCCCAAATAATATATTGTAAAAGCATAATTTTATGACATCTAATATCTAATCTAAGGCATTTTACCTCTGAAAGCAGTGCTCTAACTGACTGAGCTTTGGCGGTTCGCCCCAGTGCCCCTTTGCTGTCTGAAAAAAGCAGTTCTAAAGCTGTGCACAGGAAACAGGAAATGAATAGAATAGTAGTACATGGTCAAATATGTAGCAATTTTCCACCTTCAAGGCACTCAAAGCCTCACATCAAGAAACCACACACGCACTCATACACCAGTGTGTGCAGGCATTAGGGGCCAGGTGGGTTAAGTGTCTTGCCCAAGGACACAATTCATTTGTGGGAGCTGGTATCACAATGCCAACCTGTGGGTGAGTAGATCTGTCTGCCCTACCATCCATCCATTTTCTTCTGCTCATCTAGGGCCGTGTCACAGGGGCAGCGGTCAAAGCAGGTACTCCCAGACTTCACACACCCCAGACAAGTCCTCCAGCTCCTCTGGTGGGACCCCAAGGCGTTCCCAGGCCAGCTGAGAGACATAGTGCCTCCAGCGCGTCTTGCGACTTCCCGGGGCCTCCTCCCGGTGGGACATGCCCAGAACACCTCCCTAGGGAGGCGTCCAGAAGGCATGCGGAACAGATGCCGAGCCACCTCAGCTGGCTCCTTTCGATGTGTAGGAGCAGCGGCTCTACTCTGAGCTCCTCCCGTGTAACCGATCTCTAAGGGAGCGCCCAGCCACCTTGCGGAGGAAACTAATTTTGGCCGTTTGTATCTGCGATCTTGTCCTTTTCGGTCATTACCCAGACCTTATGACCATAGGTGAGGGCAGGAACATAGATTGGCTGGTAAATCACGAGCTTTGCCTTCAGCTCAGCTCCTTCTTCACTACAATGGACTGATACAGTGACCGCATCACTGCAGATGCTGCGCCGATCCGCCTGTCAATCTCACGCTCCATCCATCCCTCACTCGTGAACAAGACCCCAAGATACTTGAACTCCTCCAATGATGCTCTACCAATGATGTTTATGTCAAGAGTGAGATTCGGACGGCCAACCTTAGGATCAGTGGACAAATACTCTATTACCTCAGCCACTGTCGCCCACATTAACATTAAATTAACCCTGTGCCAAAATGCTTTTCTTTTCTTCTCCACTTCCTCCTTTGAAAACCACAGCTTAAACCTGAATTTGAAACTTACACAATTAGAACAAAATATGTTTACAGGTCTCTTTTTGTGATCATGTGCGCAATATACTGTACTGTACTTATTCTATTCTATATTGAAATAATGGGCATATTTTTCTCATTTCCAATCAGTGGTCGCTACAGTAAGTAATCAGCCACCCAGAGTGCTGCAAATTACATACTAATAAAGCACAGATTTTTAAACCATATAAGCACATACCCCCCTGACTTTATATAAGCAGATATCCTTCTGACATTATCCTCTCTGTATGTATTTCGTGAGGATTAGTTCACTGAAACTACTATTAAAAAGACTCATTTTACCATTCGTTGATGTGTGTTGCCTGTGCGTTGCTGTTGCGTTGGTTGGTAAGTTGGTTTGATATCTGCATCGCGCCATGCTGGGATGTGTACGTCAATGTGCACATATGTGAGTAATTGCAGATGATAGTGAAATATGACGCTTGCCATGGTTGACTTTGAAGATTGTAACTGAGCTCCAACCAGCAGGGGGCATGTAAAGTCATAGGATAAACATGCACTATTTATAAATGTTTACATATTGGTTCTCAGAAGGCACTCTATGGGTAATGAAGAACGCTATTTTGTTGCGGCGTATATAGTTTCTGTTCTCGTAGAGCGCCCATTGAAATGTCTGTAGTTATTTTGAGCTTCGCCGATATTGCGCCAAGTTGAAGGACTTGAGTCAGTCCCATAAACATCCAAATAAACTGGAGGCAAATCAAAACCATTCTTGTAATTATAGCATGGAAACTCATTTGTTCTGCTCTGTTAATATCGGTTTAGTATTTCAATAAATGGTTTGAGATGTGAAATACTGAATACTAAGGGTTTGCAACTTGCCCCTTTAATGAACTTACATGAGCTCATGCTAATTTAACAAAGAGGGGTCCCAACTGAATATTTATAAGCCCTAGAGAAAACAATACGTGTATATATATGGGTGCATTATCACAGGTGGATGTCAGACTAGCGCACTAGAACACAGCCAATGTCCTCTTATAGTCAAATGCACAAAGAAAACAAGCACTCAGAGTCCAGATGGCCTTTTTTCCCTGTCCTCATTAAATATCAAGTATCACAGGGACCCACTGAATGCAAAAGGGAATGCTGTTGTTGTCTTTCTTCAGTCATCTACATTTAAATTTATACATACAATTTAAAAAAACAGTGTGAACTCAAAAGTCTTACAAATTATACATGCAAAATGAGCTGTGTATTCATCTAACAGTCTTGGGGGATTGGTATATTTTAAATGCTGGTCGTCTGTCAATGAAGGACTCTGGTAAGGGTTCAACTTGTGTTTTTCAGGGTTGGTATTATGCACGTATCAGGTTATAATACTATATATCACTTTGTTTATTTTATTACTTACTGGACAATTGAAGAAAAAAGTAATATTGGAGATGGTCTGTTCCAAATGGACCTCTACTAAACTCTCTAACACGTTTATTATTTGACTCTGGGCACCAGCAGGAGGCCGGTCCCTGAAGTCCTCAGAGTGTGAGATGATTCATATGGCACTAACATGTCGGAGATGTACTTTGGTGCTGGTCCATGGAGAGACTTGTTCACAAGCAGAGCTGCTTTAAAGTCTCTTTTCTGAGCTACAGGAGCCAGTGCAGAGACCTGAGCTCAAAACGTATGTGCTCGTACTTCCTGGTTCTCATCAAGACCTGAGCAGCAGCGTTCTGGATGTACTGCAACTGTCTTAATGTTTAGCTGCCACTTTTCCATCAGTCTGTGTAGCTGATGGACTGACATTACTGCTCACTACAGTGTAATTTCACATGGACTGGGAAATCTATCTGAATTAAATAACACATTTTTATCTTTATTTTAGTTCATTTAAATTTGGTATGTAAAGTCAATGCCCAAACTGCAATATTGGCATTAGATCTTTTACAAGTTGAATCCCACAAATGTCTTTAAATGGTAAATGGTCATATTTTCCACCTTCAAAGAACTTTTATTGACAGCTGATCTTGAGTACACTTCATTTTATATGCACGGCTTTAAACGGCAATATGGCACTGCTCAGAACTGAAGCGTGCGGTGAGCCAAACTGTGCATAAACACAATTAAAATGACGCCCGTTGTCCCGATACGCTTAAGAAAACAGCCTATTATACGACACTATGTACTAGATGAGCTATAGCCTCATGCGCTGTCTGCATGTCTGTTACTATGCCAACCCTGGTGTACAAGAAGGAATTGGAAACAAACAAGATCCTAGATAGATAATAGACTATAACTTGGCAACTTGGTTTTTGTCTGCTATATAGTTCAAATGTGGATTTAAAACTAGGTCTTAAAGCCTAAACCAGGATTCACCCTGATCTAGACAAGGTACCAAACTTGAACTACTACAAGACAAAACAATCCACTAATCATACAATCAAATCTCCATTCAGTGTGGAGTCAAACACTGCTGTGCAATTTGAACCAGATATTGAATTTCAAAAGATTAGCTTCATAAAATCAGAAATTTTACGCATCTAACGATTTGACTCCAACAAGTAGTAATTTTGGCTTCATTGTGTTGTGTTGTATTCTGAAAAAAAAAATAAATAAAAGAAAGAAAAAATACTATTACCTGGGTACCAGTAACAGTGCAATAGAACATTTTGTTCACCAGTTTCCAAGAACTAAAAAACTGATCCGGTAATCTCCAGATCATAAAGCGTTTGACTGTTTTCATGGATATTTGTGGAAGAAAGAATTTTAAGCCCAGCACAAGACAACGTTAAAAGGTCAAAATGGTGGAAAATAACCAAAAATGCTTCACTAGTGCAAATAAAAAGTACGCACATTAAATATTGACCCCAAAAAATACTGTCGATACAGTAATTATCGTGACAGGCCTAAGTCTAACTATATAAAAAAAGTATGTATGAGCATTGTATTCACTTGGTCAGTATATGTTCTTGTTGAGCAAACTCAGGTCAGCAACTTATTTTAAATACAGCCTGGAAAATGGCCAAGCGTGCAATGAATAAGTTATCAATTTGCCCTAAGTTTTGCATAAGAAAGTAACCAGTTGTCTGTCAAAGTTTGAATTACATTGTCCATGTGACTAGCTGGGCACATTTCCACACTGCTAAAGTTGGGCGAAACCCAGCCAAAATACAGAGCATATTTTAAATTTTCAAGATTTTATACAAACTGTGGTTACTTATCATCATTGTATTTCCTCATATATATTTGACATTTAGCATTTCGAAAAGCTACAATGGTACAATTTGTCTTTGTGGAGTGGATCCTTGCAAGAAACAGAAGAAAAGTTACAGAAATGCAGTTATCGTGGTCGGTCAGACTGTGAAATGGAGGGTTCAAGCTCACAGTTCACTCAGAAGACAAGTATGAGACATATGGGAGACATGTTGGACTATAGTGCTGCTGTCTCCCTTGACCTCCAGTACAAGACACAGACAGCCATCTATATTTTTACTTGAAATCAGGCTAGAAATCTATGGGGTAATAATATACTCAGGCTTAACTTAAACAGCCACATCAAATCAATAACATCCACAGCTTTTTACCATCAAAAAACATTGCAAAAATCAAAGACACATTGTTAAAACCAGACTTGGAGAGAATTATCCAGGCATTAGGTTAGGCTACTGTAACGGCCTGCTCACTGGCCTCTCTAAACAAGTATTAAGACAGCTGCAGTACATCCAGAACGCTGCTGCTTGGGTCCTGACAAAAACTAGGAAGTACGAGCACATAAGTCCTGTGCTCCGGTCTCTGCACTGGCTCCTGTGGTTCAGAGAATTTAAAGCAGCTCTCCTTGTGAACAAGTCTCTCCATGACGCAGGACCAAAGTACATCTCAGCCATCTTAGTGCCATCTGAACCATCTCACACTCTGAGGACTTCAGGGACCGGCCTCCTGCTGGTGCCCAGGGTCAGGACAAAACATGGGGAATCAGTGTTTGTTTTATGCAGCTTAAACATGGAAGAGTCTTCCTGAAGATGTGAGACAGGCCTCTACTTTGACAATGTTTAAATCCAGGCTCAAAATGGTTATGTTCAGCTGTGCATATGACTGAAAGGTTTTTTTTATTCTGCACTCCTCTCTATTTTGATTTGTTTGTATTGTAATTTTAATGCCTTTCTGATTCTGTAAAGCACTTCGAATTACTTTATGTACGAATTGTGCTATACAGAAAAACTTGCCTTATTCCAGGTCACACAGAAAAGAGATATTATTACCTCTGCATATCTTCTTCTATATTGTCAGTGATGCAATTCAAAAACCAAGTAACCAGAAGATATTGGATGAATATGAGTTCATTTTAATAGAGTATATAGCAGGATCGGGTGTTGGGTTTCTGACATAATCCTTGAGTCGCCATCGCATTTTCCCAGTGATATCCGCCTCTTAATTGACCTGAGCTTGTTATCGCTTCTTTTAAAACTGTACTCGACAAAGAGCGGAGCGAGGAACAAACGGATAAGTGAAGGAACCATGACCTTTGACCTGTAGAACACATCAGTCAGAGACATCGGGTTCAGACTGAAACAGAACACTGGGTCGACTCGTGAGGGTCATGCACCTGCGCTATCTTCACTACAGTTTCATTATTTGGCATTTTAATGTGCTTATTTTTGATTCTTATATTTTGGTGGTGTGTTTTTTAATTGCTTTTAATTGTTGTAAGGCAAAGTAGAGATGTCAAGGGTATCTGGTAAATTAACTGTAATGATTCAGGTCACAAACTAAAAAGAAAAGAAATAGTCTCAGTTTTAGAAGCAATGTTGGATCATTTTTGGTTTTAAAAAAAATACCTTTATTTTTTATCTTGCTATTTTTGTCATATTAACTTACATACTGGAGTAAGGGCGATCTATTACCCAATGAGAATGAAAGTGAATTACACATTTGTAGTCAGAAAATGGTCATGATAACTGACACCATGACCATTTTCTTGTTTTATTCTCAAGTGACTAGATGATGGAGCATTGGCTCTACCCCCGAGCTCCCACTGAGCCCTCATACAGATTTAGTCCAGCTATTTTTCTCTCCAGAACCCGGTACTCTCGCCACATTAAAAACACACACATACAGTCAGCTATCGCCAACACTGACAGAACAGAACATTAGGACATGGAAAGTGTCATCTTGTTCTAAAACCGGGGAAGAGGAGCTGACAAGTTGGACGCCACTTTGGCTGAAATGTTTTGAAACCTTCGTCACCCGCTGTACCGTGAAATGCTTGACGTAATGTGAAATTTAGTGTATAATCAATTTACTTCAAGCTAGCCTACAAAAATATTCTCAAGAGCAATGTGCAACTTTATCACAGACTTGACAGAATTGGCTCGCTTAGGATTGCTAGCTTAGATATGCTAGTTATAAGCAACAATTATGGTTTTGCAGCTGTAGCGGGCTCGACTATTGAAAGTCAGTGGTGTTTTTTTTTTTTAGAAATTGTCAGTTTGATGCTGAAGTACGACGCTAAAAGATTGGTTGGATGCATTTGACAGACGTGTAAATAATGCATGTAGCGGAGCATCGTAATGACTTTCCAAATTGCAAGTTTAGATCTCTAACTCTAGCATTAGGCTGGTCCCACTGAGCGTGTGCGTGTACGTCTCAATGTGTTTGTCTTTGATTGTTCTCTCTTACACGGCGCTCCACAGCAATCACTTTTCACAGCTCAGTTGGCATCTGATTATCTCGTTCGCGCACACACACAGAGAAACGCAAATACCGAAATGCTCCGTCAAAAATACACACACTACATTATTTGCATACACTTCCATCTTGAAATTGTTATTTTGGTGATCAGACAGACCGAGAGGAAACATAATTATGGGAGCGGCTTCTATTTGGGAACAGCAAGGCGTTGTGAGTGCTGCGTCTGCGAATGTGTATGTGATGATTTTGTCAAAATTGTGATGCTGAGTGTCACAAAGTATTGCACAAACAAATCAGAGAATCACTTTGTAAATTAACCTCTAAAGCACAATGTCAACAATGTTTTTCCCCCAGCTGAAATTATACAAATACAAAACTTATAAACTTCTCGTGATGGGCATAGTCAAGAGAATGTTTTCAGACAAATTGTAACACCGAAATCGCTTCAGTACAGGGCTATGAATGGGTTTGTCGAAATGAAACCAACAACTGAGACTGTAATAGGGCCGATCATAAATAGCCCGCGATGTTATGCTGATACTGAAGTAAATGTAATCATACATTCACTACAAAAATCGTTTCAGTTTTCACTAGTTCAGACTGATTTAGTTATGACCATAGACTGTATAAAGAAGCGGACAGAGGGAGTGTGACGTCACCCATAGCGTTCGGCTCCAGTAAAATGAAGCTCATCGAGACTAGCGGTTATGGGGCGACTTTAGAGCCAAGTTCCATAGCGTATCATAGCCAATCTGGCGCGAAGTTGTTGAAGGTAACGCCCCAGCAGTTCTCTTGAGTTTATATCTTGAGTTAGGGACACAATTGCGTAATAAAAACACCAGGATCATATAGAGCGGGTAAATATGAACATTTTAAGACCAAAGTGACGAGCCTGACAGCAGCAGTTACAGAGAGAAGGGCGACAGGTTTCTAACGCAAAGTGAATTGGAGCCAGAGTCGATGGAGCCGCAAGCACGCCCATGATTACTTCCTATTTGAAACGTTCCATTTATACACTGCCTGGCCAAAAAAAAAGTCGCCACTAAAAAAAAAAGGTCACACACTCTAATATTTCGTTGGACCGCCTTTAGCTTTCATTACGGCACACATTCACTGAGGCATTGTTTCGATAAGCTTCTGCAACATCACAAAATGTATTTCCATCCAGTGCATACATTTTTCACCAAGATCTTGCATTGATGACGGTCGAGTCTGACTGCTGCACAAGGCCTTCTCCAGCACATCCCAAAGATTCTCAATGGGGTTAAGGACTGGACTCTGTGGTGGCCAATCCATGTGTGAAAATGATGTCTCCTGCTCCCTGAACCACTCTTTCACTATTTGAGCCCGATGAATCCTGGTATTGTCATCTTGGAATATGCCCGTGCCATCAGGGGAAGAAATAAATCCATTGATGGAATAACCTGGTCATTCAGTATATTCAGGTAGTCAGCTGACCTCATTCTTTGAGCACAGACTGTTGCTGAACCTAGACCTGACCAACTGGAGGAAGATTGTACCTGTTTGCTTAGTTAAATCCACGTGGTGACTTTTTTTTTTTTTTTTTTTGGCCAGGTGGAGTATATACAGTTTATCTGTGTAAACCCTCAGTTGTCCAGGTCTGATCCATAGCAAAAGACGAAGTTAAAATCTGTCAACTGGACAAATCGTTGTAGGAGTGAAGATGTTTCACTGCTAATCCAAGCCACTTCTTCAGTTCTGATCAGATTGATGGTGACTGCTGCCTTATATCTATCTATATACAGTTTATAATCTCATTTCAAGCCCAACTATTTGCCATTGGGATTCAAAAATCAAACAAAACTTATTTTCTGATTTCAGCCACATTATTTTGCAAATAGTCGGAAATGTCAGATTAATATTCCACGTTGCATAAGCAATTCAATCTAATCTTGTAAATCAAGTAACACATTTTTGGAAATGAAATCATTCTATTCAAGGCCAGTTATTCATTTGCTTGCAGTCAAATAGTGGACAGTTTTCTGATGCACATAAGTCAAATGCTCTCAATGGGCTCAACAAATGGCTTTGTTTACATAAAAAAGCTTTGCACTTTACACTTACTCTCCGACACCCTCTTGGACATCCGGACACTAAAAGCTTATCCACGAGAAAGACTCAATGCTGCTGATTTATGATAGGCTACTAGAGTCTATATCTTAAACAACATCATTTTGAATCCAACACAACAAGTGAATAAAGAATTGAGAGAGCCTGGCCCAAGTACAAATGGGTGTTTGTTCTGCTGTTATTTCAGCATGTTGGTATATAGGGTGCAATTCAAAATGTTAGATGTGTTTAAATAAGTGTAATCTATGGGTCCACTTTATTTAAGTGAGTTACTGCAGCCCTACACTCCACCCACAGCTCTGAGGTCAGAGGTCAGCTGACCAGCTCCTGCTGCTGTGCCCAAAGCCAGGCTTAAGACCAGAGGTGGCAGAGCCTTTTTTGTGGCAGAGTATAGAACAGCGCCCCCTGTCTGTCAGATCCTCTCAGTCTTTAACGCAGTTTTAGACTAGACCTTTCTCCCTGGCATTTAATACTAGCTCAACAGGACAGATTTAGGCAGCTGAAGAAGTGTTTTAAAATGCTATATATAATACACTTGAATTGAATTTAGCATAAATTGTATATCACCATTACAAAATAGTCGTGTTATACTTTAAAGGTGCATATACATTTCCGTGTAGATGTTATTGGTTTCCCTGGAATGTTCCATAGTATGGCATTACAACTACAATCAGTTTTTCTTCTTTTTTTGCAATGAAACAACACACATTTACATCAAAAACTTGACCAACAGGCATTCTTTCTGTGAGTGGTCTCGCTTCTCCACAGATCTGTCCTGTAACTTGTTCCTGATGCACTCGCTTGTCTCCAGATAGATAGAAATATTTAAGACAATAGTGTTACATTTCCAGGCAAAGCAATATTACCTTCATGGGCACAAGCAGGTGGTGCACAGTCCATCAGAAAAGTTACATAATGTCTTTAAAATACCTTAATTATGGTTGTTGAAAGAAATCGTTTAGTTCTGACTTAATCTTAAAGAAGATATATCAAGCTTGTGTCTTGGATCATTAACAAAGAACCGTGTAGCTGTCGGTGTCTTCTATGGATAGCTGCAGGTCACACTAGCAAGAAGCAGATTTTTTTTTTTCTATTTGTACCAAAATGGCTACACAACACTGCTGAATCCTACACTTATCATTAAGAAAACAAAACTGAAGAATGAAGTAAGTACAAAGCAGTGGCCGTATGCTGGTGGCGGTGAAAAAGGGGATTGATCGGCAATATGGCATCTTGAAAATAATTCAATTTATTTTTGTAAAGCCCAAAATCACAGCAGCAGTCGCCTCTTAGGGCTGAACAGGAGAATCGATTTAACCAACAGAAAGTTAGGAAATCAACAATGAAACTGAAACAGACAAGCAAATTAATCAACAGAAAACAAGCAAATGGGTAACTGTCCCAGAACATCCTCTGTACTTAGACCCTCCTTCTTGACAAGGAGAACCTCGAGGAGAACCACAGTGAAGCAGAGATCCACTCCCATGGACAACAGGCTGCAGATGTGTCCAGGACTAATGCGCACCCATTTGCAGACAGAATAAGCGACTAAAGATTGCTCAAACATGCACGAATCACTCCAAAAACAAAGTTGAGAGGGTAAATGAAAAGGGAAAACCACTACAACATGGTTACACGCTCTGAAAAGTCAATTTTGCAGATTGGGGCCGTTTTCCTTGGCTAAATCCTTGAGTGTCCATTTTGTCATTTTTAGTAATGGTCATGTTAGTCCAAGGAAGACATACTTTGAAAGCCAAACATTTTCAAGTAGCTACTTACAGTGTGTGAATAGTCCCAGAATCATTGAGAAGAAGCATTTAGTATCAAAGATGAATGAATAATGCAATGTTCAAATATGCACCGGGTGAAGGAGGTGCGTGACAGGGTGCGATGGTGCGGTTTTGACAAATGGCCAATGGGAAGGATATTCTTGGCTCGTCAAAATAAAGGGGGGGTCGTGCCGCGAAAGGGGGGAGGGGGGGGTATGGTAATTGGGCCATCTTAACTGTCACTGAAGGCAAATAACCATAGCCATAATCACAGGGAGCACTTTGAGGAGCTTGTATTATATATGCGTGTGCGTGTGTGTGTGTGTGTGTGTGTGTGTGTGTGTGTGTGTGTGTGTGTGTGTGTGTGTGTGTGTGTGTGTGTGTGTGTGTGTGGTCACAGTTTATCAATTACAATTTCTGCTGGATCATCAAAAGGGGCCAAGATGGCTTCTTTGTCCTTACAACATGTCAGAGGGAGAGTGTGACTGTGAATGCAAATGGTACTGAATATGTATGGGCCAAGCACTGGGCCTCACATCTCTGTATATTTATCGAATAGATGTTTCGTTGAACTGCAGTCGTTCTCCCTAAAGAAAACCAAAGAAGGTTTATAATAGAACAAAATGATTGATGATGATTTCACTTGACTTAGACACTAAACAGGACTGTCATGATAAGCTAGTTCTACGTTCAAGTAAAACTGGAACCTTTTTTTTTGGGTCAATATTTATTTGAATGTGTTCCTTATGCTCTACACAATTTTTTGGCTATTGACTTAAAAAGTCCTTTTAGACTCTTTAGGCCATGTCATTACCTCCTCAAAACATACCCGGAGTTGTGTTTTGCTTCATTCACACATTCGAGTAAACCTTTATTATTAATCAGTCTGTATCTCCAAAGCTCAAAATGCTCTGTTCCACCTCGTGATGTCATGAAGCGATAGTTTAAGGTAAGAGCTACCTTTTACATTTTGTTCATTAGAGATGGGCAATTCCAGGTCTTAAGTTATACAAATTATTCTATTGAAGGTGTGTGGAGTGTATAAACACAGTGGAGCACTTGATGTATTACCACATGACATCACAAGGTGGAACAAAGTGCTTTCTGTTTGAGCCTAAATATGCAGGGTTTGTGTGTTAAACGTAACTGCAGGTATGTTTTTGATGAGGAAATAACATTATAACATAGTGCATATAGTTATAACTTCTATGACTCAGTAGAGATGCAAACTGACTACTGTGTGCTACTAAAGTGTGCACTATTTATTCATGGCAGCTCATGATTGTTCAACAATACTGCAGAGTTTCAATAGATTTTTGTGAAGAGGAAAGATACAAAGGCCATTTTCTTCTTTCTTCAAGAAGTGTAGGTATTGGCACTACACTGAATCGATTGCAAGATAGGACTACTGCCTTGGTAGAGGTCTACAGTCTAAGGTGCCCAAACTTTTTTTTTTAATCGAAGGCCACATCTCAAAACATATTCGAATCAATGCAGTTCGGCGCTTTATACACAGCTTTGACAGAGCCGCTGTGTATTAATAAGGCTTGAAACACATTCATTTTAGGTCTGTATCTCACTGCAATGTGATGTTTGAGGATATAGATGTAGAACTAGTTTAATTTGCTGTTAAAAGTACTGCTTATGATCAATTGGGCCAGGTCAGCGGGAGGCCTGAGGTCCAATAAAAACTGGTCTAAGGGCCGCATTTGGCCCCTGGGGAATAGTTTGGACACCCCTGGTCTAAAAAAAGCTTTCATGGACAAACCATGCTCTGTACATAAAAGTGGGCAATGCATCACACTGTTAAAAGCCTTAAATGATCAGGGTGTCACCTAAAAAAAAAAAATTATACATAAATATAAAGTAGTAAACAGCATAATCACGTGACAAGGCAGATACACTGTCCAATCACTTCCAAAATTCCAGCTAACTCACTCTGTTCATGTTCGTGGTCCATTTAACTCCTTATAGTCTTAATAAAACATGTGTTTGTGAAATAGTGTATGTTATTTTGTATATGCTGGAGTCACATCCCTCTTCCTTATTAGTGTATGCCATGTAACATTTGCCACACACCAATACTGTAGAGATACTGTCTGTTGTGTCACACTCCTCCCAGTGGACTCATGATGAACTTAGATGAAATAGTGGTGCCATGGCCTCATGCACCGATCCAATACTGATTTATTACATTGTGACCTTGATCATCAAAATCAAAGGGGGTATTCCCTGATTTACCCTCCATCCCGTGGGGCACATCCTGCAGAGCTGTGCCAAGATTGGATCTATTTTAAAAGTGAATATGAAATCAGGTGGAGAGGTGGCTTTTTTCCAAGGCTTCCTGAAGGTGTCCTCTGGGCTCCATCGAAAACCCAAAAGTCAATCATAAAGGGTTATTTAAAGAACATGTCAGAATACAAAGACTGCTGAACATCCCAGTTATCTACTCCTGCCTGATTTAAAAAGAAAAGAAAAACAGACTTAACACACACACTGCATTGAAATTGGAACTAACTAAACCTGGAATTAAACCTGGACTGGGCCAGGACTAAAGCACAAAAGTAAACAAACAAGGTCTAAACCAGGGGTGTCCAGACTATGGCCCGGGGGCCAAATGCGGCCCTCAGACCAGTTTTTATTAGCCCTGAGGCCTCCTGCTGAACTGGCCCAGTTGATCGTAAGCAGTACTTTTAACAGCAAATTAAACTAGTTCTACCACTATATCCTCAAACATCACACTGCAGTGTGATACAGACCTAAAATGAATGTGTTTCAAGCCTTATTAAAATACAGCAGCTCTGTCAAAGCTGTGTTTAAAGCACCGCACTGCATTGATCACCTGTCTGTGGCCCTCCGCTTCAAATATGTTTAGAGATGTGGCCCTCGATTAAAAAAAAAAGTTTGGGCACCTCTGGTCGGTCTAAACCATAGACCATATATATAAACAGACATAACTAACCTGCTAGCCACCGCGTTCCACATAAAAAGTGAGCATGGGCACACTTCTGGCTCCATCGACTCTTCCCTTTCTACTGAAAAACTGTAGCCCCTCTCTCCATAACTGCTGAAGTCAGGCCATTTTGGTCATAAAATATTTGTATTAATCTATGCTACATGATCCTGGTGTTTTTATTTGGCTATTTTGTCCATATATCAAGATATGAGCATTAATAACAAGACCAATAGGTCCAGTAGGTTCTTTCCCCGAGGTCACTCCCGGTTTAATTGACAGCGTTGCTAAATGCCGCCCCATGCTAAACCAGCGGTGCGGGCGGGAAGGGGCGTTACCTTCAGCAGCCTCACTCTGGATTGGCTCTTTGTTATGGAACTTGGTTTCAAATTGGCCCCTGTAACTGCTAGCATCGACGAGCTTCATTTGGCTGGAGCTGAACGCTGGGGGTCACATTCACTTTGTCCATCTCTTTATTCAGTCTATGGTCTAAACTAACACCAGAACTATTCCAAGTTTACTTATTGACAATAAACACACATAAAAGGACTAAACCAGGGTCTAAAAGGTCAAAAACAGAACTCAACCAGGTTAAACTATAGTGCAGGGTTAAGGTGGGATAATAAAGAATGGAACAATTTGGAAACCAGCTTTAAGCCAGATCTTGATCTTTTAAAAGTGCATTCCCCAGCCAGAACAGGTCTAACGGAGAATATCTGTTTATACCACCAGCTCTGACTACAAAAATTCAATAACCATTGTCTTACAAAATATCCAAATGCAGTAACAACCTCATAAGCACCTACGCCTACATCTTGTGCATCTTTGACCATGCTATTCCAATTCAAATGATTTTCTTAGCGCGTTCTTCATCTCCTTGTTATTGTTTCATAATCATGTTTCAAGGATGTGTGCGAGTGTGCCTATTGACAATTTTGTGCAAATGCTGATGGGGAAATCTATTATCCTTGAGCCCGAGATGGAACTTGCATTTATTTGGTGGGCCTGCTGACTGGAAAGAAAAGCAGCAATTGGGATTCACATTGTGTTTTGTGTGTCACCATTTGATCATGTTTTGCAAAAATAAAGCCGGCTAAAAACGCAACCTGCAGCGACTGGTGCGTAAATTGGAAATGATTGTATTGGTTGAGAATAAGTAAAAGTGAAATAAATGCAGCACGACCTTTGTAGAAATTCACCAGCATGTGAGGCAATCGGTTTTATAACATAGCGATTGAGCAGACAGTAATATGACACAAAATAGGCCATTTTCTCTGCGTAATGTGTTAAACTTGTTGTTACAAGTTCAATTTGGGGCCGCTACATGAACCAATGGCGTGCTGCATAAACAGATGTGGCCTTGCCTTTACTATGTGTGAAATAAATAGCTCCTCAAGTAGAAATGTTATTGAACTACACATTGCATATTCTACACCACTGTCTGTGGGGATACAAACAACAACAACAGATTACTACCCATGAGTTTCACAATGATGGATGGTTGCCATGGCGATTGACAGTGAAGCTGTGAGTAGAATCTGCAATCAGGGACTTTTTAAATGGCATTAAAGGTCCTTTAAGACACGAAATGTATTTTTGTGAGCTTTAAGCCATGTTATAATGCTGTTAACTCATCAAAAATATACCCGGAGTTGTGTTTTGTTCCATTCACACATGTTTGAGTGACCCTTTATTATTAGTCTGTCTTCATCTCCAACATCTACATCTAGTTTTCAAGTTAACAGCTCCTTTTACCTTTAGTTCAGTAGAGATGGGCAATTCCAGGGCTGAAATCATCCAAATGATTCTAATGAAGTTGCATGGACACAGTGGAGCACTTCCTGTATTACCACATGACATCACAAGGTGGAACGGAGTGTTTTCGGTTTGAGAGAAGAACCTAAATATACAGGGTTTGTGTGTTAAACATGTGTGAATGAAGCAAAATGCAACTCCAGGAATGTTTTTGACTATAACATAGATACGAAAATGCCGTAATATGGGCGCTTTAAGTTTACTAAATCAGTTTGGAATGTGGACCTAAATATTTCCCGATCAAGAATTTTCAAATACTCAAATGAACACAATAACCCTGGTCTACAATGAACCCTAAGCGCTGTCTGAGTCTTCAATGTTCTTGCTCCCAACAATCATCACGAGGCCTTGCATTAGACGCTGGAAACACATTTTCAGATGAAGATGACCATTACGTTTTATAAATATTAGATCAATACCCACAACAGCTGTCTATATAGCTTAAAACATGAATAAATAAATAAAAAAGAAAAGAAAGGAAATATAGCCGGAGGGTTCAGATCATCTCTAGACGTCAGTATATGAATTATAGATTGAGGACTTGTGAAGAGATCAGAATTTACACTGGCATTTCTACACATTTGAAAGGCACACACACAAAAACACCAGCGTGTCAATAATACATATGAATCATGCCATATTCCCAGAGCAGCAGCAGATAACCGCAGGATCATTATCTTTCTTATCATTTATTCCAAGAAAAGCATAAAATAAGCAATAAGCAAGTCAAAGAATCATCATTGTATTATGGCTCTCAATGTATGCAGAAAATCTTCAAGGTAATTTCTGACATAGTTATCACATATGACTAACAAATCCATTATTCATCCATGGAAATACATTTGATTCATCTTTTTTAAATAGCTCAATGTTTTCTCAAAAGGCAGCCCTGGTGTAGAAATAAAATATGCAAACATACCAACTGTGGTGTGTTTAGGCAAGTACTCCCCATATAGGAAACCACAGCAGTGAATCTGATATAACCTCTGCCATGGGGAACAGACTGCTTTATTTGTGGCCATCCTATGTATATGCATGAGTAATTTCACGAGGTATCCCAGCATGCTTCACTGACAGGAGCGTCGCAAGGGAGAAGACCCCACTGTCGACACGGGTATTCTCCCCTGAATGTGTTATGGTACATATGAAGTGTGGACGTGCAGAGAATTAGCTCCCAGTTTATTGTCTTACAGGCTCAGCGTTAGGGTGATGGTCAGGGGTCGTGTGTTCTGACTATACGGTTGGAGGGATTATTCCCAGTACCAATGTGTCTAATGAGCACAGGGGAACTGTCAGGGACTTGTAGGCCTTCACAGAAGACCAAAATATTTCAGCATTTAAATGTTACATTTTAATATTACAACTATTATTAAATTGCACTTAATATATTCATAAAAGTGTAATGTTAAGGTTATAATTCTATGAAATATTTCAGAAATAAGAAGGAATGATGTCCTGCCTTCAGCGTCCAATCAGCTTTGGTTTAGTCCTGCCCACGCCTTCTCGCAGGCCTGTGCTGCTCTTGTGTAATGATCGAGTGGCCACCAGTTGGCTACTTACCTTGCTTATTGACGGTTTCACTTTTGGAGTTTAAGAAATAATGAGAAGATGGTTCTGTGTATGTTTACACAGAGTATGTGTATGTAGTAACACTGTGTATGTAGTAACACTGTGGGGCATATTATAAAGCCATGTCATCTATGTGCAGTCATTAGGGCTAGAGCTATTAAGAAAACATAAAGGACAAACATGTGTCATTATTGTGTTCAGTTGTTGATGTGCTGTTAGTTCTGATCCTGCGTGTGAGCTTGTGTGGTTGTATTGATCGTCTGATGGTTTGTGATCGGGAAGTGTGTGGAGACTAGTGCCATGTTTCACTCTTATCTGTCATGCTCCACTCTTCTGTCGTGCTCATGTTTTTATAATAAGCACTAAGATTATCAATGCAGTTTAACTTGTGGGCAATGTCACAGTAGACAATAGTGATTGTGGATATTCGGTGTGGCTCATGTTCCACTCATGTGTAAAACTGGGTGTTTCTTGTATCTGCAGCGAGCCCTGCCTCAAGTGTACCTCTGCAGGCAGGTCAGGATCCCACTGATCTCCCACTGACGTCCATTAATTTTAGTGGTTTTAAATACGGCCCATTCCTTTGACATGGCTGCTTTGTTATTGCTTGATATCAGGGGTGTGTGTGGGGGACAGGAGTGCTTCATGCTACTTTTGTCAACAGTGAGTCAGTGGGCTTCATCAGTTGATGACGACCATTGCGAAAAGAATAGGCCCTATTATTAGGGGCTTTGGCCTGATAATATTCCAATGTGAAATAAATGTTTTCTTTTTTATATAATGAACTATACATTTTTAGAAAGCACTCACATTCCTATGTCGTGGTGCGTGTCCCTGGTCACTGACGGGCACTTCACTTCCCATCAGTGCACTTAAGTGCACTTAACATACAAATAGGCCCTTTGCCAGCTTCTGGCGCTCGGGCCTAATTAAGACGATGAAATGTTTAGTGCATTTTCTAAACTTTGTAGAAAAAAATCAGCACATAAACAAGAGTAAAAAATTTATTTGTATTCATCGTATTCATACAATACCATACTGTGGAAATTTCCAGAGAATGCAGTGCCATCTCTATGGAGACAAGGAGGAGATGTACTGATCACAAGAAATGTTACGCAGTGCACCTTTAAGTAGTACACTGTTTTTTAGTTCAAAGAAGTCTCCAGCTTTATCCACCCTAACACTTTCTGAGTCAGTCTTTGAAAAGGTCCTCTCTTCTGTAGCCTTCTTGGGCTCAGTCTTGTGATGTTCCAGTAGCTCTCACCTTTTGCCTTCTCAAATATTCCCAAAGATGTTTCAATGTGGCTGAAGTCTGGCACTGCGCAGGGAGAGCAGGCGTGTGAGCACTTCAAATGGAGCCGTGGAGGTGTGGGAGTGCGCTCAAGGCCATTGTCCCAACACTGAATGAATCCTCTCCCTCATGCCGCTATAATGCACAGAGCTCGGGGTTTAACCAACACTCAGAGAAGTCTTCAGAGTTTGTGAGAGTCACCAACCAAAAAGCACAACATCCATCTACCTTCATCACTGCTGTAGCTCCTGGGGTTTGAACGAACACAGGACTAGGACATTTTGATGGCCATATTATTGGAACATTTCAGTTGTTGTAGGTTAAACACTGGGATCAATCAATATAAAAAATAATGTTTTGGACATTTCTATTTTTTTATTTATTTCTTTATTTTCAGTGCAAGAACGAAAAGGAGTGTTCCAAGTGTTCTGAGGCTCAATAACCTGTGAAGCTTAACACCCCCCGTTGAGAAATAAATTTCTCATTCATTTTTCCGGTAGACGTTGCGGAAATAAAACTAGATTAAAAGTTTGAAAGCTTGCTCAGGCGTAATCAGCTATGTGGTAACTAATGACCGCTAGAATTTTATTTATATTCTGTTTCTGAACGTTATAAACCTCCAAGTTATTAAAGCATTTTTCTGAATCTTGGGTTCTAAGTTTGCTTTTTGGACTTAAAACAACCTCGTTATGGAGATTAGTTAGGACGTCGCTGGTTAGTCTCTGCGATGCCTTTGAACTTTTAAACACTAAAATTTTTCCAAAAGTCTATGGGAAAAATGAATGAAAAACTATCAGAACCAGAGCAAAAGGTCACTGTTGAGCTCCATTCAACATTCAACATTTCCTGTTGTTTATCAATGATGCGCAGAAAAGTTCCATTGTTTTAAGTTTCTCTCCCATAGAAAATGTCTGACAGTGATCCAAATCTAAGCAGAAAGTAAATTACAAAAGTTTACTAGCAAACATCAGACACTATTTGTGAGTCACAGATACGTGCTGCAAAGGAAAGTTGACTACCACGTTAAATTCCCCATTCCCCCGACCCCTCAGGCACGTGCCTCTGCGTGTTTGCACATGCTCTGCTTTGCTCCTTGCTCTTTCATATTACATGCTCTGTCTTGAGGTACTGGAAAGGGCAGCTTCAGCCATTACACCTCTCTACAGTGTGTCTGTTACAGTGTGTATCTCCGTATAAAGCATTTGTGCAAATCCTTTTTACAAGGTGTACTTCCGAGCACAGCCAGATCAAAGCCAGTTCTCATCACATAAAGCACAGTCGCAGTGGGGAGGAATCGCTGGATTTTACCTCTCGGCTTCTCACTGCAGGGGGCACTGGCGAGGGGTAGAAGAGTGTTTAAGGACATAGGCCAAACTCTCAGCACTTGTGAGCTTCAGGTAAGAAGTTTTACCAGTTCTACCATGCGCTAAATGATATTGACAGTTGTAAGTGTCTGAAGAAACTGAAAAGTGCATCATGTATTTTTAAATTATAAAACAGAGACATAAATATTAATGTATCTGTTGTTTGTGTGTACAATGGTCCCTCGCTGCATTGTGGTTCAGCTTTCGCGGTCTCGCCATTTCTTTTTGTGCAATTTTTTTTTACAGCATATAAACGTGTATTGTGTTCTGCGTCCTGATTGGCTAAGGGACTGTAGACCATTGTCCATGAATCTCCTCCATACTGTGTCTTCTGTTGTCAGGATTTGGGGTTTTTTTTGTTGTGTGTTTTGCACTTTTTTCTCCTCCTCCCTCCTGTATCTGAGCCTGGAGCTGGGCGGAAATTTGGGCTCCTCCCGTGCACACCTAATCTGCAATCAGCTGCACCTGGGGGGGATAACGGGAGCCAGGGTCTAACACTCAAGGCCAGATCGTCTTGTCATCTTCATGTCATGCTTCGGTGTACTTGCTCGTCTATTCACCGTGATTCCACTCCTCCGTCTCCGACCTGCTCTCCATGCCCGGTATGAATTTCCCCGGCCTTTGATCCTGCGACCCACGACACGCTCCAGGACTACTGCCTACAACACCACTCCCAACTGTCTGTTATGATTACCTTTATTTAATTTAACCTATATCTACAAATAAACTCTGTTCTGTTTCCTCGAGTCTTGTCTCTTTGGTCCCCAACACTGTGACTCTGAAGTTCCGTATGTTTGCACACTTTCCCACAATGTCGATGAAACGTTCTGCACCGACAAATTTCAGAAACGCTTTGGACTTAAGTGTTTCTGTGCACGGAGAGGCCGCCTCTGCAGATACAGCTGGAGCAGAGGCACGTGAACCTCATATTTAGAGCGATCATCGAGGAACAGGGATATGATATATGAAGGTTTGAACTTTGAGACTGTTTAAACAAGAGAGAAATGTGAGAAAATGTTAATGCCTGTCTGAGAAAAGTGTAAAAAGTGTGTGGTGAGGGGTTTTACAGCCGCAAAACATATAATTGTACAAAATAAAGCTGACTACTTAGCGAATTTCACCTATTGTTCGTAAATTTTTCAGAGAGAGATAAGCCCACTAAATTTTTTTTTTTTACAATGAAATTCAGATTAATACATTTACCCACCACCAAAAAAAGTTCCATACATCAACTTTAGCTTGACTTTTTCCAATAACTGAGCAGCCCATTTCCAATATCTCATTTTGTGCTTAAACTGGAACAATTGTGTCTTCACGTTAAGTGGGGCTCATTATGACATACTCGTGCTACTGTCACCAGAGCAGCCCAAAAGAGCCGTGTCACCCCGGACCGCTCTCATTAAAGCACATTAGTACTCCTGTCCCAAGGGAGGAATAGTCCGACCCACTTTAGCTCTCAACCAGCAGTTTAGAAATCAGAGTGGAGTGTGTGCCAGGACTGATCAACCACACCGAGAATCAAGGCAGTGGAACATTTTCTCTCTTTCTAAGCTTTTATTTCACAATATATAGTGACAATTATGGGTGGGTGATATATTTGGGGATTACTGCGCTGATGATATTCAATATTATGGCAATCTATCAGAAATACGCCAAACGTGCCTGCAAATGTCTGGGAGGAGATTGAGAAGTACTGCATAAAAAAATAAAGGCAAAATGAATCGCTCAAGGGAAGAAATATCACCTTGTACTCTTGTTTAGAAGCTTTCATAGCTCATTTATGGCCTTTAAAAAAAATTAAAAATCAGTGCACAAAATAATGGTGTTGACATTTATATTAATTTGTCTAATCATAACTATTGTACACTTGTGGTCCATTTTTAACATTGTGGTTGCTAGGTAACTGTTATGGAATTACTTGCTTATGTCCAACTAGGAAGTTAAATTATAAACCAACTATTCACCCAAAAGGGAAAAGCAGAAATGAAAAATAAAATGCAAAAATGTTTAGTAAAATCTTAAATATAATCATGTTGATTATTTTTTGTGAAATAAATGGGCTATCCTGCTGTATGCAATTTAAATCGTGTCAGTAACGCAGTTTTCCAATGCAGAATTCAGTTGCTTTAGGTGAATATTGTGAGTTAAAATGCGCAAATTCCAACTATGATCTATAGGTGTTGTAGAGTATTACTATGTAGCAGGCTCAAGCAGTATGTGTTCTTTAAAATTTGCATATTTCCAAACCAACAATTGCAATATTATCACTTCAGTCACACATAACATGACTTGCCTTGTGCCTTGTAATGTGTAGCTGGTGGACGATACAACGCAGACACTATATGAATCTTGAAAATGCTCCAACCAATTTACATGATATTGCATTTATTTACGTTGCAGTTATTGTATTACAGTGTACACTATAGATGCTGAAGTGCTTGGATAAAAACACATTTTTTGCCAGACTTCAGTGTTCTCGTTTTTTAAAACCCTTTTTACTTTAGTTAGCCTCTACTTTTCTCCCACAGAGTCTCACACCTTCTTCTCTCATTTATCACTGTGTCATTCTCCTATAGAAGATGTAGTTAACGAACAGAGGACTGCAATCAGCTCCAGTTCAGCCCCGGGTCACTTGGCTCATATACTGTATACGGTGCCCATAGACCACTGTGTATGCACGTGTGATTTTGTCCATATTAGAGCCCTGATTGAAGCCTAGTGCGCTACTCCCCACCAGCTATCTATCAACTCTGAGTTCCATTACAGTGCACTGAAGATTGGATGGCACATGATCTGCATATTGCTGAAATATTACAACTCTCCTCCCATGGAAAGCTGTTCAATAATCAAAAGATGACTCAGATTTATCAAAGTGGCACAAACCAAGCATTTCCAACCCTGTAGGAGGAAATGTCTCATCTGCTGAACTATGAGCACCCACTTATACCACTGACATGCAGCCTGTGATAAACATGTAATATCTTATACAATGGCTTAAACCAAAGTTTTTACTTCAGTCGCTTGCTGCAGTCTTGCAAGGGATCTTCTAGTTCTGGTGCCACACAAACCACAACAGGTTGTTGTTGAAGTTATAGCTGCACTATATCACTTTTTTGGTGCAGGCTCCACCACCTGCCTGTCTCTATGGATACGTTATTGCCTTTCCCGCAAAGTTCCACAGTATGGCCAATATGCGCTATTGGCCCCATCCGACCAATACCAATCCATCACACAGAAAAACACCACTTTCATACAGCAAGGTGGATGAAGTGCTTTGCCTAAGGACACAACAACAGAACTCGGTCTGAGTGGGAATCAATCAAAAACACTTTTTGGGTTAGGAGACCACTGTTCTAACCTCTGAGCCACTGTTGCCCCAGATGAGTTACAGGTCAGATGTGTGGAGAGGCGACCCCCCCTCACTGTGAACGTTTTTGCAGCAATAAAAAGGCCTGTAATTGAATAAATGCAAAATAGATATGTCTAATGTTATACTGTGAAACATTCCAGGCAGACGAGTAGGTGGGGGACCCTCCACAAGAAAAGATAAAGGACATAGTGTACCTTCAAATAAGATCAAATCAATTACTCTATTCACTGCATATTTGGTTCATGGTGCAGCCAATCACTTGCACGACAATGGTACAGCAAACAAATTCAAACACCCCCACCAGCAGCTGACAACAAAGTGGGCACTCATCTGTAATTCAAACCAGAACTCAGTCCAGCCTGATGAATCATGTCCTTGTATGAGCATTGTGACCTTAAAATACTCCATATCTTTTGTGTTATTCTTCCTGGGTATTGAATCATGATGCTCTATAATTGGATGCACTCTTGATGAGCCAAAATGACTAAAACCTGTTATGGATGTGCGTGAGTGCATGGTCAGGGGACAAAAACAATTTTCTTTCAATTTGCAATAGTTCAAGACAATGTTTCCAATGCCTAAAATCTACAGCAGTTGACCAGCACCTTGTATTGACCATATAATCTTGCAGAAATTTAGTTTTTGCTCAAATAGTGGCAACATAGCTCACTTTAACACCAAGCCTATTGACGCTCCAAACTCAAACTAGAACATGGACACTGCGAAAAGGTCTTCAAAAGTTTAAATCAATGCCACACTTTTTGTTTCCCTGTTGTGTCCTTGTGCCCGACAGCTTGGTCTTTCTTTACACAGCCCAAAACCCACTTCGGTCACGTGTCAGAGCAGAGGTCCTCCCGTTGGCGAAGATAAAAAGAAGGAGGAGAGAAAGGTCACTCGTCAAATACAGAACTATAATTTACTGGTAATGGCTGGACCGTGAAGTGAACAAGATGAAAGAAATAGAAATCCTATAATTGGTTTTAGGATTATTGAGATTTTGAAAAAAAAAACGAGGTGACCCAACATTAATATTTATTTAGTTATTCATATACGATCGAGCGAGTAGACGGAAAGACGAATGTCATTTATCAGAGCTGAGGTGCTGACAGCTTCCTCACATTTTCCGTTCTCTGTGCAAAGATGAATATTAATGAAACACTTTTATGGTACTATAGACGAGGCATATGGCACCTTTGAAATACTGTGAGAATCTTGTGACAATATCAATATAAAAGCGAAACCACAATGTATCGTTTCAGCAAAGGTAGAGAGCTTTACATGTCGGGGGAAAAAAAAAAAAAAAAAAAACGTGTTCATTTTAAATGGTTTGGAGTTGTCCACAGTTACTCCTCCTGCATCCAGAGCATCCTTTAGACAGCTTTCAACTAACAACTAGCATGCTAACACCCACTTCCTGATCTTTATCGGACAGTCAAATGGTTTATAATTAGATGCGGACACGACACAGCGGGATTAGTTTTTGCAAAATAACACTGTTTGCTTTGGTTTTATCCACAGTGAGCACTTAGCATTCAGCAATTTGACATTTATCTAACATCTAAACACACTGACACAGGATGACCTTCAGAATCAAACACTAGATTTTGTATGACTTTGGAACTGATAAAAAAACTACACTGGTTCACATTGCAGACATAAGAATCGTATACATCTATAAAAACTATTGTGGGACAAAAGAAGAGTTCATAACATGTAAAGAAATGTAAAGATTTCAGTGATACGACTGTGGACTAAATGCAGCTGTGGAGTCCGTGAAGAACAAGGGGATTCTTGACAGTTGCTGAGATAATGCCCTTATGAGTTAGTTGTGATAGTCCACTTTCACCTTTCAACAAGGATTCTTGCTGAAAGGAGAATCATTTTAATAGTTTGATTCAACTTTCAGGGTCACTACTTTTTTGTTATTGCTTGTAGTGATTCAGCACAAAACAAGTAGAGCAGTGTGGGACACGCCTTGGTGAGAAAATGAAGTGAACTTTCAATGAAATGCTAAACGGGCACTTTGAGGGGTAAATGCTTCATTATGTCTCACAAAGACAGAAAAGGCTCTTACCAGTTGTCCTTACATTAAAACTGTATTTACAGAAAGCTCATCACAATCCTCAGATAAAGGCATCCATTTGACATTTGGTAAGTTGGAAAAACAGTATGAGAAAATGTACAGAGTGTAAGCAGTACTTCGAATGCAAGTGCATAGTTGCTTAATATTACCATCAATCTCTTGACAACTTTTAAGCTGCTTAAAACTTCATAAGCCAGCTCTACCTTAGCCAAGCAAGTTAGCCAGCTGAAAAGTGTTGGAGTGGATACATAACACATACATACTCATTACAGTATAAGACTTGAGAGCAATGCTTTTACTGTCATAGCAGATTCCTCTGCACTCTTATCTTAATTTACATGCTCTCAACCGAGATGTTGATACAATTCATTTTTCATACCTGTCGAAATAGATATGATTCAGTGACAAATCACCACATTTGAGCATTATCAATGTGCAACAATAACAGATTCACTGTTCTTGAGCTCATTTGCTAAAAACAATCTGCTGTAGGCTTACCACATAATGTGGGGAACATTACATTACATTACTTTCATAAAGACAAATGTGTGCATAGTAATGTGTTGGACTCATGCACTAGTCCTAGGCACATGTGATGATGAATGTAGAGCCATTGTCTGTGTTGTGTATTATTACATTAATGTGAATAGATTTGTAGAATGTGTTTTCTTATTCTCACTGAGTTCTTTGGTAGCTCCAGTAGCTGAAGCAGCTGAAGTGCTGAAGTTACTGTTTGTACTCACTTGCATCACTCCTAAAGTTGTGATATATTTAAATAGATATGAATATTGGCACTGCTCTTGCTTTGGCTCAACTGAAGTTAGAAGTTAAGTTAGTGTCTCTTTGCACCTTAGAACTAAGCCGTGACTTTAAATGCCACATTCCCTCGGATCAAATAAAACTGTTTGCATTTTAACAACACGTGGGACTCATAATGTTCTAATGATACCAAGCTAATTAGAAAGCTGTACAGCAATATGATATCTAAGTCTAAGTGATATATATTTTATTACTTGCCTACACTTTCCAAGATACTACTGTTGTAAAGAGTTTTGTTGCCTGGGCCTGGCTGAGGATGCACCAAGGGGCCTATAGCTTCAAATGAATAAATAAGCTCCTCAATGGGGATGTAAAGGAAGAAGTGGAATGAGTGTCTAATGGATTTGAAGTTAACACGGCAGAACATAACAGCGATGACTGATAAGGTGTGGGGCTCCAAAGGGCCCTAACTATTAGCTGTTACTTCAAACCACAGTCTACTGCATGACTCACTTTGTACTCTTCCTTTTCTTCTCTTCTTCTTACTGTTAAAGCCATCGCCATGACAACAGGGGTGACTCTAGAGGTTCTCAGAACATTTAGTTTGATGGTTAACCTTTGGAAATGAGCGCAGTGTCCACCCAACTAACTCCCTTAGCAAACCAACATTGTAAACCAAGAGGGCTATAGGAGTGGGAACACGTGAGAACTACTCTGTCTTAACATATGACACATTTTTCCCCTTCTTTATTTATTTAATGCAAGACCGACCAACATAGTGACAATACATACACAGTAGTGACAAGTGATGACATAAGACATACCAAGACATACAAGACATATCAAGACAAAATATGGTTTGTAGACATTACAGTTCTTTACAATTGTATGTGACAAGTCTGTGTTGTGTATGTGTGTGTTAAATCTGTGTGTGTGATATTTCCGTTATATTGGAGAGGATAAAGTGGAAACAGCATAGGAGAGTGCCAGTACTAGTAATTCGTAAATGAGAAAAGAAGGTATAGAGAGTATAGATGGGTAAAAAAAAAAACTATAATAAATAATAATAATAATAATAATAATAATAATAATAAAATAAAATAAAATAAAATAAAATAAAATAAAATAAAATAAAAAAAAAAAATAAAATAAAATAAAATAAATAAAATAAAATAAAAATAAAATAAAATAAAATAAAAAAATAAAATATAAAATAAAAAATAAAAATAAAATAAAATAAAATAAAAAAATAACATAAATAAAATATAAATAAATATAAAAATAAAAAAATAAAATAAAATAAAATAAAATAAATAATGCAATACAATAATGAAATTGTAATAAAATAAATTATAATAATAGTCAATCAGCCCAAGGTAGTCTATACTGCTTCTTTTCAATCAGTCCTTGTTAGATTGTTAACCAGTCAAAAGTAACACTCATGCCCTATATCTGAAATACCCTGTTTGCATTTCTGAAATTCTGAACCTGCATTTATCCCTGTTTGTGTTACCCGTTCCTGAGTTTATTTCCCCAGCCTGTTTCCCTTATTGAATCCCCAAGTGGAAGAGATTTTTGTTTATATTAAATAAGACATTATTCCTCAGTTGTTTATTGTCTGATTTACCATATTACCACATATATATTAAAGGACACTTTCTGTTATATTTATCAAGACATTTGACTGCAGTCTTTGTGTTGCATTTGAGTCCTGTTCACCTGCTTGATAGGTGCACCACCCGCCCCACTGGAGCAACCCTCCGACTTGCTCAGGAACATATTACACATTTGAAGAATTGTTTTGTTCAAGGCAGTTAAAATCGAGCGTAGAAGAAGCTTGATCATTAAATGAAATGGAACACCGTGGTTGACACTAATTGCACTCTTTAAAGGCTTTAGGTTGCTTAGTTAACCAACATTTGCATTAGTTGACTGCTCACTGCACTGGGATTATCAACGGTTATCTGGGTACCAACAGAAGGCATTTACTGAGTTGCCTGGTAAGTCCAGAACAGACTGATATCCCTCTGTAGTGGTTATACATGGGGATATCATTCTGGACAACACTCCCTCTTTTGCACCTCAAGCACGACACAAACACAGCCATGCAATTAGGTTCATTTATATCAGTGACAAAGGAGCTCATTGGTCAACTATCCTTTTGAACAAAATTAAATTTCTCTCACCTCAGGCTAAAAGGTTTCACAGTTTTCCTCATTGATTCTTCAAAAATCCACAATATTTTTCAGTCCTCTGTGACATTCTGTTTCCTTCTTTTTTTTTTTCTGTCATAAGCAGCCATGTTTGTTTTAATACTGACGGACCATGCATGTCCCTGATTGGCTAATCCACTTGTCAATCATGTCCATCTGAACTCGAGGAGTATCGAACAATGACTCACATCTTCATTAAGTGGCCAAATGATGAAGTGTGTATCTGGATCCCAGGTAATGCATTAAGTTTAGCTGCATGTTTGGGAGTCCGCACTTCAGTCTGGGTGATGCATGGTCGTATTGTAGAGATGCTTTTGTCAGTAGCATGCCAGTCCTCCTTAACCAACTAATCAATGCACAGGAGCATGTCTTTAGTCAGCTACAGCGCTACCCTCTTTGAACTCCAAAACCAAGTCTCCATAGAGTCAATGAGGGCTGATTACAACTAGAAATACAAGCTGAACCATTGTAATTAGAAATGTCTATATTCATTTTTACTGGTCCTAGAAGACAGCAATCATTTATCTTTGCATATAAATCTATTTTATGCTATTTAAATATTTAGATTTACTAATTAGCTCTTATCTCATTTCAAAGGAGTGTATCAGAGCAGAAATATATTACCACTATTGTTGGCTTGGGATGCTGTTTTTGTTTGTCTGCTATTGGTTTTGCATTGTAAGATCCCAATCCATTGTGTGTGGATGGAGAATAATACTATGCACACATCTTCTGAATCCATTTGTTTTCAATACGGCGACCTTCTGTCCAGCAAAAAGCAATGATGTATCAGTCATGAATATAAACATGACGAGGAATAAAGAAACTGAAATGAATATGAGGATATGAGCAGTAGAGAGCTGCTAAAATGATAAGGCCAAGACAAAGGAGGTGGAAGGAAACTAAATTAGTAATTTGACCGTTCCAATAACCCCTGTCTTTGCTCTGTTTGTACACGGCCTGAAAGTGAGAAAAGATGTTTCTGGTAACAGAAGACAATTAGTTGCATCATAGGCTGAGATTGGTATCAGATCACTGGCAGATGGATATGTTCAGACCTGTTTTTTGGGGGTTTTTTTTCCATTGCTTTTGTGACTTACCTGTAAAAAAAACAAAAAAAACAAAAAAAAAAAAAAAAAGCCATGTGCAAAAAAAAACAACCCAAAAAAACAACAGAAGCAGGGATAACACCAACCGTGGTCACTAGAGGCTGGTTTAAAAATATACATAAGCAGTAAAGCTTACAAAATTTTAAGCCAAATTCTATTCACATCAAAACAAATTAGGATGAGTGTCTGATCTGGTGCAGTACATACAATACTATTTGTTATTGGCTAAATCGGAACCAATATTACAGGGCAAAACAAAACAGTGAGAACAAATGTGCATCAGCCAAGAGACAACCAAATTGTGGATATGATATGCTAGCTTCACAAAGCGATAATGGAAATGTTGTACTGAACAAATGACTACGCTGCCAAGGTGGTTAACAGTTGTGAATGAATTCCAGGCACCGGCAACATCCAGAACAGAAACTAGATGACGAGAAAGCACGTCATATTGTAAATGACTGGCATTTTTGGGCAAATTTGTTCACACAAAAGAGGAATTTTTGACCAAATAAAATGATGACACAGGCAAACTAAGAATAAACAAGAATAAATAGTCCTCAAATGACATAACAGCAAAATCAAAGTGGCCCTTATACCCATAAATGTGAACTCAACGCATCATTTTGTCATGTTGTTTACAGAATTTCAGAGTCCAAAAGTGGCAGAGTGTACAGTGTTTGACATTAATGAGAGGATATAGGACGGATGCAGCCCAGCCACTTGAGTGTGATTATAGCAGACACATAATGAGCAGCAGGCCTCAGCTGCAGAGGCAGGTGTCCAGGACGAGCTAGCGTGTTAGCGGGTGCACGAGGACCACGCGGTGCACAGGTAACAATAAACAAAACACACTCAAACTAATGGACGGATCGAGCTAGACAGAGATGGAGGCAGGGTTGTGTTGTCGTGTCGGGGGATTGTGGCCCCTAGGCTTACAATGGGAAAATAATTGCACAGTTCAGCGCCACTGACAATACCCAGAGCATTTTGGAGCCCATTTCAATAAGCTATTAGAGGCAGGCACCTGGGACGAGAATATTATCAGTAATATGTCAAAAAAGCAACATGCATGGCGACGGCAAAATACACAAGCAACTGCGTGGTGTTTTTGTCCCTAGTCCTGAATAGTCATTATTTCTTTATTAGTTTTTGATTGCAGCCTCATTAGTAGACATTTGACGATGAAGCATGTCTTATTGTTTCAAAATTCCACTCCAGTTCTGCAGTTATTGCGTGAACTGCTGGTCTTCTATCTATAGCTAGACTGCCGGAAAAAATAGTGTTTTTTCCCTTTATGCACAGAGTATAACTACAGGTCAGTCCAAGCATTATGCATGCAAGTGATAAGTGAGTTTAAAGTTCAAAATGGAGTTTAGCCAATGTCTGAACAATGTTGTACTTAACTTTAACTTGGTCTGTGTACCACTAACATATAACCACAACTCTCAAACCCTCATATTATGTAATAAGATAGTTTTAAGGTTACACCGCTGTACATTATACCCTGCTTCATGGAGAAAGTACAATGACTTAAGAGTGGTGTAAAAGAAAGTCTGACTCAACAACATAATGACTTCCCTCAACACATATAGCCTTTGTAGACCTGTCCACATTATTATTCATTATTTGTGTCTATTGTGGTCGCAGCTAGTCATCCTGGGGTCCATTACTTAAAAATACAATCAAATATACATATAATTATAAAACAGCTGGACCTGTAAATACAATTTAAATTACAAAAAAGCACTTTAAAAGACATGCAACATCCCTTGCAAACAAGATAAAGTCTTACTCTTTTTTAAAACAAATTTTAAAACATCTGATATTGTTAGCTTTAATAGCAGAGGGTAGCCTATTCAAATGAATAGCACCCCTGTACAACATTGGTCTCTGCATTGCACAAGTTCTAGGCTCAGGAACAATCATGTCATTCTTTGTTGCTGTCATAAAGTAGTCGTTTTTTGTAATAACAGACACAGTCCTCCCCCCTTTTTTTCATTATCTTGTAACTGTGACCTGACCAGTTCAGTTGTTCATGTATAGTTATTTTGGTGCAAAAGATCTAACTCATGTGGTTGTTCCAAAGGAAGGCCTTTCAAAGTGAGCAGCAAAGGCTCTACATTTCTTAATGTAACATTAGAACCAAGAATTATACTTTTGGTTTTACTACTATTTAAAACAAGGTTATTGTCATCTACTCATTTTGATACATGATCCAGTTCATTTTGCAGTGACCTCTTTAGATTACTCAGGCTTTCTGTTGAATAGAATAATGTAGAGTCAGTGTACATTGTTATAGAGTACTATTTAAACCTAGTGGGAGAACGTTTGTAAAGATATAATCCTCTAGTTGTAGAAAAACTACTATTAAAATACACAGACTGAGATCTGTTAGTTAGGTAACTCTCCACCCATGTAATTGCACATTTAAAAAAAGCATATGCAGATAATGTTTTTAACAGTAAACCATGATCAATAACAACAGGAGCCCATTCCACTTGGTGTTACTCACCACTACAACACTACAGCAAAGGCAAAAATTTAGTTGATGTGAGTGAAATTAAATCAGGAAAGAAGACATTGCGGGTAATTACAAAGTGATTGAGTTCATCTGCGCTTCCATCTGTTTTTATTTTTGGATCTGTGGCACAGCAGATTAAGACCTATTCTGTTTATGTATCTGTTGATACGTACAAGTCTTTACAAAGGGCAGGCTGGTACGACTACCTCCTCAGGACAGGGAGCACTCAACAAAGGACTTACTGTATGTTAAATGTGGGGACAGTATGATGGATGTGATGGACCTTGAGGCCACCGTACAGTAGAGAAAGATGTACAGAAAAACAATAGAACACAGACATTCAAGTGAGTTGAATGTCTGTGGTTCATCTATAGCCTGATAGAAACAAGAAATATATGTTTTTGTTTTGTTATTGTATATCATTTGTTGACATTTTTTCCTCTTCTTTTCCTCCTCTTTTCCTCTTCGGCAGCTGTGGGGGTTTGGTGGTTGGCTGGAGGGGCATGTGGGATTGTTTTAAAGGATGGTAAAGCATTTTGTGTTTCTTCTTTTTGTATATATAGTGGTTTATAGATAACATTTGTTTGAATTATTATATTAGTATTAAATCAGGTAATATTGTGTATTTGCTGTTTCTAATAGCATGTAGGCCTATAAATAGCATTTTTAAAGTTAAATTTGAGTGTGTTGTATTAAATTTTAATGCAGACACTTTTTCCATCACTCTGAAACCCATGTAGAAGTTATTTTAGGATCTGCTTTGCCAAATTGTTGAATACTGTTTAACATTTTGATTTAATAAGAGACAACCTCTCAAATAATAATTTACATGGATTCTCATTATCTTTATCATGAATAACACAATCCCAAATTCATATGGTTCAAACTAAACCCAAAGTAAAACCTTTTCAAAATAAGAGACAAACATTGCGTAGAAAAAAGACAAAATCCCAGCTGTAAGACCAAATGAGACAATGAGTATTTTGGTTCAGATTTTCCCACATGTCTTACTCCTTACACAAGTCCTTTCTCATTTTTCTTGCCGTGCCTATGGTCCTTGGCTCATTCTCATTGTTCTCTCAGTCCTCTTCATCCATAGCACTGCCTGTCCACGCTCTACCTCAGCCTCCTGCTCCGGTACACACCCTGCATATAAGGATTACCACAGGATGAGCAGTCAAACTATGAGAACTCTAATCAATTATTAAAGTCTAATCCATTATTAAGAGACAACTTACAACAGACTTAAAAAGAAACAGCCTGACCAACATCAGGGATGTCACGATATCACATTTTTTGTTACAATTATTGTGAGGGAGAAAAAATATGGCGATTTGACTATTATTCATGATTATTGGAGAAAAAAAAAAAAAAAAACAGATTTAAGTTTTATTTATATTATATAGGCTATATAGTCTTTAGTATTTATTATTATTAATACTAATAATAATATAAAATAAAGTCTGTTAAGTTTAGTTTAGTTTATTTATTTGAAGGACAATGTGCAGTTACATTAAAAAGATGGCTGCACCAAATTTAGCACAAAGCTATTAGTGTGAAGACATTTCGCCGCTCATCAAAGCAGCTTCCTCAGTCAGGTTAGTGGTCAGGTGGGACATCGTTACGTATCTGAAAGGAGGAGCTAACTACACTAAAACATCTATTTATTTAGATTTAAGTCTGAAGATGGAGTTATAAATGGTGATAAATGATGTCTAAGCTCTCCTTTTCTGTTCAAAGATAGACTGTCTTTTTGAAAACCTGAGCAGACCTGAAGAAGATGAGTGGCAAAATGTCTTCACTCTGTTGTCCAATTGTTGGAATTGAATTTTGTTTTGCTATGGACACTATCTGACGACTAAGGACACGCGCTTTGTTTTCTCAGCTGATTCTCATGCACTTGTCCACATGCTTTACTTAACACTTCCACTTTGAGAGTGCAGTTTACATCAAGCGTCGCACTCTTAAAGCACATTTGTTTTGTGCCGTGAGCCTTGTGACACTTTCTGGACTCCTTTACTCTGTGGATTGGACACATATTTACTTTACTCTGACAAACTACAATGGATAGTTATCTTGAAGTTGTAGTTGGATCACATGTTTGCAACTTTGGCTGCAGTCTTATGACCAGAGGAGGTGCATATTGTATTTGTTACTGTGTGGATTCAACTCCTGGACTTCTGCCTTTCCTTTAGCAGTGAGTGACACACTGAGATCCACATGGACAGACACAGACGCCTGCACTCAGCATGTGTGGCTCGTGTTGTGCTCTGTGTTGCACCTTCTAAAACCCCTTTGATAAACCTGCCATGGCCAAGAATATACATGGTAATTGAAAAAATGGTTAATCCTAACATTCCTACGTAACATATTCTTGGACATATCTCATCTCTCTTCTAACATATAGTTGTTAATTGTATTTATTATTCTGAAAATCCACCAACTTGGCTGTGTTTTTGAACACCTACATTGTAAACAAGATGTCATGATTTGGAACATTGTGTGAAGAATAATTTGTCTGTGAAGAATTAATCACAAGTAGGATTTGTTCTCCCTCTCTGATCTATGGTGTAAGCGGAGAGTTTGCGAGCATTTACTTACAAAATGCTTCAACAAAACAGCATCTAAAAATGTGGGAATTATGCAAAGATTTAACTGAATGATGTGTCATAGCAAGTCTTGTAAGTACAGTTTTTGATGTTTTTAATTAATTTGTGTTATCCAGGCACAGCTGCATATCCCATTGTAAATTAAAGAAGTTTCAAAAGAAGCCCAGTGGTTTATGAAATTGTTTAGCCCAATTTTCTCCAATCCTATTTACTGAGTACCTCCTGTGGAATTTAAAACATTAAACAAACATGGCATCCGGCACCACATGGATCATTTTAGTGTTTTGATTTCCAGAGACTGGGCGAGCCTCATGATTCCTGCTGGGCATCTGATTGGCTGGCAGATGTCCTTCAGAAAATAGTGAAGAGAAGGGAAAGACCACATGAAGACTGCACAGTGGGTCAACTACCTGTGTTAAAAAAGGTACAAAGCCCTATTTGGCACACAAGTTTGTTGAACATAGACTACTAAACAATTATACTTTGTCAAAATCTTTCTGTTAAATGTTATATCTCCACTGATATCACAGCAGCTCAGCTTTGGGCTGTAGGAGGGGACACTCTGGACAACACCACAGACTCGTAGCAAAAGAGAACCAGACGTAGAGCTGCAATGCTGAGGAAAAACCTACTCCAGGCCTATCAGTCCAATGGTGAACATATTCATCTTTTCTGTTAATCTATAGCCTGGTCATCTCTCCTAGTAACATTCAAAAAATAGTATTTACCATACCATTTTAGGACCTCTATCCACACATTTTTGCCCTTTCTGTAACTGTAAACCGTCAGAAAAGACCTACATGGACCTCATAGTATGGACTGCCCTCTTTGGGACCAGACATATTCTCAGTTCATGTAAGTGATTATGAAAAAATAGCTAGGTAATGGTTTGTCTTGTTTCATGTCAGATGGTTTAATATCACATCACCTCTGCTATATATATCTGTGTATGATAAGCCACTCAGCCATGTCACCCACGAGGAGACGCTGAATTCAGCCACAAAAGGTTAAAAGAGTGAGGAGCAGCATGCCATAAAAGCTCTTAAGACTGCGCTCTGTGACTCTAAGCGTTCACAACAGCATTGTGCATGTGAGCGGTGTCACGGGCCGACCTTTACAGAAAGGTCCCTCTATTTGGAAGAGGCCACACACAGACACACAGTGTAATATAGAGCCAGGGCACATAACAAAACCATACTTTGTTGACCTTTATCCTTCTATATATCTCTGTAAGTAAGGACTTTTTTAAAGATTGATGTCTGGGTCTTGTTTACACTTGTGGGACGAGTCACTGCTCCACAAACTGTCATTCTGCACATCTCTGGCTACAAACTATTGTGGAGCGGGTGTTTACAAAGACAATCTGGCACAGTGACATTTGAAACGTTGAAATGATGTGGTATCAGACAAGACAGCTTTTTTTTGTTTGTTTTTTTCAGTTTTGCTTGTGATGAGCTATTGTGTGACCAATAGTGAGAGACAACCACAGGTAATAATGATGTCATACAAATGTTATATATTCTAAAAGATCACCCACATCATATTTTTAATTATTTTGTGGAGATATTCAAGTTTATTTCTTCATATTAATACATGCATGAAACAAATTAATAGGATTTTGGATAGATGTTTCTCTTGTTTTTCGGCGCATACGTCAATAAATGGAAGAAAATATAAATATAAATGTCTAAAACAAGGGTCCTCAACCGTTTTTGCACCACGCAAAGGAATAATGTAGGTTTTATTTTCACCGACTGCCCATCTACTCGTGGCAGATTCATATGGCAAAAATAAGTTAGGTGCATAAAAAATACAACTCACTACACAGCTGAATCAGCGGGAGCCCTGCACTTGTTTCTTCTTTCCTTCTTGTTCACGTTTGTTTCTTTCAAAAGAAACTTTAAAGGCTTATCTTTTAATCCAGGTGCTTAGTCCCCATGTGCTGAAACAGTTTTGAGGCAGTTTCATTGCCTCGTTCGCCTTTCCCCAGATATTACGCAGAGCGAAGTGGGCGCATGAGAGTCACCTGTAGCGACAAACCCATATTTTAAGTAGGACTCCTGGTATTGTCTGTTAAATTTAGCTTTTTTTTTCTTGGAGGTCTTTTGATTTTGATTTCTCATTTGCACTCGCTTGTGGGTCTACTTTTAGGCGACGTGTCTGATGCGTTATACGTGATACATCATCAGAACAAGAACAAGAGCACATCGAGCACAGATATAATATACTTTCCCTATAAATCAAATAGATTTCTGTGGTGATTTACTATCAGGATTTTCATTATATGTCTACAAAAAAGCTTGAAAGTTACGTAGGAGAAGATGCGATCGCTGCGCCTGGTAGCAAATGCGCAACGGTTGGGGACCACTCTTCATCTGACCAGAAGTGCTACATTATACCATTGTCAAAATAATTATGGATAAGGGTATTAATAGTTAACGATATACAGGATACAGGGCAACGATGAAACATTCAGAAAGAAACAGCTGCAATTATCATCTTTTTTCACACCACATTTGTCGCAAAAGTCTTCAACTTCGATGTAGCCATTTTACAAGTTGTTAGAAAATAACAAAAAGACAAATGTAAATGTTAAACCAGGTTACATAGGCAATCATATGGTTTCTTCTATGTGAATGAACAGCAGCTCTATCGTTGCGGAGATGCGTTTGACTTTGCATCTGTGGCGTCTAACACGGAAACGCCATCAGTGGTTTTCCAGGCACTTAGCTAAACAATTACATCCAGTTTGACATAAATGAAAACATGCAACATAAGATTAAATTATCCATTAAGATCATTTAGCAAATCCAAATGACTGAAACCAAATGTGAAGTAAAATAAATTTTGTAGACACCCACCTCATTATCACAATAGTCTGTACCATCTCGCTGAATCTCATTACTTAGACGTTCCTAATTACATTTCTCACCCACACACAAACACTTGACTCATGTACAATGTATGGACAGAGGGCAGCAGGTCCGATGGTCACTGGAGTCATGGTTATTGATGATATTCTAACGAGGCATAGTCTAACGAGCATATTCTAACAACGGCGCCCCACACACAGTTTACAAGGTTTTTTTTTTTAGCAATATATAGACAGAGTTAATGCGACGCTGTCAAACATCGCAGGCTGAGAAATACTATCTCAATGAAGAATTCTCAAGTGGCAGACCCCCACCAGAAGAGTTACATGATGCACCTTTAACGTAGGTGTAATGGCGAAGCTATAGGCACTAAAAAAGTACATCTATTAAAACATATTCTTTGATATAAATATGTAGTTTGTCTTTGTTTTCCTATAATAAACACGTTCAAAAGGAAAACTTAGAGATTCCATATACATTTATTAGAGGAAGTGGGAGGGATAGGTCTCTCTGGGCATCGTAAGCGAAAGAGGAGTAAGTGATCAGACAATGGGCGGTTAAAAGTATTGTGGTATTTCACTTATATAACTGCTAACACATAACGTATTTAGATCACCATGTCAGCTTTTATTGTTTGAAAATGCGACATTCTCTGAAACATGCTTCACTTTTATTTTTGACGCTTTTGAGTCTCCCATCACTTTGCGCTTCGCTCTATGTCACTCCTTCTTCAGAGCGCGATCACAACACAACAGCATGCATCTTGCTAATGAAACTACTGCACATTGCATCAGGTTTGTCAAGTTGATGTGTACAGTTTTCTATCCTGCTTTTGTATACACTGCCTGGCCAAAAAAACAGTTGCCACCATAAAAAAAGGTCACACACTCTAATATTTCGTCGGACCGCCTTTAGCTTTGATTACTGCACACATTCGCCGTGGCATTGTTTCGATTTCACTTCTGCAATGTTACAAGATTTATTTCCATCCAGTGTTGCATTCATTTTTCACCAAGATCTTGCATTAATGATGGTTGAGTCTGACCGCTGCACAAAGCCTTCTCCAGCACATCCCAAAGATTCTCAATGGGGTTAAGGACTGGGCTCTGTGGTGGCCAATCCAAGTGTGAAAATGATGTCTCACGCCCCCTGAACCACTCTTTCACTGTTTGAGCCCGATGAATCCTGGCATTGTCATCTTGGAATATGCCCGTGCCATCAGGGAAGAAAAAAAATAATCTATTGATGGAATAACCCCTGGTCATTCAGTTGAGCACAGACTGTTGCTGGACCTAGACCTGACCAACTGCAGGGGACTCGTACCCATTTGCTTTGTTAAATCCAGGTGGCGATGCTTTTTGTTTTTTTGGCCAGACAGTGTATTTATGGAGGACTGTTGTGTGGGAGCATGGGTGACGCAGGCTTGTGTGCCTGAGCATTGAACAGAATCTTACAACTAACCATAAAGAGGGTTCGAACAGGGCCCGGGAGAGACCTCTTCAGGCATGTTTTTGATGACGGAACAATGTTATAACATGGTAGAGAATAAAATTATACATATATAGATAGTGAGAGAGAGAGAGAGTTTGCATATACAAGTCTAAAAGTAATGTTATATTTTAGGGGCATTGTGTTAAAAATAAAAAAAAGTATTCTTACATTTGAAAAGTTTCAACTGGCAAACTCATTTTTGCTAAACCTCCACTGACCCACTCAGCCACCCCATTTTACCCTCAGCTTTCCAGTCTTCCAGGCAGCTGTTCAGATGATGCAGCCCTCCTCCACCTTTCCAGAGGAAGTTCAATTTTCAGTTTGTATTTTGAGCACCATCTGCGTCTTGACTCCGGGGGAAGAAGCCTACTAGGTCACATCCTGATGTGTACCTCCATTACTCACCTTTTACTGCAGAGGTCTAGGCACCAAACAACACACAGGCATTTTATATCTCTCTGCATATTGACGTTGTTTAACTCTGTCTTGATTAAAATGTTTTAATTTGATGTGATTTATTTTCCAAACCAAAGAGATCTGACAAAAATGCCAAGCTGGTGTGTTAATTAGATGAGTTAACAGGCTAATTAACAAATGATGAAGAGAAACAAAGCCCATGGGATGCTCTCACACATGTGTACGCAGGGGAACAGCTGTGAGGTCCCTGTAGGGCCGCGAGAGAAGGCTTGATCTCACACAGTATTTCCATCAAGAAGAGGGTGTAGTAGCTGAATCAGCGGCTTTGCAAACACACTTCAAAATGACACCTGTTTCGATGCAATAAATAAATACCATTCTAACAGAAACCGCAAGTCTAATATTACTCCCATTTTTTTCATGCAATTTCAGGTATTAGTATTAGTAAATATGTGCTGATATCTTGACAAGATTAGGAATCAAAATGGATCAAAAAGGTTAACATGAAAGTTTTGTAACACTGTCGTTGACTACCAAACCAAATGAGTTTTAGCTACAAGACCAAGTGATTTCTAAAGGGTAAAATAATCTCACAATATTTTAATTTCCTTTACATAACTATAACATATGCACTTGTGTAGCGCTTTTCGTGATACTCAAAGACAATCAAGACAAACAAAACACTTAAAGGAGAAGGCAGTTTTGAGTTTCAGAGCATTTTTGAAGATGGTGAGTGTGGATGAGTCTCTGATGTGTTTGGGCAGGGCGTTCCAGGAGGCGGGTGCAACAGCGGAGAAGGCCCTGTCCCCCCAGGTCTTGTTTGTTATGTTGAGTCCTGATGGGGGGAGACAGGAGGTTGGCATCAGCTGATCGGAGAGCACAGGTGGGTGGTGTGGTGGTGGTGGTGGGTGGTGGTGGTGTGCAGGAGCTCAGAGAGGTATGCGGGGTTGCCAGGTTATAGAGAGACTTGCACACAATGGCGAGGAGCTTGAATCGATGCGCTGGGGCATGAGGCGCCAGTGGAGATTTCTGAGGACAGGGGTGATATGTTGTGTTCACGGGAGGAGGTGGGCAGCAGAGTTCTGAATGCATCGGAGTTATGAAGGTGAACCGTAAAGCCGGCTAGGTGACAAAGGTGTGGATGAGAGTTTCGGCAGACTGTAGGGAGTGGGATGATTGTATTTGATTTCTGGCTAACTCGGGTATATTTACACACATATTTAATGTATTATAATAAACAGATCCATTTACTTATTGTTCAAAACTGCAGTTCAAAATTTCACCATACCAAGCAACATTTGTGTTTTTACTGTTGAAATATAGCTAACCCTACTTGCATAACCCAGTGTCTGAGCATGTAGAGTACATAAGCAAGTAGGTGGAGATAGTGAAAGGTGAAAACAGGAACTTTGACTAAGCTAATGATGAAGGAACACCAGTACAGCATGAATAAAATCTCTTCAAAGTTGATTTTGTATACTCTGCCCCATTTAATATGCAATATAGAATTATACCGGTAGCAACACTTGGGTTTGAAATCCATATGGGGTCCTTGCAAATCCCTTAGCAAACATCCTGTTCTCCATCCTGTTTAACACCATTCACTTAATTGATTTTAGTTACAAAATGAAAGGAAGCACAGTCAGATGAGCCTGGGAACATAATGAACCTCGGTCAAGAGGTGCCTGAAGTTTCTGAAATGGCCTGTAAATAGAACATAGACTAGAATCAGAAAGAACAGTGCACTTAGAAACATAACTTGAGGGTTAGGTTGGCTTACTTGACATAGAGAATGACAAACTTTGAAGTGTGATGTATTACTTCAGAGAATGCCATGATAAGTTATAATCTTGAAACTACTTTCTACCGAATATTCTACAGGTACAGAATTATTTGAAAAAAATACACAGCGAAAAAATGTATCTAGTTAGTAGTTAGTGTTGTACTGGTGGTACTAAAGCAAAACAAAAATTCAATACGGTCGACTGGACAAAAGTTTTAGAGTGACGACGTTTCATTGCTCATGCGGCTTCTTCAGTTCTGGTCAGATTGCTCTTGGACACTGCCTTTTATCTGTCTGAAGGAAAGGGCTTACTACACTGAAACTAGCCCACTTATTTGTTTACAGTTTCTGTTTGTTAGCTAGGTCTATTGAACTACAGTAAGGTCATTTTCACACTGCCATTAGTTAGGTCGACGTCAAAAACCCAAACCCAATGCTCTAGTTGGTCTGAGAGCACTTGAAACGGAAGGTCTTAGAGCGGCTCCACCTGCACTCTGGAGCGGGCCGAGTGCGGTGTGAACGTGGCCGACCTCAGACGAACTTACGCAGTAGGAATTATGCAAAAAAGTGCTCGGTTCACGTATTACTATGAATAGGCGCTGCAGAGCTGATGTTTGATATTAAGTTGATCCAAATGGCCTCATCAGACAAATGTGTCAGTCTCCAGAGGAAGACTACTCCCCTCCTGCCTCTGTCTGCACAGGTAAGCCTGGGTCTGTCTGTGTTTTGTTCCAAAAGCTTTTTCTCCTCCGCGGACAGTCCTCATAGTGTATTTAGCCACAGGTGGAAGAAAACCCCACCACCTAAAGGGGAAGTGAGCGTGTGTGTGCGACTACATGGGGCTCTGTCTGCCTGAAGCGCGTTGTCAGATGATGGACTCCCACACGGCTCATGGTGCATGTTTGGGGTGAACGATGCGAGGTGTATGTGAAAGTAAAGTAAACAGATCTACATCCAGTGCACACTCGGGTCGGGCCACAGACCGTACTAACATGTGTGAAAACGACCTGAGTGTGAACTGTGTCTGAGTCATATTTTGCATAATCATTCAGGCCCCTAATGGGTGCTCTCACACCTACTGGCACATTGGCTATTAATATTGTTTTCCATGTTTTGATTTAGGTCTGAGGGTGGGGTTATAAATAGGAGATATATGATGTCTAAGGTCCTCATTCCTGTTCAAAGATGGATTGTCTTTCCTAACAAAAATTGCCTCTTTAACTCCCCTCTCAAACCATTTCTTTTCTTGGCTAAGATATGGCGCTAAAACAAAATCGACATCGTCGTCACCCAAGGAAAAATACGAAACAATGTGAGTGAATATAGGCCTGGCTAGAGAGGAAACTGACTCATAAAACTTCACTGTAAAAGTTATTAGGTTAAAGACGTTAAGACAATACTTTTCCTAGGTAGTACTTCGTATGCAAACGTTTACCATTCCAGCCACTTCCCTCTGTATAATACATGCCTAGCGCAGGTATTCAATGCATTTAGTCTCCTGTGGCTGTATTATGGTTATGAACATCATGAGTTACATGAGACAATAAAAACAAACAACCTCGCCTTGCCCAGCTTGTGCGAGATCATGTCAGTAACGTTGTGTTTGCGCACACATGATCAGTATATGCAAATGAGCATCTTCAGGGCTTAAGCTGCTCATCCCTTACAAAGCCCTACCCATGCATTTTACATGTAGTGAGCAAGTCAGCCATTGGGGATTAGTCCATTGTACACTATCTGGTGCTTGGCCTTCATAAAAGAGTAACCACCCGGAGCCCGTATCCTTTGTGACTTGTCGCGCAGCAGGACAGCTCAGCAAGATCCGGCCAGTGTAACCAATTGATAACTGCCCCTATTGTGCATTTTATAGTTTTAATAGACCAGCTCATTAGAAAAGGAGCATATTTTGGCAAGTATGCAGATATGAAAACTTCATATTCATATTTCGTGCACCCAAAAACCCATTGTTTAGCTGTAACAGTATCACCAGTGTGTGTGTTTTTTTTTTTTGTTTTGTTTTTTAATTTGTGTTTAGCTGTTTTGCTGTGTACTGATCATTACTACAGTCGGTCGTGGGAGTAGACTCATCAATGCATGCACCCACGGACTGAGATGGGATAACTACCTTTAGACGCAGTGGGAAGAAAAACTCAATTGTGAAAAGCAAGGAGAAGTAAATAAGATATTCAGTAAGTTTCGGCTGGAAGAGGAATTGGAGACAACACACCTACACTAATGAGACGGTATTATTGATCTGGGCAAACAACACCTATTTGAATTTGTGTTTGTAATGTCAGACAATGGTTTTGTTCTGTGGTTCTACTAATGTATCAATCACATATGGGAGCATCTACTTGTGGACATTTATTATTGTATTGTGCAGTTCACCGGCATTGGCAAATTTATTTTAGAAGACTTGCATTTTGATCTATATTGTCTTTGTTTTGTATTTACTTGGCTCTATGGTGTAATATGTGCCATGTTGGGAAATTATTCAAATAATCTAATTTGTTGTAATTACTTCAGTCTGTTCAGTTAATTAGGGAGACCTAGAACACAGTATTGCATTAAGCATTGTTTTACACAATTAAAAATACATGCTCATTACACACAAGCAATTACTAAGTACCGGCATAATATTGTGTATAAGAATCCCATTTGTCTCATTGGGCCAACGCTGGGAGCATGTATAATTAGAATTATATGTTTTATCAGCTTTGAAGAAAGGTCTATGTTGTAAACTTCTGCAAACCTGTCTTTGAAACAAGGGCACCTATACTGTTCCTAATTCACACGTTTCAGTAATGTCTGTGTAAACCTTCAGTCGTCCAGGTCTGATCCAGAGCAAAAGATGAAGTTTAAATCTGTACAAATCATTCTAAAAGTAAAGACGTTTCACTGCTCATCCAAACCGCTTCTTCAGTTCTGAAGAGACGGCTTGGATGAGCATTGAAACGTCTTCACTCAGATCTCGGTCTAGCTCGCGTTAAGAGAGCCTCACGGGGTCAAACCTCTGCCATCAGGGACCCTGGTTAAGAAGAATGATTTGGAACAAGTTACTATAGTAACCTTCAGATCGGCTTTGTCATAACGAAGCAAGAAGTTTTGGGCTTGCGATTAGCTAAGATGTTTCGCTGCTTATCCAAGCCGCTTCTTCAGAACTGAGATATGGGGGGGAAATTCTGTGCAGTAACTGTTTTTATTGATGATATTTTTTCCTCTGGACACTAGAGTTTGTGTCACAATTTCACGATGAAGTATGTTGGGATTTTAGGTTGAGTCAACTGGTGCAGGCCTGCGTGCTCATAGCTGGATGATGTGCCCTGACCAGTGCCACTGCCATGTACCTGAACTCAGACAAAGTTGATCTTGTAAAGTCAGGGTGATTCTCCACAGAACAGTAGACTTTATTCCCTTTGGCTTCAGTGGATACTGTGTATTTTGGAATTGGCCGGGGTCCAGGTCTGCAGTTTGCTCCTACTTGACAAAGCAAGCGCTTGGCCGTGATACCGCTATCTGCAGTGGCCAGTGCCCACGAGGACTGCCATGCTCTGGAGTGCGCAGGGCGGGTGCTTATTTTGGGGTATTGGCCGGAGTCCTCACCTGTCACTAAGGCAACACACAGGCACAAAAACATGGAGACAAGTAAAAGGCACACCAAAGGGAGTCAGATCACTAATGCAAAGTTTGGCCCTGGTTGGTATTTTTAAGTCCTCTATTTACAGTAATTCTTTCTTTGTAGATAATCTCTTGCTTAAGCAGCACTTGTCCCCGGACACCTAACTTTTAGCAAAGCAGTGTAAAGCCTTTAATGAAAGACTTACACATCAGGGGAATAGCAAAACAAGCATTATCTATTTAAAACAGTGCACATAATCACTTCATCTGGTGCCATTCTTCACCTGTCTCAGATCTCGGTCAAGCTTGCGTTAAGAGAGCCTCGCGGGATCAAACCTCCGCCGTCAGGGACTCTGGTGAAGAAGAAGGATTTGCAACGAGTTACTATAGTAACCTTGAGATGAGCTTTGTCTTAATGAAGCTAGAAGTTTTGGGATTGCAATTAGCTGGGTCCCAGAGGAGAGAGGCAGTGGTTCCATACTGTCTATATTCACACACCGCACACTAGACTACACACTTCCACAGACTTGCTTTGAGTCGATGATCACAGGATATTTCAGAGCTAAAGAAAGTAAGAACGACGTATATTCAAAAATAAACGTTATAGAAAGAAAAAATACACAAAGACGATACACAGATTGAGAAAAGAGAGCACGCCAAACAGTAGAAAAACAGGAAAGCAAGATCAAGGACGGTTCAAAGCCCGCTGCCCTGCCTTACTGGAATGATGTGCTTGGGCAAGACACTTCTGCCTTTAGATATACTGTATGTGTTAGTGTTGAGAAATATGCTATACCTTTGCAGCAATACATCGTACTTCAAAATTAGTTATTGTGACAGGCAAATATAGTACCATGAAATACTTAGAAGGAGCATTTATTACTCAATAACATGTGACTGAGTTAATATTACTCATTACAGAGGACTGCTGCATTACAGATCCACTTCCTCTTAATATGGAATCAAAGACTTGGTGCCATTGTGCGAGTGCTGTTTCCATTGAGACCATCTTCATATATTCTGCACTTCTGGAGCGCTCCCCAGATGCTGCTGTCTTTCTTGTGTCCTCATTAGCAGTCTCCTCTTCAGCGCTCCGTCACTCCGTCCCTCCTCATTCCTCAGTCAGATGGGGTTTCACACGAGGCAGAAGGTCACCGAGACATACAGACCGAGACCGCACATACAGTGGCTGCTATCTGGTCGGACTCGTCTCTCTCTCCTTCCCCGCTTTCTGGTCTCACATGAAAAAGCATACATTATTAAGTACCTCCCCCCTCTTTGTTTTCACACTTCCACAATCTGCCTCCACATAGCAGTACACCACATCTGTTATTCTTTTTGGTGAGGGCACTTCAAAAAGTGTATGTCGCTTGGCCTGTCGCAATTACTATATCGACTTATTGTGCAAAATATTATAAATGGAACAACCGTTTTTGGGGGTCAGTATTCTCTACTTTCATACTTCACACGGCGTTGACTGTAAGATGCAAGTTGGGTAAATTTTATTCTATACTGTGGAACATTTCCATCTATTTTCTCTGCCAGGGAACTGCTAACATTTGCGATGGACCTGTGATACTGATGTAGAGCCTTTAGAGGTTTTGATGCAAGGTGGCTATATTTGTCTCATACCAACAAAAGCTGTGCATACATTGCTATAGAGAAAAGTGTCATCGTTACGCTTAAACTCTATGATTTACAATGTGCCTTGGATTTTAGCATGTTTAAAATGATGTTTTTGGTCAGCCGTGTTGTGATTTGGCTGTGTGTACTCTATAATGACAGCCACCCAGTCGACAAAAGCTAATTATACACCTTAGTCCTCAAAACAGTGAAAGTGGGAGAAAAGTGTGAGACGTACTGAGGTGTAGTCCGCATTCAAGCACACGCAGCGGCACAATCAATAGTCCTCTTCTGTTTGCACTGGCAGATACATCGGCAATAACCACACATGAGCTGTCACAAAATGTACTCACACCATACACTAAGGTTACAGCTTCTGATATAAGGGCAAAGATATCTTAGAATGCAATGTGCAGGGGTGGGGCGGTAGAAAGTGTGGTCTGCATACTACTTAAATGTTAGAAGGTCTGAAATCCCAAAAAAGACAAAAAATAACCATATAACCATAAGTATGTATGACGATGATGATGTAAGTACGAATATTACAATGAGTAAGCATAAGCATAAGCTAGTTTGATGAATTGATGATTGTGGGAGCTATGTTTTTCCAGATCTGCAGCTCTTCAAAACTGTTCCAGACGTAACAGCACTGATAAAAGAGGCATGTTTTTTTAAAGGGGGAAAAAAAAGAAAACAGGTTAATAACACATTGTGGAACATCTCGGCAAAACAAAAGCATCTCCATGAAGACAAGCAAGTGGCTGAAGTCTCTACTGGAAAAGTAACTTAGTGCAGTAATTATAGCATTCTGAGCCGAATCTCGATAAGGATAATTATTCTTGGATTGTTATATTTGTTTACAGAGATTGAAAGAAACCTCGATAAGTCACGAAGAAATGAGTGGACTTTCAATATATTAGGAGCCGCTGAAGAGAGGTGATGGTAGGCCTGTCATGATTACACATTTTAAAGCACGATATATATCGCTACAGAGAAATACTGCAATAAACAATACTATTGAAAATACTGATACAAAGCAGAATGATCCTAGTACACCAATTTTTTAATAGTTTCATAAAAAAAGGCTGAGCTGCCACCAACAAATGGCAGAAGGAACTGATAATCAGCCATAGCAGTCATTTATTTCCCCTCTACAGCTTAAATCTGACCTTATTACATAAACATGGCTAAAATCTCCCCAGTATTACAACAAATGTATGCACACAATACACATATAGTTCCAGCTTTCATACATTGAACGATTAGTCAATATTAAGAGATTAAAGCCAAGATGAGGGCAATGTTAAACATGATTGGTGTTGACTAGTAACTGTTCAAACAAGGAAACAGCAAGAGACTAACCAAACCAAAGAGAGCCAAGCTGATGCTGCCTCAGATTATCATAGAACCATAGTTTCCCCAGACAGTTCTCTTTAATTAACCCTATAAGGGGGTGTGAGACACTGTCTGCCTGCAGCCTGTAAGACCGTGAGCGGGGGTCTCTCCATGGCCCTTTACAATCATGCTGTTTGTTTAAACTGACAAAGCCTCCTCATTAAAAAGCACTCATGCTGTTGCTCATCCACCATCTTCATTCCCACCTGTACGCTCCCTTTAGGAGGCCCCCTGTGACTTACAGCTGGGGTTTTCTCTCTGCATGGTGCATGTAGCGTAGAAACAGTGAAAAGCCTATACATCCCAATTAGAAATGCATTATTGAGTAGTTACAGAGCTAGATGTTGGTGTAATTTATGCATTTAGTGTGAAATCTGACCCTCGTAGCCACAAGCATCTGGCAAAGCAACACTCCAATGGTTTGTACAAAGCAATCCCAACACCTTCATGCTGTTAAGTAAGCACATTAATGTTTTATTTTTTACTGTAATGTGTAATGTGTCATACAAATCCATCCGTCAGAGAAAGTTCAGATTTAAACATCATAATAATATGTTAGATGTGCAGATAAAACAAAGATACTTCCAGCATTTATCTGTGCAGTGGGATTCTGTTTAAAATGTCCCTGAACATCATGTTTTTTCTACACTAGACCACTACATTACAGCACTTTATATGAAGACAAGATGTACAACCAGCCCCTTAAATGTCATAAGATACAAGTTAACTTCAGTTAAAGAAGATTGAGTGCTTATATACTCCTGTCAACCCAGCAGAGATAAAATGGCAATGCAAAACTAGACTTTTTTGAACATTGTCAGATTTGAGTTTTACTTAAAAATGCACTGTGTAAAGTTTTCATCATCTGCTTGTCTACACCGAGATTGCGAAACTTTTTTTGTAGAATATTCCAGGCAAAACAACATCAGGAGAAAAGAAAGCTTCACACCATCGACAAATATATAGATGGACATAGCTAGCCCGTTTCCAAATAGGAAGTGAGCGTGGGCACGATTTGGCTCCATTGACTCTGGCTCTTTCTAATGAACTCTCTGTAACTGCTGCTGTCAGACTTATCATTCCGGTCTTAAAATGTTTGTTTTAATCTGCTCTACGTGATCCTTGAGTTTTTGCCCCCATGTCAGTAAAGCAATCCAGGTGGGAAAGGGCGAGTACCTTGAACAACCTTTCTCCTGATTGGCTTTTTAGTTGCACATTCGGACTGCCAAACACGGAACTTGGCTCCAAATTTGCTGCTATAACTTCTACCCTCAACTGGCTTCATACTTCCTCCCCTATAGACCAGGGGTGTCCAAACTTTTCTCTTTAAGGGCCACAGACAAAAAACGATAGTATTGAAACGAATTTATGTCACTGTAATCGTGAAGGAAGAGATCGCTGACCAGGTAGAGAGTTGAAAGAAGTTTATCTGATCAGATGAATGAAGCCACAGACAGCAGGTACATGCGTTGTGTTTCAAGGGAGTTTTCCAGTATTTAAAGCCCCAGAAAGGTACTATCTATAGAAGACAGGTCTTGTAAGGACTTAACTCTTTTTACATACTATCCATATACGGTCATAAATGGATGTATCATAAGCTGTTTGCAGAGAGGTAAAATACAACGCTGACAGATGCTTGCAGTCACTAAAAAAGAAGTTTTACAAGACCTTTTGTTAACTTGAAAATAGATACTAGTAACAGGTGACAAAAGCAACTGGTTCTGGTGAAGACATCTTAAAATAAATTGTCGCATTCTTACAGAGAAAAAAAGTTTAGCTCAGTGCTTAAGACACAAAGTATTCAACACACAGTTTAAGAGTAAAATAAAATCATGCTTTCAGCCACTGACACAATGACCCGAGAGCAGATTTAAATCACACATTATTTATTTATTTGAAATCTACAACACTTTAGTATCTAGTTTGCATTTGTAAGAAGTGGATATAGCGATTATCATGACAGGTCTACCCTCAGTCCACTTGCTTCACACCCGCCACATACCTTCCATAGTGCCCCTTTAACCCAGACATGCAGGTTCGTGAGGGTAAGTTAATAAAATGATTAATGTGCGTATTCAAATCATTACTGAGACAAATCAAATGAACACAATGAAGTCAGGATGTCAGCTCATTATTTTTTGGCGACAAAAGATTTGTGCCTCCTGTCTTAAAGTGTACACGGCGTCTCCTCAACTTTAAGCGCTGTCCATAAATAAACGCTATGTTCTCGTCCCATGAGGAGTGCGCGTTATCAGCAGCTGAGCGACCGGGTTAATTGGCTTCAGCTGAGAGGAGACACAAGACAATAGCTTTACATACTCATACATGCACAGTCAGAGAAGCCTCCTCCGAGACCATGGCACACACCAACAGGCTATTCCCAAACAGTGGAGCGTGCAGATCTATCTAGACTACAGGCTTACACGGGGTAAGTTACAACCATATATGACAAATAAATCTTGTCACAGTGGTAATACCGGGACAAGAATCTTAAACAGGGTGGTGAGTAATAATGCTGCATGATTTGGAAACCTAGCTTGAAGAAGAAGCAGATGGTAGAGGTGGACATAGAGTACTTTCAGAATAGCAAAACACGCAGAGAATGAATTCATTAACAGATACAGAGGAGAGATAGTGAATGGTAGGCTACTGCGGACAGAACTGTGGGTAGATTGGGGAACTTTCCAAAGCAAAGCACCAGTCAAACTATGGACTCATTGCATTTACCAAGACTATGCTGCTGTGTTGGTTGAGTTTAAAATTTGTGGCACTTTTTCCACATCAGAGTCTGCATTTGATCCATCATTTATTTGACGCAACACCCTGGTAGAATTTCAGCTGTGTAATAATTAGAGCTAATTTGTTCTTTTTGGGTCCTAAGTAGCTCTTTATTTTACCATTTAGGCCTAAATACACTGCAGTGTTCACCAGTGTGCGGTTTTGATTTTTTATTATTTTCTTTCAATCTGGCACCAAGCTAATTAAAAATGACATCTAAATAATATCAAAATGCTCACTATTGGCCCATGTGATTAATTTTCTATTTCCTACATTCAAATATAGGGTTGGAATGCTATTTAACCTTTTGAAGCTGAAAGTATTTTTCAAATGAAAAGTGTCCTGTGGTTGTTCTGTGTAGCCTGCTAATCCTTTCTGCTCACTATGAGCCCAACAGAAGGCTGCTAGAGTCCTGGCTTAGTCTTGCTTTAGTTCTAATAGATGTGGTAATGGTCAGTCCTCCTATTTGGTCCCCGTTTAGTTCTGGTTCTGGTGCATTCCTGGTTCAAACCAGCTCTCTGCTTACTGAACATGAATCTCTCTGTAATTTTCAAAGTAAACATGATTGATGTGTGTGTTAAACTCTGTGCACTGCTGCTGATCGGTAATCCTCCGTGCGCATATTTAATGTATTTAATGTCACTCTGTTTGAGGACTTTAGCGGGCCATTGCTCACTGACTCTTTTTGGATAGTTTAAAGACTAGACTCATGTGTGTGTATGTGCTGAGAGGAGAGGGAGAGGAAACAGCGAGCACAGCGGCTCACAGACTCTAGATCCTGTATTTTTGACTGATACACGTAACCTGCCCTAACACAAGAAGAAAATAAATTTGTATTTTTCCCACTTTCTTGCATTGGAAATAACATTGAAAATGCTGCTCACTGCAGTCACAGGGGCTAAAAGCTTTGAAATCAGTGATGTCATATTGAATGTCGGGGCTGCGTGTTTAATGCAATAGTTTGTTTTATTGCATTCCCCAATGACCAGTAAGTTAAATATCACTGAATACAATCTTTTCAGTTTTCCCCATTGTCTGTAGTTTGCAGAACATTTTTAATGGAGAGGGGGGGGAAAAATAAATAAATAAAAAAATCTAATCGAAAATAAGAATTTCTGAAGCAAAAAATCTTATTTTCTGGCAAAATCCTCCAGTTCTAGTTTACCTTTGTCAAAACTGATTATTTTTATGGTGCAATCCCATCACCACAAAGCACATCTGCAATTTTTTTTTTTTTTTTTTTTAAACACCAAACATATTCTTGATTCTTGTAGCTTTAATTCCCTTCTAAATAGGTTTTTGTTCACCTTGGGAGAAGTATTTAATATCCATCCATCCATTTTCTTCCGCTTTATTCGGGGCGTTGTGGGGCATGTCCCTCCCACTTCCCTCACCCCAGGACATGCCTCCAGCTCCACCTGGAACCCCCAAGGCGTTCCCAGGCCAGAGGACATAGTCCCTAGCGAGGCGTTCAGGAGGCATCCTGAGCAGATGCCCGAGCCACCTCAGCTGTTTCCTCTCGACGTGAAGGAGCAGCGGCTCTACTCCGAGCTCCTCCCGTGTGACTGAGCTCCTCACCCTATCTCTAAGGTGCGCCCAGCCACCCTGCGGAGGAAACCCATTTCGGCCACTTGTATCCGCAATCTTGTCCTTTCAGTCATTACCCAGAGCTCATGACCATAGGTGAGGGTAGGAACATAGATTGACCGGTAAATCGAGAGATTTGCCTTTCGACTCAGCTCCTTTTTTACCACAATGGACTGATACAATGACCGCATCACTGCAGACGCTGCACCGATCCGCTGTGGACTGCATAGGACTCTGGATTTTACCTGTGATGCAACAATCTGGGCAAAATGCAGATGGAGCATTTTTGAGCGCTGAAAGAAGACAATTTCCGATTAATGGCTTGATGAAACAGGCATGAATGAAGCAAAACACTACTCCAGGTAAGTCTTTGATGAGGGTACAATGATATATGATGATACTAGTAGTCAATTTTGCATAATATTGGTCCTTTAAAGTGATAGTCTCCATCATTACCTCCTGATTTAAACAGACTTCATTATTTTCCACACAGCATAAACAGCTGGCTTGTTTCTTAAAAGGATAAAATGAATTTCATGGAAACCATTGCATCTTTTCTTGTAAATGCCACGTCTTCAGGATGAATAGAGAAGTCTTTCTAATTATGTCCCTGCTTTGGTTACATTTGTTGTTCAGAGCATTGTGTTTGTCCATTTATTCATTTCACACAAATGCATTAAGACAGGCATTCACAGCAGTGCCAAAAGCCCCATTTCAGATCTTCTGAAGCTGAGCCAAAGTTTTAAATACAACTGCAATTTGCAATTCTCTGCAGCGCCGGAAATACTCAGACAAGATGATGAATTAAACTTGTATGCCCAACTATCAGAATTACTGCCTAAAGTGTTTTCCTCCAGTGTAAAACGTCCTCGGGGACAGCAAAAGATACTGAAAAAAATATTTCCTGGCCATTAGTTCAAGTTTAACAGAGGGAGAGATCACAGCCATATTTCAAAATTGCTTTCAGTTCCCGAGTTGAAAGTCTAGAGATTATATAGATCATCTGTGCTGCCAGACTGGAAATCAGAGGCACATCCCCTTTAAGAGTCTTCATCTTCCCTCCGTATTTGCAGTAGGTCTGTGATATTGAACTGCACACTCTTACAAGCTTGTCTGTTGGTCAGACAGGCCCATACAAGAAAATTCTGTGGGAAATGTTGAGGGTAAAAATTAAAATTCAGTCATCATCCAGAGGGTTTCACACTAATACAGTCGTTTAATCTGAATCCGTTCAGACCCAAAATAATGAAGTGTTTGGAACTTTGTCTTCCAGGAAAATGAAATATTTAACAACATTGAGATAAAGGTAATCAGCTAAAATGAAATTCTCTCATGTGTGAAAGAAGGATGTATTGAATCTAGGTCCGTTCTCTCACAAACGCTTTGGTACTTTCCCAGTATTCACATGCATGACTTTTAGGGCCTGTGCACGGCTTTAGAAGTCCATATTTAGGTCCATCCTCGTACAGCAAAGTGGAAGAACACGGCTCTTTCTTCTGTGCAGTGGTCTACTTTGCAACTTTTACAATATAGGAGGAAAAAAAGTTAGTACAGGGTAACCAAAAGTCACTGACAGTTGAAAAAAAATTCATAACTCTTTTGTTTCTAAATATTTTAATTTTATTTTTCCAGAGCATTTAGAACTACCCTTCCGACATTAATATGAGCAAATATAGCACCGAAGAACGAACCCTCATTGCACAGTGGTGCTTTGAGTCACATGGGTCAAATTCAGAAACCCAGCTGTGTTACCGTCGACATTTTAATACCAGAGATGCCCCAAGTGTAAATGCCATTAAAGGAATAATAAGTCGTTTTCAAAGACAGGGGGTGTGATATGTGATCTCCAGAGACCTGACTAGTCCCGATTTCTTCCTGTGGGGCTATCTTAAAGAAAAGGTGTTTGTGAATAAACCTCAGACAATAAACGACTTAAAATGTAATATCAAGGATCAAATAAGAGCCATAAGCCCAGAAATGCTTTCAAATGTTATGTAAGTGTGTTGGATCGGGCTATTCAGTGAGAAACCGAACATGGTGGACACTTAAAAAAACATTATTTTTTAAAAATTAGGTCGTTTTTACTTCTCCTAGTTTAAGTAGTGATAAGTTCAAGTGTAAGTGAACAATTATAACCGTATATTGCCAAACATCTCGGAAGGTTCAGTTTACCTACTGCTAAAATTTGTTGAGTATAACTTAAGAATTATAGGAGCTATTGAAGATTTAAAAGTGTCAGTGACTTTTGGGCTTTAAGACTAGTGAGCAACTTCCAAATCCTTCCCTGATATGCACCTCACCAATCATGATATCCCTCCAAATGTAGTAAAAGAAAAATTAAATTCTGTCAACAGGACAAAAAGACGTTTCGCTGCTCATCTAAGCCGCTTCTTCAGTTTTGGTCAGATTGCTGGTGGACACTGCCGTATATTTATCTGAAGGGACCAGCTAACGATGCTGAAACTAACATACCTATCATTACAGTTTCTGTTTGTTCGCAAGGCCCAGTTGTCAGAATAGAGATTTTTTCTTTTACTATGGATCAAACCTGGACGACTGAGGGTTTGCACAGACGACCCTCCCAATGTAGGTTATGCAAAAAAGACCATCTGATCGGTGTATAAATGCAAATAATGTGAAGAACTGCAGCTTGTATACCTTTTGTGTTTAACGTTTGGCTGGGTCCAAATTAAAATTGAATAGTCCTCTTTTCCTGACAAAAGCACACATAGTATTTTCCAGCTATACCCTCCTGAGACTTGGCGTCCTCATATGTGGACTGCACATTTTGGGTTGTCTAGGCCACAATGCAACTTTTTAGAAGAAGAAGAACAGCATACAAGAACAGAAACAAAGACTTTAGAATGTTCAGAAGATTCTTTTTTATTTTTATTTACACAATTGTTTTTTACACTAAGGACAAATGTTGCTGCGTTCAGGCACTTAACAGTTTTAGCAAATCATCATCAATCAAAATGATTAAAACGTAGAGCGGATGTCCTCATATGTGGACATAATTTTTCTCAGAAACTACATGATGTAAAAGGATAATTCTTTGTTTTTACACTCATCAGGTCCCAATCAGCCTAGATAACAAAGATAAATTAATAAAGCATGCCACGTAAGAGCTAGGGTCTCAGGAGGTTACAATGTTCTTGTATTTGTGAAGGGAAAAAGCAGCTTAGACATGGCTGTAAAAATGCACTGAGTCACAGCTCGACTGGCCTGTACATCTTTATGAGCCCGGCGCTGCAGGTGTGGAGGGGAGCGGTAAATGAAAATGAGTGATTGAATTAATGCATGTTGTCATTTGTACTCTGCGGGTGGGTGTGCGTCTTTAGGTGATAAAAATATGTCAGGAAAAGCACCGGCAGAAGAGCGTTTGATAGAGGAGTGGTTTCATCTCTCGACAAGCCGCCGACGTGCTCAAGAACCCTCTCTCCAAAACCAATCGCACACACACGGTACGCACACACGCGGTACGCACACACACGGTACGCACACGCACACACATTCGTCCTAATCCAAGCGCACCGCCTCTTAGGCACTCCTTGGTGAGGAGAGAGAGTGAATTCACTGCTCAAGTGTTTTGTCTAGGTTTTATTTTCACCAAACACACAGAAAGTAAAGTCTTCCACTGAAAATGACTTTCAGATTGTTTCCGCACTTTCGTTCCCCTCGACCGAAAAACAAACATTTATCAGAGTATCAGATAGCCAAGGCAGAGATAGATTTCACTTAGCCATGTGCATGTTGCTCCATTTAACCACTGTGTATTAGCGCAAATGGTTTTATTTTGGGATTGATTCCGAGACCAAAGCTTTACCCAACAAGAGATCGAAAGTACAAAGTGCACAGAAAAGATACTTGGACACAGTTTTTTTTCTTGTTTTGGCTGCTGTGCTGTAAATGTTGAAACAGACGAAGACGAAAAGATGGCAGAGCACCACAGAAACTTGCTTTAAGTTTAACACAACCTCTTTTTGGATTTATCAAAAGAAAGTCACATTGTATACTTTAAACCATACCAGGTACTAATGTCCAGGCTATTGCTAAATAACAGTTTTGCAGAACTTCACAATGTATAAAACATGGAGGAGGAGGGAAGATGCAATTGTAGGAAGAACATTGGTTGGAGGAAGCACAGGAATCTGCATCAAACATTTCTCCGCAGTGTAGTCAAGTCCATAAAACATACATTTTCATATTTTTTATATTTTTTTTTACTATTATACAAGGACAAAGCTGTGTAGAGAGTGGAATAAATGTGATGTGTTGAAACGGCTATGTCATTTTTCTAGAAGGCAATCTGCCACTAGTCTCCATTGAGATCTATCGTTTTGCCTGGAATGTTCCACAGAATGACATTAAACTCATCTTGCATTTATCCAACTACAGGTGAACAAACTAAACACTCTTACCAAAAGTGGGCTCATCTCTCCATTAGTCAGAACAGTAACTCGGCCTGGTGGCATCACCTGCTTGTCAACATGGCCACAGAGACATTTATTGCCATACTGTGGAATAATGACATAAGCTAAAGCAATAACATCACTATGGAGACGGGCAGGGGGCAGACTCTTCACCAGAAAGTTATATAATGCTCCTTTGCACGTGGAAGAAAAAAGGCCATGTGATGATGTTATACTCCCAGATACAGGGATAGAGACAGTTTTCCCTATTGATTACATTGCTCCTTCTTATGTATTATCAAGAAGGAAAATCTGCATTAAACTTTATCCTTTCTATTGCTGATTAGAAAAATTATCTGGATTCTAACTGTATTCATTTTAGCTATACCCATCTATTTTACACATTATTGTCCCATTCAACTTTGTGATGTCATCTAAAACCCAGCAACACGGCATGGTTAAAAGTTTAGATGTCTATAGCTTGTCTAACAAAAGCAGAGATAGTTCCAAGCTGATTTTTCCAGTGCTCCGTCCTGAAAACCTTGGGGCGTGTGCGGCTGCAGTCTGCCCAGAGGAGCTGTCCGAGGTGCTAGTCCTGCGTGTGTGCTGCAGTCTGTGTGAGCTCACGGTCATAGGAAACATTCAGCGCACATCTATCAGAGAACACACATCAGGCTGACACATGTGACCACTGAGCACTATGTCATGTGCAGCTCCGTACAGTTATAGACCGCGCAGTCCCACCTCAGCTCTGCCCTGTCACCACCACACCTCCACAAAGCTCCACAGCTACAGCCGCATGTCACCGAGGGAGGAGGGAGTGTGTTTGTGTGGCAGCTAAAAATAATAGTGCATCATTCAAAGGGAAAATTGAAGTATTTTTGGGATAACTAAAGATGACATGTTTTTTTTTTTGTACTTGGTGATAAACTATGAATATCATTAAGTTCAAGTTTACTGTAAACTGACATTGTAAAATGTAATCCTAGGAACAGGTCCATTGGCTTCCTGTTAAAAAAAATGCACACATGAATATTATTTTACAGGAAGCCAAGGATTTCTATTTACATATTTACATGTATTTGTTTTGGAATGGGAAAAAAAAAAAAAAAAAAAAAATGGGAACAAAATCACAAATACAGAGCTGTGGGCTGGGGATTGGTGAAAACAGAAATGTTCTGTGCACTCAAGCCTCAAATGCAGGACAATGCAGGATTGCTCAAACATGCATGAATCAATCAAAGTACAACTCTGGGTACGATAATAACAATTGAAATTCCATTATGATCATTATTATAATGGTTAAAAGCTCATAAAACTTGATGTCAAAACTCATGATGTGAACTCAGCTGTCATGAAGTCACTTACATATTGCTTTGACATTCACAACAGGCGCCCTTCTCGATGCTTCTCTCAGCTTGATCGCTCTAAACACACGTCATACGCCATGATAGCTCCATTTATTTCATACAAATGATATAAATAATTGGATCAAATCTTTCCCTCTGCACGAACAGTTTACTTGTCATTTACGAGGTCTGACACTAGATAGTGATTTAAAATGAGATGCTCAGATTAGCGTAGCTGTTAAGTTTTTTTTTTGTTTTTTTTTCCAAATTTGTCAAATGGCTAAAGTTAAAGTTGTTGTTTCACGGCATCATTTTGAGATTTTAATCTACTCTTATCACTAACCGTCTACATTGTTGTAACGCACTTGGGCTCAACCAAATATCACTCGCACAGCTGCAACTTGTTCAGAATGCATCCGCCTGCCTCTTTACCAGCACAAAGAGATGAGACCACATCACGCCCATTTTAATGCCTTTGCACTGGCTCCCGGTCTCTTATCGAATTGATTTTAAAATCCTTTCATTTGTTTTTAAATGCCTCCATGGACTTACCCCACACTATCTGTCCAACCTGCTTCAGTCCTATACCCCTGCACGCTCGCTCGGGTTGGCAAATCACTTCTTGCTAATGGCCCCAAAATCAAAGAAAAAACTTAAAGGGAACCGCTGTTTTGCTGCTGCAGGTCCAAAACTGTGGAATGCACTGCCCCTGCACCTTAGACAGGCTGAGTCACTTTCTGTTTTTAAATCAGCACTTAGAACTCACCTGTTTTCTTTAGCGATTCTTTGTGATTAATCTTGACTTTTATAGTGAACTCTCTTTGTGCAATCTGTGTCTGTTTTATTGTATTTTATAATTACTGTTATGTACTGCACTTTGGTCAACTAAGTGCATTAGAAATAAAGTTGGATTGGATTTATCTGAAGTTAAAATGCCTTCATTTTACATTTGACTTCTATGTACATGTGTAACCAGGACTGAACCAAGACTAAACCAGGGACTAAACCAAGACTAAACCAGGGACTAAACCAAGACTGAACCAGGGACTAAACCAAGACTGAACCAGGGACTAAACCAAGACTGAACCAGGGACTAAACCAAGACTGAACCAGGGACTAAACCAAGACTGAATAAGGGACTAAACCAAGACTGAACCAGGGAATAAACCAAGACTGAACCAGGGACTAAACCAAGACTGAACCAGGGACTAAACCAAGACTGAACCAGGGACTAAACCAAGACTGAACCAGGACTGAACCAGGACTGAACCAGGGACTAAACCAAGACTGAACCAGGGACTAAACCAAGACTGAACCAGGGACTAAACCAAGACTGAACCAGGGAATAAACCAAGATTGAACCGGGGGAATAAACCAAGACTGAACCGGGGACTAAACCAAAACTGAACCGGGGACTAAACCAAGACTGAACCAGGGACAAAACCAAGACTGAACCGGGGACTAAACCAAGACTGAACCGGGGACTAAACCAAGACTGAACCGGGGACTAAACCAAGACTGAACCAGGGACTAAACCAAGACTGAACCAATGACTAAAACTAAACCAAGACTGAACCAATGACTAAATCAAGACTGGACCAGGGACTAAACCAAGACTGAACCAGGGACTAAGCCAAGACTGGACCAGGGACTAAACCAAGACTGAACCAGGGACTAAACCAAGACTGAACCGGGGACTATACCATCTGTCACCTAATCATCAGGAGTGTTCCACGCTAAAGTTTATTTACTAATCTATTCTACGCAGAATCCCACATGTTAAAAAAAAAAAAGTTCCCCATAGTTTCTGAAAAATCTTAAATATAATTATAATTTTGAGTGTGATTGTAATTCACAATACACATGGCAGTTTGAAGGAAGTACTATAATTAAAAGACCTGTTCAAATGTGACCCCTTATCCTTTACAAAGCTGATGTCCAGTATTTAGCCTGTGTCCTTGCTTGCAGCTAAAGCTTTTGTTGTATTTTTGCCTATTAGCCTTCCTGCTGAGTCATACATAAAGAGACTGTACCTGTGCCAAACCTCTTTGTCATCTCTGCAAACGCCGACAACCCACACAGTGTTGCTCTGCCCTGCTTCACATTCTCACTACATTTCAAAGCAGACATTTTGTAATGTGAACAGGCTATGAGCCAAGCCCGTGAGTGATTGAGCAAACTCCACCTGCACAAATACCTGCACGGCATCCCAAAAATATTACTGGGCATCTAGCAAGAAAACTCCATTATTGTGGGTTCAGGCTCTTCTATTACTCCGTACAGCAAAACTCTTTCATCTTTTCTTTCCGCAGATGTAATTGACAGCTGGACTAGTCCCCTACACCATTCTGGACCTGGGTAATCTAAAGTGAGAATACACAATATATCCTATCTTCTTCCCATTTCTCTAGTCCAAGCCATACAAGAGTCTAACTCCATTTGATTGGTTCCTCCTCTCATCCCTAAAACGAGCAAGTCTTTAGTCAGTAATTCGCAACCAATTTAAACCAAATTACCACATCATGAAAGTTACAATTACCACCTTACAACTGGGTCAAAATGTCTTACAGGGCAGGATGAAACCAGGATTGTGTTCTTTCAATTAAACAAAACCTATTATTGTGGTATTACACTGTAGCAAAAGCAGGTTGAAAGAAATGAACCAGGTCTAAACAAGACACTAGAGAATGACGACAATACCACCACATACCCCCAGGTGTACCCGTGCAGCTTTTATGTCTCACATGCTAAGGGTCCTCTTGTCTGTGACCTGTTATGTGAGAAAATGGGCAAAGAAGATGCACCAGTAAAAGATAAACTGACTGCAACAGGAAAGGAATCTAGTGTAAAACAAAGAAAAGATTAAAATGTGATCAATGTTGTACTGTTCATTACTGTTCAGATTCAAATACTAAGACTGATTGATGCTATTTGATTAAAACAAACAAACAAATGAAGAAAAAAAAAAACAAACTGCTTCCTAATCAGTGCCTGTAAAACCAATTGGCACTAATCAGAGTTATTAATAAGAGTGACTTCAACATATAATCAACAGCGGAGTATTTGACTTTTACATGCACAGAATAAGGACTTGTCCTCAGAGGCTCCTTGCTTCATAAGGGGTGTAATAGTTTGGTTGGTAAAAAAAAATAAAAATAATGAAAAATACTTAACTAGCCTCTATTGAATGCCAACATAAAACATTGGATATCAATCCCAGTACATCCTCATGTTTGAGATACACAGGGTTTTTGAATGACTAAGGCTCTGGGCTGAAGGGAGAAGTTACAGTTGCTGTGCGCTGCACTTGTGCAGTGAAGTGCGTTGACATTCAGAGCCACACTATCTGCATTGATCAGGGAAACAGCCTGAGGCTGGGACCTGTCTTTGAACCTGCAGCTTTGAGCACTAATCCTACAATACGGATCAGCCCAGTGCATTCTGGGAAATCAGGGTTTGACCAGGAAGGTGTGGGTCTTCTGAGGGGTAATGTATATGAGCTCTGTCGTCAGAGGAGTTTTATTGGTTTTGACACACAGGCCTTGGGAGATAGTGAGGATTACATTTGAAAAACTTGACAAACTGAGATTTGTAAGCTTCCATATAGATATATTCTGTGCAGTTTGTAAACTTTAAATTTTCTCTAATTAAAGTCACTATTAGTAACAATTATAAGTCATAAAAAACTGTGCGCAGTATTTCTTCAGTATTTAACTAATTAGCAATACAAAACATAATTACCCATGTTCCCAAATAGCTTCTTAGATTTACTGTTCCCTTGCAGACATGAAGTGCTGATTAGCTTAAGGTTTTACAATGTAATTTTCCTGCACAAGTAATTACGTGTTCATTACCCTGTTTGATGAAACTATAAAGAGCCTGTTAATTTAGCAGAAAAAAGTTAGGCAAAACGAATATAGATATATACACTTTGCTAGTTTCCAAACCTACTTTAGAAATCCACACATTTCTATTTAAATTTGATTTTGGGGTAAACTGTTCTTTGCAATGCCGTCATAGTGGATGGATAAAAATACAAATATTTGCTTAGTCCTTGGTTTTCGAAATAGAGAGAGCTTACCTCCAGTGTGTGGCATCCTTCAGCCCTGACTGCACAAGACAGGCCCAAAATAATGAGCAGCTTGGATGGAGAGTGGAACATTTTGCACAATGCTTCCAGAGCCATCACTTATCCTTTTACCTAAATCGTTCTCATCCTTTCCAAGGTCTGCAGCTTACTCCTGCTCTCGGGGCAAATGTTGACAAATCAAGTGTCCTCAAGTGAACCCCACCGAGTCTATATAGAGTCACAACTAATAGGCTTTCAAGCTAATTTGATCTGTAATTATCGATGTGCTAATTTAGACAGCGCAGTGTTATTTTTTTTTTTTTTTTGTTTTTGTGGATTAGTAGAATCATTTAAACTAAACGTCTTCTTTAATCGTTCATTATATCACATTCCGGTTTTGTTCGTCTTCTTTTATTGGTTCTTATTCAAATCCAAGAGTGCTGCTGGGTTTAACACGCGGGATTGTTGATGGACTGTCATAATTGGTGAATGTTGGCTGAATGGCTAGCGCTCGGCCAACACTCGCCCTTCACGGTGGGAAGCAAGGAGGTTGTGGGATTGACATTGGGCCTTTCTGTGCAGACTGTAGAGATTGCATGTTTCTCTGTGTCTGGGTGGGTTTCCTCCAGGCACTTGAGTTTTCTCCCAACCAAAAACATGTACAGCCACAAATCCTCCAGCTTAAGAACAAAGCCAGGCTCAAGATCTGGATATGGGTCCACGAGTGCTGTACGGCCCCAGCTCACTGCTCCTGAGAGCTGCACCACTGCTGCTGAAGGATTGGGTCAAATGCAGAGAATGGATTTCTTTCAGGGGTTAATAAAGTATACTGTACGCCTTAGCCTTATGTTGACATGAGGATGTGGAATAATATTCAAACTGAAACAGTACAGATAGTGCTAATCTTTTAGACCAGGAAATATTTTATAATTGACTTGGGTTGGCTTACTTTGCAGTGCAGAATTATAATCTCTCTTCCTTTGCCAATTACTTTGCAAACAATCTGAGCAACAAACTGTGCCACAATTCAAAGTACATTTTGTGTCCAGGACAAACAAATGATGCAGTCTTAACAGTGTGTGCTTTTTAATAGCAGTTGTGGTTTAAACTCCACTGAAACTGGCATCTTTCCCCCCCTTCTCTTATTCTTGCTCTACAGGCTCATAACATCAACATCACTTGGCTGAGGCAACTGTCTATGTCAGACGAATTTCAATCCAAACCATTTCTTTCTTGTCCCAAAGCCGACATTTGCTTCCAAACTCAAACATTTACGTGAAAAACTAACAGAGTCACTGCCAATTCAAGGTAAAAAAAAAAAAAAAAAAAACATACATAATAGTTCAGACTAAAGCGATGCCCCAAAAAGTAAACGGGCGCCCCCTTGAGGCTGGAGGGAGTATATTCTGCTATGATCCATCCAACTTTACCTCTAACATTTAAAAGACCTAATACTTTTAATGCTACGCTCTTTGCTAGTTTACTTTACAGAGGCATTTCTTTTTTGGCTGGGAGACAGAGAAAGGTTGCAGGAGCCCTTGTTTCACTCTTGCCTCCTACAGAATGATAACTACACTATTGCCAAAGTGCGGAGGTAGAACAATGTGCCTGGTTGTGAGTGTGTGTGCGTGTGGGTGTGTGTGTTTGTGTGTGTATTGGGGGTATTACCAAAGACATGCTTGGGAGGTTTTCATCTGCTCGAGTCTGTTGCCTAAATCCTGCAGTGAGAAGGCAGCGAGAGCAGAGGGAGGAGGCAGGGAGAAGTAGAAGGTGAAGCGAAAAGAGAAATCCGACAATAGGGACGTGGAGGAAGGCGGCGCTGGTGTTTTTAGCCGAATTAGATTGTTCCTGAGCGCGATTCAGGCATCGTGCTTCAGCCTAATGGTGATGGATGGGCTAGCACTTTGAAACAATGGAACACACTTACAGATGTACAGCACAGCCAGCCAGTCATGTAACACACTACACTATTCGCCTCTGGCCACTTCACACATTTGAGCACATCCCACAGAATGTATAGAGCCTTAGGGGTTGATTAAGTCGCACTGATTTGCACCACAGAGACAAAAGGGATAGAAAAGTCACCATATAACGGATCAAGAGAAGCTACAGATTAAGTTCTAAAGCTTTTCAATTCAGTCCCAATGCATGCCACACTGGTGAAGATATGTTAAGAAACAGAAGAGTGAATGGTGTCGTTTCAGTGTGCACGGGCTTCTTCTGCTACTCAGGCAATTCTACGGCATGTATTCTATGTATATGTTTAGATTCTATTTAAAGACTTAAATTCTATGTATGGTTTATAGCAAAACAATCGGTCTTTTGCAAGGTTAGATGTGGTTTTCATCCAGTTTTGGCTTAATTACATCCAATTTTAATAGAGATTATACCTAGCGATAGGGCAGTACAGTTACTAAATTAACATCCAACCATTTCTACTCCGTCATTGATCAGCTTGGGTTTTGTAAATCGGTCTACAGCTGGGGTCTAAGACGAACTACAAATCTGACCCCTACAGTTCCCATAATGCACTGCCAAACATTTCGCTTAGTGGTACATGATGTAAAAAGTTCAAGAGCCCCTGTGGTAGACTGTTTCAGCAATTTTATTCTGTTTGGATATGGATTTCTATAGGTCCATGAACAAAACCGTTTTTCTATAGCAACGAGTTATATTTTTATCTCAACATACCAAGACGTTTCAATAAGAATAAACAGTTCCCTCCCTCTGAAGTGCTAGATATGCCTGCATATTTCATCACTCCATGAAACGTCAATACACTGTCAGCTTTGAGTGTAAAATTGACAAATGAAGATGCAGAAAGTGAAGTAAATTGAGGCCCAGTATTTTGTGAAGGCATTCTTTTGTTGTTCTTACCGCTGACAGCACAGTTTAAATATTCAAGTCTTTCTAAAACATACAGTATTGTGTATATATAAATAAGAAAAACGGAATAGCAATGCTCGGCTAACAATCTAGTCCAGTCTCTTCGTTGGATTGTTATTCTAATGGTTAAAGGTTCCAGTTAAATTTACTAGCCTTCAGAATTGCTTTGACAATACATAAAAAATAGAAAAGTTGTTTGCTTCACATTGGCATGGCTAAATTACCTTCTTGCTTATGCTGTCTCCTTAAAATCCCCCTAAAAATTACTTTCGCTCTCTTCACCAAACTCATCATCATTTGAGAGTTTAAATTGCATTCAGTCCAAAGCTTCAAATCTAACTGCTATACTGTTTTCTGTATCAGCCGCCGATCTGGGCATTTTTAGAGTTTCGGCTTGGATCAGATTTAGTAAATAGAACGGGTGATACCACGAATAGCTTCTCTACATGCAGCTGTCACTGCTAACGCCCAGAGCAGCTTTAGCAACTGAGGAGGTCTGTGTAGAGCAGCTAAAAATGTTATTAATGGCCAGTGTTGGGAATCTTACGTCAAAAATTTAATTAGTTATATTTACAAGTTACTTCTCCCAAAAGGAACTGAGTTACCATCTCAGTTACTTTTTGGGAGAAGTAAGTAGTTACTAGGCAAAGTAACTATGCCGTTACTTACTTTGTTAAAACAATAAAAACACAACAGATGTGAACCTTTAACATTTATTTCACTTTAACAGATTGTAATTATATTGCATTTGTTTAAAAGTGATCCATATCTGACAACAGCCTGGACACTTTCAGTCACATTTAAAACATATGTCCATATCAAATATGTGGCAGTAGTTTGTGTACAGTTGCAGGGGGAGGCGCCGTGCGTCAGGGCATCACGTTTCTGATCAAAACTCCACTCGGACCCAATCAGCTGTCAATGCACGTGTGACAGGACACCATTTCCCATCATGCATGTTCGAGCGGCACATTTAAAGGCACTTTGGTTAATTGAGACACGGCCTGCGTCGGCCTCGCTCTCCCGAGATTATCTGCGCCCGCCTCACTCATCTCAAACAAGCCTAAGATCTCACCCCGAGCCTCCTCTCTCACCAAAGAAACACAACAGCGCTGCAGCTCCCTTCGATGACAGACTTCTCTGATGAAGAGCAGAGTGAACTGAAGTAATAGTAACGTGCCACATTTTACTGTTACTAACGGTAACGGCGTTGGGACCCTGGGAAAAGTAATTAGTTAAATTACTCCGTTAGTGAAAAAACAACACGTTAGTAACGCCGTTACTGTTTAACGCCGTTATTCCCAACACTGTTAATGACAGAGATAGCATTTGTTTTAACTTTATGGAGCCTTAAGTTTGAAAACAAAACATAAGCTAAATCAAATGGAGGAACAGAGCTGAATGTGCTCACTTGTTTACATATGTTAAGTGGTCATGTGAATCGGGCAGGCTTCCGTCTTTTCACAGGCCTCAAACATAAATAATATGGTGAAAAATCACTGATCTTAGAAACAGAGGCAAAACCATCACCTAATGGCCCTATCACTGTGTTCTGAAGCTGCTGTGGAGGAGTTTAAGACATTATTTTAAAATACTATAAATTATTGGGCTATTTTTAAGTAGAACCTTTTATATCTGGCCATAATTTTATTCAACTAGGGCTATATTCACTATGGAATATTCATCTTTGTAATCCCTCAGTCGCCCAGATATGATCCATAATAAAATAAAAATTCAATTTTGTCAACTGGATGAAACGTTTTTTTGAGTGAAAATGTTTCGCTGCTCATCCAAGTGGCTTCTTCAGTTCTGGTCAGATTATTGATGGACACTGCCTTATATCTGTGTGAAGAGAGGAGCCAACTACTCTGAAACAAACACACCTATTTCTTTACAGTTTCTGTTAGATAGTTCTGTTCAATTACACTAAGTGTGAACTGTGCCTGAGTCATATTTTGATAATCATTCAGACCCCTATTGGGTCCTCTCATACCGATTAGCATACTGGCTAGCCCTATTATTTCCCTTGTTTTCATGTAGGTCTGACGATGGCGTTATAAATAGGAGATAACTGATGTCTAAGGCCCCCATTCTTTTTCAAAGACAGATTGTCTTTCCTAACAAAAATTGCTTCTTTAACTCCCCTCTCAAACCATTTCTTTTCTTTGACTAAGACCTGTACCTCACTCTCTTCAAAGGAGTGGTTAGTGGCTTTGTGATGGAGATGGACGGCAGATTGGGGTCCCGAGCTGTTCTCTCACGACGGCATTAGTACATTTTTTATGGAGTGGCTGTTTTGATTATCCATTATAAAGCTCACTGCAGTCTTCTCTACACTGAATGGAGTAGATTACATTATGATTTAGGGTTTTGTCAAAACCCATCTCTTATTTTTAGCAAAAATAGTTAGTTAGTTTTAAGTGCTGTTATTCTGTGACCCTTCTATTTAAAGGCCAAAGATCTGCACTGGTCATAGTCAATAAATCATCCATTTAGATCCATCCTTTCTTTTTTCCCACTCAAGTCAAGACCAAGGAGTTACTGTAGAAACAAGATTTGAAAATGTTGTTCTGATTCACTAAGAGGTTTCATAATGTTTTCTTTTCTGAGTATTGGAGGTGTTCTCTATACAAACGCATTATAATAATGTATATTTGATGACGTAGTACTTAAACATCAAATCATAGTGTCAAGACCTGTGACTGCTTTTTTAAATGAGGGGGTATGTCATTTCTGTGGGGTATTAACTGCTAACACGTCACATATTTAGATCGCTATGTTACCTTTTATTATTTTGAAAATGGTATATTCATTAAAAACAACATATTAACATGTTTCACTTTTGTTTTTGGTGGTGTGAGTCCACCCTCCCCTTTCAGAGAGCTATTACAACAAAATCAGAGTGCATCCTGCTAATAAAACTACTGCACATTGTATCAGGTTTGTGTACTTACTGTGCACAGTTTTGTATCATGTTTTATGGAGAATTGCCGCATGGGAGCATGAATGGCGTGGGCTTGTAAACTGAGCGTTGGACAGAATCTTCCAGCTAACCATAAAGAGGGTTTGAATAGGGCCCGAGAGAGATCTCTAAAATACTCCAACATGCATGGATGACATCTAAAACCTCTTCAGGCATGGTTTTGATTAGGGAACATAATCATAATATGGTAGAAAGCTCAAAAAATCTATTCTGCATAATTCCCCCTCTTCAATTGTTTGTTTAAAAACGTCTATTTTCTTCCCTCTTGCCAAAATTTCTCATTTATTACAAAATAATTCATATTGATATTGTCCTAGAGCCTTGATTACAATCAGGATGTTGCCTTTAAAGGGGAACTAAAGCCTCATGCCGATTCTGCCAGGTTACTTTTCATTAATTATAGTTTTACTCAGAGCCTGACTAAGATTGAGAGGGACCAAAAAACTGCATTAAACAGAGAAGCAGTGAATCACATTAGGGCAAGATCACAGTGGGGATGCACCAAAGGTATCGATACTGATCCTAGAAAATGTAATAGGTCGAATATTGGCTCAGACTCTCACAATCATCATCAAAATATCACTTATATAGTAAATAGTCACAGCGATCACATGTTTTGATTATTATCGCCATAACGCTCAATTTCAACATTCAACACTACACAAACATGGCCGCAACATTCAGCGCATGGTCTATTTTATCTCTTTGCAGTCCTCACGCGGCTCGATTTCTAAAGGAAAAGTCCGGACATATCAGTTTCTAAATCAGGAGCCGAAGAAGGAGCCGCCTGCAGCGAGTCCTCTGTTCAAACCAGGGTGTCATGTCGAGCCGTGCTGAATTTTACGTCTGCCCCTCTCATGTTCATCACTTCCCCTCCCTTAGCCTCCCTCCCAGACACATTTTCTGTTCCACTTGTTTTGTTATTGATCTAACCTGGCCTTAGGGTCTTGCTAAGTAGATGCTAGACTGTCACTCACTGGATGCGGTGCAGAAATCGCAGACAAGAGCGTGCACTGTGGTCCATCTACGAGTCAATTTGCCGGCGGCCATTTTGACGTGCCACCTGCCTGTGTGTAGTCTCCTCGTGCAAATTCCCAAGTGTGTACGCTCTGCCCTTTTCAAATCTATGGCTTATGATTAATTCTTGCCATTCATCCCATATTCCCCAAACCCATTGGCCACATCTCTCCGTCTTTCTTTGCCTTTTTGTTACATTTGCACTTGCCACTACTTCGCCTTTTCCCTGACATTTTTCCCATAATCCTCCAGTACCATGGAAGTTAAGCCCTAAGGGGGACAGACTGACATTTAGGAACTGCTCTCTAAGCAGAAGCAGCACGTTTAACATACTCATTAACACAGATAGACGGACGCCTTCAGATAACTATATCCGTACATTTGTTAATTCGCTCGCCCAGCCCTGCAGTGCTTCACCGGGAGCGCTTCACCCGACGTGGCCGAGGCTTTAAGCTCCTGTCAATACTGAGCTCCACATTCAAGTGTTCATACTCCACCAGGGAATCAATGGAGCTGCAATTAAATCAAGAGGCAATTAAACATAGTCGATAGTAGTCATCATTGTTCAGGGTCTGGGTTTGGAACTGAACTTAACTGAATGCAGATTTTTCTCATGGCTGGCTGTGTTCATTCAATTTTCATCAGGTTTTTACAATTATTAACATTACTGTGGCAGGACAATCATGATTATCGATTAACCAAATAATCCTGACATCCCTATATTGAATGAAGAGTTCTCTTTGGCACGAGGCATAATCCTTCCAAATCTACATGGATCAAGCTGCAGTTTGGAGATGCTCTGCTGCAGTCTCTTGCCATCCCATTTTCTCCCTAAACTTGCTAAATGCTTTCCCATCTTACTTACTTACAAAGCGTCAAACATCAACATTTTGGCATCTGAAACAGGTGCTGAGATAAAAAGATAATCTAGGCTATTAACTTTATCTGGCAGTTGTCTTAGTGTTCCACCTGATTTGAATATATGCCAGTCACAGCAGGGTGGCAAATCAGACGGGACCAGCCACAAGGAGCCAAGAATAAATAATACATCCTTGATCCTCCCATTCCTCCTTCTCCGATCAGCCCATTCAAGCGTCCTGTTAAAATCCCTGTTGTTCTTTAGCCTGCACCTTAAAGGCTTATTAGCACTTGTCTGAGTCAGGCTTGTGTGTGTTTCTGTGTGTTTCTGTGTGTGTGTAGTTGTCTGGTCTGTCATGCTAACCCCCTTGTTCTCATCCCTCACAATCTCCCATCCCATCTCCCCCGTCTCCCCCCACACTCCCCCAATAACAGCCTCTGGCCATGAAAACTTTTACAGATGTGAGTTGGCAGACCTTGCACAGACGGGCAGTGCGTATGTGTGTGCGCATGTGTGCGTCTATGTATGTGTGTGAGCGAGCGTGTTGGCAGACCTTGAGACCTGTCAGTGTCTCGTGTGTCAAACCAGGACGTTGGCGCCCTGCCGAGCCTTTAGCCCCCGCCCCCCCCCCCCTCTCCTCCTTCTTGAAACACCAACTATCTCTCCAACTGTCATGGGAACTCACACATGCTAGAGCTAATCCCCACGACCTGAACTGGGCAGACATGTGAAGATGCTAACTAGCCTGGAGACTCTAGCGCTTTTATCCAACACGCAGAGCTGGCAACAGAAAGTCATCTGGTTGCTTGGCAGTTGATTGTATGGGTTGGGGTTTGCAATATCTGGCAGGAAGTTCCCTCACCAGTCAACTTGTTGCCGATGCTTTGCATTTCTAACCAGTTTGTGTTTTGTCGCTTTACTGGCAGCACTCAGTAGTTCGGATTCAAAAGTAAAGTTGCAGTGCTAAGTAAAATAGATTGTACTGAAACTTGCAGTACCTTCCATTCATCCATTTCTTTCCGCTTATCTGGGACCGGGTCGTGGGAGCAGCAGTTTAAGCAGGGACTGCCGGACTGCTAGACTTCCCTCACCCCAGACATGTCCTCCAGCTCCTCTGGTGGGACCTCAAGGCGTTCCCAGGCGAGCCGAGAAATATAGTCCCTCCAGTGTGTCCTGGGTCTTCCCCAGAGCCTCCTCCCAGCGGGACATGCCCAAAACACCTCCCTAGGGAGGCGTCCAGAAGGCAATTTGTAGTAACTTGTACTTGTATATAGTTAACCCTCAGTTTTATACCTGTACTCTTCTTAATATTGAAGGAGCACTACGCAAGGTTGATGTTTGCATTTATCTCTGATGTACTGTATTAAGAAAAAGCAAAAGGAAGCAGACGTCAGCAGACTCTACATAAAAAATGTATCGCAAAATTCATAGACGATTGGAGGTTATTTAGGGCCGGATTTCTTGCTAAAATTAGGAATCTATGGATGTCTTTGATCTTATTTTAGACAGCTCACCCCTCAGTTGAATGCAGTCTTTTCAGCAGAGACAAAAGTGAGAGTGGATCTCACATGAAGGGAAGCTGTCAGTCTGTGTCTCCTGCTGCTCCGATCCAGCATGACTCCTGCTCTCACTGCTCCTCTCCATCTCAAGTCAGATTCTGCCTGAATGGACTTTCTAAAAATACATCAGGCCTTCGCAAACTGGAGCTCGTATATCGCGTAATTGTAACAAATGCATTTTTACACGCATCAACAGAGAAGCGTCTCCAGCCCAAAACGTTTTTACTTGCGATATTTGGAATAGAATCTCTGCAGACACCATGAATCTTAGTTAGAATTACTGCATAAACTCATTTGATGCCATTTAAATAGTACAATTGTATCTTCTGTTCTGTTGGAACTTGGAAAAGATTCGCTTTATACCTTTAAATTACTTTTAGACTTTACTCAAGGAAAGCAGACCCATCTACGACCTTCACCCACGCGGCAGGAGAGCTAACCAGTGACACCTAACCTTGTCACGATTGAAGAACTGAAGTAGTGGCCGAGCTTGATTGCAGATGTGGTTCAGGAGAGTGATTGCGAAACAAGACTCCGCCCACCCACATACACACACACACACACACACACAAAACACACACACAAACACACGCAGAAACTATTGTACACCACTGATGCAATAACAATAGAGCAAGATGATCCCAGTCCCAAAATTTAAGCCTTTTTGTTGTGTAAAAGGGTAGAAAATGTTCCTATGACGATAATGCACGTTATTCTAGTATTTCACAGAATAACGCAAATCAACTCTTCATTTGAGAATCATAATTCAGACTTTGAGGAACCCCATGACACAAAAAGGAGATGGTTTTGATCATGAAGGCCAGTTGTGAAGCGTAAGCTCGCTGAAAGAGAGAGAAATTAATCACCCATAGACTCATTGTTCCAAACACAACATCCAAAGTTTTCATAAAGTGGCATAAAGCTGCCAGCATCGCTATAACTGTTGTTTTACATTAACTTTACATGCAAACACTCTCATAAAGCACCACGCATTCTGGCAGGCAGTAAACATGTCTATCTGAGCTGTTAAAGTTGTTTATTTTAATACGGCTCTGTGCGGTTCACATCATCATCAGCTTCATTTATCATCCCAGAAGGCTTTTGGGCGCGACCACCACACAGTACACAGGCACGCTCTCGAATACACACTTAGACCATGTGACATCTGGACAGTGATGTGTCCCTCCAATAAGAAGCAGACAGATGCCGCCAGCTAAATGCATTTACAGTCATCACAGCGCCTCTATATCCATTTTACTGTGCACAGTGTTTGGACCCCTTTGTTCTGTAGGCCCTCTCTCTCCTCATATACAGTTGAAAGCAGAAGTTTACATGCACTATATAAAAAGACACATATGCTTTTTTTTCCTCGATGACTGGCATGAAATCAGACTAAACTTTTCATGTTTTAGGTCCATTAGGATTACCAAAATGATTTATATTAGCTAAATTCCAGAATAACGAGAGACAATTTTTTATTACTTTACAAAATCAGACATTTAGATACATTTCATTAGTATTTGGTATGTCCCTGTGTCATTTGCAAACTGTAATGTGCATTTTTTATGTGTCTTTTGGAGTAATGGCTTCTTCCTGGCAGTACCATGTCGATACAGCCCTTGTTTCACTGTGGAAAATGACACACTCTTACCAGCTTCAACCAGCATCTTTTCTGCTTTTTTTTTCTTGGGTTGATATGCACATTTCGGACCAAATCATCATAATTTCTTCATCTCTGGGCCACAGAACTGTCTCCTTCCTGAGTGGTATGATGGTTGGACATTCCCATGGTGTTTGTACTTGTGGATAATTGTTTGAACAGATGAACGTGGCACCTTCAGGCATCTGGAAATCGAAGCCAAGGATGAACCAGACTTGTGCTAGTCTATAATCCACTTCCACTTTCTTTTGACTTTCCCAGAAGCAGTGCGTTTCAGGTGTGCCTTCAGACACATCCACATGTGTGTCCCTGATTAACTCAAATGCTGTCAATAAACCTATCAGAAGCTTCCAAAGACATGACGACATAATCTGGGTTTTCCCAAATTGTTTAAAATGTATAGTAATCTTACAGTATGTAAACTTCTGACTTTGAAGAAAGTAATGAAAAATCATCTCGAAAAATTCTCCTCTCATTATTCTAACATTTAGCAAATAGAAATAAGTTTGGTAATCCTAAATGATCTAAAACAGGAAAAGTTTAGTCTGATTTCATGTCAGACAGTGAGACTGACAGGCGGAAGAAAATATATGGATGGACAGTGAGGAAAAAAAAAGTGTATGTATATGTCTTTTTATATAGTGTATGTAAACTTCTGGTTTCAACTGTACAACTCCATATATTTTCTTGACCTTTCATACTTTGAGTTTCTCTGTGTTTCCTCCTGCATTTGGCGACAAGAAGAGCGAACGGCAATGATCCATAGCTTGGTTAAATGGCGAGCTTTAATGAGGTAGAATGTACGCACACAAGCAGAGAAGATTAAAGCACTACAACTGATGAAAGACATTTTTTCTTTGTGTGAAATCAGAGTTTAATCAAGAAAAGCTTAAATTATAATCGTTAAGAGACTTCCTTTGAACAATTGGTTGTACGGCCATACCTGCCATTTAGCACTCTGCATTTCAGTTTCTCCAAAAGACAGAGGAACATTTCCCAAAGTTGGCAAGAAAGAACAATCGAAAAGGAGCAGCAAAATGGACATTAATAAAGCGGTGGTTCATTGTGTTCTCCCACAAGCAGTGTGTCTTGGCTTGGATTCTGCCTTTAATTATACAGGAGAGTCAAAAATGTGTTATGTGATGGAAACTGAAAGTGATGAAATAAAGAAGATTGGCTCCTTATGCCACGGTGTATCCTCTGACAGACTAAAGATAATTGGATGGCTTAAATCTTGACCATTATTCATGCTCTCCACAGTCACACACTAGCGGAGGTAAGTCCAGTCCTGATATAACCCAGACAGATTGACAGAGAAGTGGCTATTAACACTGCAAATGACAAGGCAAGGTGGATGAAGTGTCTTGCCTAAAGACACAACTGTTTTGTACTAGAGCCACTGAATCCCCACTGTGGTAACTGGTATTCCTGGTCTCCCATCCAAGTACTTGAATGATACTTAAACGTCCTATATTACGTATGTTTAAACCATGTTGTAATGTTATTTCCTCAAAAACATACTTGGAGTTGTGTTTTGTTTTTTTTTACTATTAGTGTCTACATCTCCACTTTGTGATGTCATGTAGTGGTAGTTTTCAAGGAATGAGGAAAAACATCACGTAGATCAGGCAATTCGGTAACATGGACCCTTTAAACCTCAACTAACACATTTTGTCCCTTTAGAATTGTAGTTTATAATTTAAAGTTCTGTCCACTCAGAGACTCAATGGACTCAGGAAATGGGTTTTTTGCTCATACAAACCTAAAAAAACAAACAACAAAACGATAATACTGAAACTACATTATGCCACTGACACAAAAGGAGGCCTGAGCAGGAATGAATAGTGAATAGTCACACGGCACTCAAAGCACTTTACACCAAGGAACCACTCACCCATACACCAGTGTACACAGACACTGGGGGTAAGGTGGGTTAAGTGTTTTGCCAAGAGGAGGATGACGACAGCATTCATCCTTGGAAGCTGGTATCACACCGCCAAATTGTAGGTTAGTGGATCTGACCGCTCTACCAATGATGTTTTATGTCGAGAGCAGGATGGACCCGTGGGGAAACACTCTACCAACTGAGCTACTGTTGGCCATGAACCAATGAACCAATAATTAGCCATTCATTAGCCAATACATCTAGTACAACTAAATACCATTCAGTAACAAGCAACCATACCTCTGCCATTGCTTTCTTTACATTATCTCCTTGCCAGAAGTGATTACTACTAAACAGAATTCACAGAGGCAGTTTCTATTGACATTTAGCTGTAGCTTTTCCACTTAAATACTTAATAGACGTAATAACAACTGGCATTCTCCACATTAAGCCAGTGAACTCTCTAATGAACCATCGCAAAGGTAACGACGCTACAATTGGTGCAGTAATAATATTTACATAACTCTGCCATTAATATGCATTAGATCATGAGAACATAGTGTGCAGAATAACAACAATGAGCTTGTTCTTTTTATAGGCCCTGTGGACATACAGTATAGGGAGACCAGTCTATATAGAAGCATATATCTGAGGATCCTTCCCTTGGCGTTAACAGTTCTGCTGTATCATATTAGAGTTCGTAGCCATTAGGGGTGTAGGTCCTTTGGTGTCAAGTTAAATAATCAGTCGATGATATGAAAAATTAAATTCTGTCTACAAAAGTTTTACAGTAAAGACATTTCACCATTTATCCAAGTGGCTTCTTCCGTTCTGGTCAGAATACTGCTGGACCCTGCCTTATATCTATCTAAAGCAGGGGTGTCCAAACTATGGCTCGAGGGCCAAATGCGGCCCTCATACCAGTTTTTTTGGCCCTCAAGCCTCCTGCTGAACCGGCCTAACTGATCATAAGCAGCACTTTTAACAGCAAATTAAACTATTTCTACCACTATATCCTCAAACGTCACATTGCATCGTGATACAGACCTAAAATGAATGTGTTTCAAGCCTTATTAATAAACAGCGGCTCTGTCAAAGCTGTGTATAAAGCACCGCACTGCATTGATCACTGGTCTATGGCCCTCTGCTTCAAATATGTTTTGAGATGTGGCCCTCAATTTAAAAAAAAAAAAAGAGTTTAGGCACCTCTGATCTAAAGGGAGGAGCTACCTACACAAAAACGACTGCTACTACTACTATTACAACTACTACTACAGTAAATACAACCTGTGCGTGAGTCATATTTTGCATAATCATTCAGGCCCCTAATGGGTGCTTTCACACTCTTTAGCATACTGGCTACTGCTGTTGTTTCCCTTATTTTGATTTAGGTGTGAGAATGGAGTTATAAATAGGAGATAAATTATTTCTGAAGTCCCCATTCCTGTTCAAAGATGGATTGTCTTTCCTAATAAAAAAATACCTCTTTAACTCCTCTCTCAAACCATTTCTTTTCTTTGGCTAAGATCTGTAAGTTAGTATCTTCAAACAAGCGGTTGGCAGCTTTGAGATGGAGTCAACCTATTTTTTTTATCTGTAGACTAATTATTTTTATTGGCGCTATAACGGATTTCTACAAAGAAGAGCAGAAAGGAGGATACATGGAGTAAGTAAGATGAAGATTTGGGTATGAATCGTGAATTTAATCTGGCTTTTTGCACATAAAGATGACACTTATTACTTTTCATGTCTTGTCAGTGCACTTCGGGCCATATGTCAAATATATGGTTGCATTATAGAGATAGTTTCGAGATCTTTTGCTCACTTCAACGCCAACTAATCAATGCATAGGCCAAGTTTGTAGTCAATCAAGATTACAGCCCGAGTAGCCATGGGATATCTACAGAAGAACTTTTTGTTTCACTTTCTGATGGTAAAAGCCACGTGTTTCCCCCCTTTGCAGCCTTTGTACCTTGCTTTAGTGTATTTCTGGGGGGATTTATATTGTTCTGTGTCTCTGGGGGATAAAGAAGCCACAGCTAAAAACGCTTTGATTGGGTTGTTATTTTGGAAATCTGTTGTGATAAAGGTAGAATAACTCTTACCAACGTGGGTAGCTGCACCATGGTCCATTGTCCATTATGTGATCATAGACAGGTCAATACTTTCATCAAGAGATTAGACAAGGGGAGGGCCTCTGGGGTACCATACTGCCTTCAGGGATAACTTTCCACAAGGTTTTCAGCTGCTGTACACCTAATACTAAAGGTTTTTTATTAAATGTTCCACTCGCTGTGCACCATTTGAACTGCTGTATAGAACAGAGCATAAAGTACAGCACTAACCCGTCTTTACGATTGCTATTTGATTGTTTAATAAAGCCCGAGGTCAACTTTGATGTTCAGTTCTTTAAGGCCAACTGGCAGGTGTATTCACAAATGTCTGACTCCATTTCAGTAGCGTAGTGACAATAATTTATATATTTATAGTTATGACAGTAATGATTATGTTTTTCCCAAGCATTTAGGTTCAGTTTATATTGGTGTACACTCCTGCAACCTAAAATGCATGTAGTACTTGAGTTATGCAGTGTGAAAGTTACATTACACAAATCAAAAACTCAAGAGTCATCGTGTTATGGACTCAAACTACCAACTCAAAACTTTCTCGCCCCTGTGAATTTGCTCTGTGGCATTTTGATCCGAGCTCCACCGACTCCCCTCTATGAGATTATATACAGTGTGTGTCACTCCAAATTGAAAGGCAACAGTTATTAAACTCAAGCTGTCTGTCTGTTAAAGTAACTTCCAGAAGTTAGTGAAGTGTGGAGAGCTCATCTAATGTTTCCCTTACCATCAGCTTCCTCCAATACAGTGATAAACAGGGGATTGGCTATCGCTGTACAACAATAGCTGGACTTGAGGACAGAATGAAGAACACACAATGGCCTGTTTCTATTTTCACACAGAAAAAAAAACAAACCAGAAACAAACATGAGATATAAAGAGAGTATGGCCCATTATAAACTGCAGTAGCATGTAAAGGGAAAGGATTAAATCTATAACTGGTGTTACTGGCTGTGGATTGGATCAGTGTCAATGTACTTCCACCAGTAATGCTTCTTTGAATTGGTAGTGTGGCATAATGGTGTTTGTAGAGAGAAACATCATGCTAAAATCTCAATTTCAGTATTATCAGCACTATCAAACATGTCGTACAGAGTAGACCCCTTTCGACAGAATTCATGTTTTAATCTTGAAATAGTCCATTTCCACGAATGGAGTAGATCTGCAATAAAAACACTGAGAGTAGAGTTTTGGGCTGCTCGACGAGAAGCAGCTCATTGGTTCTGTGAGCGTTCCCTTCGGCACGCTCTCACTACAATGAGGAACAGTGTGCATCTGAGGCACCTGCAGGAGCCAATCGACATCAGGCTGAGCTCCCCCAGACCAGCACTGACCCAGCCCTGAGAGGAGACAGCACTGACCCACTCCCGAGAGGAAGCAGCACTGAGCCACCCCAGAGAGGAGACAGCACTCACCCATCCCAGAGAGGAGGCAGCACTCACCCACCCAGAGAGGAGACAGCACTGACCCACCCTAGAGAGGAGGCAGCACTGACCCACCCCAGAGAGGAGACAGCACTCACCCACCCAGAGAGGAGACAGCACTGACCCACCCCCGAGAGGAGGCAGCACTGACCCACCCTAGAGAGGAGGCAGCACTGACCCACCCCAGAGAGGAGGCAGCACTGACCCACCCAGAGAGGAGGCAGCACTGACCCACCCCAGAGAGGAGACAGCACTCACTCACCCACCCAGAGAGGAGACAGCACTGACCCACCCCCGAGAGGAGGCAGCACTGACCCACCCCTGAGAGGAGGCAGCACTGACCCACCCCTGAGAGGAGACAGAGGTGACCCACCCCCAAGAGGAGGCACCACTGACCCAGCCCCGAGAGGAGGCAGCACTCACCCACTCCCTGAGAGGAGACAGTACTGTGCTGATGCACAGACCAATTTTAGCTTTGGGTATTCAACATATAGTCAACATGTTAGTTCAGATTCAGAGAGTCATTCGGCAAAGCTCTAATACAAAGCCAGTTCTACTCGGTGCTACTGCACTATTTGTTTTTTAACAACTGTTTTCATGTTCCCCAAGAAATCATAATAAGTATGTGAAATAAAACTTGTGATTTTACATGTGGGAATGAGGGGCATGCGTGCCAAGTGCCTAACCAGTGAGATGGCTACGTAACTTCAGAATAGGCTATGCAGCGTAGTTCTTACAAATCAACAAAAACACCTCTATATATAAGAATTATATCCTGTGCATTTTGCAGGACCCAGTAGCCACACTGCAGTGTCAAACACTGTGGTGGATTTAGTTTTTAAAAATCTACCCATAATGTAGTGATTCTGTTCAATGCCAGGTGAGGGGGCTGTGATTTGACTGTCACCTTTTTCACTATGCAACACAGTATTCATATATTATTTTTATCATTATTATAATATTATCAGGCTTTCCACATGTTATGCCTTTTACTGAAATCACTTTACACTGTGTAAATTTAGGAGAATTTCAGCCTACACTTTGCCTTGATAATAACACTCTTCCTCATAACTGCGCCCGCTGTAAACAATAGATTGTCAACGCAACAAAAATTAGATCATGAAATTTTAAAAGTTAATTAAAACGCCCAGCCCATGCCGTCTGGCCACAATGTGGAGGGGTGGATCATAGGGATGTACCTCTCAGATACTGGCATTGGATATCGGCGCCAATACCGAGAAATGTGCTGGGTTGATATCGGCTTCCCAATATCGGTTCAGCCGATATCCTGGTCAGACATACAGATTGATAGAATAAGAGTATTGGGCGTAATCGGCCCAGAAAGTCTCATAATATTTGAACTGCTATTTAATATTTACACTAAGTTGTTACAGTTACTTGAGGATAAATAACAGCTACATAACACATTTAGATCAGTTTTGTCTTCGGCAGATACTTAGCTATTGTATTAGAATCGGTATCTGAGCTGACAAAGCTGGATCGGTGAATCCCTAGGCTGAGTATGTTTTGAACACCCTCCCAGCTGGCAGCACTTGGGGCTACTGCTGATTTTGCTGTGGGAGGGGGCATTGTAGGGGCAGCTGGTGGTTGGCAAGAGCTGCGCTTGATGGGCTTTTTGGCATGGCTTTGTGATATGAGCTGATGGCTGAAGGTTTGGGCTTGGACTGACAGTGTGTTATGGAGAGGGTCAGGGTCACTGCCTATTATGAGTGAGAGTTTTGCTAACATTCTTCTCCTGTGGGCTGCCAATGACTGGCAAGCCCAACAATGTCAAAGTTTTAAAGTGGCAAAGCCGGTTCGCTCCAGTCACAGCTTTGGGTAGCCATATGTCACCTTTTAAAAGTAAAGTGTTGCCTTTTTTGCTGACAGAAAGGCAATATGCAAAAACTCATTGGTCAAGCATATTATGATGAACACTTGCTTATATTTAATAGCAGCCTGATACACACCAATATCCTGTGATACACATTATTAGGGATACGCCGATCCAGCCTTTTCAGTTCTGATATTTTGATACTGTAACTTTAGGTATCTGCCGATACCCGATATCAACAGACAAAACGGATCCAAATGTTTTAAGTAGCTATTATGTATCTCTCAAGTAACTCCTGAAGAGCTTTGTGTAGAAGTTCAAATATTATGAGGCTTCCTGGGCTGACTACCATCAGTAAATAGTCTTATGACATGAGTGTATAAGTCAAACCAGGATATCGTCTGAATCAACATTTGGAACCCGATATCCCATCTAGCAAATTTTTCAGTATCAGCGCCGATATCCAATACCAGTATTGGATCTGTGCAGTCTTAATACACACCCCAATATGCTGTGTATTTTACACTTCAATGAACACACATACATGTTAGACTCATTTAGAGTGTCTGTTGGATCAGACCTGGGCCAGCCATGGCTCTCCACATGCTTGACCTGTCACATCTTCACCACTGTTGCGTCTTTGGATCACTTCACTGACCACAGCAGATCAGGATATCTCCACAAAATTGCAGTTTTGCACATTTTTGCACACACAGTGATGTTGTTTGACAGGCAGGCGTTGAAATATTTACAGTAAGTAACAGGGGCTGTCAAAAGACATCTGTACTATATAGAGCAGGCCGGTTTGACACTTCAACTGTCCATTCCCACATGTCCAAACTTGGTCTGGACCTTGTGTGTGTGTGTACCTATAGGTTTAAATAATACACGTAATGCTGTCCAATTACAGGTTTACTTATCCATGCTCTCACGATGACTGAAATGAATGCACTCGAAGCATGCAAGACTCAAAATGTTTCTCCAGAACATTACCAGGCCACTCCACTCCCTGGCCCCTCTTCCCTGTGCCTTTACTTCTTCTAACCTTACAAAGTTTACCCTTGACTTTGTTTCAAATGTTAATCAGGTTTGCACAAAAACTTTGAGAAAAAGTATACACTGCCTCTGATGAAATCTCAGCTGGGAGAAGCTTAGAGGCCACAGTCAACAGCTGCCAGGTTTCAACCCCGCTCTAGTATCTCAAATCATTTTCCCACTGATATAAGGGCACGATTCATGTGAGAAGTATATGTCTGATATTTGATAATACCAGACAAAAATATACTTTGAAAGGCTATTGATCTGTGTGTGATATTCTCCAGTAAATGATATGCCATAATTATACATACTGATTCAAATGATTAAACAATACTGCAGTAGTGGAACGTAACAAAGTAAAAGTAGTAAAATACTGTACTCAAGTATACATTTCAGGTATCTGTAGTTTACTGAAGTAGATTTTATTGTGGATGCTTTTCTTCTTTACATCTTTACTTTTTACTTCATTATATTTTTGAACATGGCTGAAAGGTAAAAGTATGAATTATTATTCTTTGAGATGGGTTTATTTTTAACATATTTTGAATGTATATTTTTGTTTGCTGAAATTATGAACAACTAAAAACAGCTAAAATCACTACATTTGAAACTATTATCTCAAAATCTGCAAAAAATACTTTTACTTTTTACTGATTTACGTAGATTTTTAAATGGGTGCTTTAATACTTTTACTTAAGTAGACTTTTTCATGTGCTATTTTTACTTTTACTTGAGTATTTATTGCCCTGGTATCTATATGTGAGTACGTCATCCCCCACTGCTCTACAGTATATAATGGCTGAGTGCATGTTCATTGACAGACCTACAGGCCGTATAATTTATGTGCGTTCTTGTGATCTTCCCCACAGACCACTCAAATAGAGTTCCAGGTCAAAAACAAGCTGATCCACTAAACAGCTGAATGTGTCCATTTTTGTACTTCTGGGAAACACAGAGGGGATTACCCACTTAAAGAAAATACATTATGAAATATTAACATGCAAATAGCCAGAAGTAAAGTGTAAACATGTAAAGTGTGAGTCTCGAGGGAGATCGGACAAAAGGACATAAAAAATATGTAGTAGATGCAATAACAAAGCCCTGTTTTTTGTTTTGTTTTTCTATGAGAGAGGACATACTTGAGAAAATTATCATTGTGAGAAATACAAATATTCCTAATTCATGCATGTTTTTGGATGATGGTAAGTAAAAGTACATATAAATCCTGACAGGACATACAGATGGGGATTAGCAGTATGGACAAAAAGCCTATTATTATTGATTTTTAAGAAGAAAATAGTAAATAGAAAATAGTAAATAGAAAATAGAGTCGAGACATGTCAAAGTCAGGCCCGCGGGCCAAATTTGGCTCTCAAGATCATATCAAATATGTATTAGAGCTGGCTCGCCGGCTGTCGTGCCAGTTTAGCGCATACTACGAATCCCAGAATGCTTTGCAAATGTGTGGGCGCCGGCCCCCACCACTTCAGTTGACACTCATTAGCATCTGCTACCTGTCGCCTCACTCAAATTTAATTCACCCCTTCTGAAAAACATGTAGATGTTGTTGAAATTTTTCAATAAATATTTTGTTTGGCCCGCGACTTAGTAAGTTTTTAAATTTGGCCCTCTGTGAATTTGAATTTGACACCCCTGTGCTACTCCATAGTTCATCTAAAGATTCAAACCACAACCTTTGCAGCACCTCTCCTACATTTCACCCTAACACAATCAAAAAACAGATGCATGCCTCACAATACAATTAATCTAAAACATCAATATGTATTGGGCTGGATATAGTAACCACTGCTTCAAAAAACTTAATCTGTCTAAGAAAAGACTTCACAAAAAGTGGGACTGGGATTGAAATCAGTATTTCTGGTTCTTAAAAGATTCTGTTTCATTCCGGTGTTGGAGGGTTTTATAGATTCAGTGTGAGGAGGCAGATCAAGAGGAAACACCTCCACATGAGTGAGGTGAGAAAGATGCCAGGTGTATGGACACAACACACCTCCACCGTGCATCCATGTGTCGCTCTCAAGCCCTATTTACACACTTTATATGTTTATCTTTAAAGATCTCAAAAAAGAATACTTGAGTTTAGGCCAACACATTTTGAACTGCGACATATTGCAAGAAAATATAGACGATACATGATGATATTGAAACAAATCTATGCCAAAACACAGTAACCCTTAGCTAGAATTACCCCAAAAAACTATTCTAAATGTACAACATGGTTAAAAAACACAGACTGTAAAAATAAATATCAGAATGAGACACTTTAGTACTTATTTTGTAGCTACAGTGGCTCAGTGGTTAGAGCGTTGGTCCCCCCCAAAGGTCAGAGGATCGAGTCTCACTCGGACCAAGTTCTGTCATTGTGTCCTTAGGCAAGACACTTCACCCACATTGCCTAGTTTGAAAGTGGTGTGTGCGTGAATGACTGGTGGTGGTCGGACGGGCCGATGGCGCAGATTGGCAGCCTCACTTTCATCAGTCTGCCCCAGGGCAAGTGTAAGGCATTATTATTATTACTATAATGAATGATCAAAATTATTCATTCAACCCTTTTCAGCTCAAATTTTATCATAGCACAAAAAAATAACAAAAAGATCGCCACTGGCGCTAGTAAGAAAAAATAACTGTTCCATCCGTTATATATTCAATGATAACTCGATATAGTAATTATCGTGACAGGCCAACGACCTGGCCCTGTTGTATTCTCACATAACACCACTAGAGTCTGTACAAAGATACTTTATCAATTGCCTTTGTAATATTTCTTTTTTTTTATTTTAGAGGGACTTCATGGACACCCTGTACAACTCAAAGTTTACTGTATTATTTTTATCATTATACTTTTATAATGTATCAGCACACTCAATGGACAGCAACTGGGCTTAAAGTCATTCATATCATATCATTTGTTTATTGAAAATTGGCCCTGCATATCAGCCTCAAACTATCGGTAGAGTTCTGCCATCTGTTGCTCTGGATTAAAGAAATAAAAATTGCTATTGGCGTTTGGTCGATATCTTGTAATGTATGCCATGTATGGTCTTTTATGTCAAACTACGATAAACTGTAACAAATTGAATGAGACAATGTGGTCTTTCTGATCCAGTTGTCATAAAGTCTGAGAGAGCCTGGCCGTCTCTCTGATCTGAAATGTGCAATCTCATTTCTGTATGTGCTGTAAAACGCCTGCTGCATATTAATGCTACAACCAGATTAAATGCACATTGATTCAGAGCATCAATGTGGTTGAAATAAAACATAGTCGTAAAACCGTTTGGGAGGGGGTAAATGGGAAGAGGTCTGCGCTAATGAAAAAACATGAAAAGGAAGTTTAAAAAGGTGCTTGAGAGAGCAAACATATCCACCTGGCAGCGTGCGGAGACGAGAGACAGAGCGCTCTCTATAACTATATAAATCAAACTAACTACTATGGATTCAGACAAGAATCCAACTATAGATATTTGGAGGAAGATTTAAAGCATTTTCAATCAACTATATGCTTTAAGTGGAGCTGGGTAGCGATGAAGACAGATGCTCATTCATGGAAACATGGCATTGCAACCGGATTAAAGGTCCTACATTATACAAACTTGTCTTGTGAACTTTAAGCCATGTTATAATGTTGTTTCCTCATCACAAACACACCCGAACTTGTGTTTTGTTTCATTCACACATGTTTGAGTAACCCTTTGTTATTAGTCTGCCTACATCTCCAAACCTCAAAATTCTCTGTTCCACCTTGTGATGTCATGAAGTAGTAGTTTTCACGTTAGCAGCTACCTTTTACATTTTGTTCAGTAGATATAGGAAATTCTGATGCTGAAATCATCCAAATGATTCTAGTGAAAGTGTATGGAGTTTAAAAACACAGTAGAGCTCTTCCTGTATTACCACATGATGACATCACAAGGTGGAAGAGAGTGCTTTGTTTGAGAGAAGAACACAGCCTAAATATGCAGGGTTTGTGCATTAAACATGTGTGAATGAAACAAAACACAACTCCAGGTATGTTAACGATGAGGAAACAACGTTATAACATAGATCAGAAAACAGTGTAATACGGTTTCCCTTTAAATGCCCTTTAAACTGGCATTGAACTCACAACCTCCTGGAGAGCAAAGTCATTTCTAAATCTGTTGAACTAAGAATAAAAAAGTGAAATATACCCACCCACCAGCAGTTTTAATATATTGCAGATTATAAGTTGTAAGATATAGGATATAGGATTTTTGGCAGAGTTTAACAAAATATAATGGATTCAATTAAAGTGTTTTATGCATTTTTTAGTTTTTAACACCCTGACACCTTCCAATAAAGTAAAATCACAGCTTTCTATGGCTTGTGTGTTTGCATTAAGAAGCTGTAAAGGTCCTATATTACATAAAATTGACTCTTGTGCTTTACGCCTCGCTATAAAGCTGTGTCTACACTAATTCATCAAAGAGGTCAGGGGTCATGTTTCAAACACACAGTTAACCGGCGGCAGCATGGTACAGCTTCTATGGACGAGTATTTATTGATGTTTCAGTGGATTTTGATACTAAAGAAAATATCTGGCTTTCTGAGTACCACAACCAAGTCTGCGACAAGTTTAAAGCAGGTATACATGGATTTCAGAATGAAAAAAAAAAAAAAAAAAAAGTAAATAAATAAATGAAAAATAGCCATTGCCATAGTGATTAACAATTGAAAACAAAATATATCTTTTGAATTTGAAGTTTTAAAATGCTACAGTAAGCTTATACCCATGAACAGGAAGTTGATACCCATGAATTGGAAGTTGATAACCACTAACAGGAAGCTGATACCCCTGAACAGGAAGTTGATACCCACGAACAGGAAGTTGATACCCACGAACAGGAAGTTGATATCCATGAACAGGAAGTTGATACCCATGGACAGGAAGTTGATACCCACGAAAAGGAAGTTTATACCCATGAACAGGAAGTTGATAACCATGAACAGGAAGTTGATACCCACTAATAGCAAGTTGATACCCATGTACAGGAAGTTGATACCCACGAACAGGAAGTTGATACCCACGAACAGGAAGCTGATACCCACGAACAGGAAGCTGATACTCACTAAGAGGAAGCTGATACCCAAGAACAGGAAGTTGATACCCATGAACACAGGAAACTGATACCCACAAATAGGAAGTTGATAGCCAGTAACAGGAAGCCAATACCCACAAACAGGAAGCCGATACCCATGAACAGGAAGCTGATACCCATGAACAGGAAGCTAATACCCACGAACAGGAAACTGAAGCCCACGAATAGCAGGTCAAAAAGACTGAAAAAGTTCTAAAGAAAAATAAATCAAAAGAGGACAAAAAGATGAATAACATAAACAATATTTTCCATACAAAGACTCGACCAGTCGTGTAAACCCAAGGACTAACAGAATAATCCTGCGTACCACCAGAAGTGCATGTACCAGAGTTTGAAAAGCATTGCATTAGACCAAAGAGGCTAGGTTCTTTCATCATTATTATTGGGGCAACAGTAGCTCAGTTGGTAGAGCGTTCGTCCACTTCAAATCCCTCTCTCAACATAAACATCATTGGTGGAGCAGTCCGATCTGACCCACTGACCAGCTGACACAAATCAATACTGTTGTTGTGTCCTTGGACAAGACACTTAACCCATCTCGCCCCTCAGTGTCTGCGTTCACTGGTGTACGAATGTGTGCGTGAATGGGTGAGTGGTTCCTTGATGTAAAGTGCTTTGAAGGTGGAAATGCGCTATATAAAAATGTGACCGTTTACCATTATTGTTACATATAGCATTGAGGTTCTACGATAATGCATCATAAGTTTTCTGTCAAGCTTTTTACTTCCCATGAAAGCATTGAGAAATAGTAAAAAATGTAGGTTAACCTCAGCACTGGGCATGTAAGCTGATGCCAGGTCACGTTCAGAAGACAGTGTGCGTGCGTCTGTTTGTGCTTTTGTGTGTCAGAACAAGTAAAGGACATAGGACAAAGCCTGAAGCGATGAATTCCAATCGCTCCGAATCCCAAGGAAAGAGAGACACACACCTCTTGTACACATTGATGTATTATTCAGAACTGATACTTAAAGAAAATGCTAATGCAAAACTTTAAGATTTCTTACACCCTGCGTTCCTTGAGATGGATTGATTTGTTATGTGTGTTGGTAAGCTAGGGATGTTTTTTTTTCATTGTGGGGTTTTGCATTGCATTATTCAAAACACTCGGCAGGACCTCAAGATGAATATGGGGAAGTTGGGGGTAAGCGTTCGCTCAAGGACAACAGAGGAGGGGCTGTGGAGAATTCTATATTTAAAACGAGAGATTTATACGGATTGATGGATCTGCCGTGATTGGTCAGGTGCTCAGGTGACGGGACGGCAGCGGTGGGTAGCAGTCCAAAATTGTACCGAAGAATTAGTAATGTCCAAAAAACACCCAGATACTAACTGATATCCGTGATGTCATTCAAACAAGCAGGCTGAAAAACATCTTTTGAATCATCACTGTAGTCAAAACCAACTGATATTGAGTGCCTAGCCTTTTCCTTGGTAGATTTTTTTTTGTATCATGGCAACAATAGTAAAAACCATCACTTTCAAATGATACTATTCATTAATAAGCCTGTCACGATTTTAAAGCGTGATATACAGCTAAAGTAAATATAGACGATAAACGATAACATTGAAACCAAACCATAAAGCAGAATTATCCCCCAAAAAGTATTCTTAAAAAACATAAGCGGAAATAACTAAGTAGCAAAATGCAAAACTTATTCCTATTGCGTTGGATGCTATCGCCGGCGATGGACTTGTGATTGCGGATTATCCTTTACCGTAACTCCGCAACCCATTGTGTTCTCATGTAAATTCAAATGACATCTCGAAGCAGTGGCATGGGGCTCTTTAAATGTGTTACTGTCATTACGGTAATGTGCTTATGTTGTCCCTTGAAGATGACCAATCAGAGGTGCCGTCCAGATTCTCCCAGTCAGTTCCTTGATGCATCAAAGGAAAAATAAGGATGGATATGTAAAAAAGAGGAAGCTGTGTGAAAAAGGCAGAAGTACATGCTGATGCTTCTTTTAACATGCCTTTTATGGCTAAAAAAAAAAGAAAAGAATAAAGCTAGCTATAATGGTCTATAATGTGCTCAGTCCTTAAAGGGTTAAGTAGTTAGTTTGTGTCTATAATGAGTCATAGAAGTTATGTAGCAACCTTCCACAGTTAAAAAAAAACAACAAAAAACTGCAAAGTAAAAGCACCCCCAAAAATATTGTTCCATCTTTCATGTATTGCACGATAAGTGAAGATAAGATATGCCTTTATTAGTCCCACAGTGGGGAAATGCACACAAAAAAATAAAATAAAACAAGATAATAGATAAATAGCTAGAAAATTGATATAGAAGATTGATAAATGAAAAGTTGATATAGCAATTATCATGACAGACCTATTCATTAAGAACAGACTTTCCATTCAGCATACTACTCCAATGCTCATACAATACAAGTCCCGTGACCTTACTTGTCCTGTGGGGCCTGTGTCAGACTGTTAAGCCGGCTGTCGGAGAATAAACGTATTAATTAAACAGTATCTGGAGATGCTATATGTTTTTGGGACATTACTTAAAAGCAGTGGCTCAGAGCAGAATATGGATTAATTATAGTCCTATCCTTGACAGCTGAATTGTATGGAGTGTGTACATAATGACTTTGTGAACAAGCCAAGCATTTTAGAATGAAATTAACATCATCTGAGAAAACATGCAGCGAACTGTAAAACTTATAAAAGGAAAATATAATGGGATTCACCCTTCTTAAAAGGTCTTATATTATGCAAAATTGACTCTTGTGAGCTTTAAGTGGTGTTAGAATGTTGTTACATCATCAAAAACATACCCTCGAGTTGTGTTTGTGTTATCCTGGTTTGTTAGTTTGTCTGCATCTCCAAACCTCAAAATGCTCTGTTCCACCTTGTGATGTCATGAAGTGGTAGTTTTCAAGTTAACAGCTGCGTTTTACATTTTGTTCAGTGGAGATTGAATGATAACTCCAGATATGTTTTTGATGAGGAAACAACATTATGACATCGATCAGAAAAGAGCGCAATGTGAGCCCTTTAACACAGAAAAAAAAAAAAAAAAAGCGTCAAGATGGAAACATTTTTTTGCAGCATACTGAAGTCACTTACCTAAATACACGGAAACAATCAGGCATTTATGAGAGTTCAGTTGACACAGCTCTATTATTGTTAGGTTGTGATCCCACTGTTTTTGTTCCAATTTGCTTGTATTACGGGCTACCCCTAAGCAGCGCCTCCAGCTGTGTGCCTGTGAATGGAACGAGGCGTGCTAAAAAATGCCGCAAGGCCATATGCGAAAAGTGAGATGTATAATTCCTTTTCATCTCGGAATAAATAAACTTACAGCTACACGGGAAAACTGATGGCAACATTTCATATTTGTGTTTACATGCATTCAACAGACCAACGGTCCTTCATTGATCTGTTTGAGGGGACACAAACACGGAGCCTATCTTTTTCCAGTGCTAATGCTAATGCAGTAAAGAGCCAACATGGGATAATCAATGGGATAATCAATGCCCTAATTCTTCATGTGAGTTCACCTTTGAAGCCACATCGAACCAAGTGCACATCCTCATATTATTACTCTTAAGTGAAGTTGTTTTTCTGTTATAGTATTGAAGTATTGTATATTTAGAATGGTGAAAAGTACTCAAAATTGCACCTATAAAATACATCTACAAGTGGCTTTTTGTATCAAATTGTGTGCACTCCCCACTATATAATGTGTTCATGGTAGAATGCTGTTATGTGCAAGAACTGGGTACCATTTTCTTCTGTAGCAATACCCATTCCTAGATTATTTATTATCTAATAATAATTAAAATAAATAAATAAATAAAATAATCTAATAATTAATTTTGATGAGAACGCATGGCAACTTTTTTTTCAGTGCTAGCCAAGCCACAGGCACCAATTTTATTTTTAATAATAATAATAATAATAATAATAAACACATTTCATTTATTAATAATAATGTGTTTAATAATGATAATGTGTTTAATAATAATAATAATAAATTTTAATATTATTATATTTTATTTATTTATTTATTTATTTTTTTAGGGAAGCAATACTCAAATTTCACCTTTAAAATATATCTAAAATAAATCTGCCCCCCCCCCAAAATACAACTGACTTTCCATTCTTGTGTATCGAACTGATTAAATTGCACTTGACACCCAGAAAAATGCCAACAAAACAAAAACAATCAATAACCAATGTAATACAAACATTTTGAATTCAAACAAGGTATTTTGTTTTGCAATGTGAAACAACTACACAAAAAGGTTAACACTGCAATCAAGCGTATCACAGACCAATGACAAAGCTCATTGGTCAGACCAGCTATGGATGAATGGCAGCTAATAAAGGGGAGTCATTTGCGGGGCCAAAGGTCACAAGAGTTCACTTAGATTAAGTCTAATTACCTTTAAATTGAAAGCCTTTAAATGTGAGTAACAAGGGTGGGTGAGTCAGACCCATTATTTCTTCCATTGTTTACATTTGAATTAAAAGGGCCCTGGGATGTCGGCACGAATTACATAAGCATAAATATGAGACTGTGTATAAAAAAGTTTGATGTGTGCATAGTAAAGTGATGGTTAGCTCAGTTGAGTATTTGTTCACTAATCCGAAGGTTGGCGGGTTGAATCCCACTCCTGACATACAGTTGAAATCAGAAGCTTACAAACACAATGATTTTTTTTTTTTTTTTTTGTCACTGTCTGACATGAAATCAGACTAAAGTTTTCCTGTTTTAGGTGAGTTAGATTTACCAAAATTATTTCTATTTGCTAAATCCCAGAAAAAAAAGAGAAGATTTTTTTTAGACAATTTCAAACATCAATGGGAGAGCGGTCAGATCCACAGACCCACAGGTTGGCGGTGCGATTCCAGCTCACACAGATGAATTCTGTCGTTGTGTCCTTGGGCAAGACACGTAACCCACCTCACCCCTGGTGTTTGCGTACACTGGTGTATGAATGTGTGTGTGAATGGATGAGTGGTTCCTTGATGTAAATCGATTTGAGTGCCTTGAAGGTAGAAAAGCGCTATACAACAATGCGACCATTTGCCATATTGTAAATCCCAAGATAAATATTAAAGAAATGACAAATATCAGCAAATTGTAATAATACTAAAAGGTGTTTTTTGAAAGTTTACAACGCAGTCATACAAGTTAGACTTTTTGGACCTAGCCACTTTTTGGAGGTGCCCTATTCAGCCAGAGACAAAGCTGCACATTACCCATTCCCATCAGACTGAGAGCCCATAAATCGTCCCTTTTACTTCTGACCTGTAGCACCATTTAACCCCATGTAAAACCAAAGAACAAAACTACGCAGTCCTTTCAAATAACACGCAAACTTCCTCCGTCTGTATTTAGTGTCGACTTCATTACACGCACATAAAAATCAGGATTTCACTGACCGATACCTGCTCTAATCTGTAATCTGTCACCATGCGGGGCTCTCACAAGATAAAAGCTCAAACATTAAGTGGCGCAGGGACAGCTGACCTTTCAGCAGGGGGCCTTCCTCATCCATCTATCTCTTTCTGTTCAATCTCCAGCTCCATCCCTCACATGTACTCCCAGCCTTCAACCGGACCACCTCTGTTACACACTTAAACCACTACAGGTATGTGAAAGAAAGGCTTTATCTGATTGGGGTGAAGGTTGGCAATTTTCATTCACAGAATTATAGTTTCTTTTTAATTACCCCTAATTTGCAGCTCAACCCGCCATGATGGAACGTAACACTTTTACATTTGGTATCAGTGCTATGCTCATCCCACCACCACTCATAGTTGCGGTGGTGAAATTGTGACCTTTACAGAAAAAGTCATGAAGAAGTTGTAGTCTGAGATCCCAATATAAAAATACAAAAAAAAAAAAAAAAAGTTAAGTGTCATTTTCACAAAAAAATAAAATACAATTAAAATAATAATAATAATAATAAAAATTATAAAATGTGTCTGCTCATAGTAGAATGCTCCCCTATACCTATTCCTATATTATTCATTATCTCCTGAAGTTGTAGTCTGAGATCCCAAAATAATTCCAGCAAATAAAAAACAAAAAACAAAAAAAAAAAAAAAAAAAAATGTTTAGTGTAATTTTCACAACAAATAAATACATAAATAAAATAAAAATTAAATAATGATTAGAATAATACAATTTGTCTGTTCATAGTAGAATGCTCCCCTATACCTATTCCTATATTAGAAATAAAATTTAAAAAAAGGTTTAGTGTTATTTTCACAATAAATTCATAAATAAAACTAAAATATTAATAATATTGATCATAATAATAATATTGATAATAATAATATAATAATAATAATTATTATTATTATTATCATTATATTATTATTATTATTATTATTATTATACAATTTGTCTGTTCAAAGTAGAATGCTCCCCTATACCTATTCCTATATTATCTCCTGAAATTGTAGTCTGAGATCCCAAAATAATCCCATCAAAAAAAAATAAATAAATAAATAAATAAATACAATTTAAATAATAACAATACAATTTGTCTGTTCATGGTAGAATGCTCTCCTATAATTCATTATCTCCTGAAGTTACATAAAATGCAGTTTTTATGAATTAAAAAGTATTTCTAATAATTCATTTTGATGGGAACGCCTGGTAACTTTTCTAAGTGCTAGCCAGTGGTATCAGTGATAGCTTGACCTTTTCTGGTTATACTGGGACCTGTTAATGGAACACATTGCTAGCAGTGTGTTTATTTGGTTTGTGAAATCATAGCTCGCACATACATCAATTTGCGTCACTATTTTGTAGCTTGACCTGAGGAGCTGTCCATGGTGCTGAAGGCTGCCTGAGAAATCCTGGGAAGCTTAAAACTTCTGCATGACACAGAGGGAAGTAGATTCCAAAGCATAATTTCTCATTTGTCATTCCCCACACATAATACGAGATCTATGGTTCGTTGTGTCGGATTCATTTTACCTCGGTGTGATGTTAACTGCGAGCGAGGCTCCGTTTTCATTTTCACAGGCCTGTAATGCTTCTTGCTGAGTGCCACATTATCACCGTGCTGACCAGGTAGATATAGGTGTGTTTAACATTAGCAAGCCCTAGAGGTCTCTTAAGTGAGGCGTTGAAGCTACTTCCTGCATGTCCAGCCATTTTAGATGAATGTAAACTGTATTCACCTGATGAATCATATATGGCAACACAGCAATCTAGACTGGAGTTCTCATCAAGGTTAAAAAACACTGTAAATGTTAATGTAGGCTTTCTATAATCCCACAGATGAGTCATGTGCTATAACATTAAGACTCTTAACGCTCTTAACGCCTGTGGGTGAGATACTGTATTTGGTGGTGAAGTTCATACAGAGAAAAAAAAAGCAAATTAACAAATTAGTTTGAAGAATTCTGGAGCTTTTTGCTGCTAAAAGGTAACAAAATACTCCTAGTTATAGTCTGATAGTGTTAGGTTACAGCTGTCATACCATGATGCAGTACATAGAGCATGATGTTAGAGGTCCTATATTACACAAAATGGACTCTTGTGAGCTTTAAACCATGTTAGAATGTTGTTACTCAAAAACATACCTGGAGTTGTGTTTTGTTTAATTTACACATGTTTGAGTAATCCTGCATTATTAGTCTGTCTACATCTCCAAAGCTCAAAACGCTCTGTTCCACCTTGTGATGTCATGTTGTGGTAGTTAATAGCTACCTTTAAATTTTAGTTCAGTAGCAATTCCAGAGCTGGAATCATCTAAATCAGGCGTGCCCAAACTGTGGCCCCAAGACCAATTTTTCTTGGCCCTCAAGCTTCCAGGTGAATTGGCCCATGTTACCTTACACAGTACTTTTTACTGTACATTTCTGAAAATCTGCTTTAGCAAGGCCATATCAAATATTTAATGTGTCCCACTGAGGATGTAAGCATGAATAAAGGTCTCGTGGTTCAGTCTAACTTGTAATAATAACGCAGATTTGAAGTATTCACTGTATTGGCGGCCAGTCTGTTGCCCTCAATCGGCCCTCAACTTTGTCTGTGTTTTTGTATGTGGCCCTTAATCAGAAAACTTTAGACATCCCAGATCTGACGTCACAAGGTGAAACAGAGCGTTTTCTGTCTGAGAGAAGAAGAAGAAGAAGAAGCCTAAATATGCAGCATTTGTGTGTTAAACATGTGTGAATGGTATGTTCTGATGAGGAAACAACATTATAACATACATAGAACAGAAGACAGCATAATATGTAGGCTCTTTAATATCTTATCTTTTGATCGGTTTACATTCAACTTTGGATTTTATGATTTATGAAAGGGAATTGTTTGGATCAAATTGCTCACCAAGGTCAAACACTGTTAAATTAGAAGATTGTATTTGACCAATTTGATTCTTGCCCATTCTTTAACACTGTGTTTACCAATCGAGCCCCTGTCATGACTTTCCGGGGAGGCTTTTTGAGCTCTGACTAACCCAAGGACCATTTGACAGCAGGGTTCTCCACTGATGGACACCTCTTGGCTGGTCCTGTGATCAAAGCCGTGACCTTTCAGTAATTGGATAGTATCTCAAAGCACTAGGTCACCCTTCCCATGTGATCATAACACTACCTGTCACTGTAGACAAGCCATTCCCTGCACAATCTATGTACAGCATTACTGGAGAATCACACTGGTTCTGTGTGGTTCTCTTTTCTTTTTTATTATTTACGGAGTGCCATTGTTAAACCAATTGGTATTTTTGTACATAGATTTACAGGTGTTGCAGCCATGTTACAAAACACAATTATTTTTGTATTGTCAAGACGCATGTGTTTTTGATAAGGGGAAACAACACCTCAAAGGGGCTGTCCTAGATTTTTTCATGAAATAAAGCAGAAAATGGCCCAGTAGACGTATTGAAAAAGCAGGTCTTGGGGTCAAAATGAGACCGCTGTGGGCTGTCTGGACCCAATTCTAACATATATTTTTTTTATTTTTGGTGCGCTGTTAGCAAGATAGGTGTTGTTAGTATTACTGTGAAGTTGTGAAATGCGCTTATAAACTCATCGAGATTGGGAATAATTAGAATGGTTGGGAATGCATTGAGAGGAATACGTTCGGACTGATTCAGACAACAAAATACACCTTTTTCCATGTTTTTAAGACTGTTAATGCACTGCAGATCAACAGTTTATTGATACATGCTATAAAGAACTACAAAATCTATTTAAACTGGTCAATAAAGTAAATGTAGGTTTACAACTTAAACTACCACTTAAGCATACAGCATTTTCTACATTTGTGTATTAGTACAATCCTGGCTTACTTGGAAAAAATGTAAGTTTTCTTTTGTTTTATTCCGATTGTCTCACAGGTTAAATCTGAATAGGATCAGTCTCTTTGTCTCCTTTCGTTCTTCGCTTTGCCGAGACCACAGATAGAGTTTGGGCTCGCTCAAGAACAATGCTGCGTGTTCTGTCTTGATAATGTGCTGTGGTGCAGCCTGGAAGTCACAGCTCTGGCATCTCAGTCTCAGAGTGAGTGAGGAGAGAAATAAGTGTAGTGTTGGGTTAAGCATACTGTAAAAGAAAGGAGGTAGGCTACTATTTGCTGTTTAAAACCTCTTAAGCTTGCCCATGCTGGTACTGGTATGACTCCGCCTACTTCTTTTAAAAAAACAAAAACTGTTTGTACAGGAACTGCCAATGATAACGCCCACATGCCATACATGCTTTTAATCAGAAAAAAAGAAAACTAAATCTGCTACAAAGCCAGTTAAACCTCTGGAATAAATGGACACAGCACAAACAACAAAACAATGTTAAAAAAACAAAAAATCGAAATCCTAAAACTCTATTGTTTTGTGATATTGTAGTTTTTTGCTCAAAACAAAAGCAAATACAGCTCCAGCTACAAAATATATACATCTTCTGAAAGCTAGTAACCAGATAAATTTAAGAATACAATAACAATTAGTGTAATAATCACCAAGCCAGCAGTCAAAGAGTGCAGAAAAATGAAACATTATTTCTGACAATGTATTACTTTTTCTCGTTTTCTCATTAGAAGTCACTTTTCAAAACATAATAGGCAGTGTTTTTAGGTAAAGCAGTCATATCAATAAAAATAAGACTTTTTCAGACACTTAAATATTGTTCTCCACGTCACCCCTGCCACACCCTTTTCCCATACGGTCCTTGCTGGCAGCCGTTTTGCCAAAGTTAGCATTAGCACTACTGCCATATACTTCAACCTATCAGAGAGCCATTTTCTGAGAGGAAGCAAAACTTGGGAGCTTCCCAATTGCCAGGATCCTCGGCTTCTGAACCACTTCAGAGAGTTCCACGTCATCAGAGCTCCGCCAAGTGATGTTCCAATTCCCCCAAAGCCCTCACGTCGACTCCTCCGTTTGGCTCATTTATCTAGGATGCATCTGTGGATCCTTGGCCACCTCAGAGTGCTTGAAATTGCCCACAATGCACCACAACTTTCATTTTTTAGAAACTTTACTTAAGCAGTAAAATGCATTTTAATAAAATAAAGGTCATTGCACAATAAAAAAGGAATAAATACTTTGCCAACACTAGAACACTATTATCAGAGAACACTATTAACAGATCAAATGAATTCAGGACACTTAGCACTTAGCCTGTAGTATTCACATGTTTGAATGAATGTTGACACATAAAGACACTTTCATTTGTAGAAGCATTGATGTTTATTAAAACTCAAGAGTTTTATCATGTTTGATCTGGTCATGTGAAACGGCACAGTTGCTCCCTCTGGAGCCTGTTCCTCATGTGCTCCAGTGTGAGCAGGACACTCAGAGGATTCAGAGGAGCCGACTCTGGAGGAGTTCTATAAAGTCGTCTATGGAGGAAGGATCCATCTGTGGAACAGGGCTCCCGCTCTCCTTTAGTATAAATATAAGTCTATGAAGATGGAGTTTGTACAATCCTCGTGTAAGTAACAGAATATAGAGATGCTGGTACATCTAAATATGCCACATTTCATATAATCCAGAACTATCTTTTTATTAGTCATAAATTATTTTTAAATGTTTATGTTGTGCCCATTGTGTGTCAGAATGTGCTATTTTATCTGAAGAATGTGTTCGTGTTGGTAAATCTGCTGATGCCACCGAGTGCCAATGAGACATGGGAATCAGATTGGTACAAAACATTTTCTTTGTGCTAAAAGTGGAGACACTTTGGCCTGTTTAGTTTTTTTCTGCACCAAATGTTGCATAACTGATCATCACATGTTGACAGAATTAAATGTCCGTGTTTAACTCTCATGTACTTGTCCTTTACTTTTTGTCACTACGAGACATCTGCTTGTACAGGCTGAGAAAACCTGCTCTATAAATGTACATTGATTTGTTGAGGGTTAGTCCAGAAAATGTAGGCATGGGCTTAACAGGTTAATGATGATATGTCTGATCTATAATATGTGTACAGAAATGCTCTGCTGTTACACATGTAAGTAACCATCACAAAAATAAAACCTTACAAACAAAGATTTATTTAAATGATTATTTTATACTATTTAACAACTGTTGGTTGTGCAGCCTTTGTTTTTTCCTCTCACTGGTAAAACAACTGTTGGTAGGAAACGTACCCTGACAGTGATCTTTAGGCGCTTCAGCTCAGCCAAGGCACTGGGTGTTCCAGATTATAGTCCACACATCTGATTTAAAATACTATATTTAATAAATGGTTCAGCTGGAGAAAGAACACTTGGTAGTGAAAAATATGTTTGCACTTGTTTCCAATATCTTGACAAATGGATGGTTGTTGATTTAAATGCAATTTTTGGAAGTCAGGGTAATAAGAAAAAACTAAACAAAATGTAAATGAGGCAGTACTCATATGTGGGATCATTTTTAGAAAAAGATAACTTTAACCTGTCAAGTTCACTGAGACTGAGTGAGGAGCCAGTAAGTTAAGACCAGCCACCTACAGTTTTTAATTTGTTGATGCAATATTTACAAATTAATTTCTTTATTTCTTCGCGTGCATGTGACAGGCAGGCAGCGCAACTGTGGGTGTGCTTTAGTCCTGCTCTGATTCTGCTGAGATTATGAGACGTAGATAACCATTTGAGAAGATTCAGCCTGATCCTGCAGGTACTTCAAAACTCAACACGAGATTGAGAAAGTAAGGTGGAAAAAACAAGACATCGCACAAGGTGGTTTTATCTCTCTCCTTCTTTTTGAATGGGACCCACGCCAGTCCATCACTAGAGTATTAGAGACCACACACAAAGCACCTATGACCGCCCATGCACACACAAATGGTGCAGTAGAGTGCAGCAGATAGCATCCAAATCACCGCTATCTGAAGTAATGGAAGCTGGTCGCCCGGGGCCGTGTCCGCTGCACCCTTTGAGAGCCATACGCCACATCCAAAAGCAATAACACTACGGGTCCTCGTCTCTCACGCTCGGGCATGCTGGGATACTTCAGATCTACTGTGTTGTATCATTACATTGTTGGAATGCATAAGGGACTAAGTTGGTCAATAAAATCCATACTGAAATATGAATCAATACAAAAAACGAAGTGAAAAAATATCACTCAAATAGAACTGAATTTGACCTTTCCTGGATTGATTTAGAAAGGTTTGGATCTAAATAGTATGAGACGGCATATTGAAGAAATTACTATTACTTTATTTTCACATTGCATTCTATTGTCTACAAAAGGAGTGTTTTTAACTATCACTGTGCTACTGGAGTAACAAGACCTTTATCATTTTAAACTTTGCTGCCTTCCTTCACAGATCACCTCAGCCCACAGTAACAGCAGAAGATAGAAGACTGTCTTAGTCATGTGGAGTAGGTGTGATTCTCTCAATATTTCTCTCAATGCACAAACCCAATCGTCTTGTCATCACGAGTCACTCCTCCAAAATGCTGAATAACAGAACGTTCTAGCCTGCAGCATTTGCCTTCATCATTTCCCACTCCAATGGTAAAAACCTTATAGCCTAGTTGAAGCTTGCCACAAGGTTATGGCATGTATAAAAGCAGCATGTGTTTTATGTGCTGTAATTCTGAACTCATGCGGTGCCCTCCTCCACTGATCACTGCAGACCAGAACAGCCCACATGCTTAAGCTCTGGCAGAATCCTTTTAGTTGTGTTCTGTTCGGTACATGCTCACTCAAAGAAGCTCTACAATGAATGAGGAGTACTGCCTGGCTTTAGGGCATTCATTTCCTCCTCAAATGGCCCAATAACTAACAGGCTAGAAGGTAACAAGACAGTCATTGTTATTGACTTCATCCTTCAGGCTCAGTGAGAGTACATGCAGGATTCTCCCAAAAGAAACAACCAGCTTAGAACGGATATGGACGTGCAGAAGTATTAAACTATGTACAGTATTTGAGAATAATATTCACAGTAAAACATCATTTAGAAACTGAACTTGGGACAATCACAGGAAAAGCAACAAGTGCACCACAAGCAGCTCTGAATATCCATTACTGGTTAATTCCCATAGCAGATTCATAACAGCAGCATCAGATTCTGGCTTTTGGTCATTAGATCACAGAGGACGAGTGTGTCTGAGCTTCTCTGGGAACAAGCACCAGGAAATTTTGCATTGCAAAAGCAGGTATACACAAGCTTTGAACCCACGCTGTAGAGTGCCAAAAAACGCTCCTTACCTGGTACATGGAGGTGCAGCAGAACCCCGGTCACCGGCTGAATGGCGCTGGGACAAACTGCAAAGCCAGTCTTACAACAGGTGTACCATCACTGGGACATCCTCCTGGTCCTTACTGCCACATAAAGCCTTGAGTATGATTTTTCCCAATCTGCTCCTTTGTGTGCTTAGTCGATTAGTGCCTTTAGAGTTTTGTTTTTTTAGCTGGGAACAAAAAAAAACACACACACACGCTACGTAAATAGAGCAGCATTTAAGTTCAAGGGTCACACTCAACTTTTTCTATATAAAAACAAACAGAATGAATTATTTATGACAGTACAGTCATGAGTTCATAACATTAATAATTAGCTTGTGGCCTCTGTGGGTTACTCTGGTGAGATAAATCTGTACACATTTTATGAATATATTTATTGAATCAATTACACATGTGCTTTTATGTGACACCTTGCCCAAACTCCTGGTTTAACTAAAGCTTAAACTTAAATCATTCAGATTTATTGGTGCAGCAAAGCTGTTATAAAGGAAACAATCATAACTTCAACATTTATATGTCCGCGTGAAAAAAAAAAAAAAACTGGAGATGTGTCAGGTACAGATCAAATGTGTTCAGGACAAGGTCCTCCAATGTTTTGGGGAAACAAACATGTGAAACTTACCCAGTGAGACCACAGGGCTTTCCAGATCTGAGCCTCTCATGACACGAGCACAGAGCCCGAGAAATGGGCGCGTTTTACAACATGAACGCGGAAACGCCCAGGTCCGCTCAAACGGACCAGGATGGAGCTGCGTAAAGGTGAGTGAACCGCGCCTCGTCTGCAGGGTTTGGGTGGAGAGGAGCAGCGTGTCAGCATGTGCACTCATAGTGCACCCATCGTGCATCGTAGGGACAGGGAAGTGCGCTGAGAAACACTGAAAATTACCGCTCGGAACATGACGCGGTGCACGTGGGGCAGAGACGCACACACTCTCCCGGCTCACTGTGGGCTGTAGGCACATTTTTAAGATGCCCAAATCGTCGCCTGAACTGTCAGTGAGAGAAGGCGAGAGAGAGGAGAAAAGACTGAGGTCTGCCTGGACACTGCACGAGCCCCAGAACCGCCAAACCCCTCAGGTCACGTGTGTGATCTCAGGTCACGTGTGTGATCTCGCGCTCAATAAAACTACATGAAACTTTACGAAGAAACACTTATGTTCAATAATTTCATACTGCCAGTCACCAAAACAGCAGTACGAGTAATGGTAGGCCTACTTATATTAAATATTACTCAAGTAGGAGCAGGCCTAAAGTATATTGCTTGAAAAGCACTTTGAAAAGTATACATGTTCTTTTAAAAGTTAGCCAAGTGTAGCTAGTCGTACCCACCTGTGCTGACTCATGGTGACCTCTAGTCTTATTTGTTTTGGAAAAGATTGGTCATAAAAGATTGTGTATTACTCAAGATGAAGGAAGCAGTAACTTCCCAGAAAAGGTAAGATAGACGTGTTGTTTCCTTAGTTCTGCTGTTATAAGCTCAGTAAATGAATTGCTTTCTCTCTCCCTGTTTTGTTCCCTGTTGTGCAGTAATTCAATCTCCCATAGTCTTATTTCTCTATTGACTTCCAGCTCAACGTATTGGAAAAGCTGACATAAAAAAAAAGTTTTTAATAGGCCTAAGTAAACTTAATGTTTTCTGTCAACACAGCTGAGTACAGTGGAGCAATAAACGCTTTGTCCATTTGAGTCACGATCAAATGAGTGTGTTCCTCGATTAAATCCGTGTTTTAACCAAGCACAACAATGGTGACCCTCATCCATTTACTCAGTCACATCTTCTCAGGCAAAGACATATATGCATAGTGAATTATTTTCCTTCCAGTTTTAATTTTTCTCATCAAACTGGCATGTTGTAGCTCACATTGTCTGCCATGTGTGAACCCATTCCCACCAGAAAAGGTAAACCTGTTGAAGCATGTGTCCTGCAGATAGCCACTCACACCTTGTTGTAAAGTCAATGACGAAGCTTGTCGCACATCGCCCCCTTTCTCCACAATCTGTCTCCCCGGTTCGCACATACCAAACCCCAGCAGCCACACTGTTACTTGTACACGGGCAGCTGGTAATGAACAAATATTCTCTGTGTGTAGACTGCGTGGGATAAACGCCTGTGTGAGGGAGCGAGCTAAATGGAAATCAGTCAGTTGTGTCGACAGCAGACGCCTTCCCACCCTCAGGCATCGCAGCTTCTGATTGGTTATCACGTAAGTCAATTACTTCATTAAGAGATGCCCTGCTTAGAGACCATGCATCAATGAGCAAAATAAATAAATCTCGTACTTTTTGTCTGTTTGCTCTGTACAAAACCTTTTGATGCTTGATCACAGTTTGGTGCTTTGACAGACACTAACATTTAATCCACAGTCGCAGATGGGTTGAAGTTACACCATCAAAAGCGCATCTGGTGGGAACCTGTTGGGTTTTTGTGCTGTGAGAAAATCCATGCCCTGTTGTCCTAATGGCAACTCTACTCTAATAAAATATTTATGCTTTGACTGTTGTTTGGAAGTGAACACATACATGATGAATGAGCTGATCAGCCATCAAGTTTATACTACTAGCGTTAGAGTGGTGGGAAGAAAGAGCAAACCTGTTCTTTGTATTAAAACAGAGTTTAACCCTGGAGAACCCAAGAACCCCTTTCTTCTAAGTTCACTGAACACTGAAATATCCACTTTTTCAATTTTAACCCTTTATTCCCTAATTTAGGATCAGGGCCAAATTTGACCCATTGGGCTTGCTAGTTTATCCAAAAATAATATAAAACGTACTTCTAGACATACTGCAAGCTATTACTAAAAAGATTAACAAAAAAAAACAACAAATCAAAACACAAGTATATCAACCGCTGGTTTGCTGAGAAGACGATTTTGTTTGGGTAGTTTTCTAGCTCAACAGGTCAGCCATCTTGTCACTACCACTCTGGCTCATTTTAGTTCAATATTCTTCCACTAGGTATCTCTATGCAGGGGCCAGAAGTGGCACTCTGGGCTTTTTGAATTTTTTAAATTGAAATTTGACTTTTTTTTTTCATGTTGGATAGCAGCAATTAACTGGCCGAATTTGACCCCGTGGGTTCTCCAGGGTTAAGATACTCCATTTATGACCCAATGTGCTTAGAATAAATAATGTTTATAATTGACCTTACAGTCCAGATTCTGTAAGAAATCAACAGTCTGTCAGTAGGTTATCCAGCGATTGCCTCTTTCTATATATTTTAGACATGTTGTGACACTGTGTTATTAACATTAAATTGTCTGCATTGTTTTGGTGAAAGGTAGATGACTTATCTCTGAATTCTAGCTCTTCTTTAGAATGAGTGAAAATACATATATAATAATACTTCTATCTATCTATGTATGTATATATATATATATATATATATATATATATATATATATATATATATATATATATATATATATATATATATATATATATATATATATATATATATATAGCCCAAAAATGTCAAAACATAACATGTGTTACAATAATAATACAATGATTCTTCAAACTGCCAATTGATCATTGCACATGGCCATTCTTTGCCTGAAACCTCGCTGCTCTGCTCCACCCATGAGATATACGACAGAGACTATCCACTGTGTAAATTGCACAAAACCTTATGACTCCCAGCTTGCATTCATTTTCTCATCCACAATTTCAACAACCATCAGGCATGATCGAGAGGAGAAATTGCAAATTGATTTAAGCTCTTTGTAACCTGTTAGTTTGGTGATGTGGAGAGGGCAACTAGCTCCTATCATATGAAACTAGTGAAGTGTAAGAATTCAAACAATTGCACTGTGGATGGATAATGGATACACATAAATTGGCATGGAGGACAATAACAGTGTGACCTTATGTGAACCAGGCCTATCATGGACCAGACTGAATCAACCTATTCCTGACATGATTCCTCTGCAATCACCCATATTGTCATTATTCATCAGCGTGACACATAACGCATCATAAACGAGAGCGATCTGGCTGCAGAGCTCCACCCAGAGGACCGACCCCGCAGACCTCACCGCACCAGGAGGACCCTCACGTGACTTACCTCCATCCACATATCCCTAAAAGTAAACAAATAGCGGCCACGGCAAAAGACCGCCAGAGTCCACTGTTTTCTGGCCACTGTTTTTTTCAATGTAACTTTACAAAAATTGACATTGTTTTACACTAAAGATAAACCCAAACCCTTTTCCTAAACATAACCATTACAGATTTGTAATCATAAACAGACACAGGGCCTACGGCAACACATTCATGGTCAAACTACATCTAATATCCTTATGCAATTGATGCCCTTGTTTGCCTTTGTTGATAGTTCAATATACTTTATGTTTTTTAGTTTATTCAGACTGTTATTTAACATGAAGCTAGTTCATTTCAAACTAGAAATTAAATTAAGTTTTTCTCTGGACAATTTAAAATGAGCTGTATCACCTTTAATGACTTTTAATAAACAATAAACAAAGCAAACAATTGATAGAAAGTGTAATTAATTTGTTTATGACTTAAAAATTAAAATAAAAAATTAGGCGATATGATGAGGGATATTTTGGTGGAGGTGCATCCTGGTCCTCTGGGTTAAGTTCTGCAGCCAGACTCTTTCCCCTAAAAGTAGGGATGGGCAATACCAAACTTTTGGTATACTTTTGGGGTTACTTTTTCAATACTAGTACGTGCTATGTGATAGTCGTCTAAACTTATGGGTGAAGGCATTTCAGTGAATATATTAAAGGGTTTTAGTAGGCTCTAAAGGACAAACAGAAAAGCTAAAACAGATGGATTTGTCCAATATGCTGCTGCGGGTTATTTGATATAAAACAATAAAGAAATGGCCCTACCATGTCTAAAATGACTGATGACTAGCTTTAAAATGGGCATATGTTGATTAGTATTGCTATTTGTGTAACAGTATCGAAACTCACCTCAATTAAATCAATATTTGCCGCTCTCCTTTCTCTTCCTAGTTCCTGGCCCCACCCACCTCTCTCGTCGCTGTCGGAGATCATCACAGGCCCTGCCCTTTCCGTGTACACACCTGGGACTTGCTCCACCCGCTCCACCCTGCCCTGCTCTCCAGCCCGCAGTCCAATCTGCGCCAGAGTGCAACGGTCTACATGTGGAAATCCAGCCAGCTACACCAGGTTTCTGCTTTGTTCCAGTTCCAGCACTCAAACTTCCACTTAACAGATTTGTTTCCTCACTTGCCTCTTGTTCTATTGCTGAAGCTTTCTTCCTCTGTTAAATGAATTTTGTGGTAAAATAGTGGGTATTGCTACAGTGCACTTCTTTTCATGTTTATAATGAGATCTTGCACACTTTACCAACCTTTTTATCTATCATGTCAAAATAAGACCAATGACTTGATACTCACTTCCGATTCTGATACCACAATGATTACTGAAAATTCTTTCTACGATAGACGATAGAGTGTGATTTTCAACATTAAATCGTACTTTCTTTTAGATGTGGCCTTATATCTATGAAATCCAGTGGTCCATGGGCAAATGATAATCTGTGTGATCTTATATTTGTTTTGATACAGCTCAAGATCATTATAAAGCTATTCTGGACAGATTCATTTTTGTCCTTTTGAATGTGACTTTTTTGTATCAGTATTTGTTCAAATGAGTATCTCGTTTTGATACTAGTTTTAGTATCGATTATTATCTGATTTTTGATACTTTGGACAACCCTGTTATGCTTTCACTTATGCAGTCACTCAGATTGCTATAATAATTATTTTCAATGCTGTAGCTTCTTTCTACTTATGGATGCAACAAACACACTGACCATACAGTCCACAGATTTGCTTGCTTTTTCTCTTCCATTGCTTCAGACAGTTCTTTTTATAAAGCCTAAATAAATGTAAATGTGGAGCAGACATGTACACCTCTGCGCCTTTGATATGTAAGAGCTGGAATACATTTAATTCCCTATTTCAGTGGCTCTCATACTTTTTGGGTCACATCAAGGGGCCATTTGGCAGAAGTGAATTACTCAAGCGTAGCTCTCTTGCATGGCAATGCTTTATATTCAGTCACCCACTCTCCCTATTCTCCCCATCTTTTCATCCTTTTCTTTGCCTCAAACCTTTATATCCATTTTTACCTTATGTTAGAATCCTCGAGTACAGTACCTACCTTTCCTTAACGTGACTATAGTCTCCATTCTTTTGACCGTCTTGTTCTATCCCCTCCTATTCTTGCTCTCCTCTTGGGCCCCACTTGTTCTTACGATTCTCTGCTTTTTCTTCCTTCTCCTGTGATCACGCCCCTCCCTCTCATCTTCTCCTAAGCCCCCTTTTCTACTTCCATCCACTATCCCGAACCGTCTCCTGCCTGCATCTCTCTTAGGACATGAACCTCACACATGGCTTATTGATTTCAGTAGCGGCACAGTAGATGTATAGCCAGCTACGGTCTTGTATTGCTCCCACACATCTCCCTATGGAGGATTTGAAATGTGGAAGGGCTCCTACGTATATCTCCAGCAGTTTTAATACTTGGCAGTCCTGGAGTGCAGATTTAGTTTGCAAAAACTGATTAAATTATGTTTGTAGGCAAAAGGAAAATGAGAGGAGAAAGGCAGGGGAATTGTGCCTGCAGATGGCAGAAGAGAGCTGTAAGGAAAAGTGAGTGAGAGGATTTTAGAGACATCTAGGCACATGGACTAACTAGTATTTATTTACCATTACCATAACAAATGTGCAAATGTAGCTTGATATATCTTCAAGTATAGTTCAGTGTCTTTTAAAGAGCCATGCAATAGAGAAAGAAATCCCGACCAGCGTCACAAAATGGCCATATTAAAAAACACCATTAAAATTTTAAAGAATGAAGAATGACTAACTGCAACAGTAAAACTGACCAAGCAAAGCGTATTTTCAAGATGTCTTGGATAGAATGTGTGTCTTGTATAAGTGATTCTCCTACAGACATTAGGCCTTATTATTTACATGTAGTTGTTTGTATTTGACCAGTGTTTGAATGTATCCGTCAGATACAAGCTGTGAAAAAGTATGTAAAAATGAAACCAACTACATTATCCCAATCAATTATAATCTTATACTTGGATTTTCTTGCATTAAATGCATGCAGAGAAAATGCAAATTACTGCAGTTGACGACAGAACTCAAAGAAAGGCAATTATCATATATGCACCATCATGCTCTTATTTCCAGCCCCAAGCCAGAAAAGAGGAGTCTTCAAGAAAGCTCTTTATTGTGATCCAAGAAATCCCTGTACGGAAAGCTATCCCACACTGAAAAAGCTAAAAGTGAAGTAAGAGTTAAGATATGCTTTTATGTTTTTGGTCAACATTAAACTGCTTTTTGATTCATAAATGGAATTGTAAAGAGTTGAGCACAGGCCAAGTAAAAACAAAAAAAAACCTCATTACATTTCTAACCATAGAGGGGTAATACTAATATATAACTTTAATAATGCAAGATGGGGTTTAACAAGGGGCTATGATGATGGTCTGTCCAACTGTTACCAAGGGCTCCCTTTTATATGGATCTGCTCCAAATTGTAATGGGTTCGTCCTTGTCCTAATTTTATGAAAATCAATGCAGTGGTGTGCTATGGAATCTTGATGTTGGATATAGGGGGATATACGATAGCTTCAAAGGGGTGCACGGTCTTTACAGTAATACGTTGTAATGGTCAATATGGACAATACAGGGACACATGTGTAAATGTATTTCCTATTGACGTAATGATTGTTGCCATGGTTACAAATACCGTTGGAACTGGTTATCAGAAGTTCCTTTGATTGCTAAGGCTCATTTTTCCGTACAATTTCCACCTCTTGCATTCTACCCGGCAACTCTGATCTCACTTACTCATATGGCCTTAAGATCAAGGCCAGCGCTTAATCTCCAGTCTGAACACAGCCCATTCACAACCTTGGAGGAAACCACAAGGCGTACAGGCGAGGCAACGGATGACTGGAGACAGTGCCCAGGCGGTAGCTTCAAGGGTTAAATTAAAAATGGATGGATGTGAAATATGGGCAACCAGAAGCGATGTAAAAACACTTAAAGACCACCATGGATTTGTATTAAACGTGGGATCAGCGGCGGTAATGACGCTTGACCAAAAGTTCACAAGCAACAATGTGCAGTATTTAGAAATCATTGCCTCAGCTACATATTTTTCCTTTTAATGAGCATAAGACTAATACTACATTTGGATTCAATGTAAAACAATAATAATTCCAGTCTATTATACTTACAGTGCTCAATTAATTATTCATACGCATTAATGCAATGTTGCAAATTACAACTTAATTTATTTTTCTTCATTATTGAGTCATAGTTCAGTCATTTGGCTACATGATACCCAGCTATTAGTATAAAAGTCTATAGCTTTTAACTTGGCACTATTGTCTAGAATCTTTACCCGCTGTTCCTTATCCCCATTGGGCTGTTTTTCTTCCCTTTTCAGTCTGATCAATCCTATATTTCGTTTGCTAAACTTTTGGCTGGCGTCCATCTATTCCCTTGTGCAGTGTAGGCTTGTGCGCGCATTTCTATCCTTGTATCCTTTTCATTGTAGAGCATCTCATCTGCGTGGAAGACAATAAGGACATATCCGATGACTAAAACCTTGATTTTGCCTGTATAGTTTTCAATTCTTTGTGTTATTTCTGACCAAAACGCGCGAGAAAGGAGAGCGGCGCGTTATATACGAGCAGCTCTTGAACGCAGCATCTCTTTACCGGCGGGGAGAAGGCACAGACGCACCACAGCGTTTGAGAGAGCTGGACCAGGAGGGATGATATACGTCTCCGCTAGTTTCTGACAACGAGAGGATTGTTCTTTTTTATTTCCTTTCGGACACGGGCACCTAACGGACTGTTTCACCTTCATTGGAACAGATTTTCGGTTTTACGCGGACTTCGCCTATAGATAAATTCTTACTGAAAAGTCTATAGGATGGTGGTGCTGAAGTGGACAGCAAAGACGTGAAACAAGGCTGAGAAATTTGTTTTTTGGAAGCGCCGAGGATACAGTGCCAACGCGTAGAGAGAATGGGCTCTAAAAGAAGGGGTGCTTTGAGAATGGAGCGGGGACGCAGACCGGAGGAAGTGCGGTTCTGATGCTTACCCCTCAGAACGAAAGAAGAAGAAGAAGAAGCGACAACCTGTTTTCCCCCCCTGTACAGTCTTTTTTATTTTGCATTTCTCCATATGGGATGTTGACATGAAGGATCTATCCAGTCTATGTTAAAGGAGGAGGCGGGAATTGGGGGGAATTAAAACGCACGTCTCCAGCTTATCCCTTACCCCTCTCTGTCTGTCTATCTATCTCTCCTCTCTAGTCTTTTTTCCCCCCTCATCCGCTTTTTTGATTTATTCTTTTAACCCAACATTTTGTGGATGTGAGGCAGCATGCGGCCCGGTGAGAGCTTGGTCGGCTCATCACGAACATGCGTTAGTAGCGCCAGTCGGAGGAGTATGAAGAGGGACCCTGCGAGCAGCGACTACAGGGGCATGACGGAGCACCGGGGGACGGCGACGACGGTGCTGCGCGGTTGTCTGTGGAGTCTCGTCCTGTGCTGTCTGTCTACTCCTTCGCAAGGTAACGCAGACATACGCATAGAGCTGCTGTGCGCGATGCAATGTGGTGCGTAAAACCCTCACCGCAACGTCAAAATTCGCCAAAATGTTGCTGCGTAAAGCCAGTGCGGTGCTGTGGCGATAGTTAAAAAAGATTGTGACCGGTAACATTATCAGTTTGTGCCCTAAGCTATTCCTCTAGGCTTTTACTTTCTCCCCTCTTTCCTCCCTCTCTCTATCTCCTCAATACAGCCATTGAGCCGGTAGCCAATAAATATTCTTGCAGTAGCTCTTGGGCTGTGGCAGTAAACGTGAGCTGCTTATACCAAAGAAGTGAGAGACAGAGTGTGCTCATCTCCCATATGGGACCTCATTACTGGCTACCAACCAGGCCTTATCAAAATCTATACATCTTTTCTCCTTAAAATCTGCATCATTAATCTTAGTCAAGGGGTTATATAACGTGGTGTCTCCCCATTTTTCTTCCTTCTCCCTTTTTTCCCCTCACTTAGCTGCGGTCTCGCATTCTGCTCTAAGTGAAATAAGATGTTAAAGTGTCTAAAATGTTCAGTCACTATGCAAAGACACTATGCTGAGAGACAACTTTCTCACCAAACCAAATCACGATAGCCTATCCGTTTAGTCGGGAGCTGCTGCATCAGGTGTGGCCACTGTGCTACAGAGAAAGCAGGCATTTATCACACGGGAATTAAGTGAGAGGAGAAGCCACAGCAGATGACGTAGAAACAGAGGAACAGGGGAGCGAAACGGTTACCAAATCTTCAGAGCAGGCAAGAGGCAAAGTTAACTAGCGAAGAGGCACATCTTTAACAAGGTACAGCGATGTCTTCCAGCAACTGAGCGTAGCTGTTTTTTTTTCAGAGGATGAACTTGTAGGACATGGATTTGGGATGGCTTCATTGAAAAGTGTGGCTGAAGGCAACACAAGCCTTCAAAGACTTGTAAGGTTATTTGCAGGCATTTGTCATTGTCACAGTAAAGTCTACATGATCCCTGCGTTATAGGGAGATCATGTTGTTGGCTGACTGAGCAGAAACACTTATAGATTTGTACCAAGATCAGGTTAAGACAGGTAAGTGTTGTCAGTTTGTCAAAGATTTTTTAAACCTGTAGCTGGAACATTGATAAGTAACTTTGGGTAACGTGCACAAATCTGACCTCTTCTCTGCAGTTTTATGGTTATAGTTTTAGTCTTGGGTTAATTTTTAAAAGACTTCAACCACAATAAGCACAATAAGTAAGGAAGTTAACATGGTTGCATCTTCTAAAAAACGACATTATTGCGTGAGTTGATCTTATACATTGCATTTGCGCTTGAATTAATAAAATGCTCGAAAGTTTCTGGACGAAAAGATGGTTGTCAATGCAAGCAAATGCATTGACAAAGCTGAAATACACCTGTAATTAAATGTCCCCTTGATGCATTGTGGCATTTTGAGCACCACGGTTTTTAAAAAGAGAGTTGGGAAAATGAAATCCCGCCACAGGCCAAACACGGTTCCATTTTGGCCACTGCTGCTAAATTAGTCTACTCTACTGGCCATTGGCAGGTAACCAATCATTGTATGGAGCCAGGCAATGCTTATCTAAAAAAAAAAAAAAAAAACAGTCTTGAAGGTAAAGTAATGAAATGGCCACTAATGGATTTTTATGCTGGTTGTGAACAAAATAATCCTCATAATTTGTCATCTTGTTGAGGCATAGCTTTAAAGTCAAATCACCAGCACTACCAGCTTCGTTACTATGGTGTGTTTTTTTTTCTTTTTTTTTTTTTTTTTTTTAGTAGTGAGTAGGATGTGTTCCACCAGCCTTTGTTCAGTAAAAATGAGGGCAGGGGGACATTTCAAAGAGATGATGAAATGTTTCAACCTTTCTTTGAACCAAATTGATGGTACGGGAACTAATGAGAAAATATTTGCTTTGTATTTGATTTGACCTTAATGGGGAAGTAGTGTCTGGATTAGGTTGTACCTAATTCATAGCAAGCAAGTTAAAGTTTTCAGAGTTGGGTCAGTCAGCATGCACACCCTTTAGGGAAATCTGCATGTCCTTTATGTTGTATAGCAGACCTGTCATGATAATTACATTGCCATATTGAAATCATTGTCTTTGTACATGCTAAACATACTTAGATATTTAGTATGTATGAACTATTGAAGTGTTTTACTCTGCTATTTGTATCAAGTGCACTATATAACTCTTCTGGAGGAGGGTATACCACTTACCTGTCTCAGAGACATGATTTTGCCTTGTGTAGAATGTTCCACAATATGGCATTATATCACATTTATTCAATTTCAGGTGTTTTTAAAGGGGCCATATTACAGTGTTTAATGATATATGTTATAATGATGTTTTTTCATCACAAACATACCTGGAGATGTGTTTTGTTTCGTTCACACAAGGCAGAAAATCATCCTAATTCTTCCACCTTGTGATGTCACGTGGGAATACAGGAAGTGCTCCACTCTGCTTTTAAATTCCACTAGAATTATTTGGATAATTTCAGCCCTGTAACAGCTAATCTGTACAGAACTAAAGGTAAAAGGTAACTACCAGTTCATGACGTCACAAGGTGGAACAGAGCATTTTGAGCTTTGGAGATGTAGACAGACTCATAATAAACAGTTACTCGAACACATGCGAGTGGATCAACACACAGCTCCAGGTATGTTTTTGAGGAAGTAACAGCAATATAACATGACTTAAAGCTCACAAGAGTCAATTTTGCATGATATAGGACCTTTAATGATCAGAAATGATACCCTGAAAAACATGCATACTTACTGAGAGCAGGGTTTACCTCTCCACTGATCTGACCTGTAACTTTGCCTGATGGTGTTATCTGTGTTATTTTTAAATACCATACAGTGGATAGAGATAAGCAAAAAGTTACATAGTGTACCTCTAAAAGTCATGATTCACAGCCCATAGTTGACCCATATACAATCACCTGTGCTTACAAACAGGACTGATTCAGACAAAGATGAATTGGAAAATGTGAGAAGTCGCAATTGGGTTATAATGGAGATCTCGCTGCCACCTGCTTGGAGGATGGTCCCTTTCTGCACCTGTTCCAATAGTGGCACTTAGCGGTACTACAACAAGAGAAACACACAAGGAAACTGCACAAACTGCTGATAAGGCACTTCTAAATGAAATGTTTGGCAGATTGTGGAGTCTCTGTGTCCCTCCACACAGCATGAAGTTTGAAAAAAAGAGGCTGGTGTGATTATGCAGATTTCCAAAAGTCTGTGAAGTCTGAGAGCAGGCAGCTGCAGATGAAATGAGAGCGAAAGATTTTCCGAGTTCTGCGCACAAAAGACCAGGATTACCAGGAATTGAATCTGGGTTACAAGGTGAATACAAGTTTCAGTTTTCAATAAGCGCTTTGAAGATCTTTTCAAATACAACATTTTTACATTTTGCTTTTGTCTAAATGGTTTGGATGTAGAATTTGTTCATCTGCTGTTTGGGATGTACCGATGTACCTGGTATTTCTTGGAACAAATGTATGCACGCTTGGTTGTGACAATTAACAAGTATCAGTATGACTATGCATCGCTCCCAAAATCTGGCCCCCTCCTCTCCCTCTTCTTGTTTCCTCTCCTCCTCCTCTCAGCTCCAATATCCCAGTCGCCTCTTGTCTTCTTTTGCCTGTCAGATTTGTTCTGTGGCTCCTTTGAGGTTTAATAAACTCAGCAAACTACTTAACTAACTGCATACTGAAACACACATACACACTTCCACCATCATTTAGACATATTGACTTGTCCCTTGCTTGTTTCCATTTTAACATAATGTGACAAATGTGATGCAAACTCCTGTCAATAGGGGTCAGTAAATGGACAAACTTCTACATTTCACAACATAATAGATTTTGATTTAAATTCAATTTCACCGCGCACATCAGATTATAATAAGATTACCATCAATCATTTCATGCAAAATATAAATTAAAGGCATTCTTAATCCATACGGTCATTATCTGAGTAACAAATTGGAACCAGTTAAAATGAAATGACCAGCCGCTACTAGTCGATTAACCCACTTGGCTAAAAATAGTAAATTTAATTTCTATTGACATTCTCATGTAAATGTAGGACCTTGTTCTTGCAACATGCTCCAATGGAAATATATCAGTTATCCCTTGGTGGTGCCTGGTAATTTAGTGGCTGGTCATCATGGTTAAATTGAACTGGCTGTCACGGCTCTCTGCAATGCTCCTCCAACCCTGGCGTTTTATAACCCATCTCTCGATACAAGATTGATCGCCACAGTCAAGAACTTGGAGGTCCTGATTATAAGTCATTGACCATTAATATGCCAGTGCTAATCTTTACCTGCTTTAGTTACTGCTTGGGAGAGTAGTGGTAATCATTTTGAGCTGCCACGTATTGATCAGGATTGCGTGTTTAAAAGCATACATTTGCAGGGTGTGACTTTTTCATGTAAGGAACAGACCCGCACATTAGGATTATTGGTCCCCATGCTGAGGAGCACTAGTCACATAGAACATTATAGCACATCCCTGACTTCTCTCACACACATTTAATCCTGTGGCTTATGGCTGCCTACTCGCCCAGAGACGTGTCTGTTGCAGGCAGCCTCTTGATCATTCGAGGAAAAAAAGTCAGGCAGAGAGGCACTGTGGGGACTCAGCAGTCTGTCTGTGTGTGTGTGCGTGTGTGTAGTTGGTTGGGGTAAGCTTCGTGGTGAACCAAAGGGTTGACATGAGGCAGACATGATATTATGCAGAAGTAAGCAGTGGTTTGAAGAAATTTCTCTTTCATTGGGCCTATTCAAATGAAATGGCATTTATTGAAGATTTATGTCCATGTTGAAGGAATTACACCTGGTAATGGATAGTTTATTGCTTTGTTGGTTACTCGTTTTCTCAACTGTAATTAATTTCATTTCTGAATAACCCTTCTAGGACCAAGGAATTATGCAAGCATTTTATTGTGAGGATGAAATATCTCCACCAGAGGTCAGTAAAAGGAACATTACAGTTGATTGGAAAACATAATCAACAATGGTTCATCAATGGCTGCTGGTTCAAGTCTCATGTTAATCTGATAATAATTAGTCAATAAAAAGCAAGATCACCGCCCGTTATTAGTAGCCTGTAGAACACGTTTGTTGCATTCAAGTTTAAATGCAAATCTTGTTCATTTTGATTGTTCCCATGATCTTTCTCCCTCTGGTAGGTTGCCGCACTCCTGTATCTCCTCTGCTCCATCTCCTGTTTGTTTAGCATGCTTCACTTTCCTGCCTCCCTCTTGACTTTCATTCACCTAATCCTCTCGTTTCCAGTGATTCCAATTCTATTCATTGACTTGATCATACATTTGCATTCACTCTCCTCTTCTTCTGACAACTTCTATTTGCACCATTGAAGTATAATCCAATAGAACATGCTACGTTTAGTAAAAAGAGATTAACATTGATTCAGTAAAAAAACGGTATTTAAATGCGAGGTACTTGGTTTTTACTGAGTGTGGATCAGTGTATCCATTACCAGACTTTTTGTGATGCTCAGTTTAAGGTCACTTGTCCTGAGTCTACAGTATTTATCATGTATAGTGCACATAAGAGCTGCAACTAGCAATTATCTTGAAATTATTCTTTTGATTCATCTCTTTGTGAAGATAAGGAATTTAAAGAATTTGACCCTGATGATGCCACTTGAGGACATCCCATAGACTGTATAAAGAAGTGGATTAAGTCAGTGTGACCTCACCCATAGCGTGCAGCTCCAGCCAAATGAAGCTCATCGAGGCCAGCAGTGACGGGGTAAATTTTGAGCCGAGTTTCATTTTTGGAATTCCGACCACGAGTATCATAGCAACCAAAGAGCCTATCTGGAGCGAGGCTGTTTAAGGTAACGCCCCTTCCCGCTGATTAGCAGGGAGTGGGTGCTTAGCAACACTAGCGGGAGTGAGCTCATGAAAAGAGGGCACCTGATTTGTCTGTTATTAATGTTCATACCTTGATTTACGGACACAATAGCAAAATAGAAATACAAGGATCATGTAGAGTGCGTTAATACGAACACTTTAAGACCAAACTGACAAGTCTGACAGCAGTAGTTGCAGAGAGAGGGGCAGCAGTTTCTCAATAGAAAGTGAATTGGAGCCAGAGTCAATGGAGCCGGAAGCACGCCCATGATCACTTCCTATTTGGAAGACAGCAGCGAGCAGGTTAGCTATGTCCATTTATATATATACAGTACAGTTTATGTGACATCCTGATGGAGTATATCTAGAGATGAAACAAGTTTTTCATGACAAGACTAAGGTCAATATCTTGCGAGCAGCAGTAGACAAGGCTCAAAAGAAAGATGTTTATGGGAATATGACCTATTAACACACACACACACCAGAGCTACATGCAGGCATTGAGATTTTTTTATATTAAAAATCTACAGAAAAAAAAAACTACAAAAAAAACATAAAAGGTCTTTAAAATGCTGTAAGCAAGTTTGCAACTTTTTTATACATTAAGCCCATAGAGATTATTATATTAAGTGTTATAATCAAGTCCTCATGGATTGTAGAACATATATGTAGATTAGAAACTGCTCCCAACTGTGGCTTCTACAGAGGTTCTGCCTGTGCACATCTCAAACATGCTGTGGACACAGAGCAGCAACAATGTGCGTAATGGGAGCGGCGGCACTGGGCAAATCACGTAACAGCATCACGCACATATAACGTGCTCACCACAAAATGAAAGCCATAAAAAAGTTGACCAGACAAAGGTATTCCCATGGGTCATTCGCTGATTCTTACGCGTTTTTTCTCCAAAGAACAGATGCACTAGTCCGGTGCGAATAGCAGGCTCCAGGTTGGCTCTTATTGTATAATGTAAATCTGTAGTGTCGATGCTGCTTTGTACCACAGTTATGCATAACAGAGAAAACATATGGAGGGGCCCGAACACTGGGTGGAAGCATAATTTGCATATTTTTTATAATAATTAACCATTCTTAAATAATAAGTTTGCATAAATTATATATAAATTAGATTCTTACCCAAATGTTTTATTAACTAGACTATTTAAATGATTAAAAAACATTTGTCTTTAATGCCCGTGCCTAAGTGGAGCACAGTGCTAGTTTAGTGCATATTGTTGTACATTCATATTAGACTAAGACCAGCGCTGTTTAACTGCTGACATCATCGTATCGTCTTGGCGTCACTCCCCCTGGTGGACAGCGCATCACTTGAGCTCAATATGCACAGAATGGCAAGATAGGGCCCTAAATGCACATGTTTCCTGTGTCTTTCTGATGAAATGTTAGCTTTGTTTAAGTGATAAAAGTTTTTTTTAGCACATGACATGTTTTGGACTTTCTATAATCAAGATAAGGATTATTACTTATTAAATTAGTCACCTTGAGAATTGATTTGCTCTGATTAATTGATTAACTTGGCAGCATTGCAGCTTCATTATGTCCATCATCCCTCTCATAAAACACATATAAGTATATTCTGAAGTTATAGCATTTTCCCGAAACCTAAATAATCGTGTCAGGGCACGTAATACTGCTAAATGCATTTATACCATTGTGGTTTCATCTTGCCAAGTTTAAGCCTTGATTCAGCTTCTTAGCTAGGGATTAGACTTGGTTAGTTTTTTTTTCTTTAGATCAAGTTTATTCCTGGTTTCTAGAATTAGGCTCATATGCTACTTATAAAGTCAAGTAATTGCTTGAGAATCAGTGGCTATGTTAAAATGCATATGTTTAGATATACACACCGAAAATATCACCATTATTTTGATCTCTGGAGTTATCAGACTATTGAAAACCATGGAAACAGTTAGATTAGATGTGAGTAATCTGATTTCTCTGTGATTGTTCAGACCTCTGTATGTTATGACAAGGGGCATTATGCAAAAAAGGGAAAACTAATGAGTCAAACAGGAAAGTATTAAAGATTGAAAGTCATTGTGCTTGTGCATTGTATGCTTACTCTAAAAATCTGACTCGTGTTGCTGTTGATCAGATTTCTGAACTAAATTTGATCTAATTATTGGGTTTTATTATTATTTTTTTTTTCCTGTATAGTAACATGTTTTTGGATTATAACAGCTTTGATTTTTAGATATTTATGTTTGCACACATTGGGCTGCCCCCTGCTTCTCAACACGCTGGTAAATTGAAATATGTGATAATTTACAATGCAAATCATAATTGTCGCTGCTGTTAGCATTTCCAGCTGTTCGTATCCGCTTTGGGCCAATCACGGGCCTTTATACACTATGTAAATATTTGCATTTACACAATAGGGTTATGTGTCAGAAACATGGAGAAAATCATACTTACCGTATTTGAATTCAAGCACAATGGCCTCAGAAAGGTACAGTGCAACCTTAGCCTCCAAATTGTGGTAATTAACTGTCAACCGCTCCAACATTCAAACATGATGTAATTTGCGCTTTCTTAAATGAAATGCATGCTCTCTTTCTCTTTAACCTGACAAAACAATATTGCTACATTGCTTTCTTAAGGAGATTAGTAGGATGTAAGCCCCCTTTTTAAACTGACACAATATACAGTCAATTCTAATGGTATGGTCTGTGCGTCATATCTGCTCAACCGTGAATGTGTTTAGGCTTCTGTAATAGTGCTTCTTAATAAATATACAGTAATCTTCTATTATTTCTACATAGGTAACATATTATTTGAGTTTTAAATTGAGGCCTGGCTATGACACACAGTTACTAAATTACAGAAAACTTAATTAATTACAATTTACGAGAAAAACATGTTCAGGTTTCAATTAAACTGTTTTCCGTAGAGATTCACCTGACCTCAGAGGGTTGTGTGCTTTTCTTCACTATCTCCTGCCATTGGTCTGCTTCCTTCCTCCTCCTATTGACTGACACCTAGATTTAACCAATTGCATTAAAGAACACACACTATGCAAAATTGCCTTTTTTGAGCTTGTAACCACATTATATGGCTGTCCCTTTCTCAAAAACATACCTGGAGTAGTGTTTTGCTTTGTTCACGCTTGTTTCATTAATCCATTAATCTGTCACTAATGCTTCGTTTGTATTTTACCTGGATTTTTGCATCACAGGTAAAATGAGACGACTCCTCCGCAGTTTTTAAGACTATAAACCATCTCTGGACTCTGTGGTGAAATTGTGCCCAGAAACGCATGGCTCTATATGGACTTCATTTGTTTTCTTTCTCATAGTTAATTCCCATTGCTGTCAGCAGAGGGAGCTCCAATGCCTAAATACATAATTGGAAACTGAGGTGAAGTCTTTAACAGGGGTCCCCAACCTTTTTTGCACCACGGACCGGAATAATGTGGGTTTTATTTTCACGGACCGGCCATTACGCATGGCAGATAAATATAGCAAAAATAAGTTAAGTGCATAAAATATACAGCTCACTATCCCACTGAATCAGTTGGAGCCCTGCGCTTGTTTCTTCTGTCCTTTTTGTTCACATTTATTTCATTCATAAAACTCTAAAGGCTTATCTTTTGCTTTTTCTCCGCATATTACTCAGAGCGGACTCGGCGCTTGAGAGTCACCTGTAGCGACAAACCCATATTTTAAGCAGGACTCCTGGTGTTGTCTGTTAAATTTAGCTTTCTTTTTCTTGGAGGTCGTAGGCTCCTCTTCTGGTTCCTCAATTGGCCTTTTCCCTTTTGCAAAAAAGCTCTCCAAAGACTGTTTTTGGCTCATTTTCACGAGCTTGTGGGTCTACTTTTGGGCAATGTGTCTGATGCGTTATACGTGATGCATCATGGTGGAGAACAAGAGCAGATCTAGCGCAGATATAATATACTCGCCATTATATCAAATAGATTTCTGTGGCGATTTCCTATCAGGATTTTCATTATATATTTACCGACAAGCTTATTAGCGTGTCATGAGGGACGGGCGAAAGTTACGTTGAAGAAGATCTGGTCACTGATAAATTATTTACTGTTTTTGTGTGGCCCGGTAGCAAATCCGTAATGGACCGGTACCGGTCCCCGGCCCGGTGGTTGAGGACCACTGGTCTATAATATGTTTTCCAAATGTAGATTTAATTTCAAGTTAATGTGAAACACTAATTTCAAGGTGACCAAAATCACACATATTACATCATTGTGGCTTTTACTGCCCTTTAAAGTATGAAGGAGGAGGTGTCTTTAGTGTCAACCTAAGATTGAGATTAAGATCTATATTTTTTATGCAATGCTGGCTTTATGCGCAAAACTGAAGCCACCTCCTTCTGGTCGGCCATCTTTGCTCCTTAGCTCACACACTCTAGTCCCAGCAGGAGCACCAGCTGGATACGAGGCTAACTGTCTCCGTTAATTTTTCATTGGTCTTTTCTCGGGGCACATCACAGGAGGGTCTGCATGCCACTGTGCATCTGGCACTGTACCCATCCATGTTCATGTGTCTGTGATGGCTCCCTCACGGCTACACAAGGCATATCTGTGAGCTGTGTATCCGTGCATTTTGAGGGTTGCGTATTTGCCCTCTCAAATATGTCGACTCGTAATTGTTCTTGAAATAATGAAGAGGTTTTGGAGATGTGACAGATTGCGGCGATGCATGTGAGTCAGTGCGAAAAACACACACATGCAATATGGCAGCCGTCTGTGGGAAGCGTGGTTTCAAAAGTCACCTTCTGAGTTTTCATGAAAATCAAATTAAGTTTCACACGTTGGAAATTCATTTGATTCCACCTCTGGGAAAATGTGCAGTTCATAGGTCATGTGTAAACTGTGTTCTACATTCTGAATTTCGAGACTCCACTCCTTTTCTGTGAGTAGCTGAACTATGAATGGCTATAAAATGTGGCAGATGGTTGCGCCTCATTTCAAAAGTCGGAGGCTAACGTGGATTTGATGTTTTGTTGTGATGGTCGATAAAAAAATGAGCAGGGCTTTTTTTTTTTCTCTTCTACACAGCGGCTCTATAGATCGATGCTTTCTTAACATTGGTTTGACCTAGAGAAGGCCACCATGTTTCTGGATCACGTTCTATATCTGAAACTGTCTACAGTGTAGTATTAATCTTATCTTTCACTGACAAAGTGTAACTCGGGTTGTGATTGGCTGATGCTGTTGCTAAGAAAAACACAATCTGCCTCAGAACATATTTGTATAAGTATTGGAATATACCCTTCCTGCCAAATTGTCCTTGATCTAGCTAGATATTTTTTTTTTTTTTTTTTACCAGATTTATTTACTGTTTATATAGCCACTTTTTGTTCAACATTATTTGTGTCACAAGTTAGATCTATAAGTTAGTATGAACTCTTAAGCTGTTCAGATTCTTTCTGTATACAATGAATGTCTTTTTTTCTCCTATAGTCATTTCAGATTAGATGAGACTAGGTGAGACAACTTGGAGTCTACAAACTTAGTGTAGGTTTTCAGTGAAAACTTACATTTTCTCAACACTGAAGCTTTGAATGCAGGACATCACAGGGTTGCGCAAACACGCAAATTGCTTTAAAGACAACTCTGAATAAATATAATTAAGCCAATTAAAACTAATTAAGAGGGATAACCACTGTAACATTGTTACAAGCTTTAAGATTTAAAGGTGCACTAAACACTAAATCCACTTTTTTAGTTTTAAACTGTCTAAATGTGTCTTATATAGTCTGTACTAAACATTCTAGGCCTTATTTTGACATTTCAGAGCAAACTTGTTGAAATAGTGTAGAGTCTAAAACAGTGCCTGTACCGCCTACATTACAAAATTTCTCAAAATGCTGTGGTATTTTTAGAAGAGCTGGATATGATAGAATATTAGCTGTTTACTCCGATGCTAACGCCTTGGCCGCTGTGGCTCTGGTCCAGGCAAAGCAGAGTCTGTAACAGGGACACTACAGGCTCTGCTGAGTGCTGCTAAGCACCATGATGCCTGTTGGTGCCTGGAAATGAGGGAAAAGGCATAATCCAAAGCAAATAACCGCTCTGGTTCTAGCAGGCTTTTGCTGTGGTCCGCGCCATGTTGGATGACTGTCATTCACCCATCCACAGCCAGCCCCGCACACTGTCCTACAGGCACTGTTGGAATTGTTGGTTGCTGGAGTTTTCTGAATTTGATTGTAGGTGGAGTAAGCTCTGGCACAGGTATTTAGTTTGCCTTTAGGTTGTTTGAGTAGTATTTTGTCAATGGTCCCCAACCACCGGGCTGGGGACCGGTACCGGTCCGTGACGCATTTGCTACCGAGCCGCACAAAAAAAGTAAATTATTTATCAGCGACCGCATTTTCTCCGAAGTGACTTTTGCCCGCTCCTCATGACACGATAATAAGCTCGTCCGTAGATATATAATGAAAATCCTGATAGGAAATCGCAACATAAATCTATTTGATATAATGGCGAGTTTATTATATCTGTGCTAGATGTGTGTCCGCCGCACAACAGTCAGAGCGCGTCAGGGCAAAGGGGAGAGGAGAGAGGAGAGGAGGAGACCTTGTGAGTCTTAGCACAAACAGCAGAAGCTAAAGGAAAAACAGCTCTATGTGAAATATTAAGGTTTCTTGACATTGACTCCATATTCTGAAATGTTTGAAATGTTCATGAAAATAACACTTTATAAATGTATTTGTGGTGTTTCTGAATCTTATTTTGGAAGCTCCTATGTGCTCTGTGTCAGTGTGGCGCGTGAGTGAGAGGTGACGTGCGGGTGCATGTGGCGCATGTGGTTGAGCGAAGAAGCGTCGTGTGTGAGTCTGGAGTGGTACCTGGAAAAAGACGGTGGAACTGATGTGTAATTACGGTGCAGTAGAGACAATAAAGCAGCCAACTCTTGAGCAACAGGCTGGGGTCTTTCAGTTCGCACCACATTTGAAACAACTTTGAGATAAAGAACAGGGAGTTAAACCCCGGAGGAGGAGCGACCCTTCGGCCCTGGAGAAGACGGCTCTCCCCTGTGTTTCCCGACCACGGTCAGGGGACCGAAACAGGAAAGGTTTAACATAAACGTTACGACGTTACGATAGCGATTACGAGAGCGTGACCCCCGGGCAGCAGTAAAATTGTCAAACGTTGACCAGTCCACGGTGAGAAAAAGGTTGGGGACCACCGCTTTAAGTAGTTTATATGTAAAGTGAGTCAAACATACTTACTACAAAAAGTAAGGAAAAGTGAATCCACTAGTGCTGTTTAAAGACATTTTTATATACGCCGCATGTTATCACATATACCCACCTGGTGCTTCCTTTTGGACAGTGAGCAATGGCATGTTCTCATTGACATGGTTAGTTCATTTTTAAGATGGAAGCCAGGACTCAAATAAAAGTGTGCAGTATATAGGAGGAGAGATGGATGGACTTATAAACGGCAGTGTGGTGTCAAAGGTCACTTCCCTGTTGACAGCGGAGTCTGTGCCTGTCACTCCGTCCTTGAGGAAGATACTGATGCCCTTAATGAGTGTTGGAGCCTCTGGGGAAAATGCACAGATGACAGGAAATTCCTACAAGATGCTGCAACGCTATGCTCTCGGAATAACAAACTGGAATAACAGCAAAGATGAGGTGAGAGAAAGGACAAAATGAAAACAGAATGCTATTGGGTTGCTGGTTATTATATTATTTAGAAGTGATGTCATGACAACCTTACAACCAACTTTAGTAAAATGGATTATTCTGTCACGCCTGTCACTCCAGCTTAAATTTCCACACATTTCCACAGCTTTTTCGTCTCTTTTCTCCACTTCCTTCTGGGTCAGCCTGAAAAGACTTTATGAAATAATTTGGCACATCTGTTCATCTTGAGACAAAACTGATAAGATCTTGTCTCTCCAGTTATTACAAATGTGCACTCAGCTGGATAGTTACATTCAGCTTGTTTTATCATAAACTTGTGCTGTTTTTCATGGCCGATGCTAAAACCAAGTGTTTAGAATCCGATGACTGATAAACTGTCCATATTTTTAGGCCTGTATATGGAGCTTATATAGATAACAGCCCCTTTTTTTTTTGTTTTTTTTCTTACCACTAACGTATAAGAGCTGATGTTTTGTACAGATATTTATACACATTAAAGCTTTATGTGTATGTTTTAGGTAGCATGTTGACCAAAAAGATGTGGAGATTTAATGCGGATAGCCAATACGCTGAAAAGTGCAAAAATCAATCCCATATATTGGTCAATCCATTGTGTACTAATAAAATAATACAAATTTATTAAAATTATTATTATTAAAAATTATAAAAATTTGTCATTTTTTTGTCCTGTTCAGTACTTGATATTTGAACAGTTACACCCACAGTATAAAGAAGTGGACTAAGTGTGACATCACCCATAGCGTTTAGCTCCAGCCAAATGAAGCTCATCAAGGCTAGCTGTTATACGGTAAATTTGGAGCCAAGTTCCATATTTGGAATTCTGACTATGAGCCTGCGAACCTGCTGAAGGTAACGCCCCTTCCCGCCCGCACCGCTGGTTTAGCAGGGAGCAGGTGCTTATCAACGCTGTCAATCAAACCTGTTGCTAACGTTAGAGGGAGCGACCACAGAGAAAGAAGACATCTGATTTGTCTGTTATTAATGTTCATATCTTGATTTATGGACATAATAGCGAAATACATAGATCATCTAGAGCAGGTTTATATGAACATTTTAAAACCAAAATGACGAGCCTAACAGCTGAGGTTACGGAGAGAGGGTCCGCAGTTTTTCAGTACAAAATGAATTGGAGCCAGAGTCAATACGCACTTACTATTTAACGCGGCGGCTAAGCAAGTTAGCTATGTCCATTTCTATATAGTCTATGGTTACACACCACTGTTGGAGGATTGTGGCACTTGATTGTGATTGATTATCGTCTAAAAAACAGGAAATATTGAAAACTATAGTTGGATATACTTGAATTGCAAATTGACATTTTCTTACCTATATTTTATAACTGGGCTCTTAATGACTCAAAATTACTCATGTACAATACTATGTGACCTAAAAAATTCATATCAGGAATGCAGGAAATATATGTTCACTAACTGCAATTTTAGAAGTCGGGAGTGTAGATGGAGACCAGGTCATTGTTATTTGACTTGCCATTGTAAACAGATGATGGACTGATGATTGTTATGAATCTAGAACAAATATAATATTTTTAGATAGCACAGCTTTCGTGATTACATTTTTCTTTTTTTAACAATCCTTAACCACAAAGGAAAAAAACAGATTACATAACAGTTATTAAAGTTACTTACACTAGTGTTTCTAGACTTGATAAAAAAAAGTATCCAACATTTTCTTAACTGCTTCTATTTCCGCCAAATATTAGTCCACGTGCAGTTAATTCTTTATAGTCTTGAGAAAGTACCGGGCTATACCTCTCAATAAATGATTGACCTAGTTAGTAAATGTTGTACATTTTTGACATGCCATATTTTAGAGCTAATTACATACCTTACTGTGAACCCACCTCTTCTCAAATATTGTTAAAGGTAATAGACTAAAACACGATAGGCAGCTCAGATAAAATTTAGCTTTGATTAATGACTTCAATAATGATATGCTGCACTCATTAAAGCGTCTGCATGATTTCAGCAGCTAATTGCAGTTTGGCTCATAAATCAACTTTTAAACTCAGATCCATCATTACATGCATAGCGTGTTTTTGGTTTTGGAAAGAACATTGGTTTATGTATATACCATATATACACCATTATTACAGTGGCAGAGTTGTTAGCAGTAAGGTTTTGGGTTTGATTCTGATGTTGACATAACCAAATCCCAATTAGGGTTAGTGGAATAAAAGGCAGTTGGTGAATTATGTTCATTCGGTCAGTGTGTGGTACAACTTATTGCTCATTATCCTGGGAGGACCCTACCTAAGACTCAAAGCTCGGGTAAGCATCACCGTCTCCCCCAAATTCTTATAATAAAAATCTAATTAATGAATAAGATCTCACAAAGCAATTAGAGACTTGCTTTTCAGGGCCTATAATAATGATAATAATAGATTTAGTTAATGGAGATGACGATAATTTGTGTCAAGTTGTGTTAGATAACTATGACGTACTTTGCTAATACAGAGCCTTTGGGGGCTTTCTTAATTAATGGGCTGCTAGTAATCTTTAATAATGTATTGTAATGTTTCCATCGCCGCAAAAAGACATGGATTTTAGTAGGCCATACCTGGTCTCTGCAGGGAACATGCACAGTGGAAAACATGGCCAATATAGTGAAGGTAATTTGTTGAGGCAAGTGACAAATGACCTCTCTTTGAACCCACCTGCTTTTTGCTGCCACATACACAAAAATCAACCAATCAATGTTATAGTAACTTTTAGTGTGCATTCAGCTCCTCCTGTATAACAAGTACAATAGCGATTTTATTTTAATTAGTCCTGCTGGAGACGTTTCATGAAAAGATTTCCACAGTACTTAGAGGGATATTGGAGTAAGGAGGAGGTGTTTGTGTGCGGTGACAGGTAAAGCCCAGCCGGCCCCAAAGATGGCACACGGCTGTCAGCGGATATCACATGCACCTTCTGTGTTCACACCGCATCACATAGTTCAGTCTTATCTCATTATGGTAATTTCCAATCTCCTGCTCCAAAAGGATTCTTTTAATGGAAGCACATGCAATACTTGTGATCAGATGCTATCTTAAATGTTCACTAGAGGGAAGGAAGTATTTTTGTTTGGTTGTGTTGTTTCTTTTACTAAATTGTATTTGAACTGGTTTTCACAGTAGACATTTTATATTGTTTGTGTTTGTTTGTGATCGTAAATCCTGTAGTGATTATTCCTCCATACTCGGTGGTGCCAAGCTACTTGAGATGTCAGTGGTCCAATCAGTAGAGTGCTTGGTGGTTTGACTCCCCACTCCTGCCATAAAATCTCACTGGTAGAGCAGTGAGATCCACTGCCCCCCAGGTTGGCTCCAAATGAATGCTGTTGTTGTGTCTTTGGGCAAGGTACTTAAAACGCCTCGCCTCATGAGCGGTTCCTTGATGTAAAGCACTTTGAGTGCCTTGAAGGTAGACAGGCACTATATAAATGTGACCATTTATTTGCCATTTACTTTTGTAGCCACAGCTGCCTTCGGGTAGCCTGACATAAGCATGGCTGCCAAACTGCACCTTTGGATACAACAAAAGCACTTGTTCCAGTCTGTGGAGACATTGTATTTCGTTGGGGCTACATGATGGACAGTTTATATTGACACATCCGCTGTGTTCGAATACATGACCTGGCAGAAGTTGTGTGACCAGCGCCAACGGCACTTTTTTTGCTGATAGTCTGTAATGAGTGTTTTTGCTTGCATGGCTAGTCACACTTAGTTGCTGCTGCAGGGGTGTCTTTGTTGAGTGCCTGTCTGTGAGGGTGAGTCTTCTGGGTTTAATGCATGTGTGTTTGTGTGCGAAGACTCATTTTCCCAGCAGGCTCTGTCAGGCTGTTTCTGGGCGCGCTCAGTTCACAGCTGGAGGCTACTGCTGTCACCTGCTTACCTCTGCTCCCTTCTCTACTCCCCTCCTCTGCTTTCTGGGCCTCCTCATGTCAATCACAGTACTTTTCAACTACGTATCCTTGCATAAACTTTGACAAGCTCCCTAAAAAGCTCAACGGAATCAAAGTGTCACGAATAACTCCACAGATATGCAGTGTGCAAAATAAGTCGGGTTAGATCACCTTTTTAGTGGCACTGTTTGGTTTAAGGGCCTTTTAAAAGCAGTTTTTATGCTTGAATGGACTCTACCTTGGGGGAAATGGCCACCTCTGGAAAAGAGTAGCCTTGATTAAAAAAAAGTCCTCAGCTCCTTTTACTCCTTACTCCTTCTCTTGTAATATGTTTTTTTTTTTTCATGGTCAGGGATGCAGCACCAAATTTTTGCCTCTTGGTACAAATCATCTTAAATGGCCCAGACTTACAGACTTTGTGAAAGACTCCTCCCTGCCCTGGGCCCTGGGTAAACGGTACCCTTTTACCCCCCCAGTCCAACATCCCTGTTATTGGTTGATCCCCCTGCTGCCCAAAAAGCGAGGCGGATGAACACCACATAGGTCAAACTCAGGCCCGGGGGCCAAATCTGGCCCATGAGGTCATATCAAAAGTGCATTAGAGCTGGCTGCCGGTATAAATTTTTCAATAAATATTTAGTTTAGCCGGTGAATTTGTTTCAGTTTTTAATTTTGGCCCATTGTGCATTTGAGTTTGACACCCCTGAATTACTATTTACTGTGACAGACAAAAAAAGAAGAAAAAAATAGCATCAAACCTGCCAGTCTTTCAAAGCTAATGAAAAAATAGGAAAATCCAAAGAGTTATTACATTTTGAGTGAATCTTGAGAAAGCTTCACACAAGACACACACCACCTTACTCAAGAACAATACCCAAGTAATGATCCCACATTTTCAATTCAACGTTTTGCTTTTGCAGTACAACCACTCACCATCACACAATATTATATGGTTCCACTTTGGATATTACCAGTAAATGTCAAGCTGCTGTGTCTCACAAAAAGCATCCATCAAAAGACCTCAATACTCCCAAAGAGCCTTTTTAATGGCACACTTTCTGTATTAACAAGAGCAAAACATTTCATTACAGAGATTACATTCTGTCCCATATGGAAATAGATGGTACATATTCATAAAACAGTGCTTTGGGGATGGCCTTTGTCTGATTAGTAGACAAAGGCTCAGCAGGGCTCCACTGTGCACAGCCGTTACGCTCTGATCTTTCACACCAGCGTCTGGCCTCCACCACTCCATTTCGGCCCCACCTACCTCCACCCTCACCCCATCTATCTCACCACGGGTCAGGGGGCAGACAGGAGGCAGCTGCTACACCGCACGACCTGACACCTAAAAACATGGGTGCTACTATTCTATCAATTCAGACACAAAATGAAACTTCAACCCTGAGATTTGTCACTGACTTTTTAGAATAGATTTGGATTTTACGATCTGGCTTAGACGATTTCTAAAGTCTTGTACTGGTTATTTTTTCAAGTCTAATCTATCATAATAAATAAGAAAGCAGCAACATTATTAAAGCAGATCTATTATGCAAAATCAACTTTTCAGAGCTTTTAACCATGTTATAGTTGTTTCCTCTTCTCATTCACCCTCTCAAAGTTGTTTTTGGAGTGATTTGTGCATGTTTGGGCAATCTTTAAACACTAATTTTCAAGACACCATATTGCCGATCAATCCCCGTTTTCGTCGCCACTGGCATACACCCGCTGCTCTGTACTTACTTCATTCTTCAATAGCATAATGATCCATGGGTGTCATAGATTATAACTTTATAGCAGACACAAGCACAGTAAGTCTTCTTTAAGGTCAAGAAATCCTAATGGTAGAATCTGTGGGGTTTAATTTGTTCTAAAACATAAATTAATCAGAATAATACAAATAATATAGTTTGTTATTTTAGCAGTATTGAAAGTACAGTCTCTCGGCTGGCCTTAGAGAAATTTGGGAGTCCCTGCTTAGACTGCTGCCCCTGCAACCCAGCCGCGAACAAAGCAGAAAAAAATTGATGGATGGATGAAAGTACAGTACGATTGCTATTTGATTAACTCAAATAACATTTTTCATATAATTTTGGCACGTATACTGGATTATTATTAAGTGGATATTGTTAAGTATTTTTTTTTTTTTTTTTTTTTTTTTTTTGTCAAATACTAAGTCAATTGGCATTTATCTCAGCTTGTGGAAACTAGTGCCATGCAGCCACCTCTATAATGGAACACTGCCCTCCAAGGTGAATCATCGCTTGAACTGATTGAAACATAATACAAATCAAAGTTGATAGGAGTCGCTGTGCCTCGTAAAGCCTTGAATATCAAATGTAGCTGCATGTTACATATTCATTGGCATCTTGAACACATAAAGAGCTCCTTGTTGGCAGTAATTCTGTCTCATAGCAGCACACACTTTTGCCAAATTATGTTTTCACCTCAACCAGCAATCTATTAAACAAACAAGCAAAAGGTTAGTGCAAGGCAGAGGATGAATACATGCTTTCGTAGTTTCAAGGTTTTTAGTTTTTCACTGCAATAAACACAAGAAATCAAAAGTTACATCCATGGAGTTAATGATTGTCTTCACTCTCTCTGCTTCATATCATCAGTAAATATCTTTATTGTACAGTGGTCCCTCGTTTATCGCGAGGGTTACGTTCTAAAAATCCTGCAATAGGCGAAATCCGCGAAGTAGTCAGCTTAATTTTTAACAATTATTATGTATGTTTTAAGGCTGTAAAACCCCTCACCACACACTTTATACACTTTTCTCAGACAGGCATTAACATTTTCTTTCTTGTTTAAACACTCTCAAAGTTCAAACCTTCGTATATTATATTCCCCTTCCTCGATGATCACTTTAAATGTGTTGTTCACCTGCCCCTGCACCAGCAGTATCCACAGAGGCGGCCTCTTTGTGCACAGAAACATTTTGATTCTGATCGATCGACAGTGGTTTACATTCCCTTAGCCAATCAGGACACAGAACACGATTCACATTTGTACGCTGCATTTAAAATTGCACCAAAAAAAATCTCCGAGGCAGCGGAAGGTGAACCGCGATATAGCGAAGGACGACTGTATATCATGGTTGTGGTGCGGTCCTTGCTAGTGTATGTGTATTCAAAATGGAAAATTACATAATGCCGTTGACTTTAAAAGGAAAATTGGAAAATTACAATTATGAGTATTCATTACATTTGTACTGTATATTTTCTGCAGAGGATCCTAATGAGAAGAGAGTCCCCTGTACCCCTTAAAATCACAAAATTAAAGTATATGCAATATATTTCTGAATGGATACTTTTGTAAATTAAGCATTAAGCTATAAAAATAACTTGTGCAGTATGGAGCCCATTAAAATGACATAGCAAGCTGTTCCGGCTTTACAACCTCATAATTTGACTCCATTACATTATTTCAATTATTAATGTGTAGTGCATATACGGACTGTTTGTTAGTTGGAGCATAGTTCCCAGTGTACAGTGTTGGACAGCATTATCGCTATAGCACAGGGGAATTCAGCCCACCTCTAGCCAATCTGCAAATCACTTCATCTTTAAATTAAACAAACACATTTAGCGCCAAAGGGATAAAATATTAATTATGATTCATTTGCGTACATGCAGTATTTAAACTTGAATGGCCTGACACTTCTGAGGCTCACTTACTTTGTTCTGCGGTCGAGCCATTAACCTAGTTCAGATGTATATTCAAAGTCTTTCAATTACGCCGTAGCAACTACAAACAAGCCAACTTCTGCCTCGCATAATGAAATCGAAGAGGATTATGGATTAAATGGATTATATTCAGACAGTTGTTCACCCGTCTCTGAAATGTATTGCGAAATGTATTTGGGCTTTTTCCAAACTTTCACTCATCAAAGAGAATGATGTAGGTAGGAAGGAGAAGTAGAACATTAATCAGATACTTACAGTTTCTTGACACGCAAACTTTATTTCGTGTATGTTGCAATCTTCATCCAATCGATTTTTGTGGCTCATTACCATTGGCAGGATTGAACTGGCAGCCTGTGGGTTATGAGATGGTGTAATCCCTCATTCATCCAGGAGTGGTTCTACGTAGAGACTCTTCAACAGTGGTCATCAGGACACTGTTTTTTGCAATGAAGACGTTTCAGCTCCCATCCGAGTTGAAACTGTCTCTATGTTGAACCTTTGGGTTAGTGGGAAAATGTGTCAAGCTGCTGCTCAGGTCCTAACTAGAACAGGAAGTACGTGCACATAAATCCTGTGCTCCTGTGCGGTTTTTTTTTGTGATCATGCTATATGTCTTGTGGTTGTGTAGAGCTGCAATAGTAATATACTTATCGTACGCATTGCATTCAAGGTACAGTTGCATCTGGATGTACAGACCATTAAAATAATTCCTCTGGAGAACATGTAAACAACTTCAAGTATGTCAGTCACATATGGTGCTTTTGCTCATAATCCTATCCATCTCTTTGTTGTTCAGTACTTGGATTTAAACAGATTTTTCTTCTCTCACCATTATTCCATATCGCCCATTATCACCATACGCCACTTGTAACCATCTTTGTCATTAGTGCTGAAAAGGATATGACAAACACAATCATTCTGTAGGGCCAGCTATAGGCTTTTCACATTATTTATTTGGAGTAAGTTAACCAAAGTTGTGTAGAAAGCTGTGTTCTTTATGAAAACACTTCATATGGATCTTTTCAGAAGATAATAGATAGAATGTGATAGTATTTTGATTTTAGATTACTACAAACCCATTTACTCAGTACATCTTTGTCAGAACGTCCCTATACTGTACGATAGACCGTAGTATATACAAATGGACATAGCTAACGTGCTAGGAAGTGAACATGGGTGCGCTTCTGGCTCCATTGACTCGATTCACTGTGCCCCTCTCGCTAATTGCTGCTGTCAGACTCGTCATTTTGGTCTTAAAACATTCGTATTGACTCACTCTGCATGATCCTAGTATTTTTAGTTTGCTATTGTGTCAGGAAATGAAGATATGCAAATGAATAACAGACAAAAATCAGGCACCTTCTTTCCCCGAGGTCGCTTCTGCTAGCTTTAACAGCAGCTTTAATTGACAGCATTGCTAAGTGTTCACGTTGTGCTAAACCAGCGGTGTGGGCAGAAAGGGGCGTTACCTTCAACAGCCACAAAGATTAGTTCTTTGGTTGCTATGATACTCACTCACTTAGTCCACTTCTATGTACTGTACTTAAAGGGATTTGATAACAACAAAAACTGCCACTATTAATATTTTTAACAAGTGACAGAAGTTCTTGTCAGACATCTAAGAGACAAATCTGTTTTTACACGCTCCTTAAGACCTATTAATTATTAAACTGATGCTATCAATGTGGGGACAGCTGATGTCTCTGCGAGTAATTATTATGAATCTGACTTGAATCTTAATGAGACAGTGACAAAAGCAGGTCTTTAGGATCTTTCCTCTGTAGCCGTTATCTGCACTGTATTTACACCTTGTTCAGTCTGTTCATCTGGTTGATCTTATCTATGGGCTCCAGATAGAGCCACTTTTCCACTTGATCACTTTAAAGTCACAGTATGTAACTTTTTTTAGCCAAAAATAGACTACAATAAAAGCATGTTCTGTATTGCACTGAAGAACATGTGTTCTTACTGTGAGCGGGCTTGCTTCTCCACAAACCTCACTTTTATCTGTCATGTTTCCATGGAAATGTTTTTCCTTTAGTTAGTTGTTTTTCCATTCTCCATGGAGAATGTTCCAAAATATGGTTTTAACTTTCTATTTTCATGGAATCATGCAGGTGACGTTACACACTGTACTTTTAAAAGACCTTTGTTTCATCCTGTATGAGATCATAGTTTTGTTTTAGTTTTTTTCTTAATTGGTTTAAGTGTTGCCAGCATAAAAATATCCATAAAAATAATTAAATTTAATATAAATTGAAATATTTGGAAATGAGTCTTACCCCAAGGTAGACATAACAACATTTAGTAATATATTTTAAAGTAGCTGCGTTTTTCGTAGTCCCAAGTCTGGGTAATTAGAGGAGTAAGCATTCTCTCTTTAATTCCCTGCACACTAGGAGGCAGGATATTTTCTCTAAAGAGGAAAAGCCAAAGAGTTTTCATAATCATCATAATAGATGTTAGACTTCTTGTTTGAACAACATTTACTTGTTGTAATTACCAGAAGAAAGAATGACATGAGTTCACATGAGTTTACAGGAGCGGAGAATAGGGAAATAGATGTAGCAGACACTAATGTAGTACCAATGGAGCTGAGGTTGAAACTGTGGGGTGCTGCATTTCTAATTGTACCTCCTCTTCAGTGCTCAGCGGGCGACCGGAAACCCGCCAGCAACATATTACACACATGCGAAAGGACACACAGGCAAACACGTTCATGCAGCCACCAGACAGGCAGACAGTCCCACCCACGCACACACTGCACCAGCCAATGCCAACCCCTATCTAGCCTCTATTAGCATGTGGGGGGTAGACTGTGTGACTCGAAGATGACACGTGCATAAATACCTCTATAAATTAGCATATTCTGATTATCTTAAGCATATTGTGTAGGTGGAATGTTTTATGTGCATCATGCTTATTAAATGCGTAAGCCCCCTTAAGAGAGGACCACCATCAATCATGTAGTGCCTCATAGAGTTTGAAAGCCAGATGCTGTGGTTCCCGGATAAGGAAATATGTTATTAGCTGAATACTGATGGTGGAAATAGGAAATCTGGTGATGTGGCACACCTGTGTTTCACTCGCGTTTTTCCATGTCCATATGGGAAGACGTGAGTACTCTATAATAACATATTCCTCCTTTTTCGTAGTTTCAACAATACATGCCATGTTGTACACACCTACGACTCTGACGTGGTTTGTGGTGTGATATCGTACGTGATATGCCTCAAAGACTGAACTATTTGAAAATGTACAACGATTTATGTTACTTTCAGCAATGCACAGATTTCAGATGTAGATGAATGACAGGAACTCTTTCCTTTGCTTTCCAAGTTTGCATTTTCTGCATTTTTCTCTGTGTCTTTGCGGATAACAGACAAAATCCTGCAGGTAAGTGGTCCTTGCCAAGCCTAGCTCAAGCCCTGTAGGGATAAATGTCCTTACAGGGAAAATAAAGTATACCTTACTTGACCAGAGTGGCAGTTCAGAAATCATGCATAATGCAAACTGTAAGGAAGCAGCGTTGGAATATGGACCTCAGCTACAACAGGGTTAAACACAGCGTACTACAATCACACCAGCTGAGGGCCACTTATCTATCACTGTACAAAACCGCCATACTTTATAATACCAAGTGTACATGTTACTTTATAATAAATCCCTTTATGATCCATTACTGAAATGGACTAAACGATGATGACTCTACCTACCCTCTGCTATCACGAATGTGCCTCTGACCTGGATTACCATTGATTTTCTGTATAAGTTTGTGTGTGTTTTGGAATCCCAGTTGTCTACGCGACGTGCGCTATTTCGTACTTTGGTAGGTGTCAGTCAGTGGTTTATTGGGGCTTAGTGAGAGAAGCAGCAAATCTCCCTGTAATTACAATCTGAAAAGACCTGACATTTTACAAAGTTCCCCCCTCAGGTGTGAGCAGCGAGTCTGGCTATGTCTCTGTGCATGTAGTGGGTGTACTGCAGTGTGTAAGTATGTGCGCTCAAGGCCTTTTGTCTTGTGGGGATGAAACAGCTGGGTGCTCCTCGCTAATTAACGCCAAACCTCATAATTACTGTTAACTGGCCTACTATAGCTGACACAGTGGAGAGGGAAGAGGCGCAGACAGACACACTCCAGACCTGAAGAGCGGAGCAGGCAAAATAGTTCTCGGCCGCCCAAATGGTTTCTATCCTTGAGCCAAAAGGGAATTGTCAATATGCTCGAGCACTAGTTTGCCAGAATAAAAAGTCTGGAACTGGCTAGAAGTTGCAAAATATTTGGTGTTTGAAACTCATTCTCCGTGTGCCAATGTACTACCTTTTGGCCTAGTGTGGTTTTGATTTGGCATAGCTTTTATGTCAGATGTCCTTCGTGTATTTGGTCCTGGACTGGCACAAAGGGTCCACTGGCTCCTCTAACCCAAGCACTGGATTGTTGGAACTTACTTTGTGATTTTTGGATGGGCTGTTTGATTATGAAAAACAATTGCACTTTTATTTGGGCCATAATTGGTCTCATGAATTATTCATACTGTCAAAAGTTAACCTGAGTTAGAATAATAAATGTATTATCATGTATTAGTAATGTTTTGTAATGCGTGTTTTAAATATTCAACGAGTGGCTGTGCTTCTAGTTAATTGCTGTTTGTTTCATGTCCGATTATATAATTTTTGCAATTTGAGCAATAACGGTAATCTGTAATAGTGTGATTTATTCATATTTTTTTAATTTTGCACCATGTTGAGATAAAAGTAAAATTGCCATCTCTTTTTGCAAGTAGTATTAGTAGTGGATCAGTCTTTGTGAAATTGATCTTTTAAATTCTGTTGTTAAATCCTATATTTTGCTAAATTGAATTGTGAATTTTAAGCCATGTTAGAACATTGTTACCTTTTCTAAAACATACACGGAGCTGCATTATTGGACTGTCTACATCTCCAAAGCTCAAAATGCTCTTTTCCATCTTGTGATGTCATGTAGTTTTCAAGTTACAGTTTGTTTAGTAGAAAATGAGAAGAAGTGATTCTAGTGAATGTGCATTGAGTTGAAAACCACAGTGGAGCACTTCCTGTATTACCACATGACATCACAAGGTGGAACAGAGTAGAGTATTTTCCGTTTGAGAGAAGAACTCAGCCTAAATACACAGGTTTGTGTGTTAAACATGTGTGGATGAAACAAAACACAGCTCCAGGTGTGTTTTTGATGAGGATACAACATTATTACATTGATCAGAAAATAGCGTAATATGGGTCCTTTAACTGGTAAATTATATTGTTTTTTTTAGGCAGACCATGTAATTGCACCAGTTTCTTCATCTGTGAAAATTATAGCACCATTTCAGCAAAACTCCAGTGTTTACTTGTTATCCCCCTGGTCGTCAGCTCCCTCCCAGACTCCCATTTTATTTGTTCCAACATCACTTCTCTTGTTTCCCTTAGACATAGCTTGTTGAAATCATATTATTGTTTGCCTTCACTCTCCCAAATCATATAAATTTGTTTACTTCTCTGTGCGCTTTTCCCTGTTGCTTTAAAACATCGCTATTGAGGAAAATGGAACAATTCAATCAAAACATAATGACGCCCAGTGAGAGTATTTCGTGGTAACAAAACACAATTTGGTGTAAACATGATGGAAGGATCACGCAATATGGTTATTTGACAGTTTTTGGGAAATTTTATTAGAGGCTAGATCAGCGGGGACAGATAGAGCGTTTCTAATAGGAAGGTACCGCTGCCAGCTCAACGGGCTAAATGTCAGTGCTGCCACATTGTTTTGGTCACTTAGGGCTATGTCGTGAACTTTGTGTTGGGTTGGGATAGCGTTGGGCGATATGGGGAAAAAAAAAAGAATCACACTTTTTTCCCCTGTATTGGTCAATCTCGATTTTCAATTTGAGCTTGTTCTATCTTATTGAAAACATGGTGGACAGGTGGAGTTCAGGCACTATAGTTTTTATTTTGTCTTCACAGGACCACAGAGAAATCCATTAGTTCATACCATATGTTAAGCTTACTAAATTAGACCTTAAGTTTCCCTCGCAAAAGGTGAGAGCTTGGATTATAATGATAAGAAGCGAAGAGAAAGGAGCGGAAAGAAGGCGAGGAGCTGCGTCTAGATCAGAGAGAGGGAGGGGAAGCGGGGGCAGATGGCTCCACACACACACAGAGGAAGAGCGACGAAGACACTGGAATTTTTGTTAGGTTATTTAGATTTAAGTCAAAACTTGGAAAACACGAGGACACGTGAGGAGACATAAAGAGATGCGCTGTGGCCCTGACTCAGAGCTTTCACCTAAACAACCGAGCGATGACTCCTCTTCAGCACCACGCGCTCTTACACGATTGGCTACAGACCCGTTGATTAAAATGCGCTTGCCTTATCATCGATATCGACCAAAGGTTAAATCGCCACCAATGAATCTGTGGATTTTTGGGGGATGAAGATGTCACTTTTGTCTATCTCACCCAGGTTTTGTGCGCGTCGCCTTTTGGAAGATTTGTAAACTCCCACCAGAAAAGGTCAAGCAGTGAAAGATCCAAACTGACAGTTGCTGAAAATGATATTTTTTTTACTCCTCAGATGCAAGTGAGGCAGTCTTAACTTAAAACATTTATTGATGGCCTACATATGCTTAATTATGCTCTGAGGCTGTTGAGTGTCTCAGGGGTTCGAATGAGTAAAATCGCTGTTAATGATCAGTGTTGGGATGTTTAACCGAACTCGTGTGGAGGCTTAAAAATGTGAAAAACACAACTTGTTCATTTTTCAACAGTTTGCAGGGGTCCAAAGTTATTCCTCACTTGCCACATGCTTTTCACACATCCTAATTATCAGTTTATGAGCACTTTTCACAAGAGACCAGAGCAGAGTTTTGCTGTCATGGTAAAGATAGCAACAACTAGTTGGCTAAGACACACTTCCTGATTATTGGGCAGTAAAATGCTTTATAATTAGATACAGACCGCATGCAGAAGACTTATTTTAACCTTTAGAGCTGCTTACCCAATATATCTGTACTTGGGCCAGACAAATTTAGCTCAAATATATGGGGAAAATCAGGTACAGGGTCTTAAATTTTAAATAGCTTTTATCAACAATATACTCAATATTTTAACCCCTGTGATATTATCATTTCTTTTCTATATATCTGTGGTCACTTTCTACATCCCTGCTTTAGAATCACATTCACAAAGCATGTTTTTGCTTTGGTTTTGTTCCATGGCATGCGTGACTAAAAGGACCCCTTCTAGTGCACACTCAAGGGAAATCAATAGTGGATGAAATAATGAGCCATCAGAACTGCCAGGCTCTATTGAAAACCTGTGTGACATTTTGGACCATCATGCATTGGATCAGTATCACACCAAACACAACAAACCTGGGAATCTCCAATACTAATGATGGCATGGGAATTTTAGAGCCCAGATATTTGTATGTGTAGGCCCGTGTCCACGCTCCCAAATAATTTGCCTGGCATCTGGCTATTGATCCGTGCACATTTGTAATATGCTCGTGTTCCGCTGTGTTGGTTTGATGTCGGGCAGCAGTGTTTTCTCCCCCCTTCATTACTTCCCATTCTCGTGTGCGTGTCTGTCTACGATTTCTCACCCAGAACTTTGTCTTTCAGGCTTGCAGCTGTTTTAAAAATGCCTCAAGACTACACATAAATACAAACATGTCTCCCAATGGCAAGGTGAAGAGAGGCAGGAGGAAAGCCAGCCAAAAAATGACTCTACAACATTATGCAGGTCGGACGGATTTGGTCTCTTGGGAGTTACATAAACTGCTAGATAAGGGTGGTTCAAATACAAGGTGTGTGTGCCAAACTACACATTCAAAGAAGACTGCCACCCAATGTGTGATTCTGGGGCTGGGCTTGCGAGGAATGGAAATAGTTTATCACAGGAGGAAAATGTGTCACAAAAACTGCCCAAAAAAAGTAGGATTTTATAGTTCTCACAAGTCAAAGTAACTCGAGGTAGTAGCCATTTTTGCTGATTTATTTACAGGAATGTGTTTTGTTTTTTTACACCATTGCAAACTTTACAGACTTTTTATGGCCAATGCATGTCTCTCAAAAAAATCAATCAGTCCCGTTATTGTATGAGAACCACATAAAGAGGGGACAAAGTGGGCAGAGCAAACAGTTCCAAGATCCTCACTTGAGTCATTTAAGATGTACATAGTCTATCTTGTCTACCTGTAGTGAAAACTTCTACAAACATACTGTGAAATGCATGGGATTCTTGGATTAGTTTGCCAGTTCATATTTTAGAGTTGTTTACAATGTGCACTTTGAACAGAACTCTACTTTTTAAATACATATTGCAAATCTAATCAAACTTGCAATTAACTTTTTTTCCCCAAAAAATTGTGCAGAGCTATTCTCTATGTATTTAGTATTGCACAACATGATTGCTGTCTTGTTTGCCCATTTTAATAAGGTATGATTTGCTATCCTAAAACGTCACGCAAAAATGCACACCACAGAGTGATTTGCTGTTATTCTGGTGCACCTGTGCCTGTGTCTGTTCCACACATGAGATGAACCTAAAGAGACACACAGTCAGTCAGAGCCTCCAGCTGGGCTTCACCTGCCTGTCTGTGCCTGTCTGCCCACACCAACAACAGCACCTGATGCGTCCAGCTGTGAGCTCCATTCAGTATTAATCGAATGTTACTACTGATTCTTCTTATTGTGCTTCTGTAGTTGTAGGTATTTACTGTGCCGCTTCATGCCTAATCATGTATCCCTGTGGCTTTAATGTAGGGCTGCGGAGTGAATCACATTTGAATCAAATCGATAGCTTTTCAGATTGTCAGTGGGGCTTGTATTTTATTTATATTGCTTTTTACATTTCAACAAAATCTGCCACAGCAAGTAGAGCAAGCCAAAGTTAAAAACAATAACATAATTAGAAGTACAAGAACATAAGAAATGCAGAAAATATTAAGACGATAATAAAAAAAAGTACTAGTAGGCCTTTTGGAACAAAATGTGTTTAGACCTTTTTTTTTTTAAGAACTCCATAAAGTGTGGAGTTCTTTATGGTGTCCGCAGGGATTCTGGGAGAGTATTCCAAAGCCATGGAGCGACAGCCTGGAAGGCCCTGTCTCCCATAGTGAAGAGCACCAGCCTGGGCTGGTGGAGGCAGTAGATTAGGTTCACTGCCAAGCCTCTGTCAGTAAACACATGTGGTTTGAAGCAAAACTCAGACTTTGGAGGTAGAAGCTGAACACTTTTTTGTGGTATGTGACAGTAATTAAAAGTCTAGCTCGTTTATGTCAATGATATAAAGAGTGAAAGTCATATTTATTTATGTTTAAAAAAAAAAATACTCAAATCGGAAATCAAGATTGATCAAAATGAGGACAAAAATGGCGATTTTATTGTATTTTTTTTAAACCATATCATCCACCCATTTAGCCATTCAGCAGCCATTTAGCAGCCATTTGTATTTATAACAGAAATCATGACTAATTTAAACATCATTTATATGCTCAAAAGTTCACCTGTAGATAAAAACAGAGGAAAGAGTTTTGGGATTCATCATTAATTGGATCCGCTCTATTTTTTTCGTCCTAATTCAACATATTTTGTCATCTTGTTCCTAAAGTTTGCACCTACCCACAAAATAGTTCAGATAAACTCTCACAGAGTTTGAGATTTAAATAGCCCTAATGTTACTGCCTCATAGTTGTGGTGGGTGAAGGCGGCTCCCTTGGGTGCTGTCAGGGAGGCCGACGACTTGATCCATTATTCAGCTTGTGGAGCAGAGCCTGATATTGTCTCGGGATGACATCATGGGCTCTGTTTCCTCTACGGCTCTACTGTGCCTCTCAGTACCTCTTTGTGATCGAACCTTGTAATTTACTTTTTAGTGTGTCTTTTTTCTTTACTGTTCTGTGCTTCCTCTCCACTAAGTGATTGCCTACACAGAATGCCTTTCAACAGTCCCCATACAATAGCTCTGACTTTTGCTATTCAGCCCAGGGTTGTGTGTGGAGGTGGAATATGCTACAATATGCCAGTAAAATGATTCAGTTTTCGTTCTGGGCAAAGACAATGAATCACATGTCTTTTGTTTGAGTTTGACTTATAATAGAGTGACAAAAATGCTTTGACTTTGGATAAAACTCTATTTGACCAACTGTCAGAGATTTATATGCCTATTAATAATGGTGATGATTTAGTTCAAAATATGTTTGGGGAGCTGTAATTTTGAGCGGGATCTGCATGTCCTTACCATGTAAACATTGGATTTTTTTCTTTACTGACACTCATTGCTTGTCAAGATATACAAGTTATTGCAAAAAAATGGCCAATCTGAGTATCTAATATTTTTTCATTTGAGACCAAACGTAAAACACAAAAATACAAAATGGAAACTTACAGGACATGACACTGACAAAGGACCAACTAAGGGCAGAGGACAGCACAGAGTATATTTGCACACACAGAGGAACGAGACAGAGGTGAGAGGCATTAAGGTGACACAATCAATCAATACAACAGAAAGTAAAACGCAAATACACACAGGGTTACCGAGATTACAAAATAAAAGCAAGTACTGAATAATAAAATAACACAAGAAAGGGACTTCAAGGGGTGGATCTCAGATGTCCCAACAAACTAACGAATCAGGGTGGGTGGAGGGTGCCCTGGAGAAGGGACCTGAGACTGGAAAAAAACTACAATGAAGGTCCATTCCATTGGTCCCCACCGCATAATACTTCTCGTATTCCAGTGACAATACGCAATCTTGCAGTCAATAGTAGCAGCCCATTTGACTTGAAAATGTTTTTATCCCACCAAAATGTTTTGAGTGCTCAGTATAGTGACCTCATTCCGGGGGGCTTGCCTCTGTGCACAGCAATTTACAGTAACCATGCAGCAATTTCCCAAGCAGAGTGCTCCAACCTCTTCACACTAAACACACGGACGCCGAAATAAATGTGGGGTCACTGCTCTCGGCTGTTGGAAATGAAACTTTGCCCAATATAAAGTGTTCATGGTTTACTTGTTGCGGCAAAGTAAAGTGTCTCTATTTTACAGTGTGGTCTCTGATTGCTGTTTAGATCGGGTTATCATTTAAAAAAAAAGCACTCGTTACTCTGAAAAAGAGCTAATCCAAATATGGCTTGATCTAATAGCTTTTAAACATGCACTATGTAACTTTTTTTTAGTTCAAGGTCCTTCACTTGCTTGACTCTATGGAGATATTATAACACAGCATGGCATTAAACATATTATCCCTATTGTTTTGTATTTTTCCATCAACTTTTATTATATTTTTTAAGTTTTGTGTTGTTTCTTTTATCACTTTACACTGTACTGTACATCGTCCCATTACCTTCCATAGTGTCCTCGTTCACCAGCTTGCTGTCAGCTGTAAGGGATCCCGAGGAGACCCTGCTCTAGTATCTATACACAAAGCACTGCTAATATATAGTGATCCCTACTCTAAGCCTTTTATCGCACCAATTAGCTGGATGTCTCTTAACGGCCGGAGGAGAAAGGGGCTTTAGTGAGGCCCGTACAGGTGTGAGCAGCAGAGGAATGAAGAATGGATTTGGGAACTTGTTCATTTACTGGCTGACTGGCTGAGGCACGGGAAGGTTGAGGAAATGAGTGACACTGAGGCTTTGTGATAAGTGTAGCATTTCAGGGTAAAGCTAGCTGTGATATTCTGCTTGTTAATTTTGTAGCCGGTTGGTTGGTGCCAGGTTTGTTTTGATTCTCGGTTGGTTAGCCAACTGTGATTTGCAGAAAAAGACTTGACCTGATCCCTAACCACTCCTTATACCTAAGATCTTACACATTGACACATCATTTTACAAATATTTGCTCTTTGATTGATAATTTTATAGACTATACTTATTTGGAACCTCCTCTGGAATAAAGAGTTGGCTTCAAAAAAAAAAAAGATGTAACAATTTGGAGAAGACAGAGCTGATCATTGATTTTTAGGATGGCACTTACAGTAATTTCAGAGACTGAAATTATAACCTACAACCTTACCAAGGTATTACTCATCCAAAAGTGCTAAATGGGAAGCGTGGAACAGTGTGTTGAGAAGTAAAAGGGCAGACTAATGAGATAAGTGAAAGTAATAATGAAAGCCAAGGTTTTCTAGAGAGAACCCATGTCCGAAACTCATTTTGACCAAGCTCATGACCATAGGTGAGGTAGGAATATAGATTGACCGGAACAGTGAGAGCTTTGTCCCTATATGGAGAGAGGATTTCGTAGATGCATTTTCCTACAAGAGTCTACACGTGTTTTTAAAAGAGCTCTGCTGCTTTATTCTCGACAGTGGCATCAAGACAAATTGTCCTTTGAGAAACACCTGTGCAGACGTGCAAACTAAGAGACTTAGCTGTGGGATTTCAAATGACATTGTGTGGACAGCCTCCTAAAATGATGACAGAATACACAATTATTCACAGCCACAGACAAAGACCGGTAGATAAGTTAAAACGGCAACAGGATAGAGAAGACAGAAGAGGGGGGACTTGAAGAGATACAAACACCAAACATCAAAGATAAGAGTGCAGGGTGACTGGATATCAGCGATGAGGAAGAGCTCTGCGGCAGTCTGCGGCTCCATCACACAAATGAAGGCGGAACAGGTGAGATCCGGAAAGCTAGTCTCTTTGTGTTTTATCTGCTGGAAAAGGAGCTGGCTGCTATCCAAATCTACCCAAATTGGACAAATTGCTTTGCGTCCATTTATTCACAAAGATGTATGACTAAAGTTGACATTAATAAAAGCATTGTTATGTGCCTCATTTATAATTACAGTAATGTGTAAAGGGCATTTTGACATAAAGATAATCAAAATTGAAACCCAAAATGAATTAAGATTTTTAAAAAGTGAATCCTTTGTTGAAACGTTTTGTGTAAGCAATAGGCATGAAGGTCAGTTGATAACATAGTGTACCATTTTAGTAGAATCCATGATAACTTACAATGTTACATTTCCAACCACATACCGCATTTCTTAGCCTTTTTGTTTGGAGAATCTGTCTGTCAAACTGACTTCTTTACATTCTTTACTTCTTTTACATGCATGTTCTTGAATACATAATTTCACTCTAAACTAAACTACTTTGTTTTGCTCCACTACTTTGCATAGGTAAGAATATTCCTCTGCTCCTCTGCCAATGTTTGTGTTTCCTCTCAATCAATCATCTCTTGACACAGAGGCCACCAAACTCTTCAAAGTAGACTGCATTGATTTGAAGATACTTAACCTCCAAAACAGCAACTTTATCAAATCCATGCCCTCTGCAGCTAAGTAGTCTTTGCTCATACACTCCTCTACATCGCTTCTCGTATAGACTTGATATTTTCCAGGCTGTGACTTATCACGAAAGTGGGTAAATCTGACCAAATGTTGATGTTTTTGCTGCTGTCCATCTGTCGGCTGGACTTTCCGAACTTGACCAAAGTCACTTGAATAACACACAGGCAGAGGCACAGCTCTCAGTGCACTCCCCAGTCACATCGCACGCCTCCTGCACAGCGCTGATAAGGCTCGCTTCGGCTCCCTGTCCGAGACTTTTCTTTGTCTCTCTTTAGCTTTTTCTTCCCATTTTTGAGGGTATTCATTCTATCTCAAAAACACTGCCCATTCTCTGTTATAGTTACAGATACTAACTATATACAGATATAGTTTATATCTCGTCATACATCTTTCATTCCCGATAGACTTTGCAGCTACAAACACAAAAACTGGTTTATTGAGAAGTTGGAGGTTGTTTAATTTGACTAGTGTTGTGTCTTTTTGGATGTAACCAATGGAAGTTACCGTCTTTGTGAACTATGAAACTTGTACGTCATAACAGCCGTTGTATTTCCAAGATGAGGTGAAGGAGCCACCCAAAGATCATTTGTCATGTTTTAAACAGAGGGAGGACCCAAGATGCAGGACTGCGCTTTAATGAAAGACCAGAAGTAAAAACAAACACAGCCCCCCACAAACAATCAAACTAGGTAGGATGGAGTGGGCCCCGGAGGAGGGACTTGAAACTGGAAAATTACAGTGAAGGTCCAAGTGCTGGAGATTTCAGATCTCAGAGGAGGTTCTTGGAGGTCCACAAAAATCCATGGGCAGCAGTCTGTTAGAAAGTCCCGAGAAGCTCCAGCCCCAGAGGTGGCAGCTTAGTAGACTGCAGTGACGAGTCAGGTGACTTATGGGACAAGGAAGACCCCGGGGGAGGAAGGACAAGTTGTGGAGGTGAGGAGCATGGAATTGTGTAATGGAGCAGGGAGCGATTGCCATTCCTCAAGACACAGGAAGGTCTCGAGGAATGGGTTACCACCCCATATGGAGTACTTTGTCCAGCAGTGGCTCAAACGCAAGAACAGAAGACCACCCCAGACGGAGAACCTTGTCTGGCAGTGGCTCAGGGCATGAGGAGTTAACAATGGGTAGCAGGCATTCCAGAGGCTCACCAGGGAGACCAGGTCTGGTGGAGTTGGTAAGTTTAGAAAGACTCCAGGTGTGGATGGTGCTCAGGGAGTAAGATCCCAGTATCAGAGGTGAAGTCTGCTGAGTTCAGCTTGGTTGGTCCCTTGTCATTGCCATGTCCTGTAAATTTCCATTTTGGATATTTGTGTTTGCTTTTTCTTCTGGTCTTTATTAAAGATTTAAATTAAAGAATGTTTCAAGTGCAGTCCTGCATTTTGGGTCCTCCCTCTGTTTAAAACTTGACACATATTTTGTAGATGAATTATCATAAGTGTGCACGTTTCCATTGACTGTAATTATTTTCCTACTGCTGTCTGCTTTAGTGAAATTTAAAACAGTGTTAGATCCCAGGGCACTGATATTCTATGGTTGAGAACTTAGATGGTATGCTCTGAACCCTTTTCTTCCACAAAATGTGCTGAGCCATACAGTACCAGGAACCCTTGAAGGCTTACATTTACATTGTGTGTAACAGCCCAAAGGCAACTGAGGCAATACATACTGTAGCAAGTGTTGAGTCTTAACTTTGAAACTGGTTACACAGTAAAAAGATGTTTTACCGTCATTCTCTTAATCTCAGATTGTTTCTAAAGTGCAAAATATTTAAATGCCTGACCAGCCAGTGCCTCCTATCTGTTAGAATCCAGAAAGGTCTTGAATCAGACCATAAAGGGTGACAAACAACCGCACTTGAGACAGTCCAATCACAGTCGCTCAAGAATACTTCTCCTCTCAAATATTTTAGTGTCATTCAGAACAAAGACATAACTCTTTTCCCTCAGATACATAAGACTTTAGTGCTTTACTTGTTGATCCTTTTAAGTGTGTAGTGTAGTAAAAGTGTATAGGAGTATTAACAATAGTCTGCAAGACTATTGTTGCTGGAAATTTGTGTTTGTGAGGTGACTAAACATGACTTTTCTTAGGTTTTGCTTTAGTTAAACCATAACTACCTGAAGTGTTGAAATGACTTTGCATGTATTTAGGTCATCCCCCAACACTCGACAGCACTATTTTAAGAAGTACTTTTCAAACTCTTTTTGGTTCAAATCAAAGTTGAAACCCCCTCAAAACTTTGTGCGGATCGGTTTTTCATGCATTTCTTTTCTCATTTCTTATTCTTTCAAGTGTAAAATGTATGATTTGCCAAACCTCTTCCCTCTCAGGTGATTCTAACTGTGATGACTGCTGCAATTATTTTTGTCTGTGGGGAAAATAGCCTCAAATCAAGCCTGGAGCATGACAATCAGCAGCTCGTAGGTGTGATCACCGCCCATTCATACATGATGGAGAAGCCTGCCACTGCACTGATACCAGCCAAGATGAAGTGAGTCTATTCCCCTACAGCGTTTTTCTACAACACTTACAGTAAGAGTGTACGATTTTGTAAATGAGAAAAAAAGTTTTATCAGCAAGTGGAAGCATACTTCTGAATAACTTAATAACAAAATGAAAGCGAAAGGAGGATGGCATTGTTTTTTTTCATGCCAATGCCATATTCTACATGTAGTACTTCTAAGATAAAGTCCTCCTACAGGAAGTGGTTTACCAGTTGCCAAGTATTACGTCTTTCTATTCATTTCAAACTGATACAGATTATACTCTAGCTGTGACCCAAGTTCAGTTCAAAGTTTTACATATTTTTGCAGACACAAAGATCTTGGTCTCAGTAGAATCAGGAATTATCCAAAAGAAAGGCATCTTACTTATTAACCCACTACTGTTGCTGTAAATTGAAGAAGTACTTTTCCCATAGTTAGCTCATTGGACCACAACCAACATTTAACTATTGTTCCTGGTTTGCACAGACTTCTTAGTCAGCTAATTTGAGAAAGTACGATTATGAGGTATAGCCCAAGCAGCAAGACAGCAGGTCACAGTCTTTATAGGCTAAGTGTTAGCTGCTAATGGGCCAGTGTAAAGTCCTGTAAAAAGCCCATTTTATTCTATGATGTAAAATGGGCTGATTAAGTTGAGTGGCCAATGGCTTATACAAGCGCCTGCTAATGGGGCTCTTTTCAATAAAACCAGATCGGCAAAAGACAAGAAATGTATATTTTGCAGACAGCGAGTGATATAGGACAGTGGATACGATGACCTTGAGAATGATCGTATTACAATAGATACACAATGGACTGTTACACCTAGCAATGCACAAGAATAGTATGTATTTTTGTTGAGTTTTTCCTCCATTATGCTTACACTTTATTAGAAAAATGAACTCCCCTGTCAGAAGATATGCACTGTGGTATACAAATGTCAATGCCTTCTTGGGAGGATTGGGCTCACCAATTCTTTCTCAAGCTGTTCATTTGTGCTTTATGTATCATTGGACAGGACACACCTTGATGTTAAATTAAGGTTAAAGAGCCTGGAATTGTTCTGTTCAGCTTTTTTGCTATTGAATTTAATGACTTACAAACTTATGGGTGAACAACAGGACTTTGCACCTATAGCCAATACATCATTCACGCTTTACTACCGTTACTACTAACTGTATTGCTATGGCGGGCATCTCTACATCTCTTAAAGGACCCATACTTGAAAGCATATTGAATTTATGGTACATGGGCATCCAGATCATTTTATTAGATCTTTTGATTAGGTTCACCATTACAATCTCCAGTCTGCTGTCACATCCCTTTGGCTACCTGTGCTCCTCTAAATCATCCAGTGAGCCATCAAAGTTTATTCAAGGTTACGTCGCAGCTGTTTCCTGAAGAGTAAATGAAATGAGCCCAATGACGCTGCAAAACTGCCTGATACTGCTGCTCTGATGCTCGTACACATACACATATATCCACATGCTGATGGGATGCACTGTCCATGCTAACTCCACAGCACTTGTGCACAGATAGTGAACGGCCATAAATAATGTCCATGTGTCAGTGCGGCCCTCCTCTCAACTGCTCCCTCTCTCTCTCTTTCTCTCCATATTATACACTGCAGCTCTATGGTCTTCTTTCACCTACAAACAATGCGCACACAGTTTGGTAAGATTTGGAGTAGCAATTCTACATGACATGAGGGCTTTGATAATTCTGATCAACACATTGGGATACATTTTGTAATTTAGACTATTTAAAACAATTAAAATATGTGTTCTTGACTGTTATGAACTAATGATTATACCCATGATATGTGCCAGACCCCCAGTGGAGAGGGTGTTTTTTATCTATATCTGTGTCTTGTCTCCATGGAGATGTTATTGCTCTGCCTGATATAGTCGACAGTATGCAATTAAACCAAGGATGTTTTCCTACTGCCACTGTTTAGGATGGAGCTCTTGACCCCGAGAACTACACTTAGGCCAGTATGAACATGGACCTTGCATTCTGGACCTCAGTAAACACCCGCTCAGAGAGCTCTTCAGACAGATGGTCTCAGAGCGGCTTCATTCTGGAGTGGGGCAAGAGTGGTGTGAAAGAGGCTGACCTCCGGTCAACCTACACAGTCCACAGTGCAAGTAAATGTACTTGGAGTTGTATTAAAAACTGTTGGTTCACACATTTTCATGAGTGGGTGCTGTAGAGAAGGCTGTTTGAAATTTCCATTACATGCGCTCAAGACCAGACTTCTTTTTGATTGACGTTATTTCTCATAGTGTTTTCTCATTCATATAGAACAGAGCAAGTAAAGCCCCCATTTCAAATATGTAACCCACTGACCATACCATTTACCCGGCCTATACTCCCTAGCACTGGTTAGCAATGACGCGTGCATTGAGTGGCGTGAGGAGCTTAGCACTGCCTGTTTGTGAGTGCATTTGATGTCAGCAGGGTTGATTCACACTCACTTACCCCCGACAACTGAAATCATACCACCCGCCTTCTGACAAGCGCACACGCCAAGCTAATTAGGAGTCTTCATTATTGTTGGATTATGGTGTTCACTGCTGCTGCTACAAGCTTTTCTTTACCGCTCGGAACAGGGAGCTAAGGAGAACTCTTAAGTGCATTTAGCAAACTCCTGCTTGGTCCTAAATAATGGATTTGTGCATAACACGAATTAATGAGGGAGCGCTATTCATATTGTGCTTGACAACACTAACCCTTCAGAAATCTTTGCGTTGGTTGGAAAAATGCGTGCCATATGGCAATATTTCATGAGCAATGCTGCTAGAAATGTACTTTTGTTTTCATACCTCATGTCCAACTTTAATGATTGTTATATATGTCCTTGGTTTCAACAATCGTACCATTAATGTTGCTTGGTGTTGTTTGGTGTTGGTGTCAATAGACTATAATAATAATAATAATAATAATAATAGAATTTGGATAAAATCCTGATATTTCTTCTCATTATAACCATATCAGTACCAGTCTATATTGTGAAATGCCAAATGTATACCAAGCATTGTGTTACACCCGCCCAATATAGAATTTAAAAAACATGTTGGTGATGGTTGAGCAGATATTCCCGTTTTCCTTTTAAGCCATTTCATCTTTCTAACTAAAATGTATTCCAGACTTAAAAAGTCTTAAAAAATCAGCTAATTGGAACACTGTTGACTATTAGACCTTAGTGTTGAAGGTGACGGCAAAACCCACTCACCAAATTTCACACACTTGTCCTCCCACAAGCATCTTACTCTGTGATAAATGTCAAGCTCAAGGGCACTTAGGCAGCTTTCAGATTAGAACCTTTTTACCTCTCTCCTCTCTGCTGGCTCTCCATCTTATTTCAAAATAACACACTTCTTTTGCAGTGCTGTGAATTACAAAGTCCAGTATTAAGCGTTTAGGCTGATGCAGAGTGCGTCTTATGTGACAGCAGGTACGAGTGCAGATGTGTGCCAGGGCTTACTCCCTGCTCCGTGCTGGCCGTGTGAGTGGGAGTGTTTTTCCGACTTGGTCACGACTATTTCTGCCAGCTGCTTGATTCCTGACCTCATTTAATAATTTTTCAGACCTTTGTGTTCAGCAAAAATTCTAAGTCTAATGCAAGACAAATAAGAATGATTCAGTGTGTATTAAAATCAAACTGGAAACTGCACATTCAGGACCATGTAAGCACCATGATATATGAACATCTTTAATGTTTAAGTGTACACTTAAGATCTTTGAAAAATAGTTGTAGGCTTTTTTGCAAGTGCAAGAGGTACAAGAAAATCACAACTTTCTTTCATTTCTTTATTAGATATTTTCTGCTATAACTCCAAAACCTCCAAAGACACAGTTACCATTGTAAAGAGCTTGTTAGCTGCTGCTGGCTTGGATGACATTCACACTGTGTAAAAATGAAAGTCACGCTGCTGTGTCCAGCCTGATTCTCAGGACGCTAGCAAAATTAGCATTAGCAGTAACACTGACATGTGCTTTGTTATGCTTATGACAATAATCTTGCCAGCATGATATTTTATGGTAAAATATGCAAGCTGCACTTTTCAGTGGCTCGCCAAACCAGCACAACAGCAGGGGAAGCAGCAGCCTGACAGTAAAACAGATTTCATTTGAACAAGGCGAGGCTTTAAGAAAAATAAAAATCTTGATTCCAATCAGGAAGCTGCTGAAACATTCTGTGCTGTGATTGTGATTGGACCAGTGTATCTCAAACACAACTGTCTCTGACTTCTGTGGATGTTAAGAACTGTGTTTCACGGGTCGTGGTATCAAAGGTTTGCAAGGTAGTCATATGGACAATGTTTCTCCCCTTACCGCAGTACTAATCTACCTCGCTTCCCCTAAAGTCTAAAGATTAAGTTTAGTTAATTAGACTAGTACTTTCAGAGCTGAGAATGTCTTCCTAGTACTAGCCGAAATGCCTTGAAAAATGCCTCTTGAATGCATGTGGGATTTTATGTTTTTTGTTTGTTTGTTTTTTATGTATTATAGGCTCTTTTATTTAAAGGGTTTACATTGGGGTTGGTTTTGAGATGCCCTAATATATCCCGTTTTAAGGCTGGCACAAACTGCAGTCAGATTGTGATGCCATACTTATGTGTAGGGTGTGGTTGGACAAGATAAAAGCCCTTTACAACTGGGTTTGGATTTTATACAATTATTTTTGTGTCCTCAAAGTGTGAAACCATTACTGTGGAGTATCCAGTCCAGTCTGCAGCTCTGACTAAGGAGTGAACAGAACGGCCCCCTGTGTGAGCTGTGGTGTCAGTACAAACCCGCAGGGATCGGCTAGCCTAGTTTAAGGTGTGATGCGCCGCACACATCCAGATAGCATCGGTCCTGGGGGTGAAGTTGTGCTGACCAGATAAAGTTGTTTCCTTTCATCTAATGGGGTGCTGTGTTTGGCTGTGGCTCAGTGTCTAGTAATGATCTCAGCTCTGCACGTTTTCAATTGTGTCTGTTGCGTATGTGACGGGTACATGTAAAAGCCCATAGTCGTAAGTTACAGAAATAGATTTATTACGCTGTTTTCTATGTTTTCCACAAAACACAACCCCCGGCTATGTTTTTGAGACATTATAACATGTCTTAAAGCTCCGGAGAATCCATTTTGTGTAATATAGGACCTTTAAACCTTTCAATTTAGCTGAACTGGTTTTAAATTCTGATATAATTTATGTTGTGGATCAGGAAACTGCAGGTGAGATGAGAGAGGAGGATGGTGGTAGACAAATATACTCAACACTGTTCCCACTGCTTCCCCGGGTGGCTGTGTGGTTGTGTATGAAAAGAGATATTCGAGACTAGTCTGTAACCCAACTGTACAGTGCTGTACTGTAACACAATTTCTTGCTGTATCTCTTATTGCGTTCAGTTACGATGCGGATCATTTAGTGTTGCTACATAATCACAATATATTCCACACTTTAGTTTATTTTTATGTTTTCTTCTATATGAAAGAATGCGTGCGGTTACTAGAGGGTAACCTAAAGTCAGGCAGTGTATACTCAAGAGGAAATACAGGAAGAAAACTGAAAATTGGCGGAACAATAACTCACAAGGGATGACTCTAGCGTAGTGGAGGAGGGCGAAGGAGCTTTTGTGCTGAAACACGTTGTACGCTAAGGCTGCTACACGCCTCTAGCGGCTAAACTGTACTTTATAGGAAATCTGTAACGTTGCCACAGGCTGAAGGGTTGATATTGCTGCAGCTGTGTTCATCAAAACATGTTGAATTTCAATGAGGAAGTTGGAATCACATTTTCCTGTAATGGCCGAGGAGCCAGAGGAGGATGAGGAGGAGAGGGACAGGACTAGAGGGGACCAGATAATATAAATATCATTGGAGAATAAGCCAGACCTCTGTGGAATAGTACATCAGAAATTATAGTTTATTTTACACAAGAAGCACAGGAATCTAATCTAAACGGAAGTTAATGTAAAAACCTAACCTACCTGTAACATGGCACTTATCTTTGGGTGCCTTGAAGGTGAAAAACTGCTGTAAAAAATGTGACCATATACCATCAACACATATATTGTTCAGTTTGGTTCAATTTAAGTTAAATCCTTCTATATGTTTAGAATACCATTAAGCCTGCCACGCTAAATACTATATTGGCTTATTGTTCAATACATGATAGATGGGTTAATCATTTTTGGGGGACTGTGTTTATCGTGGGTAATTTTTCTTTGTATCACTGGCAAATTTTTGGTTATTTTTCTGTACTTCCTACAATGAGATTTGAGCTGTACAGTACTGAATTATGAACTTATTATAAACTCATTATAGACACAAACTAACTACTAAGTGTTGCATTCTGCTGTTTATTTATTATTTATTAAGATTTTTTGTTTTTTTGTACATTTAGAACAGTTTTGGGGGGCGATGAAGAAGTTGACTAAGGGAGTGTTGCATCACCCATAGTGTTCGGATCCAGTGAAATTAGGTTAGCAGCTATAGGAGTGAATTTGAAGCAGAGTTCCAGTATCACAGCAACCAAAAAGCCAATCCAGAGCCAGGTTGTTGAAGGCAATGTTCTTTCGCGCCCACATCATGGTTTAGCAGAGAGCTGGGGAGCTTAGCAATGCTGTCAATCAAACCTTTTTCTAATACTAGTGAAATGAACCCAGAGTCGATCACTTCCTGTTTGGAACGCACCGGCTAGCACATTAGGCATGTCCATTTATATTTACAGTCGATGCTTCAAAATTAGTTCATGACAGGCCTATGGAAAGTTTTAATTTTGAAGGGAAGAACAAATCAGTGTGTTCTGTGAGCATTAAATTCTGTAATTGTCGACACTGGAAGGCCATGTAGAGGATGAACAACTAGTGTGAGAGTCCTAGTGTTTTTTATGTAAATTTTTTCCTCTTAATGTCATTTTTAAGCGTCCTGACAAATAATGAGCTGAACATTTCTAGTGCTTTTATCTATACTGATCTCTTTGGAAGTACCTGTATGATTGTTGAATTATAGATGCACTCCGTCATTCGTATTATAAATGTTTTATAGCCACCAGTTGTTTTGAAGTCTGTTTTTCTGTCCTCTTGCATCATTACCCGCACGCACCAAACCCAACATTGAACTTTTTATGTTGTAATCTTCCTTTTTTTTTCTAACTACCAATCTCTGTTTTTTCTTTGCCATAGTGAGAGATTGTTACTGGCTCTGCTCACACCATCAGGGCTTCTTAACTCGCCCTCCCTCCTATTGTTTTACCTCTGTCTCTCTCTGCGTGACCTCAATTCACGGGCGGAGTGCACACATCTCTCTCCACCGCGCCTGTACTGGAGCCAGGTGTAGCTGTGGGCCGCTTCAGGCGAGGGGCAGCGTTTGTATGTGTGTTTGTTTGTTTGTAGACTGCTTTATGAGGCTTGTAGTCACACTGCAAAACCAGACACATTTATTTAGTTGAAATGAATAAAGGAAGTATCAAGCAACAAAGAATAAGAAGTCAGGTCAGAGTAATGAAATTAACTGAGAATCAGCTGTATTTAATAATATAATAAAGACAAGGTTTCAGCAGCAGCCATCTGGACACTGTTTTCCAGAAGACACTTTCAGTTTGATGGTAGTGTTTTGAGACATTAGGATTAGCCTTGTCACGGTACTTACCACATTGTTTTATCTGTCAGCATATGAAAGCTACTACAATACATTTTGGAACTTTTTATCATGTGTACAATTTCTTTGCTAAAATTAGGTTTAGATTTGAGTTCTAGAGGGTTGAAAAGATCACTCCTATGACTAGTTATTGGTTCATTGTGCTATATATATATCTTCCGCAGCTAAAGCCCTTAAATGATACTGAATGATTATAAAAATAAAATGAATAGTATTATCTTTGTGTCAGTAAAAATATGTGTTTCAATGTATCGTTTATCGCAATATTTTCTGTAACAGCGCATCGTGCTTCCAAATGTGCTGTCATGACAGGCCAAACTAGGAGAATTTATAGGATTTATATATATATCTCACAAAATACAAATTGAAAATACCCGAAACATATACATAGGTACTACCTCTGAAACCTTCTCTATATGGTTATATGAAAACACCATATATATTTGACACATAGGATATATATATATATATATATATATATATATATATATATATATATATATATATATATATATATATATGTATGTGTGTGTATATATGTATATATAATATTCCAAAATGAATTAATTCAATTAATATTTAATAACTATTTAATAACTATATTACTATTATTTATTGTATTTCAGTTAAATAAACACAGCAAAAAAACTCACATTCAGTTTTATCATGTGCCAAAAGATCAAAAACTTGTTGAAAAGGTAAATTGAACAAGGTTTACCCTTAGCTATTTTAATATAATTTGGTCACGTTTTGCGGACTGGATTAATAAGCCCAAAGGGCCGTGTGTGGCCCCCTGGGCCGTAGTTTGCCCCTGTCTGCTTTAGAGCATTGGAGAATCCCTGTTGGTGTATGTATTTGACATCTGTACAAATGCACCTCTTTGAAAACAAAATGAAACCTTGGCATATCGAGTGTAAAAGAGCATTTTTTTTTTATTAAAATTTGGACAAGTACAGCCTTCATTCATAAATTGTACAGCCTTCATTTAACACAAGTTCACAGTATTTAGGAGAGACGGCTTTTGAACTTGTCCTATGTTTAATATATGTAATTACTGAGCATATTACATGATAACAAAAAGTCTGCTCTGTCAGCACACATGAACTCAAGTGAAATCATTTCACAGTAATATCAGTAGTATGAGCAGGAGATATTATTGAGCAAAGTACATTTGTGAATTTAATGTTTGGATGTTTGTTTCAAAAGTGAATTGCACATTTATCTTATCAATATAATAATAATAATAATAATACAATAATAATAATAATATAACACAATATTAATAATAATATACACAACAGATGGGCTTTACTGTTTTCATTCAAAATATAAAATGTTTTCTTTCAAATTGCCATGGGTTAGTTAGTGTGAAAGGTTTGAGCCACTACTTAAAAAGATTTTTTTTTTTTTACTATATACTTTCCTTTTCGTGACCATTCAAACCGTATGATAGGACTGATATTTCTCTCACTGCCCTAGTCATTGCATTTGAAAATCACTGATGGTAACTTTACCTGATGGTAACTTACATGAATTGATGAAAAATATGTTAATATATCAGGGTCGTTACCATAGCAACCCGTACATGTCATCACGTGACATCATCAATATTTTTTCGATGACACGGAGGATTCTATTCTGAAGTTTACAAGAGGAGCACAGGTCTTTATCAAGCTCATTTCACATCAGCACTTGCACCGAGAAGCCGCAATCGAAACGAGCAGAGCGAACACAGAGACAATAATGTCGACGAAAAACTGGGCCGATTTTACTCCAGAAGAGGACAAATACCTCTATACCGAGGACTTCAACCTCGAGAAGGAGCTGGCAAAAACATCCCCCATGCCAGAAAATTTGGACCAGACCACAGTCCAAAAGGAAGCCAAAACCTTTATAACTGTGGAGGAGTTGGAAAAGGAGCAGTTTGAGCATTTGGGCTTCACGGAAAACCTGCCGCAAACAACACCAACTGGTGAAACCATGGAGCAGGAGATAGAGCGGCTAAAACAGCAGGTCGTCCAAGAACAACAGAGAAGACAAAAAGCAGAGGACTCGATGGGAATGATTCTGCTTATGTCTAAACTGGACATGGCCTCAAAAGCCGCAGAAGCCCGAGCCAGAGAAGAACATCTTATAAAGGAGCTCGAACAACTTGGAAAACTCCACAAGGAAGGCTCTGTTGGATCTGACAGCCAACAGAGGCAGAAAGAAGCAGATGAGATGGGGATGACTCTAGTTTTGTTGAAACTGGAGATGGCGTCAAAAGCTGAAGAAGCCAAAACTAGAGAGGAAGGTCTAGTGAAAGAGCTGGATGAGCTAAAGACTCTAAGAGAAAGAGAGAGGGAGGAGTCTACTAAAGTGATCAAACTCGCAAAAGAGGAGAATGATCAGCTAAGACACACTGTCGACAAAACAAAGCTGTCACTGTGGAAGCAAGCTGAGGGTTACAAGTCGATCGTTCAACAAAAAGAGACAATAAATGCAGCTCTCATTGAGAAATTCGAGACTACACTGGCAGACATTAAACAACAGATGTCTGCATTTGTAAAACAGTCTCAAGAACAAGACCTAAAGCTACAAGAGAGCGCTCAGCAAAAAGTCCTAATGGTGCAACAACTGCAGGACAAGGAAAAACGGGTTCATGATTTGGAGGAGGCCATAGACACATCCATGAACCGGGAAATCAAAATGAACCTGCAGTTAAAACATATTCAGGCCAAACTTGAAGATGTGGAAATCCTGCACCAAAACCTAAAGCAGGAGATGGAGCTGGAGAAACGCAAAAGTGCCGACCTAGAGCGCCAGAATTCGGCCATTTTAATCCAGTGTGAGAAGCTGGAGCAGAAGGGGGCAGCGGAACAAGCCACCCTGGTGAAAAAGAGTATTGTGCTTGAGCTGAAGATGAAAATGGCCCAAAAACAGTGCTCCCTGCAGGAAGAAAAGTGCAGTGCGCTTGAGCTCGAGCTGAAACAGGCCAGAGAACAGTGCACCCTGCAGCACGAATGGAGTACTGCGCTTGTACAGGACCTGAAGAAGGAAAATGTACAGCGCTCGCTACTGATGAAGAAGAGTATTGTGCTTGAGCTGAAGATGAAAATGGCCCAAAAACAGTGCTCCCTGCAGGAAGAAAAATGTAATACACTTGAACAAGACCTGAAGATGGAAAATGAACAGCGCTGCCTGCAGGAGAAGAAGTTTAATGCACTTGAGCTCGAGCTGAAAAAGTCCAGAGAACAGTGCACCCTGCAGGAAGAAAGGAATAGTGCACTTGAACAGGATCTGAAGAAGGCAGAGGAACAGCGCACCCTGCAGGAAGTGAAGACTAATGCGCTTGAGCTGCATTTGAAGAAGACACAGGAATGTTGCGCCGAGCTGGATGACCAGAACACTTTTCTCGAGGAGAAGCTGTTAAAGAAATATAGGAAAAAGTGGTACAGAAGGCTAATCTGCCTTTAGACCCTTTCTCGCCTACCTTACCTCATCACAAAAGCATAAATAAAAAAAGCATTAAAAAAAATTAATAAAAAATTTAAATAAAGCGAATCGTCCATTTATTTATATTGGCTCCAATCAATTTCACATTATGATTTTCATTTTCTAAAATATACACAAAAAATTAGTCAACATACAGTTAAATTAGCTCTGAAGTCTACTGGTTCTTGCATATTGAGTTCCATATTTCCAGCAGTTGAACAGATAGCAGCACTGTCACTTTACCTCATACAGTTCAGGTGTTTTCTTTGTCATGGATTATGGTAATGTTAATGGCTTAATTTTAACCACAAACATCTTAGAATTTTTAGACCAACCCTCTGACATTTTTTTCAGCTTTAAATTAAATTATGAAGTGGAACAAGAGACAAGCAGACCAGGCAACTTCTGACAGTGAATTTCTTGAGATTGACCATGAGGCCTTAAAATACCTTTATTTTCACTCTATTCACTCTACATTCACACTTTAATATCATTACAATGCATAATATGTTCATGTATAAGGCATGCTGGGCCCATTAGGTGAACATTTGGCTGGACTGTTGCATGACACGGAAGAAAGTGGTCCTTCGCCTGAGCTCTTTGAGTTTGGCTGCTCCCACAAAAGACATGCAATAGTTAGGGATAATGCAGTCCCACAGTCATCCAGGTTGAGGCACAGTAAAAGAAAAATTCAGTTCCAAAGCAGTGTCCACAGCAATCTGACCAGAACTGAAGAAGCAGCTTGGATGAGCAGCCAAACATTTTCACTCAAATAACTTCAATCATTTTTTTCTTTTACTATTTTCTCATATAGTTTTGTGAAAAAAGGGAGTGAAAGCGTCTAAACCATGTACTAGAAATGTATCTTGGGTTAAAGTGTTAACCAAAAAATAAAATCAGTGATAAAATAAGTCAAAATAGTGCTTAGATTTAACTTGTGAGTGAACTATGTAACTTTTCTAGGAGAGGGCCTGCCACTTGATTGTTTTGTCCCACACTATGACATTCAACCTATCTCCATGGAGACAAGTGTCTGGGTTGGTTTCCTCCAGGCATTCTGGTTTCCTATACCAACCCAAAACATTCTCCATAGATACAATCCTCCAGCTAAGGTAGTCCTGACCAAGCCTAGCAACAAGGTCACGGGTTCCTGCTCAGGACTAGCTTAGTGAGCAAATTTTATTCCTAAAAAGTCCATTTTCACTCAGGATACCAAGTTGCTTCTGTTCCTGCTTCAGTGGAACCAGTAATAATTCAGCCTTAAAAGTTGAGTGTAAATGTAGAGTGTAAAAACAGTTGTGTAGATTCAAATGAGGTATATCAAATGCTAAGTGTAAAATAGTTATTGGCCACACAAAATGTTGTTGATAACAGTGACGGGTACAGTTAGATGCCTATAAAACCTACACTTTCGTAAATGGTCACATTTTCATATAGCACATTTCCACCTTCAAGGCACTCAAAACACTTTTACATCAGGAAACCACTCACCCATTCACACACATTCATACACCAGTGTACGCAGACACTGGGGGCGAGGTGGATTAAGTGTCTTCCAAGGACCCAACAACAATATTTATCTGTGGGAGCTTGAATCACACTTCCAACCTCTGGGTCACTGGATCTGACCTCTTTCAATGATGAGAGGTCATCATTGAAAGATATATATTACCTTGAAAGATATATATTACCTTAAATATTACCTTAAAAACTACTGTTTAAGGTAATATGGGCCAATTCACCTGGAAGGTTGAGGGCCAAGAAAAATTGGTCTTAGGGCCGTATTTGGCCCCCGGGCAACAGTTTGGGATTGCCTGGAATGCACTATCTCGTAATTATATAGTGTAAAAATTTTATCAGTTATCATTTTAATTTCCTCTCTGTGCAATTCTACCTTTATTTTGATATTGATTTAAAACGATTCTCAAAAATAATACGCTTCGTTAACTTCGTCACAACACAGAGTGCTGGTGCCACACAATATTCCCGACCTTTCATAGTGGCATTTCACAGTAGCAAGCAACAGATTTTGAAATATTGTATTTTTTATTCATGAAGAATGGCTTTGCAACACTGTAGATCCCCCCAGTGTCTTGACAGTACAGGGCCATGTGTGGAGACATGAGACGGGTGCAAACCATGAACTATATAAAGAAGTGGACTAAGTGAGTATGACGTCACCTATAGCCAAATGAAGCGCATCCAGGCTAGTAGTTACAGGGGCGAATTTGGAGCCGACCGAGTTCCGACCGCGAGTACCATAGCAACCAAAGATTCAATCCCAAGCCAGGCTGTTGAAGATAATAGCCCCTTTCCCTCCCTGCTAAATCAGCGGTGCGGGCTGTCAATCAAACATGTTGCTAATGCTAGCGGGAGCGACCTTGAGGAAAGAATGCACCTGATTTGTCTGTTATTAATGTTCATATCTTGATTTATGGACAAAATGGCGAAATGAAAACACCAGGATCACGTAGAGCGGATCAATATAAACATTTTAAAAGCAAAATAATGAGGCTCAGTGCAGCATTTGCAGAGAGAGGGGTGACAGTTTCTCAATGTAAAGTGAATTGGAGCCAGAGTCGAGGTAGCCGGAAGTGCGCCTATGCTCATTCTATATTTGAAAAGCGGGGCTGCTTATGGCCATTTATATATGAGGTCTATGGTGCAAAGAGACACTGACACTGAACCATTATAAAAACTCATAGGACGTTATTTTAAATCATGTCTTTAAAAGTCACATTAAAGAGCAAGCTATGCAAATAAAGCTAACAAGCAAACATATTAAAACATCTTTAGCTTCAAAAGTGAGTCTGAGATGTTTAGTTGTTTTTGACTAGTTAGTAGTTGGCCGTATTAAGCTCGTTTTACAGTGTAGTGTGTGCATGTTGGCTTCTGTTTGCCTTTTTCCATTTTTTAGCCCACAGCTCCCTGGCCGCCCTGCTACCACCCCTCTGCTTTAGCCCTTTTTGTGCACCGCATGTGTCTCTGACTCTCACCAGGTGGATTTTGTTTTGAGCTCTAGGCTAATGTATGTGTCTGTGTGTGTGAGAGGGAAAGAGAGAGAGAGAAAGAGGGGGATGGCCTAGTTCTTGCAGTAAAACTAGAGGCAGAAATAAAATCCACTGCAATCAAAGCAATTAAAGGACTCGGGTAGTGAACTGTCTTGGATTGGCTTCACATATGGCCAGTTTTTTGTTTTGTTTATGATCTTAATTGCCGAGGAAGTAGTAAATGGTCACATTTTTATATAGCACTTTTCCACCTTCAAAGCACTTTACATCAAGGAACCAGTCAGCCACTCGCACACACACATTCCAGTGTACGCAGACACTAGGGGAGAGGGGTCAAGTGTCTTGCCCAAGCGCACCACAATAGCATTCATCTGTGGGAGCTGAAATCACACCACCAACCTGTGGGTCAGTGGATCTGACTGCTCAACCAATGATGCTGATGCTTTATTTTCTTATTTTATTTATTTGTAAAGGCAGCACATATTAATGAACAAATGAATATCAAAAGCGGGATTCGAACCGCCAACCTTTGGATAAGTGGAAAAACGCTCTACCGACTGAGCTACTGTTGCCCCTGTTTCAGTTCAGACCACTCCCACCATGCAGTTATTATCAAGTAAACCAAGAGGAAGCCATATGGATGTATATATGCTTTTTTTGTTTTTTTTTTTGTTTTGTCTCAATTGTCTCGAAAGCACAAATCTCTCTCCCTGCACTAAATACTCAAACTCAAAAAATTCCTAAAGAACAAAAGTAACTGAATGAACCTAAATGACTTAAATCAAATTAAACAGAATTTAACTTTCTGCACCATATTGAAGAATTCCCCTCTAGCCTCTTTTGATGAGAACTGAGCGAAACGCCGCAATTATGGCACTTATTCGCTGTAATTCTGCTATGGTTTGCAACATTCATATGGGACCAGAAAAAAAAAAAAAAAAAAAAAAAAGGGAAACCGGGGTGAGCTTTAATTAAATGTATGGGTCATTGTCCAATCATCTGGGGTGTCATTGAGCAGTGGATTAAAGACTTAGGGATTGTGCTTGGCATGGAAAGGGTCCATGGAGATACAAGCGTAGATTTAGCAAGCGTATGGATGATGGTGACTTAGGAGAGTTAGCAAGACGATAGCGGAATGAGCCAGCGCAGTTTTAGAGCAGAGAGAGGTCCAGAATAAAACGGGGCACATTATCATCACTGTAGCTATAGATGCAAAACTACTGGTTGGAGCTACTGTAAAACAAATACAACAAATTACAATAAATACATCAAAATAACTTGAAATATTCACATGAAATGGCTACTTAAATGTGCACTATGTAACTGTTCCGACAATGTTCCACAGTATGGCATGAGACCTGTCCATCTCCACGGCGATAATACAGGTGAAGTTACGAGTCAGATCAATCTTTCTTTTCGTTCTTTATCGTCATTTACACAAGGGAACCCAATGAGAGAACTTGGGCTCTCTTATTCATGGGTCCCCTGTTTAAAATACAGTACAAGCAGAAAATCAAACAAAATAAACAAGTATACAAGTCTCTATAAAACATTAAGCAGGTGCAGATGTGTGTATAAAAGTTCGTTACCAGATTATTAAAATTTTATGGGTTTTGTGTGTTTTGTTTTGCAATTGTGTCACTAAACATCCAGTTTCACTTTTCCTTGTAGCATATTCCATTGTTGTGAAGCAAAACAACTGAAATCCCTCTTTTTAGATCTGCGGAGGGGCGAGCCAGATCAGTTTCAGATCAAAAATCCATGTTTTTCGAGGTTTTTGAGCAATAACACATCTACAGTTGAACGAATGAAAGACAGACACGTTTAATGCCATACTGTGGAACATTCTCGGCAAAGCATAGCCCCGTGGAGACGAGCAAATGATGTAACCTGAACCAGAAAAGTTACAAAGCGCATCCTTACTTGCAAAGTGCTTTCTCTGTGGTCTACAATCATTACTACCAGCATTATTGTTACCAAGTGCTTGATATTAATAGCTCCTTGATTAATTTGTTGCAAAAAACGATGTCTTCAGCTAATCACTGTCCAGATCTTACACCGTCATATGCTCTCAAAGAAGCTGGGATAGACTCCACTCATCTCTATGGAATGTTTCTACTTTCTTATTCATTGACCAAGTTTCAAAGTTCACACTCTTGCCGAAATCAGTCTTGTTCTTTAGTTTAGACAAAAATATCCTTGCCCAAACTGCCAAAAAATGATGGCAGTTTTTCCCTCTTGGCATAAACACTGAAGTACCGAAAAGCTGTTGCGTCCATTTGTTGACTATTTTAACACACTGCCTTCGCCAAGCAGAAATTCAGCATGTGGTCTTTTCCTCTTATTTCCATGATGAAGTCAATATTTCACTCTAAAAAAGCGTTGACGGGGCAAGTATATGAACCCTCTCTGAATACTTCCCAAGCTCCTTTGATAATGATTGGATTTTCCCAGGTGAGACTCTACCACTCTCACCAGTCTGTCGGCATAGGGCTGATGTAACCTTGGGAAATCTCAGCAATCTGGTGAAAAGCGGCCTCTGACTTACTTGGGCTGCTCCACTGCAGCTGGTCAGCTAACTGCTTGTTCCTCCTGGCTTTTTTATCCCATCGACCCAACTCTGGAGAGGTCAATAGAAAGAGCAAATGATTAGGTATCTTTTTTCGCTGTGTGTTTGTATAGAAAGTGTTGTCCAAGAACTGTGGGCATTTTACTGTCGCGCCGTATTGGCAGTGCTCTGCATAGTTTAACCCTGTTGAATTTTTTATTGTGCGAGTCTTTAGATGGTGAGTTTATTTTTGCTTGGAGATGCCATTATAGTTTACAATTTTAGTTTCACCTCAGTTAAATAGTCTTTGTCATACATGCATTTGCTAATAGACAGTGCATTTTCAAGATTTAAAAGTGTACATTGAGTTCTATACCAAACAATGTAAACCAATGCTCGCCACAAGAGGTCAGTAATGAGCTTCAAACACACCCACACATATATACAGGTTCATACAATTGCAGGACTTGGCGGGGGTCTGTTATCTACTGGTTCGCTTGCCCAGCTTTTCATTTTTGTGGACTCAACTCGTTCGTTTTTCCTTCCTCTCATTAAGCCCCTCCTCCTCCTCTGCCCCATCTCGTGTGTTTGTCCCTAAATGCACCTCCCGTTCTCATTTTAAAAACTGCCTCGCACACCGCACTATTCTTCTACCCCCACTTTCTTATTACATCTTACAGTGATCTTACATGTCGCCTTTTTACTTCATGAAACGCCTTCCTTTCTGCGTTCAGCGTTTTGTCCCGGCTTCTTTACCTGCAGTAGATATGATACAAGATGAGATTGAAAAGCGGAGAAAGGGTAGATGAAAATAGAGAGGTGTGGTGGAGAGGAAGAGGGTGGAGAGGAGGAGGAGGAGGAGGGCGATCAAAGAAAAGAAGACTCCAGAGAGTGCCCCTGAATTAAATAGAAGATTAAAGTGAATTAATATTGAATTGAGAGATAGACAGACAGACACACAGAGAGAAAGGAGGAGAAATACTTAGGATAAAGTGAAGCGGATCTAAAGTGACTTGTACATTTTTGTATTATGTAGGATGTAGCCATTTGAGAAAAAAAAAAATCTATTAGGAACCCTGCATAAATTAGTTGGCTTGAAAGTTAGCAAGTGACATCTGGTCTGTTACCCCCAAATGAGGAGGTTCCCGGTTCAGGTCCGCCCCAGGGCAGTTTAGAATATTTTCAATGTGAGTTAAAGGTGAACTATCCAACTTTTCTGGTGGAGATAGTGCCACCTGCTTGTCTGCAAGAGATGTTGCATTAACCTTATTGTTCTGCGTGGACACAAGGTAATGCCACTATAGGCCAAATTACAGGTAAGATCTATGCAAGGAGACCCCTCTCACAGTAAGAATGCGTTCTAGCAATGTATTGTTGTAGCTACAAAAAACACGTATAATTGTAGAAATTTTAAAGGGCCTGTATTACGCCGTTTTCTAATCTATGTTATAATTTTCTTTCCTCATCACAACGGACCTGGAGTTTAACGTACCTGGTTAAACACAGGCCCTTAAACCTTTAAGGACTGTGTTTAACCCCAGTCCTTAAAGGGTTAAACACACATGTTAAACCCTTTAAGGACTGAGCACATTATAGACCATTATAGCTCACCTAGACTTTTTTTTTTTAAATTTTTTTTTAGCCATGAAAAACATGTTAAAGGAAGTATCAGCAAGTATTGTTTCCTCTATTTTACATGCCCGTCCTTATTTTTCCTTTGATGCATCAGAAAACTGACTGGGAGAATCCCAGCGGCACCTCCCACTCTGATTGGTCATCTTCGAGGGACTATGTAAACACATTACCATAATAACAGTAACATATTTAAAGAGCCCCATGCCTCTGCTTTGAGATGCCGTTTGAATTTACATGATGGCACAATTGATTGCGGAGTTATGGTAATGGAACGTCCGCAACCGCTAACGCTATAGAGTTAACACACAAACCCTGTATATTTAGGCTGAGTTCTTCTCTCAAACAGAAAACACTCCGGTATTACACATGTGGTTATACCGAACGCAGATCTGGAATTGCCAATCTCTACTAAACTAAACTAAAGGTAAAACGTCGCTGTTAACTTGAAAACTTCCGCTTCATGACATCACAAGGTGGAACAAAGCATTTTGAGCTTTGGAAATATAGACAGACCATGTTTACTCCAACATGTGTGAATAAAACAAAACACAACTACAGGCATGTTCTGATGAGGTAACAGCATTTTAACATGACTTAAATCTCAAAAGAATTTGTTTTATGTAATATAGGACCTTTAAGATTGATTTTAAAAGCGCTGTGTACATTATTCATCCCATTCAATGTTAGAAATTATATGTTCCAGACTGTTTTCTTTATTAGTTAGGGTCAGTGTATTACCTCTTAACAAGATGATTTATTGTTCAAATCCACATTAGACTGTTAAGGCCATTATTTCAAACGTGCTCTGTACATCTGTTTCCCTTGTTCCCATAACTGTTTCAACATATGTTCACACCGCATTTCAATACGCCAACACTGGTAGGTTTCCAAGCCTTTCTTCCATTGGTTCTTGAACACAGTCTCTCCAGCTCATAAAGGTGTGATACCTGGAACTACCACTAGCACAACAAACAGGCCCGACAGTCCAAAACTCACCTGCTTCTCTCCAGTGGGCTCGGGCCAAGCTTGGAGCTGTTGAGGGAGCTGGCAGGAGCTGAGGAGCTGGGTGACACCATGCCAACTTGTATTTGGTAACCAGTGTAGCACCTCTGCACCAAATATGTGAGAAGTGGCGCCCAGAGACTGATCAGAGCGATTTGTCACTGGCCTACTCATATTTTCACAATTATATGAAAATTGGAATATTGACACAGTGCAGGTTGACATAAAGTACATTATGATGACATGACATTTCCTCAGAATTACTTTTTCATTATTTTTAGAATGCTAGCTTGCCGTATTCTTTCTTTTATAATATGAACCGTCATATTTAAAGGTCCTATATTACGCAGCATTGAGTCTTATGAGCTTCAGGCCATGTTATAATGTTGTTACCTCATCAAAAACCCGGAGTTGTGTTTATTCATCCACACTTGTTTGACTAATCCTTCATTATTAGTCTGTCTACATCTCCAAAGCTCAAAATGGTCTGCTTCACCTTGTGATGTCATGAAGTAGTACTTTTCAAGTTAACCGCTACCTTATACTATTTGTTCAGTAGAGATTGGAAATTCCAGAGCTGAAATCATCCACGTGATTGTAGTCAAGGTGCATGGTGTCTAAAAACACAGTGGAGCGCTTCCTGTTTTACCACATGACCTCACAGAGAAGAACTCAGCCTAAATATGCAAGATTTGTGTGTTAAACATGTGTGAATGAAATAAAACACAACTCCAGGTATGTTTTTGATGAGGAAACAACATTATAACACTTATATGGGACCTTTAATTGTATAAATAGAAATTCAAATCTTGTGTATACAGTTGTCCCACACTATATTGCGGTTCACCTTTTGCGGCCTCGCTGTTTTGCAGATTTTTTTGTGTGCAATTTTGTATGAACGTGCATTGTGTTCTGCGTCCTGATTGGCTAAGGGACTGTAGACCATTGTCAATCAATCTCCTCCGTGCCGTGTCCCCTGTACAGTATAGAATGTGTTCAGCTTGACAAATTTACATAAATGTTTGACCACAGTGTGACTCTGAAGTACTATATGTTTGCAAGTTTTCTCCTCGACAAAACCCACAATGTCGATGAAACATTCTGCACCGACAAAGGCACCTACGAAGGTTTGAACTTTGAGAGTGTTTAAGCAAGAGAGAAATGACAGAAAATGTTAATGCCTGTTTGAGAAAAGTGTATAAAGTGTGTGGTGAGGAATTTTACAGCCTTAAAATATATATAATAAATGTAAAAAATAAAGCGAAATTCGCCTTTTGCGGGTTATTTTTAGAACGTAACCCCCGTAATAAACGAGGGACCGCTCTACTGTCATCTGATGTGGCCTTAGTATGATCCAAATATAGTCAAACCACTATTTGTCCATCACATACTTGCCAGTAATTTTTCACAGTATGGCATTAAACAGGTATGTATCGCTACACATTTTTATACTTTGAAAAATGCATACTTACTGTCATAATATATGTTGAATGGGGTGTTAGGTAGAGCAGGGTGTGAAACCAGATGCCAACTTTGCAAATTGTATATAGATATTTAGCCAAGACATCCCTGAATGGACAAACACAGAAAGGCAAGAATAAGCATACTGACCTGAGTGCAACCAATCACACAGTTTAAAGTGACCGTATATCAGCGCTGTCACCACGGTTACAAATCACTTCCCTGTTTGAGCCCATAAAAGATCCATCCTTTTCAGAGGCCAGCGCACACACCCCCCCCCCCCCCCCCCCCCTCCCTCGTTCACCCTATACTCCGGACTATAGTGGATCCATGAGCGCAAAGCTGTCTACGAGGAACAAAGCCAATGCTCTTCTGTGCTTTGAACACAGACTTCCAACGCCTACTCCCCACTGACCCAGCCAAGTCGCCATCTTTGATACTTGATTTCCCCTGGATGCATGCGTGTTATTCTCGTCGCGCAAACTTTTCCTGATCATTCAAAGGTTTCTGATTCCTCCTGCATAGTGGGGCAGCTCTTGGGATTGAAGTCATTCCTTACTTTAGCCCCTTTGCTAATAGAACTGTCAAAACCGTTCTCAGGTAACAGCATGTGTGTGTGTGTAAGAAAAATAATAGAAGTAATGCCTGTTTTTTTTTTGTTGTTGATGTTGATAGATTTGCAAAAAAACACATTTCCAAATTTCAGTTTTGCATGAAGCTTTTGAAAACTGGTAAATGTCAAGTAATAGGGAAAAAAGCCACAGCCACATTAATGTTAGAACATTCTGTGTTCTGTCAAACCTTTTAGCAAAGTCACTCAAGGAATTGGTGTTGAAACGCCTATTTAAAGTGTTTGTTCAGCCGAAGGTTGGCAGTTCAAATCCCGCTCTCAACTTAAACATCACTGGTAGAGCGGTCAGATCCACTGGCCCACACATGTTGGCGGTGCGATTCCCACTCTTCACAGATGAATGATGTCGTTGTGTCCTTGGGCAAGACACTTAACCCGCCTCACCCCCAATGTCTGTGTACACCAGTGTATGAGTGTGTGTGTGAATGAGTGGGTGGTTCCTTGATGTAAAGTGCTTTGAAGGTGGAAAAGCACAATATAAAAAGGTGACCATGTGACCAAATGTCTATTTAAAGTTTCCACCCGTCACTTGTCTCTCATCATTTCCATCTTTTGCAGTCAGTCAGTTTGAGATCACACATTCTTTCACCATCAGATATCACACTGATACATTCCCACTTGCGCATGCATTTTTTTGGAAGTTGCAGACAGTGCTTCTCTATGCATACAGCCTTTTTAAGCAGTATCTCTCTGGGAACAGCATGCGGCCGCGCCCTGAGCTCTTACACTCCACACAAGCCAATGGCCCCTAATGACGCCTGCACTATGTAAATGCTACAGCAACATTTCTATGCATCAGTAGAGGAAGACAAAGGTACTTTTCTCAAACAATGTAGTACTTGGAGAGAGTGGGACGAAAAAATGTTCATGTTGCAATCAAATAGTCCTTGGTTCAGCAATAGTCTGACTTTGTAATGCTGGAAACAGTTGTGTTCTAGGATTGCTGCAAATACATGGCATAAGCAGTTTGAAATAAATGGATTTGGCAAACCATTTTCATTTCAACAACAATCTCATTCTCATTTTAAACCATGAAGTAAACTTTCTATATACCTGACTATTTTAAGGCTGCATTATTTGGTGTCAGGAGATCCTTTGCCCCGGAATTGGGGTTTTGAATGAATTATGAGGAAGTAGACTCAAACATGAAGCAACCACATTCTCCTGGGGCTGACAAAACTCAGAGCACCTATCATGTTCTGTAATATTACTTTTTAATAATTAATCAGTAGGTACGTTGGCTTTTTATTTGAAGCTTAGGCTAAAATGATATTCTTGATGTTAATTGAAACCCCATGACATATATATATAAAAGAGCCTACAGTTTAAGCTCTATTTTAAACTTAATTCAGTGTAGTGAAAACTGCAGTGAGCGTTATATCGGAGAAACAAAACAGCCACTCTATAAGGGAATATACACCATCACAAGAGCAGCTCACAACCCCAATCTGCTGTTCATCTCCATCACAAAGCCACTAACCACTCCTTTGAAGACAGTGAGGTACAAGAAAAGAAATTGATTGAGACAGGAGTTAAAGAGGTAGTTTTTGTTAGGAAAGACACTCCATCTTTGAACAGGAAAGGGGGCCTTAGACATCATTTCACTCCTAGTTATAACCCCATCCTCAGACCTAAATCAAAACAAGGAAAACAATTCTGATATCCGATATACTAACAGGTGAGAGAGCAGCCATTAGGGACCCGGATGATTATGCAAAATATGACACAGTTCACACTTACTGTAGTTCAATAGACCAGGCTAACAAACAGAGACTGTAAACAAATAGGTGTGTTCGTATTAAGTAGTAAAGTCAATTTAATAACTTAAGTGAATGACAAAAAGTCTTACATGAAAATAAAAAGATAATGCTAGAGGAATTGGGCAGAAGCATGGTGACTCCTGAGTTACATAATTCACATATCCAGCTGGTCTACCATGACTTTCTGACTTAATGCAAAATGTCACTTTCTAAATCGGCTAATCATTTAAGCCCTCTGACATTTACAATTCTGCCTATTCTTCCCCAGATTAGATTAGACTTGCTGGGAAGTAAAAAGTATCGTAGAACATGGAAAAGTTGAAGAACAGGAGGAGGCTTAAAAAAACAAGCTAGCACATAAAGGTCACAGGATGATTTCCACTATGGGACTGACCTACAAGACCAATATATCTGGGAGGACTGCTCACATACACTCAGGACCTATCTAGTCTATTGTAACTCTATCTGTCCCATTGCAGAAGTTGTAGAATTTATATATATTTTTCCAGTGCTACATAGCTATGCCACAATACCAAATTTGAAAACAATTTAACAATTATTCACAATTATTGAAATTATGACCAAACAAAAGTGAAATCCTTACAATTTCCTTAATATGTAACCAGCTTTATGAAATCAAATGTGATGTATAAAGCCAGACTGAGATCCACTTCAACTGACAGGATTATATTGTGACCTATAGGGCTGTATTTGACTTGTGCATCATTCTTAATATAAAAAAATAAATAAATAAAAAATAAAAAGTTCAAATAATATTAGTTAAATATTACTTAAAATAATATAAAAAATTTGACCAAGAAACCACTGAGCAATTATTGAATTCCTAACATATGGTCACATTCCTATATAGCGCTTTTCCACCCGCAAGACACTCAAAGTGCTTTACATCAAGGAATCATTCACACCTATATCTGTGGGAGCTGGAATTGCACCGCCAACCTATGGGTCAGTGGATCTGACCACTCAACCAATGATGTTTATGTTGAGAACCTCAATAAAGATTGATTAACCAAATAATCTTGACATTTTGAGTCTGCATTAGGGCAGGACATGTTAACTCATTTTATCATGTTAACTCTAAAAATCATGAATCACCATTAATTATTAGGTCACGTGTATCAGTCAAAAAACCTGGATCAAAGAGCCCTATTTCGGTGTTTGGCAGGTCCGCTGTGTCTGGACATGAGGAAGAGAGTCCTTCTTTACAGAGAGCGTGACAGAGACAAGTCCGAGCTCCATTAAAGTTTTTAATCTATCCAAAAAGAGTTCATGATCACGGGAAAAAATGGCCCGCTAAAGTCTGAAACCGAGAGTAACTTTAAATACGTGATTAAATATGTCCGTGAAGGATTAGCAATCAATCAGTGGCAATGCACAGTTTACCACACACACACCAATCATGTTTACTTGGAGATTTTCACTTCTCAAGTATTTAATAACCACTGAGCTGGTTTGAGCTAGGTCTGCACCTAAACAGAAGGACTGATTACCAGGTCTGAATCAGGAGTAGAGCTAGACTAAATCAGGATTGTGCCTGCCTTCTATCAGGCTCATAGTGAGCTGTGCAGAAAGAACCACAAAACACCCACAGGAATAGAGGCTTTCTGATATAAACAATAGTTTCACCTTCAAAAGGTTAAATAACATACCAATCCTATATTTGTATGTAGACATTAGAAAAAGAATACAATGGGCTAATACTGAGCCTTTTGATATTATTTGGATTTCTTTTTTAAATAACTTGGTCCCAGATACATTGAAAAACATATCCAAGTCAAAACAGCGCAACACTGGGTGAATACTGCTGTATATATACACCTAAATGGTAAAATGATCGTAAATAACCCTTATTATCTTGTTTATTGACCTTTGTGCACAACATGCCTAGCTCCAGTGTGCATACAAGTATCATTTTCCCACATTGTTATTTCGGTGTACTTAAGCGTCATCCAAGTTCACCTTTCATCACAGCTGGATGTGTTTGCTCAGCTCACTCACCCGTCTGTCTCTTTATCTGCCACTTCAAACATGGAGTTGTACCAAATACAATTCTTCTGCATAAAAACCTAGAATGTACCACGCAGTACATAAAGTTAAGTGGCAACTCAACATGACCATTCATGCTGACATTTCACAGTACACGTTTTTATTGTTGGAAAACGGCGGATTAGATAGGGGGTAGGTGAAAATGGAAATTTTTTGAGCACTCAAGCCTCAAATACAGCACTTAATGTTTACTCAAAATGCATGAGTACATCAAAATTCTGACTAAGCAGATATGATTAAAAGCTCATTAAAGTACATTTTACATATAAAGTCTACTTTAATAACAAAATTAAAAGTTGTTGTTGCCATTAACAAACACAATTTCCCTCTAGTTGATTAGTCTAACCCTAAATTGAAAATGACATTCTAGGTCATCCCCTCTTAAAACAGTCTACTAATGTGTGTTTTTCAGGCATAATAACATGAGGCTTTGACTGTCTCAGCATGAACTATTCAACCCACATTGTGTATATTTTTGTTACTGGTCTTATCTATAGGTCTGGGTAGCTAACGTTCATTACTTGTTGAGTTCAGTATAATTGATGTCATCTTCTTGCCTCTTATTAAAGTCATTACTCTGTTTATGTTTGGCTCAAAACAAAAAGTTTTAATTACTTTGCGCTGTGTCTCTACACATGGGCTATTTGTATTTACCCAAATGATTGTGCAGCATTAGTGCGAGCCGCTGCCTGTGCTGCTGGGGCCACTAATGTTGATGATAATGATGATTAAGATGATGAGTGATGCACAGTTATTACGGAGCTCTGTATAAATGATCCAAAATTACCCTACTTATTTCAGATACCAGTCCATTATGTTAAGATTAAAGTGTGGTAGCCATAATGGACTTTAAACATTCATAACTACTTATTTCACTAATAGAAAGTGAATTTGGAGGATGTATTCTATTTTGACATCTGACCTTGTTAAAGTTACCTACGATAGTGTCATTAAAATGTAACAACTGTCTGACCTTCAGCGTATTTAAAATGAGATTCTGTTTTGTTCACATATACTTAATTAGTGTCTTTTTTTTTTTGTTCTTCAAACTAATGGAAATATTTCAATGCTGACATGCTTACATAATTATTAAAATATTACAAAAGTACTGAATTGATAATTTATTCATTCATAATTTCACACTTAATAATATACAAAAGTGAAGTGGACATTACCAATTTTGAGAAGGTTTCATGGCAATAGCGTTTTTCCCCTTGATGAATGAAACACGAGTCTTTTAAATAGCCATGTCCATCAGTGGTTGTGCTTTTTGACACATTGTGGCCCTTCCTCTGGACTGGAGAGCCGTGATCTCCATTCATTTCTGCACAAGCCTCCAAGCTTTAGGCTACTCTTACGATTTTGACTTGGCATTAACCTCTGACATTTATCTGTTAGACTGAGTCAGATTAGACACACACGCACACATACGCACGCACACACGCACACACACACACACACACACACTCACACACTCATGCACACACACACACTCACGCATGCACACACACACACAAACACACACACTTGGTCTTTTTAAGGCCTTGTGCTCTAATCTGAACTGTCAGCTCTGTCACATTGTTTTGACTTGTTACATCGACTATCGCTGGAGGCCAAAGCTTCTCTGTGTGAGGAAACAACTGCATTGTTTATGTGTGCCTGACTGCGGAAATTATATATGACACAATCGGTTAAAATTCAATGGAGTGAATGTTTGAGTGTCATAATCACTGGCAGGTGAAGTGAGTCATGTCTACTATGGTGGTGCCTATAGAGAATCATGAGTCAGCCGGTGAGCCTCAAACTTATATGACACATTACCAAGCAGGATAATTATGGTGCGTTTTATAAAGGTAACACTGTAGATGGGTCAGCTTTTGTGTTCCTTCAACTTCACCTTACACAATAACTAGCTCTATGCAGCCTATAAGACAGGCCCCAAAGGTAGATGATATCACACACGTGCTACTTCAGTCCTCACTATCTAAAGTAGAAATCACATCAATGCAAATAGAGACCATCCATTTGGTTTAAATCTCTTTGCTGCTCAGACTTCCGGTAAATGCATCAGCTTGGTCGTCAGATAGTGAAAACACAAAAAGGAAATAAGAAAACACAATATTATTTATATTAGTAACTATATGTACATATTAGCTTAGCCTTGTAGTTTAGTTAAGAAGCAACACAAGTCTCTCCGAACTCACAGTGAAATAAGAAGTAGTTTTGCAGTGGCCCAGAGTTATTCCTCACTTTGCTAATGTATTCCCAGCATCTCGATTATTCACTGCAATGACTTTATATGAGCTCTTTCCACACCTTTCAAAGACCACAGCTGAGTTTTGTCATCAGAGTAAAGCTAACAGTTTGCATGCTGACAGTGCACCAGCACTACTCGCTGGATAAAAACGCTTGTTACAACCTTAAAACCTTGGTCTAAACAAAAAAACATTATTACCATGTTTATATTAAAGTGAACATCTGTAAGTTTGGGAAAAGAGAAGAGAGAGAGCATTTTTAACACAAGCTAGCTCGCTGGACAAAAGTATGCTAGTACAAACATTTATTTAAATATTTTCTCTTATGCATTTCAGTTATAGCTACAGAAACACAACAGTAGATTTCTACCAACACTTTGTTTATGGTAATGTGCTAACACTACACAGATGCAACTAATGTTAGCAGTTAGCTTAGACAATGCAACCATTACAACAGCTGACATATACATGCATTTTAGACATTTCTCACTGAAATAGTTGAAAGTCACATTGTTGCCTGTTCATAAGGAATTTAGTGAACTCTTCGTTGCTTTTAGCTTGTGTAGCTCCACAAACACAGCCTCCTGTATAAATCTGATTTTTAAACTGTTGAACTGAAGTGTTAGATTTTCTGTGAGAAGAAGAAGGCAGTGGGGGAATCCACTGCTTCAGTCAGAGAGTTTGCTGGTCAGCTCCCGGCCCCGCTCACGGCCCCGCTCCCGGCTCTGGCTACCAGCAATTAGTGGGACTATATCAAGTATTTTGTTCTTACAGATTGCTTACTTTACATTGTAGGGCCAGGTGGTTAAAAAATATGCATTCTTAAAAAATATAATAAATAATAAATTAAAAGTTACGGACATTCACCTTAAATTCCTATTTAACAATATTAAGGCCTTACCCTTGTAATGCAAGCTTTAACTGGGTTGCTGATGCCTCTCAAAGGGCTAAATTGTAGTTATTATTCATTCATTATATACTGTGTGGTAAGATACTCTTTGAGCCACATCTGCCCTGGGGTGGACTGAGGGAAGCAAGGATGCCAGTTTGCGTCATTGGTCCCTCAGACCACCACTAATCACTGATTTACACACTTCAGACTAGGCAGCTTCCACGTTGTCTCCACTTTCTAACATATGACCATGTCCATGTAAACATTAGACACAATAGGCTGCTGTCACTTGTTTGTATGTTTATATCAGGTTTGAAGTTAAAAGGGCAAATCAGTGGTCATGTGCAACTCAAAGGAACGCCTGCATCGTGCTAATGATGCTACGCGTGTTTGGCTTTTAAGTGTTGATCGGTAGGTGAGGGGAGTGTGAAAGGACTTGTTAGGTCTCAAACTAAAGGTCACGTAACACAAAATAAGAATCACTCCCACCTGTTTCCCATGGCAAATTTAAAAGGAAGGAAAGTTCATAGGCAAATATGCAACAAAACGACCTAACGTGATGACTACCTGCCTGTTTAGGGTGATGCACAGGATTTAATATCCTGGCCATTACAGATGACAAGGGCTTTATAATTGGGCCAATTCAGAGTGCAATTTCGATTCTGTTGCGACATATTGTACACCCATAGCTTGCCGTTTCATTTATATATTACAGGTCAAAAGACACACAGCGTTCATGTTGGCAGCTCTGAGTTTTGATTTGCTTTCCACAAAATCAGAGCAACATTTTAAAACCCAGAAAGAAGTGGAGAGTTTATCTCAGCCTGTCACTCTTTTGGTGTCTCTCTTTTTCATCCTGGTGACACTGCCCTTTGCTGTATCTTGACCACTATCTGAAATGGCCCCAACGCTCAAAGCCAAAGCAGCCATGTTTGTATCCAACGGTGTTAAGCATCTAGGAAAAAAGGAGTCGTCTTATCCGAGGCTTTGCATGCTCTGCTCTTTACTCTGTCTCCCTCTTATGTCAGAGCCCTACAGTGAAGTCCAAATCTTGCTTCCAGTCAATTGAAGCTGTTTTCATGTCCTAGCGGCCCTCACCGCTCCGGGCAGTGTGTACTATGTATGCTGGTGGAGATCTCATTGGCTAAGGTTTTGTAAGCATTAGTGTCTGTGGTGCCCACAGGCTATTTATGACTGTGCCTCCCAAGCAGGGCTTCTCAAACTGTGGGGAGAAACGTACTGTCTTAAGCATGAGGTAGCTGAAGACTCATAGGTATTTTATTTACTAGAAAGTACAGTTGCTGAAAGTCACTGACAGTTGAAAAAAATGCATAACTCTTTTGTTTCTAAATATTTTTATTTTATTTTTTCAGAGCATTTAGAACTACCCTTTCGACATTAATATGAGCAAATATAGCACTGAGGAACGAACCCTCATTGTACAGTGGTGCTTTGAGTCACATGGGTCAAATCGACATTTTAATACCAGAGATGCCCCAAGCGTAAATGCCATTAAAGGAATAATAAGTCGTTTTCAAAGACAGGGGGCAGTATGTGATCTCCCGAGACCTGACTAGTCCAGATTTCTTCCTGTGGGGCTATCTTAAAGAAAAGGTGTTTGTGAATAAACCTCAGACAATAAACGACTTAAAATGTAATATCAAGGATCAAATAAGAGCCATAAGCCCGGAAATGCTTTCAAATGTTATGTAAGTGTGTTGGATAGGGCTATTCAGTGAGAAACTGAAAATGGTGGACACTTAAAAAACATTATTTTAAAAATAAGTTCATTTTAACTTCCCCTTGTTTAAGTAGTGATCAGTTCAAGTGTAAGTGAACAATTATAACCATATCTATTGCCAAAAATCTCGGAAGGTTCAGTTTACCCACTACTAAATTTGGTGAGTATAACTTAAGAATTATAGGAGCTATTGGAGATTTAAAAGTGTCAGTGACTTTTGGGCTACAATACAACTGTGTTGATTGATTTGGGAGTGTCTCAGTAGAGATGCCATTGCATTTCCATTAAATGCCATTAAATGCCATTTAGCATTCCAGGCAAACCAATAACATCTCCATGGCGACATCCCCTCCACAAAGTGTTTTAATCGTTTTGTCCTGGTTTGAGTCCTGTCTAGTAGTGAAGTAGACCTGCTTTTAATCCTGTTCCAGTCACAGTTTAGTCCTAAATTTGATGTGCAACGGAACGTACCCTAGATTGTGTAAATCATAGCAATTCTTTTACATATGCACTTTCAGACATGACACAAAACTATCCGGGAATGAGGCTGGCCTGGGTTTTCTGTGCTGCAATATGGTAGCACTTTAAGGGACAAACCAAATTCTGCGATAATCTGAAATTGAATCTCACAATAGCAGCTACCACTGTTTTATAGTGTGATAAAATGGCTAATATAAAATGTGTGGGAGTGGAGCATCTGATTAAAGCTGGCCATGTGAATCCGTATTCCCCAAGTGATAATTACATTCATTTGTATCACTATTTATATCAAATGTACATATGTGCTTCTGCGTCAGTATTTTTATCGGATACCACTGGGGTCTGTAATTGCGACAACTGAAGTGCAACAAAAATCTGAAATCATCTCCATTAATCTGTCATATTAAGCCTGATTTACAGCCACCCTGGTTTATATGAAAATTTCAGGGGACGTCTCTCTCTCCCATTAGTGTGTATTTTTATCTAGGATTCACTCATGATATCGCACCGCTGTTGTGGCTTAATGTAAAGTCAGTGTCTGTAAAAACAATTTCAAAGCCCATATGTGTTATCATTTTCTTTTGAAATACAGTAATAAGATGAGATAAGATGTAGACTAAGCACTGGCAGCCATAAAGATCTAAAGACAGTTTAGTTGCAGTTGGGGCCAGTCTAAATCCTGGACTCATGTAAAATCTGTGAACCTACAATTGCAATGTGTTCTTTTTTTTTTTTTCTTTCTTTTTCTTCTTTCAAATTTACAATTTTTTGCATTCTGTTTTATGCCTTTTTATGATTTTCTACTTACTATCACATAATTTTTTAAGTACACTAAAATAATTCTGCAGTCTTTTATGATAAAATGTCAAAGTGCATAAGAAATATGTAGATTTGTATGACTATGTTTCCAAAAAAAAAAAAGTACATTATGAACTATCCCAACAATAATTCAACAGTGTGGTAATTTTGAAGGAGTGTTTTGGCCGTTCTCCAGCCAAGTCAATGAGATTTTAATTCAGTTAGTGAGACAGTATCCAGGGCACTGCACATCAGGATGGATTCCAGACAGGTGCTCTACCACAGGTGTGAATCCTGGATCATTTATGTTAATAGAGTTAATTGCTTCGTTAAACAATCACTTATCCCATCATCGTTCTCCCCATATGTCATTACGGACATGGCAGTACACTCGGCCCCTCTCCAAATCCCACACTTTGCTCAAAATGGTTTCAACTCTGCATCTGTCTCTTGGATGGATGAAGAGATTAAATATTGAAATGAAGGGGAAATGGTGGATGGTGACAGCTGTGAAAATGGAGGACAAAAAGCATGGCTCTCTAACAAAGAAGTCGTGATCAGAGCTGCACAGTGTGACACTAATGTATTGTTTCTGCTGTTACTAGTATTAGCAAGTGAAGCAGTTATAATCGAAGTAGCATTGTTGCAATGGCCAAATATCAATTAAAGTCCTATTGGGAACAAATATAGCAACAAATAACATCATGTTTGCCAAAAAACAAAAACAAACCTCTAAATAGCAAAAACAAGTAGGGCTAACAGCAAATATAAAACACACATATACTAGTACTGTGACCAACATAATATGGCAGGTACACTAACCTATATATTCAACTATAAATACCAGGGTAATGTGCCGAGTGGCATTTGGTGTAATTGGTTAAATGGACTAATCAAAGTGCACTTTCAAATGTCATTGGACTAATTGGTCACTTATTTTTTAATGGTGATGATTTTTAAATAGATTTTATGTATGTATGTATTTTGTGTCAAATTATATGTCAAATTTACCCACAGGCTAATTTTCATCTGTTGTTCCTGGACAGATTGTTGTTATTAAAATCACATTTAATACAACACAAAAACTATATCACAAACATTGGGACTACAGACAACAAAAACAACAAACAAACAATGAACTGATATATTGCACTTACCCTAAAGTACTGGATTTATTGCAGTTATCCCAAAGTACTGGATGTATTACACTTGCTGGCTGTATTGCACTTATCCTAAAGTACTGAATGTATTGCACTTACTCTAAAGTACTGAATGTATTGCACTTACTCTAAAGTGCTGGATGTATTGCACTTCCTATCCTATCCTACAGTTGCATATGTGTGTTGAATGTTGCTTCTCCTGCTGAAGTGGTCCCAGTGCTCCTCTCTTGGCACATTGACTCCTTTACTCTGGTCTGATGTCGCCCCTCACACTCGCCGCCATTTTTAGACTAATTAAAATGCCAGGGGCTTTGTGCACTGCACCTTATTAAGGCTGAAAAACTTTATTTCCCTCCAAGCATGACTTAAAATAGTAGAAAAGCCAAGTCAAGTTCAGCACATTAGGCGAAAGGAAGAGAGACAGGGAAAGAAAATGTTCCCTGGAGCTCCCCACAGTCACAAGAAACGTGAGATTATTCGTTGATGGTTGCAGTTTACAGAGTAACTGTGGAGTCTAGTTAGTCAAGAGATAATGACAAAAATAAGCAATATTTTCTTGGCATTATGGTTGTGTTGGCACTGCTGGGTTTGTTACATTGTAATAAATAAGTAAGAAATTGCCTCCACCTTTGTTCAGAGATTAGTTAGTTTGGCCAATTAAAATAACTGCCTGAAGTTGTCATAAAAAATGACAGAAAATATGTACTTTTTGACACAGTTTAAAGAGTGTTCTAGCATTGAACTGAAAATTCCATAAACTGGTGCAGCATTCCCACTGTGCGATAGTGCTAGTTTACTGTATTGTCAGTTACACTATGTCCCATGCCAAGCCTAAATACTTGACTAAATGACTATATGTCTAAGTTTGTGCCTGGCCCCACCTTCCTCTCCACTCCTGACAGTGTTACACTAGTTTCCCAGCCGCCTCACCTCCTGTTTGCACCTCGGTGAGATAGAGTACTCACATAGACAGCTAATGTCAAAGCACCAATTACACAGTCACTCACTTTACATCCTCTCCCCCCTCTGCGTTTTACTGTGTCGGCCTTCCACAACAACAGCCAATCAGAAAGCGGGGAGTAGGTCACGTGACGTAGAAAACACTGACACTTTCTCCGTGTCAAGCACTTACGTTTATCAGTCACGTCGACAAGTGTTACAGAATGGTAATTACCAAGAGAAGAGGCATTTCACTTTAGTCAACACTCCAACACAGTTTTTCATGGCGGACATTAACCTTCTTTACATGTTGGCACTTTGAAATAAGGACAAGCGACTCATTTCCCCATGCAAACATCCTCTCCGCTCTATCTCGCAATTGCTCTCTCTTTCTTTCCAATACCATTATTGGAGGCATCAGGCAGAGTGGTGGCATTTACTGGCCATGACGCTTGGAGACACGGGCTTGTGAACCTACACACAAGTGCACACAGTGTCTACCCGGGCACACTGCCCACTGCATGCTAAGCTAATGAGATTGGCAATGTGCCACATCAGCAATATCAGTAGCACAACCTTCCTTCTATTCTTCTGTGTTCACACGGACGCAGCTCACGGACCTTAACAGATGTAGGAGTCCAGGAAAAAAGTCTGAGTAATAACTATTTAAGGAGGGACCTATGGAGTTATGGCGTAAAGTAATCATTACAGTGGCACTATGTAAGTTTTTAGGTGGAGTGTCTGAAACCTTCCATTCTCTTTGGAGATTTTGTTTGGCCTGCTATAAAACTTAACAAACTACATGGAGGCAAGTAATTACACCAAATAAAGCAGTATTGGGCAATAAAAAACATCTGTAATTAAATAAAAGGTAGATAAGTTTATACTATACTGTGGAACAATCCAGGAAAAATTTTGGTGGGACAAGCCGGGGACAGACCTTCCTCCAGAATTGTGGACTTTTCTCAATGAAGACGTGTTTGAGCAATTACAAAAAAAGTTAAGAATATGGCTGATATATTTTGGGGTGGGGTGGGTGGATAGTGTTTTGTTTTTTTTTTTGTTTTTTTTTTTTAGAAAACTTATTACTTTGCTCTACCACATATCCCAACTTTCCCTGGCCTGACACATTATTAGAATTGCACATGGGGTCTTCTGATACGGCTGACCCGTTTCACTTATTCATCACAGACAGTCCCCTTCATATCTAAGATGAATGCAGGAAGTTTTAATATCATTCAAACTTGACCCTGAAGTGGGGTCGTTGAATCTTTCCATTTAAAAAAAAAAAGGCTGTAAAACTGTAACACAAATCTCCAAACGCTAGCGTCACTCTGCTTTAAAATGCTCTTTAAATTTTCATAGCGAGGTGCCCATAAAAAGCTATAAAAGTTTCATTTGGAGTGATGCTCTTGTCATGGATACAAGACTGACTCATACCATGAGCTAGACGTAGGAAGGAATGCATGTACTTTCTGGCCTTTGATCTTGGTGTTTTATATGTATTTTAGATCATTTCAAGTTCAAGGTGAGTTCAACCAACGAGTAAAATTAACTTGTATATACATGTTTGCATGAGTGTGGCTCTGTCCTTGGTCCTGAACAGGTGTTGTTATGATTTTCACATCTATACAAGTTATCAGAAAAGAGTCTTGCATTGATTTATACTTCAATAGTTCCGTTAGTACAATTAGTTCTGTTTAATCTCCCTTCAGTAAATACATGTTTCTAGACCAGGCATGAAAACTGTGACCGAGGAGGCTAGGCGGTATAAGACACCAGGGCACATTTCCATACTTACATAAGCTGTCCTTTAAACCTACGTTCATTCACCACTCATTATGCTTCACACTCACTTTCACAATTAGTACTTCTCCTCCTCTCATGCCCTCTCTCCCTCCTAATTGCCTTGGCCTCTTGGCACTAGCTTGGCCCGAGCCGTTTGCCTGTTGCTACGGGTTACAGACAGTTGGTGTTGGAGGAGCTATAAGAGGGAAAAAAGAATAAAAGTAAAGACTAAGAATAGACAGTCTATGATAGTCCTTATCGCAAAGCTCGTTGGGTGAGCATATTTATACTTTTTTCGACGAGCTTCAGAAAAACAAGACACGAATGTACAGCTGTAAACTTCAAGTGTGTGACGTTCTCCAAATATGATTAAAAAAATATTATTAAATTATTAAAATTATTATTATCTATGATTTTGCAGAAATTATTTGCAGAGAATCTCAAACTTAAAAGTAAATGATGTTTTTACCTAACTAAAAACTTGTGTAGCAAAGTGTAGCACAATTGTAGATACTGCACTATGTATTTTTTTATATTATTTTTCTTGCACATGCCTTGGTTTCCTCAGAGCTCTGCCGCTGTCCATGGTGCTGAACGAAGTCAACCTCTTTTAGTAATAAGATAAGATAAGATATGCCTTTATTAGCCCCACAGTGGGGAAATTCATGGTTTTCAACTCACAGTTCCTGGTCTTATTTGCTCTATTTATTTAAAATTTAAAATAATTAATATTGTTATTTATTATAATTTATATGTTTGTTAAAATATCTTATTTGTATGTATTTCACGGTTAGAATTACTTCCCTTACTAACTGCCATAAGGTCAAATGCACCGGAGTCAATTTTTTCTAGAGTTGCCCAACACCATTACAACATAATTTCCCATCAGATCATAAAAGTTTTTAAAGAGATTATGGCGAGCTTCTAGCAGGAGACGTCCCTTGTTTCATTTGTCACATTCCTCCATGATGTTTCTTCTTTCCTCTCATTAACAGCCACAGTGCCATAAGTCAACACTGGACTATTTAAATGATCAGTGTTAAGTCTAGACAGTCCACAATGGCAATACATCAGCCCTGGAGAACCCATGGGGTCAAATTTGGCCACAGTTAATTGCTGCTACCCGAAATGAAAAAAAAAAAAAAAGTAAAATTTCAATTAAAAAAATGTCAAAAAGCCCAGAGTACCACTTCTGGCCCCTGCATAGAGATACCTAGTGGATGAATATTTAACTAAAATGAGCCAGAGTGGTAGTGACAAGATGGCTGACCACATGCAGTTTTGTTGAGCTGGAAAATTACATCGTCTTCTCAGCAAACCAGCGGTTGGTAAGATTGTGTTCTTTTATTTTGTTAATCTTTTTAGTAATAGCTTGCAGAATGTCATATATTTTATATTCTTTTTGGATAAATTAGCGAGCCCAATGGGTCAAATTTGGCCCTGATCCTAAATTAGTGAATAAAGGGTTAAAATTGAAAAAGTGGATTTCAGTGTTCAGAGAACTTATAGCAGTAATTTAATGCAATGTTCGGGTTCTTGGGGTCTCCAGGGTTAGATTTCACTTCAGGCCATAAGAAGATGATGCATTTATTAAATACTCTGTAGATTTTCTTTCCAAACATAATCTTTATTTCTTGTGCTTTATCTTTATTTATACTGGGAAACTCCATGAGAGAACTTGGACTCTTTTTTATGGGGGCCTAGTTTAAAATGTAATTTAAAAAAACAAAAAACAAACAAACAAGTACATACGTCAATTCAAACCATTAAAACAGGTGCAGGTCTGTGTATAAAAATGTGTTACCAGATTATTAAATTGCAATTGTGTCACCAGTGTATCCAGTTTTGCTTTTCCTTCAAGTGTATTACATTATAACATGTATTACATTACTTAAAAGCCTCTTTCTCATCTCAGTTCTGGTGCGGCTAGTCCTTAGCATTATGCAATTATGTGATCTGCTATTAATTGTTACAGCATCAATGAAGTACTCCCTTATAAGTACATTTCATACAGCGCTGTTCTGTTCTAACAGACACTGATGGTCAACCCACTTTTCTATAGAGAATACAGTGATGAGTTTCATATCCATCAGAATGTTCTTTGAAAGGTATTTTGTGTACTAGATAAGTACTGTGGCTATGCAATAATGTGTTTTTTAGTATTTGGCAGAGCTACTTTCTCTAATTTAGAACCTTCATCAATCCCATTTTACGTCTTTTATGTCTTGCCAATTTTAAATAAACATGGACCCAATAGAAATGTGAGAATAAAAACAAGATTAAGTGAAACTGTCAAGTGGCCCAGTCATACTTTTGTGTTGCCAACAATTGTGATGAATATAGTTAATGTTAAGCCCCATTGATAAATACAAATGAATATACACAAGGACGCTTCCTCTGCTGGATGTTTAGCTGGGCCGTGTTTGCCAAAATAGAGAGAATCCTAGACTGTCATCCTGAGATTATTTGGCGGCCTCGAAAATGGTATTTCGTTAAAAGCTTGGACACGACTTATGGCCACGACAAAACGACAAAAGAGTTTTCTGTATCTTTTTAGTTTTCCAATTAAAACCAAATATTACAGCCAGAATTTCAAGGAGGGCATCCAGTGTAAAATGTTTTGCCAAAAGATAAGTTGCTCATTAGTATCCATATCAAAGAGAAGAAAACGCCTTCGATCTGTTCTTGGGTTTTCCTATTTTCTTTCCTTAAACTATATTAACTGTGTTGCCATCAGCCAAAATAGTGCTAAGCTATATGACAGGTGTCTAGACTTTCTTTAAAATTAGGGCAAGTCTGGATTTGACTCCTGTTTTGTGAAGTGCACTTAAAAAGACAAAAGGCCATGGGAGGAGGTTTGTTTACCAAATCCTTCACAATCTCTCTTATTATGGCCTGGAAGTGTGTCAAACCTGATCAAAGTCTGGGATTTGGGGTTTTGAGTTGCTAGAAGAAAATACATTCGAAAAGCAGAAAATTGAGGAAACTCTTGCATTGAGAGAGTGGAGATTGCCCGAGAAATGCCACGTGGTTTAAATCGTTCACGCTCCAGTTTCCAGCTGTAGACGGTGTGATGTCACTACTCGAGACATGTGAAGCGACACCAAGTCAAATAAAAAAAATGCTGTACCTGGTTTTTACTCTCTTAATAATGCGAAAAGCAGAATTAGTTCAACTTTCAGTGGTCCAAAGCTGTGACGGAAGGGAATTAAGTAAAAGTAGTAAAGTAGTGTACTTAAGTATAATTTTTAGGCATCTGTACTTTACTTAAGTACATTTTACAGTGGATACTTTTTACTTTTTACTACAGTTGAGAGCAGGTATCTGTACTTTCTACTCTACTACATTTTTTAACTGGACTGAAAAATTAAAAAGTACATTTCATATGATTTGAGGGGTTATTTTTTATTTTTACCATATTTGTGGTAACATCTTGATCAAAATGTTTGAGTTCAAGCTTCGGCTTTGGGCAAACAAAAATAAATACACAAATTTAGAATTGTATTGCTACTGTTGACATTTTTTTTTTTTTTAATCAATATCACTACATTTACACTTGAACAAATGGACAAATGTGTGAAAATACTTTTACTTAAGTAACAAAATTGAGTACTTCGTCCACCACTGGTCCAAAGTCATTCCTCACTTACCTCATGCATTCTGAGCATGCTAATTATTTACCATGATGAGTTTATACAGAACATTTAGAAGAGTCAAATCAACTCCTGGGGGTTTAATATGAACTCTTTTTCAGTGTCTATATGAGACCAGTCAGGAAAGTGTTAAAGTGACCCTTTTTGGGGGTCACTCTCAAAAAGGTATCAGCATTAACTATTTTTAGGAGTTAATTTAGAACTTTAACTTTAACTTGTAGCTAAAAAACACATTTTAGTGTTGCAGTTTTTTTGCTTTAAGCTAAAAAGTCCAAAACCTGGTTCCACAAACTGTCTAAGTCGCGACACCACCACAGTCGCTGCGTCGCTGCCAGTGTGACAGGTCTACAGCCCCACTGCACACACATGTATGTGTGGGTGGTGGTTACCACAGTAACTCTGTGAGGGTCATCAACTCTCTGGAGTCAAGGATTAAAAGGTCTGGAGTTTTATTTACTTTGCAATTACTTACTCAGAGTTAGATGAGGAAAATCCTTCATGACTCTCAATTTTAACTCCCACTTTAAGACAATTGGAGTTAAGCTAAATTGTAAATGAGTCATAGGGGGTCTAATGAACTCTACACTTGAACTCCCACAATTTAACACTTTGCTACAGCAACTTGCTAAGTGCTTTTCACAACTTTCAGTAGCATTCTTTATACATTTTGAAGTACCAGTTTGAATAGCATTACATACTACTATATGTAAATACTATATAATGCAAATATAGGACTTTTATAAGTAAAAAAGAATATGGTGGACATGGAATAAACCATTAAAATAACCATTAATATATATATATATATATATATATATATATATATATATATATATATATATATATATATATATATATATATATATATATATATATATATATATATATATATATATACATACAGAGACAAGTCAGACCACAGTCAACGTACATTTTATTTCAGAAACATTAATACACAAAGATGACTTTCATTTTGTAGATGATACTCCATTAGGGCTTGATACAAAAGCCTTAAGCCAGAATGTCCCTTCTTTCCAAGCCATATAAAGTTTAAAGTGCTCTGAATGGGCTTTATGTCTTCCATTGGCTGTTGCAGTCTTTAAAAGCATACTCAAAAAGTCTGGAGGCAGCACTTATTGACAAATGTCATTTCAGAGGAGTTTAATACTGCTTGAAACTATATTTAGCAATCACATTATGTTGGTTAGGATACTCAGAAGTTTGCTGCAGCTTTTCATTTGCCTGGATCATAAATCCAAGCCCAGAGTTGAGGAGAATATAATCTTTAAATAACCATTCTGTGCATTTAACATTCTATTCTTTTTTATTTCATTTCATTTTGAACAAAATCTCTTGTGACTTTGACATGGCATAGTCACAGTCCTTCAGGGTGTTACCAGCCATTAACCAAGATACATTAGATTAGTAAATAAATAGGTCAAGCAGAAAATATACAAGTGCTGCAGCCCATTTTTGAATACAGTATACATGCAGAAAAACACCTTCAGGGGGCTCTTAATTATAAATATAAAAACAAGAAATTTCATGCATTTGTATATTTAACTAGCCATATTAATAATCATAATAATTCAATTACACTGCCTGTCAGAACAGTGTGTGTAAGTGTGTGATTGATCCAGTCTGGCAGAGGCGGAATCAGGATTGCTAATCTGGCAATGCCACAAATGTCACCTCAGGACACACTGGAGGAAGCTAAAAATGTCTGGGCTCCATTTGGTTTGGTTTTCTTGTTGCCACATCTCATTGTGAACTTTAACTCTTGAATATTTCTTGTGGCAGTGACATCATCAAATTGAGACCAAAACATCATAAACAGTGGCCTGAGGCTGCCCTAGTGGAGTTGATGAGTTCATAATGCAACAAAGTCATGCCACAATTACTTGTCTTTCAAGGAGAAATAGAAATTATGAAAAGAAACTGTCACTCTGGAATGCAATAAGATACGATTAGTACAGAATGTTCCCGCAGCCATTAAATTTACTGTCCCCATATAATTACATGCTTCTATCTGACATATTTGTTCCTACTTACACTATATCAAGATTTTTAATAACTTAGGTTTCTGCTCATATTATATTCAAAAAGCGCTATTTCCCCATTTTCATTTTACGTATTCAAAAGGTCAAAACTTCAAGCTTAAATATCTCTTAGATGGTACTCTATAATTCTAATCCAAAGGGACTGAATGTACCAATAATAACTAAATCATAAAGTGTCAAATGAGTGCTGTAAGAAGGATGAGCTAAATAAACACATAAACCACCCAAGTAACAATATTACAAGAATAATAATAAACTAATACATCAGCATTAGTCTCATACTTCAAGTAAAATCAAGAAAATAGTCCTTTTTCTCTTGTCTTCCTCTGTGATTAGCAAGATGGTATTTACCAGTGAACATTTGTGTAATATCTCTAATGCCATCTAAATGTCTGCAGATTACAGTGAAAGCAGAAACACATTATTTTGATGCATCAATCATCAGAATTAAAGCGAGCTTTAGCAGCCTGACTGGTTTCAGTCATAAAAGAGCCATGAAAATTATACTGCTATTAGCCTTTTTTCTTCTTCTTCTTTCTTTAACTAATGATTTGACTCACTAATACAAAAACGCATAATGTGGGGAAAATGAAAGCACACATATCATAGTAGCCTCTTACAATATGATGTTTCTGTGTAGGCTTGTTCTTTTTTTACATAAAAAAAGATATGTATTTATTGAGATGTCCATCCATCCATTTTCTTCCGCTTATCCGGGGCAGGTCATGGGGACAGCAGTCTAAGCAGGGGCTCCCAGACTTCTCTCACCCCAGACACGTCCTCCAGCTCCTCCGGTGGGACCCCAAGGCGTTCCCAGGCCAGCCGAGAGACATAGTCCCTCCAGCTTGTCCTGGGTCTTCCCCGGGACCTCGTCCCGGAAGGCCTCTCTGGGGAGGTGTTCCGGGATTGAGATCTCACATTTCACATTATGTTTATACACTAACTTTTTAACTTTTTATCCCAACTGCAATTAAACACTAGCCATAGCTCAACTGAAAGAACCTAAACTGAAAGAATGAATGAATATCAATTTACTTTATATGACCTGTTCACGCAATGGAGTACTACTGAACAAGTCATGATATAGATCAGGCCCTTAGACTGTATAAAGAAGTGGACTAAGTGAGTGTCATGTCACCCATTGCATTGAGCTCTTGCCAAATGAAGCTCATCAAGGCTAGCAAATATAAAAGGGCAAATTTGGAGCCAACTTCCATATTTGGAATTCTGACCACGAGTATCATAGCAACCAAAGAGCCAATCTGGAGCGAGGCTGTTGAAAATAATGCCCCCTGCACCTCTGGTTTAGCAGAGCGGACACCGTCAGTCAAACATGTTGCTAATGCTAATGGGAGTGACCTCGGGGAAAGAACGCGCCTTATTGGTCTGTTATTCATTCATTGTTGTTCATATCTTGATTTACGGACACAATAACCAAATGAAAACACCGGTATCATGTAGCTTGGATTAATATGAACATTTTAAGAACAAAATGATGAGCCTGACAGCAGCAGTTACAGAGAGAGGGGCGATAGTTTTTTCAATAGGAACTGAATTGAAGCCAGAGTCAATGGAGCCAGAAGAGCGCCCATGAACACTTGCTATTTGGAGCGCAGCAGCAGGTTAGCTTTGTCCATTTATATATACAACCTATGGTCAGGACAAAGAAAATACATCTTTATGGATATATGTGTTTTATAGAATGACTTACAGGTGTATTGTAGATTGTGTGCAGGTCCAGAGTAATGATTGCGGAATGTGGTTTAATTGGGGTAAAGCCGTTTGGCCCTGTGTGTGCGGTTGGGGGTGTTTGTAGTGGTAAAGTTTAGAATTTGACTAGTGAGAGGATTTCTGTAATTGGGCACTTAGCGCACTCATCCTGCAGTGTTACCGTGTGTGTCATAGCAGCGGGACGTCAGAGGAACCAGGAAAAGTGTGGCTCTGCTGATAAAAGTGAATCCTGTTCGCTTGGATTAAAGCAGAAGGGAGAAGGGTAATAAAATTAAAACGTGATGTATGTTTGAATATGACTGGATGACTTAAACCTGCATCTTGTAAAAGTATGTGCACTTTTTGTTGTTTTGTTGAATTGTTGGTCCCTTGTGCACATTTTAGGTGCACTTTTATTTCATTTATGTTTGTTTATTTTTACGGGGCTTTTAATCTTTCTATTATGGTGACAGTAGCTCAGTTGGTAGAGTGTGTAGAGTGTCTACTGATCCTAAGATTGCCGGTTCGAATCCCTCTCTTGAATGCCATTGGTAGAGCGGTCCGATCCACTGACCCACAGGTTGGCAGTATATGAATGTGTGAAAAGCTCTGTATGAAAAATGTGCCCATTATAATAATAATAATAATAAAAAAAAAAAAAAACTCTTCTCTTGGTTGTAGTGTTTGTAAAAATGTTAACAGGACTACCTCCCAATCCCTCCTTCTGTAAATTCTCATTGCAAACTGAATTTGCACACCACTGACAGATGCTCACACTTATTTCACATGGCTAGCTTGCCGAAAACCACTTTAGTCTACCATATCTACTTTTTACTTCTACAAACCTAGCTACAGTGAACATTCAAAAGCACTTATACAATGAATGCTATAACGGACAACTTGCTGTGTAGAGCTTTGAAAAATGTATAATGGCACACTACATGGAAATGACTATGGTAAAGTGTGTCTGTCAACTTGAATATGAGGTTCTGACTATTGCGCTTCAAACCTTGCACATGCTAATTAAATATGTCCCCACACCTCCACACTGATTGAAACTACTGTTATCGCCATGACTACATATGTCTATCAGCTGTACTGCAGTGGTGAAGTCCAGTGACCATTGGGGGACAAAGGGAGAGATATGGGATGGGTGAGCGGATCACAGAAGGAAGCAGCCACACAAATTCACTTTTTGTTTAATCCGTGTGTCACTATTATTGTTATATTCATAAAAATATACATACAAATGGCACATTCATCCACTGCTTTAACACAAAGTCAAAACTCCTGAAACAGGCTTTGTTCTTGTTCTTGCAGCCCTTTGAGCAAGAACAAACTTTATGGCTCTGATGAAGTATGAATTAGGGTTTACCTGTGTAATAAGGGAGCAGAGCTGTGTATGGGGCCTCATTAGTGCAATGGGAGATGATGACACTCAGCAGACACAAATCAATAGTGAGCTTCATCATAGATCTGTCTCTGTCATTAGCTCATCAACATGTGAGCGGAGTTTGGAAAAGGCAGCACTCCAGCTGACCTTATAAAGCTAGTATAGTGCTAATATTTCCAGCGAAGTTGAAGTTGAGGCACCACATATATATAATATGTGGTGCCTTATATAATATGTATATATATATATATAATGCGTAATGAGCAATTATCTGAAGCCAGTGTGGGCCCTTGAGCAAGACCCTTTGCGCTGTTACCTACCTCATACAATGACACGCTCAGCCAAACAAGGCCTTGTCTGCGGGCTGGGGAACCAGAGCACCTTGATGAGAAATGGGCTACTGGAACAAGACAGAAATGGGCTAGATGTGAGAACATTACTCCTGCCCCGAGTCAATGTTCCAACATCCACAAACGGCACCTGCTATCACAACATAAGACTGACGAGGTACAACACAAATGCTGTGGTAGGAAGGGGCCAGGACGCCAGGTCAGAGGGGAGTTAACATCAACTCCCCAACCAGAGATTGGGTACGAAGCCCTAATAAGTATTACGTTGACCGAGGCAGCAACTGACCTGGATGACAAGGTCCTGTCCCACATGGTCACAAGGCCCACAAGTACCACAGATGGTGGTTACACTGGGAAGGGCATCTGGAGTTAAAAGTAGGTGTATGATTTGCTATTGTGACCTTGGAAGGGAAATGATAACAGCAGTTGTATTATATTGTTTGGAATACTCGCATAACTCGCACTACAAACAGGGAAGTTATTCCAATTTTGCTGCACTGAGCTATTATTCCCAAATTTATTCCCTACATTTTTATTATGCAAATAGAGTTTAAAATAGGCCCTAGTAAAAGTATTAAACCCCTCACAGCAGCACACAAATACATTTCACAAGTCAGACCCGAACGTCTTTTCATTCTGCTTCACTTTCTTGCCTTTCCTCTGTGACCCAGTTTCTTGGAAAGCAGATTTTTCTTATTTATTAGTGAATGTGAGCGCTCACTTATTCCCTGCGCTTCCTGCCCGCCTCGCCTCCTGTTTGCTGCCGCTGTTTGGACTCGCACAATGCCACTGGGCCTTGAGGCTGCCATTAGCTGGCCATCATTAAAGCCAGCAATTTAAAAAATACCCTGCAAATATCAGGTCCTATTATTCCCGTAATGTGGAGCTATTTGGGTGTCCAGACCTGCAATTTAGTCTACCTTTTCCCTAAGGAGAGTGGAATATATGTTTGCTTTTTAATGATATGTTTTAATCATTTGCAAACAAGCAAAGAGAAACCTTCTCAGTCACACACATGCAGAATAAACTGTTACTTTTCTGTAACAAGGGAGACACTGAGCAAAGTGAATATATGAAGTCTTCGAAGTCCAATTTGAATTCCAATTTTCACAACCTGAAGAGACAACTCACGAGATACCTACTTTTAGTACGACTTAATCATCCAGTGCCTTGTGAGTGCAGCTGTCGCATAAGAAAGTGTCACATAAGCATATGTAGGAGGATATTTAAGAATGCACAAAAATCATTCATTGGGTAAGGATCTATATAAATGGATATTTTACGTTCTTCTTATATGGGCTGTGAGGGTGTAAGTGTGTGTGTATGCGCATGTGTTTATGTGCAATAAAGCAAAAAAATAAAACTGACGAAAAAAAAATTAGAGGGAAAGGGCGGAAAATTTTGAAAGAAGAGAAAAAAATTAATTTTCAATATTTTTTCTTTTTTAAAAAAAAATAATTTTCTTTTTTAGATAATTCCTTTTCTCTGCCCTTCCCTCTCCTTCTGTTGCCCTTTTGTTTCTTTTGTTAACTGCTTTTTTGCCAGCAGCGGGCCTTCTTCCTGGTCACACCTTACACCTTTTCAGATACTTTTCCATTTTGTTCAGTGTAAACCACAATATTCATCCAAAACTGTTAAAATAATCCAAATGCAACAATATATTTTTTTACAAACTGCAGAACCGATGGAGTCTGGAAGGAGTGATCAAATTTGCATGTAAAATTGACTAACTAATTAAAATATGATTGACAAAATTTGCCAAATGTACAAATTCTGTCACAATTATTTGGCATTTTCATTCCTGAAATCTTTGCAAGTTATCACTCACAGATCCGGCTCCATTATGAGACCTCCTTTGTGACTCTAACAACAAGAATGTAATGTGACAGCAAACCCTGACAACTCCAAATAGGAACATTTCAGTGAAAAGTCAAAAACTAATAGAGTGTCTGACCCTGAGTGTGCACTGATAATTGTGCTAAATGAACAACTCTTGCATAAGGCTAAAATAACCAGGCCACAAACCAATGTAATGTAGTATAAATATATAAAATTTGTGTAATCGCCCAGTTGTCCAGTTGGGGTCGATAGGAAAAGAACTGAAGAAGCTACTTGGATAAATGTATTTGCTCTTAAAAACCTTTCTCCAGTTGACTGAATTTCAATTTTCTTTTTTTTTAATATTATAAGACAAATTGCCTCTTTAGTGAGACTTATTTTATTTTTTACTACAAAATGGTCCCAAGGTGTGTAGGGGCGACAGTAACTCAGTTGGTAGAGTGTTTGTCCGAAGGTTTTGTGGTTCGAATCCCGCTCTGGGGATAAACGTCATTGATTGAGCGGTCAGATCGAGTGACCCACAGTTTAACTGGTGCAACTCCAGCTCCCACAGATGAATCCTGTCGCTGTGTTCTTGGGCAAGACACTTAACCCACCTCGCACCCAATGTCTGTATACACCGGTGTATGAATGTGTGTGTGAATGGGTGAGTGGTTCCTTGATGTAAAGGGCTTTGATTGCCTTGAAGGTGGAAAACGCTCTACGAAAATGTGACCATTTACCATATATGGCAGTGGATAGCAGCCCCGCCTTTCAGTGAAGGTACTGCAAGACGGCTCATTAGACTGCACACCTAATTGGTTACTGTCCTGAATCTTATCTTACCGATCTAAGGTCACCAGTGAACCATGGCGAAGATATTACACACAAATCTTTGAAATGAATTAGACTTAGGGACGTATATATTACCATGATTCCCTCCTTTCGTCCCTCCATTGTGTTAACCTAAACAGTATCCTTTGCACTTTTGCTAACCTTTGTTGTGCGTTCGTCCTCCCCCTTTTGTCTCTCTTTCCGCTTTGCCCCCGTGCCTCTGACTGACAGTGTTATAAATTGATTTCTGGCCCGGTGTGTTCCCTCTGTCTCTCTCCAGGCATTTCCCTTATTTAGACTGCACCACTCCAGGGTATAGTCTAGACCGCAGGGCCGACTGTCAGTCAGTGGCGGCTGGCGTGGAGCAGTCTAATTCTTGGCTGACAAGCGTTCCTGACAGCGCGAAGCAATGGGGCTTTTCAAACATGCTTACTCTCCCCCTTGTCTCTTTCTATTGCATTTTGCTATCTCTCTCTCTCTCACATTCTCTCTTTCTCTCTCAAGCCACCAAATTCCTTTCATTTTTTCAATGACCTTCATCCTTTCATCTCTTGCAGAAATAAAGCAGACACAATCGGTTCTGGAGACATGGACCAAATGCAAACATAGGCCACAATAAGAATATATCTTCAAATACACACTTAGCACACACCTCATTTCGGCCTTGGAGCTGGAGTGCAGCCTCTGTGCCTGGAATACCGATTGGTTAGTTAGTGGGCCCTGCTGCCTTCTGATTGGTCAGTTTGGTCCGCTGGGGAAAAGCCATTCTTTAATCATAAATGAGAGTGTGTGAGATTAGACGGAATAGCCCTTTAAGCGAATCTGGTATCACTGCTGTCCCCCAAGGAGAAAGAAAGAGAGGGATGGAAAGGAGAGAGTAGAGGGAAGAGAACGAAAAAGAGGAGGGGGTGGCAGGGGGAGAGAGAGAGAGAAAGAGAGGGAAAGGGAGAGAGTCACAAGGGAGAAATGGAGGGAAAGGGATATAGAGAGAAAAAGACAGGAGTTGACAAGGATAGAGAGAGAAAGAGAGAGAAGAGGGAGAAGGTGAGGAAGAAAAATAGGGAAAGGGATAGAGAGAGAAAAAGACAGGAGGTGACAGGGATAGAGAGAGAAAGAGAGAGAGGAAGAAGGTGAGGAAGAAAGAGGGGGAAAGGGATAGAGAGAGAAAAAGACAGGAGGTGACAGTGATAGAGACAGAAAGAGAGAGAAGAGGGAGAGAGTCACAACAGGGAGAAGGTGAGGAAGAAAGAGAGGGAAAGGGATAGAGAGAGAGAAAGGCAGAAAAAGGCAGGGGGTGGTAGAGAGAGAGACTCAATGGAAAGATGGAAATTGATTCAACACAAAAAATATAGGGGGTGGCAGGGATAGAAAGAGAGAAAGAGACAGAAAAAGAGGGTGATGGGGAGAGAGAAGAGGCAGAGTGAGCGTGCAGCGGGGAGAGAGAGGGAGGAGAAAGAGGGAGAGAGGAGTGGACTCGAAATAGATGGAAGAGGAGATGAAATGCAAGACAGACAAACAGAAAGACACACGGAGCAGAGATAGAAGAGAATTTAAAACATAGGGCTATTTTTTTTTTACAGTGGTATTATATCAGTGCAGCGCAGGGTGAAAGATAGATTTTCTATTGGAGAATTGTGCACTCCCACGCAGACGTGTGGGGGTGTGGGTGGGCAGGGTTAGAGCGCATTGTGGGGACCAAAAACAGTGTACGCACTCACGTTATGGGGACCTGCCTTCGTTTATTATTAGATCAAGATGATTTAAAGCTCAGATATTGGCAAAAGTAGGTTTACGGTTTGCGCTAAGGTTAGGCAAGTAGTGACTATGGTTATGGTTAGGATCAGTCTTCAGGAGTCCCCAAGAAGCATGGATACCTAACGTGCGTATGTGCGTGCATCTATTCGTGTGTGTGCGTGTGTGTACGTGTGTGTGGGCTGAGGGACAGGAGCAGAACCTTGAGGTCGCGCCAGGGGTCCCATTTGAGATGAAGAATAGCCTCATTTCAGCTTTTGGCTCTAAGTCCATGGCTGAAATGCGATGTTAATGATGGGTTGCTTTGTCTGAACCGACAAAACCCTCACGTGAGCTTGTGTGTTCCTGCAGATTTTAGAACAAATTCCAAATGTGTTTTAATCATAGCATAGTCAAATGAGTAGTAATTATATGGGTAGATATTTTTGAAACGAACGCCCTCAAATGAGACTCACAGTGACCACTAGACAGAACAAAAATATATATAAATCACTTTTTCCTTTTTAATTCGTCATGATTTTTAATTTGATATTCTGAACATAAACAAATGAAGACTTTTAATCATCGCAATTCAGCATAAAAAGTCTAAATTCTTCCCCCAAAGTCTGAACTACAAACCAAAAGCTTTTAATGAGACAGGATTTAAAACGACCCAAGCATCATTGACAATTAGACATGACTCAATCCAAATATTGCTTTGTTTAATTGCCCAGCCCTAATGCAGATTGCTAGACGGGGTTATCTATACTGATTCCTGATATGGTCTGGGCTTGTAGTAGTGCCCTCATCAAATAATGTATGTCATATTTGTGTACTTTGGGCCTCAGTTATCATTCCGAGCGCTAAACTGCAAGTATAAACTGAATAACAACTTGTTTGTGGGCGTGTGATTTGCCATTAGGAAGTGTGTGTATTATTTCTGCTGCAAAACTGATATGTAAATGAGAGCGAGGCAGAGGTTTGCGTGCCTCTGGTCCTATGGGCTATTGAACAGTGTTGTGTTGGTGTTGTGCAAATTCACGTTTGCCCTACTTTCTAACATTTTCACTCGTTTCGACGTTCGTCTCTGACGGGGAGCTGTGAAAACTTTGAACAGTAGGTTAACCGGTGTTATCCTTTATCCTTTGACTTAAAAGGATCACGGAAATACGTGCATTTAGGCAAGGGAAGTACACCTCACATCAACCAGGATGACTGGACTGGACCCTGCAGTCTCCACTTTAGAACATGGGACAGTTTGATGGACAGCTCCAGTTCAGTGGAAAACTTGTGGGAGTCAGGGCCAAAATGTTGCAGGTATAGAAGTTATATTTAATCAGTGTTGCTTTCAAAATCTCATCTGTCCTTGTGGGTAATTTTAAAGCCTTTAAAATCAATATCAAATGCCATATTGGTGCACAGATTTCAGCATCTATCCTGTGCAAAAAGTTCACACCTGTCTCTCCTGTACTATATTATCAGGCAGTTCTTGCTTTCATCAGGGTAATAAATCTGGCAGCACCTGCTAAACAACTTCATTTGCATTGCCTCTGCCTTCGTTTTCCATATTCATTCACTCATAGGACTAAAACTGTGTCTTTTTAGCGTCTCTTTAGCGTCTCTTTAGCGTCTCTACTTCACTTTTAGCAGGTTTATCTGTTTAGCACATGAGCAAACGCTTGATAAATCAGGCTCTTTATTTATTGACTGTTCACACTGTGTAATTTTATAAAGCACATAGACACAACACTTTGTAAACTATATGATAAACTTCATTTATGTGCTGTACTTAGCATTTAGTGAGTTGAAGTGTTCACAAAGTTTGCTCAGCTCACGCCCAGTTCTTTAGCATATCCTGTACAGAGTGCACTCTTCGTTTAGCCGTTATCTCGGGCTGTAAAGATGAAATATGGCTTTGAGGACTGAGATCAGCCCTATGCATTTCAGAGGCTTCACTAAACACACTCAGTGGAAAAAGCACATTTCTTTGTCTTTAAGTTCCTTTCATCCTTATAAAGAGGCTTTGTCTGTACACACACACACACACACACACACACACACACACACACACACTGTTTAAGGCTGAGCTCTACTTCCTCATTAGCACCATTAACGCAGAAGTGCACAGTCACACCTGAAGGGAATCAACCCCCCCCAACGGCCAATTTATGTCTGGAATGTTTTTCGGTGCAGCATTAAACTCATCTGTCCTGCGTTTATTCAATTACAGGTGTTTTTATTGCTGAGAAATAGACAAACATGGATGGATTGTCTACTGTGAGCATGGCCGCCTCTCAGATCTAATATGTAATGGGACCTAGAGTTGTCACTTGCTTGTCTCCATGGAGATAAGGATAATGCCATACTGTGGATCATTAAAGACAAAGCATCAACATCTCCAACATCTGGCAACAAGCAGGTGATGTACTGTCCACCAGAAAAGTTACATAGTGGTCCTTTTGCATTACATGTATCATAAATTGTAGAACCAGATATGAGTCTATTGAATCTTATTTTATTTTTGTAAAGTAGACCTAAGGGTGCACTAGGTAACTTTTCTGGTCCCCAATCATATGTTAGCCACCTGGTTGTCTCCATAGAGATGTCACTGAGTTTCCTGGAATGTCCCACAGTATGGCACTGTTGTCATGTTGTGCGTCCAGATCAAGTCAGGTCAAGTGCAAAATAGACAAGTACAGTATAATGTACACTGGAATTTTCCAGGGAAAGTAATATCCTCTCCACGGAGCCAAGAAGAAAAGTTATCTAAAATGTATTCGTAGGATTTCAAAATGATCTGCTCTAGTGTAGTAACGTAGATCGTTTTTTCACTTACAGTTTATATAAGCTGATTATAGAGATTAACCTAAATATGTAGTGACTTTCTTTACGTATTGTGGAGTAATGGCCACACAGCTGACCTTTTTGGTCGGGTCTATAGCTTTCTCTCTGGGCACATTTCACATGCATTGCCTTCATATAAAATTCCATCAATTCCACAATAAAGTTGACATATTCCTGTTGTGTTGCGCCCTGGTCCATAAATGTCTGCATTAAGGTGCCTGTTGAATGAAATGCCACAGAGTCAGTGGGATCAGGTCAGGGCTGGGATGGGCTGCCAGAGGAATCAAGTTTTGGGGGAGGGATAGGTCAAAGGTTAAGAATATAGAGGGAGGCTTCAGGTGATGCTAAAAGGTTTCACTGTCATGGACACTCACATGAACATGTTTGTGTGGGAATCTTTAAAGACATTGCATTTCGAACAATGTCTGCCCGAATCATCAGAACCAACAGGCACTGAAATGAATAGATAGATGCAGGATCTGTTTAACATGGACAATATATTGTTTACGCGATGATTGCTGTTTTAAAGATATAGAAAATAAGACATACATATACTTTTTTAAAAATTCTATGTAACACAAGCTGCAACAAACTTAGTGCCATTCTTACTCTTTTGCAACATTACAGTCTTTTCACATTTATTCCATAGCCATAGCCTCAGCCAAGACACAGAGGCACATTGTTGCACAGTAAAAGGTCCTATATTACACACAATTTACTCATGTGAGCTTTAAGTCATCTTATAATGTCGTTACCTCACCAAAAACATACCTGGAGTTGTCTTTTGTTCCATTCACACGTGTGAGCGATCCTGAATTATTAGTTTGTCAGTGTTTACAAATGTCAAAATGGTCTGTTCCACCTTGTGATGTCATTAAGAGGTAGTTTTCAAGTTAACAGTTACCTTTTACCTTTTGTTCAGTAGAAATTGGAAAATTCAAGTACTGAAATTATCCAAATGATTCTAATGAAGGTGTATGGATTTTCAAAATAACACTGGAATACTTCCTGTTTTACAGCATGACATCACAAGTGATTGTGAAGAGTGTTGTCAGTTTGAGAGAAGAACACAACCTAAATATGCAAGATTTGTGTGAGCAAATTAAGCAAAAAAACCCCCAAAAAAAACTCCAGGTGTGATTTTGACAAGTGAACAACATTATAACATAGATCAGAAAATGTTATAATATGGGCTCTTTAATGCATTCCAAAAAAATTTAGATGAGCAATGAAAAAAGGAAAGAAAAAAGAGGTTGTTTTTTTTAGCTTGGGACCAGAACAGGATATACACTGGGGTCCTATATTAATCTTTGCATTTTCATCTAGAGTTTGTGTCTGAGCGGGCATGTTGTGTGGAAACATTGTCAGTTTTGCTTGGTTAGTCATTGTAATTACGCTCCCCTCTTTTCCGCCTCTATGTTACTAAGTGATGACTTTTAAATCACACGTTCATTTGACTCAGTGATAAACGAGAGCAAATCTGTGCTTTTCTTTCTGTTTGTTCTGCTCTCTCTATCTCTGTCCCTCCCCCCACCCCTCAGTCACCCCATCCCAACTGTTTGATTTAATGAAGTAAGTTCATTTAGACTAAGACTTCGGCAAATATGTTAAGTCCAGAGAAAAATAATGATCGATATTTCACGTTTCTCCTACTTTTTCAACAGGAGCAAAAGCAGTCGCTCTAATTCGATATTGCCAAAAGTCCCACCCACATCCGGACAGTGGCGGATTTTAATGTTAATGGCTGGAATGTTCCACAGTGTGACATTTACCTTCTCTATCCTGTGTCTAGTGCCATCACCTATTTGTCTGCATAGAGATAGATACGGTTAATGCCATGCTGTGGAAGATTTAGGCATAACAATAAGAAGCAGATGTCAATACATGAATCATTTTTATTCCAATTCCTCTTGGCTGTGAAATCCAACACCAGATTCCTGTCACAAACTTGTTAGTACTGGCCTTGAAGCGATCAGTAATAGAACAATCGGCTAATCCTGAGTCCACATGACACGGGTTAATTGGTGACACAAATTTTCTATATATGTGTTAATAGCGAGATAAGTGATCACAGAAGCTTAGCAAGGCCGGGAAAATCAGACGTCACTCTCGTTGTGTCCTTGGGCAACACATTCCCTTGTATGAAAGTAGTTTGTGTATGTGGTGGTGGTCGAAGGGGCCAATGGTGCGGGTTTGCAGCCTCGTTTCTGTCAATCTACCCCAGGGCAGCTGTGGCTATAATACAGGATGGCCCAAAAGTCACTGACAGTTGAAAAAAATGCATAACTCTTTTGTCTCTAAATATTTTAATTTTATTTTTTCACAGCATTTAGAACTACCCTTCCGACATCAATATGAGCAAATATAGCACCGAAACCCAGAGATGTTACCGTCGACATTTTAGTACCAGAGGTGCCCCAAGCGTAAATGCCATTAAAGGAATAATAAGTCGTTTTCAAAGACAGGGGGCAGTATGTGATCTCCCGAGACCTGACTAGTCCAGATTTCTTCCTGTGGGGCTATCTTAAAGAAAAGGTGTTTGTGAATAAACCTCAGACAATAAACAACTTAAAACGTAATATCGAGGATCAAATAAGAGCCATAAACCTGGAAATGCTTTCAAATGTAAGTGTGTTGGATAGGGATCTATTGCCAAACATCTCGCAAGGTTCAGTTTACCTACTGCAAAAAATTTGGTGAGTGTAACTAAAGAATTATAGGAGCTATTGAAGATTTAAAAGTGTCAGTGACTTTTGGGTAGCTGTAGTAGCTTGCCACCAGCGGGTATGGAGTGAATGAATAATGCACAAAATTGTAAAGTGACTGGAAAAGCATTATGTTAGACTAATACAGTTTTATTATTATTATTAATGACTAGTCTTCAAAGCCCCGCTAACCTGCACAGGATGAAAGAGAAAGGTGAAAGGAATGGATAGACTCAAAGGAGGTACTATATATGTTATGAAATCTGAATAGGTTTTGTTCAGTAGCTAAGACATGTGTTTGAACAATACATAAAACAGTACAAAACTCTGCACATACCAGATAATGGTTAAATGCTTAATGATTTTAGTCTTATTATTTATTGAGTTGTTGAATAGGACCAGTCTAGACTTAAACGTGATTTGGCTTCACTCTATCTGAGCTGATGTGGTCTCACAATTACAGCTTTTGTAGCTCTCACTGCCATGAAAGACTGTGTTCTAGCCCTGGTATTTTTCTAACAGACCTGCTTATTTAGATGCTATTGTTATTTTTTTTACCAAGAGGAATTGTGTTGTTTGGCTAGACACATTATGTAAAAGAGTAAAACTGTGAAAACAAGTTTATATTGGCTAGGTAAAAGTGTTACTTGCAGACATAGCAATAAATTATATGGTGAGAAGGCTGTATCTTGTTTGTATAATTATATCAGTTTATTCTGTTTAGATGCATAGGTACTTGTTCTATATTTTAGTCTCTTCTTCTGTCTACGTGCGTTTGTTGGAATCCGTTGAGTCCATTACTTCAGTAGAGCGATAGTGGCATGGCATTTTCCTCGAATATGCATGTCCTCATTTGAACTGCTGACTCATAAATTGCTCCTAACTATGATCATAAAATCTAATTCCTCTGGAAACACATATTTTCTACTTCCTACGCAGAGCCAAAATGGTGGCAGCTCGATAGTTTGTTTTTCCTGCTGCGCTGTGCACTATGTTCATGGGCAGTATTTAGTGGAAAGCGCCTGTGTGCTAGCTATATATTGTCATGTTTTTTTTTTTTTTTTTTTTTTTTTTGTATTAATGTTAGTACTATTTCCATGCATTTGTGTGTTTGATTGAAACATAAAAGTGTTATGATAGAGTAGGCTTTGTTAGTAATAATTCTATCCATCCATTAATTTTCTTGTACTTATCCGGGGCTGGGTTGTGGGGGCAGCAGTCTGAGCAGGGATCTCCAGACTTCCCTCACCCCAGACACATCCTCCAGCTCCTCCAGTGGGAGCCACAGCCAAGAGACACTGTGTTCATGGGCAGCATTTCATGGAAAGCACCAGTGTGCTGGCCATGTATTTTCATGTATTTTTTGTACTAATATTCATATTATTTTCATGCATTTGTGTGTTTGATTGAAAAAAAAAAAAAGTTTTACTTACTTCTGTTGGTAGAAACCATGTGTGTGTTTTCCCCTGAGATGGCAGTACACATATCAGCTGCTATAATCGCCTATACTGGTTCAGATGTGTCGTTAAAGATGTGTGAGCCTTACTGCTCTCTGATTGGCTGTGATGCAAGCCCTTTAATCGCCTTCAACTGTTAATGGTCATTTTATCTGTCAGTTTGAAGACCTTGAAGTCATGTGGTTAAATGAGGTCGTTGAGGTACCATCCACACGCACGCACACACACACACGCGCACACGCACACACACACACACACACACACACACACACACACACATGCACACACACACACACACACACACACATACATGCCGGGTTTTCTGTTGATAGCGGATAATTGGTTGGAATCGCGTGGAGCAGTTTCCCCTCTGTCGTCCCCGTAGCCTAGGCTGCCACACTGAATAACCGGGCTTATACAACATGAAAGACTAAAGGATGAACACCCTGATTTTAGCTCCACACACAGAAGAGCAATTATGGCCATAAAGTTCAAGGACTTTAAATGGAGAGGCAGCCATTTTGAATCTAACATGTGCGGTTCAACTAATGCAGCTAAGGGCAGTATTGCAGCATTTTAAAGCTTGGTTTTATCAACACTTGGATTACTGTTAGTTTATAGCTTTCCCTAGTAGGACGGAAAGTAACAGGTCAGATATGTGGAGATTTTTTGCAATAAAAGGTATTATTTTTTAGTTATTGTGATGTAAGCTACTTTTTGTTATGTTTTGTTTCGATTTAAATTGCGTTTACTATATATCGGGAGAAAGACATATTTTTCCTGGATATAGAAATAGAAGCCAAAATCGGTGGTCCAAAGCGGTTTGTAAAGCGCAGTTCAAGGATATGTGCTGGTGCGTTTCTCTTGTCTGCTGTGGCGTCCTTGATGGGGATAATGCTAAATCCCTGTCTCCCAGGGTTACGCTGTGTAAGCTGACTCTGCAGCCTCGTGGTCCTGTGGAGTGAACAAGTGAGGAGCGCGTGCATGCGGCTTTGAATCAGAGTCACACAAAATACAAGAAATAAGCTGCTTTGGACCGACTTTGGATGCTCAAATGTGAAGGTACTCTTAGGTACAGTGAGCAGTCATGGGTTTCTGGTGTTTGTCTCAGCCACAAATGTACAGTGCCAATGATTCTCTGTAGATTTGTTCAGCACCTGTTTGCTTTTGTCCATTTCCGCTCCCTGAAGACAAATATTGGTTGTTGATCAATTAATATAAACAGAAAAGATTCTATCTCAAAGGCCCTTAAAGGAATACAAAATGTGAATGCTTTAACTGCATTTATATTTGTAACTGTTGAGGCCAATTTTGCTTTGCTCTTTTTGGTGCTGTTGAAAGTGCAGGATCTAGTTACGAGTATTGGCCCTGTGAATAAATAAAATGGTAAGTGGTCACACTTGTACACTCAAAGCGCTTCACATCAAGGAATTACTCACTCCTTCACAAACACATTCATACACCAGTGTGCACAGACACTGGGGGTGAGGTGGGTTAAGTGTCTTGCCCAAGGACACAACAACAGTATTCATCTGTGGGAACTGGGGTCGCACCGCCAACCTGTTGGTTAGTGGATCTGATCTCTCTACCAATTTATGTCGAGAGCGGGATTCAAACCGCCAACCTTTGGATCAGTGGACAAACACTGCACCAACCGAGCCACTGTCGCTCCTGAATAGGTCATGATCTCACCTTTCCTGTCCGGTGAGAAGGTGTAATAATCCCTCTGTGGAGCTTGTCCAAAACTAAAAGAGCAAACTGCCCCCCGGGGTACTGCTCTGAACATGCGGCTCTTCACTATTACTAGTGGATGAGGAGACGGTATCTGGACCACCTCTGCAAACCTAACATATGCAAAGCTTAACCCTTCACATATTGCCTACATGTAACTTATGCAAATGGAGCTGCAACCGCCGCTTCCACCGTTCCACTGTAATCAATTGAAATGCCTATAGAAACTGGATAGCTGCACTTAAATTGATTCTGTGCACCATCTGCTCCGAGAGCTTTCCACCAGTACAGTCTTCATTCAGACATTTTATTTTGTTGTGTTATTTGTCAAAAATATCCATTCTAATGGAATTATAAAGGCTTTTTCAATTTTTGTAAGGAGATGTAATCACTGCTCTTAATGCACACAGTGGATCATTCTCAAGTCCTCAGAGTATTCACTTTTAACTCCTCCACATGCAGATGATGCTGTGGACTGTATAATACATATTTATATCTAATTATGACCTATTATGTTTTTTCCTGACCAGTGCTGACCTCTGTGAATCATGCTGATTTATGGGTTGTCCACGCTCTCATCTAAATCGCTATAGACTGGTGTATGAATGTGTGTGTGGATGGGTGAGTGGTTCCTTGATTTAAAAGTGCTTTGAGTGTTTTGAAGGTGGAAAAGTGCTATACAAAAATTTGACCATTTACCAAAGTGCTGTTATCACTGCTCCTTCCTTTGTCCAGAGGTCAACTGCAGAATGGTAGCAAAGGTTTCCAAGTTAGTCTACCAAGACTTTTCTGTTGCTATCCAGAATCTACAGAATGCACCAATATTCAAACACGACTTTCTGTTTGATGTATTTTGGCTCCCATGTTGCCACACTACTTGCAATATGGGAATGTATAAATTCAACAGCATACAAGAGGAGCCCAAATTAGAATGTCTTTGCTAGCACATGGATATATTTATTCTCAAGCATAAGTATAGTATATAAAGATACTGTGTCTCTCTCTCTCCAGGTTTTATCTACACTTGTGGTGGGACGATGAAAGGCCGAAATGGCAGTATAGAGTCTCCAGGTTTCCCTTACGGCTATCCCAATGGAGCCAACTGCACCTGGGTCATCGTGGGCGAGCACGGCAGCAGGATTCAGCTTGTGTTCCTGTCATTCGCCATAGAAGAAGAATACGACTTCCTGTCTCTTTATGATGGGCATCCGCATCCAGCAAACTTCAGAACCAGGTAGGACTATACAAGAAACCTACTATAATCTAATAGGAAGGCTTATTCTGTAGCGTATAACAAAACCATGGCCAAACCAGGTAATTACAAAGGCACTATTTCAAATGAACTAAATAAGGTTCAAACCAAGTCTAAACCACAGACTGTATAAAGAAGTGAGTGTGGCGTCACCTACAGCGTTTGGCTCCAGTCAAATGAAGCTCATCGAGGCTACCGGTTACAGGGGGGAATTTGGAGCCAAGTACCGACCGTGAGTATCTTAGCGACCAAAGAGCCAATCCAGAGTCAGGCTGTTGAAGGTAACACCGCTTCCGGTTTAGGAGGGACACTTAGCAACGCTCTGATTTGTCTGTTATTAATGTTCATATCTTGATTTATGGACAAAATGGTGAAATACAAACACCAGGTAGAGCAGGTCAATGCGAACATTTTAAGACCAAAATGACGAAACTCAGTGCAGCAGTAACAGAGAGTGGGGTGACAGTTTTTCAATGTAAAGTGAATTGGAGCCAGAATTGATGGAGCCGGAAGTGCACCCATGCCCACTTCCTAACTGGAACATGGCAGCTACCAGGTTATACCATTTATATATACAGTCTACAGTCTAAATCAATAAACTAGGACCAAAGCGTGTCATGAACTGCATTTAAAAAGGCTTTTCAAAGTACTTTCTATAACAATGCTTTTTTATGTAAAAGCAAAACTCCATGATGGATTAAACCTGTCTAAAAGAAGTCATTTTTAAATCAAAAATTAGTTAGTGTTACTATTTTGCTGGTGTAATTTGTGTGCTTCTTTCAATTTTCACATTTTACAAAACAGCCCATGACCTTGACTAATAATGGTCTTTCCTTGGGCATAACTGCTAAATTGTTTGAGCTCAATCAGCGCCTCTTTTATTTCCAAAATTCCCTTTGTGTTTCAAGAAGCCAAAAGCCTTTTCAGAGAGGCTATTGTTACCTCTCATTGTGTCATGGTTTTATTGAGAGGTCACTGAACGCTAATAGCATAGGCCCGTGACACTTTCCATGTTCAATGTGTTTTCAAGAACTGTAATTATGTCATTACAGTACTTCATTTCCTTGGTCGTGTTGGAGAATGCTCTATTGTGTGTTGGATTGGTCTTGGGCACATATTGATGCTACAGATCTGTACTGTTGCAATGACTTCAATCGATGCTAAGTAGAAGAAGTCAGTCAAATGTGCAAAGCCATAGTATTGTGCAGTAGCTTTAGAGTTTTGCGAAATATGCTCCCATTAAATTAGTTTTTCAGTTGTCTGTGGTCTGAGGTTAATAAAGACTTATTATTCTTTTTGGGGAGTATTATTAAACCAGTTGAAACAGTTTCTTCAGTGTAAACCGTAGTATCGATCTTAAGTGTCTTCATAACAGAAACAAGGTTAGTGACTTCTCGTTAGTCATAGTGGCATTTCACTGTAGCAAGCAGCAGATTTTAATTTACATGTAAAATGGCTATATAATCATTTTAACCCTTATGTATGACCAAAAATATGATTTAAACAAAATAAAATGAAATAGGACAATACAGGATTACTCAAACATGCACGAATCAGTCTAAATAAAACTCCAATTGAGGTAATTATGAAGGAGCACCAACATAGTGAAAAGCTCCATTTTATATGACATGTCCCCATTATAACATGTCCCCCAAGGCCAGCAGGGGGTTCCCAAGAGCCCATATTTTTATATTGAAAATAATACAATATATCAAGTTTTATTGGACACGGGGCTTGTGTGTTTACAGCAGCCTAAATATCCCTCTAAATCAATTACATTTGTTTTATATCTATACTAGCAAAATATCTCCTGCTGCTATATTTGTTTTTGAGTCGGGCAGAGGTGAGGGCAGCTATGGGTTTACGCTGGTGCAAGGACCCTTTATAATGTAAATTTAAGCCCACTGTCGCCAACTGCAACACACTCAAATCCACCAGAAATGAAGAAAAAATATCTAGAATTTAAAAAATCTTGACCCCTCTTATATGTTTGTCTACTGTTCTTGTGACTATAGTAGTTGTGACATTCTGGATGTTTTCAGTCTGATGTTGGTCATATAAATACAAATACAGCTGGTCAAGTTGATGAGAGTCATAATGTTGTCAAATGTGAATCACCAACAGCTGAGCCAGGAGGTATCCACTGTCAGGGGCCCCAGAGACAAATTCAGCTTAGGGCCCCCTGAAAGTGAACTCTTTCTGCAGGGCTGAGTACTGAAACTTAGGCACTGAGCGAAAAAGGTCCAGTACATATAAGAAATATCCAAAATATTCTGCAAGAAAATAATTACACAGCACAGACTGTATGCCTGCACATTTGAACATACCTCCACGTGCTCCCAAACAAAGTACTGTGTATCATCTTATCTGTAAACAAAAGAGGTAAAGAGTTGCATCATGTATCCACCATAAAAACACCAATTGGCCAGTGCGGGGCCTCGTGTCTCAAAGTCTGTCCAGTCTGTACAAAAGCTAATATCCACTTTGAAGCCAAATGAGTAATATGATCCAGTCTTCAACCTCCTTCTGATTAAAAGCTTGAGACATCTTTTTTCATATCATTGGCCATTAATTAGGCCTGTCACAATAGCACATTTTGAAGATATATTGCTGAATTAAATATAGACGATAAACGAGAATATTGAAACCAAAACATAAAGCAGAATTAGCCTCCAAAAATGATACTAAATGTACAAAATTGTCAAAAAATATGATATAAACTGCAATAAATAAGTAACAGAACACTTAATTAGTTAGTTTGTATGTATAAGGAGTCATAGAAGTTCATAATTCAATTGGATAGAGTGACATGACAAGCCAATCATTCATTTACATAAGAAAATTTGGGGCACAGAAAAATGTACTGTACAGGGTACAGGTATTTGTATCAAAAGGGAAGTATTGTTAATTTTCTGGTATTGGAAAAAGCATATTAAGATTTGGGCTGTGAAAGTATTTAATGAATGCGACTGATACATTTTCTAAACCTGCACAGTCGGACATTTTGGCTCAGCAACATCATTTTTAATCAGCCTGCCTCAAGGACTGACCTTTGTGGGACAATCCAGTAGCTTTGTGTCTGCAAATATTACATTGGATTAAATTAAAGTAAACAAAGAATCCAAAGCAGGGGAATGGCACTTCAAAATCAAGTAGGCTGAACACACAGACTTGCATTTCCTCAATTGGCAAAAGGTTTAATTATGTCAAACCTGACAACAATTTGCAGGGAATACGTTTGGCCACTTATCCAGTTCATCCAAGTAGATTCTTTACTTCTGATGCAGTTATATCTGATATGGACTGGCTTATCTTTACCTCTATCCATCCATCCATTTCTTCCGCTTATTCGGGGACGGGTCGTGGGGGCAGCAGTCTAAGCAGGAACTCCCAGACTTCGTCCTCCAGCTCCTCCGGTAGGACTTCAAGGCGTTGCCAGGCCAGCTGTGAGGTCCGGAGAGCCAGTTGTCGAGGCCCCCTCCTTCGACCATCACCCAGATCTCCATGCTCCAGCCTTTATTTACCTCTAATTCAAAGTATTTCAAAGTGCTTTACAGAATAAGAAAGACATTAAAATCAGAATTCAACAAATCAAGACATAAAGAATCATCACAGAATCAACATTAAAAGAGAAAAGAACCTTTCAGTCATATGCACAGCTAAAAAGAACCGTTTTGAGCTTAGATTTAAACATTGTCAATGTGTATAGGTCTGTCTCACATCTTCAGGAAGACTGTTTCTTGTTTTAGCTGCATACAAATGAAACGCTGATTCTCCATGTTTAGTCCTGACTCTGAGCACCAGCAGGAGGCCGGTCCCTGAGGTCCTCAGAGTGTGAGATGGTTCATGTGGCACTAACATGTCTGGCATGTACTTTGGTGCTAGGCCATGGAGAGACTTGTACACAAGCAGAGCTGCTTTAAAGTCTATTCTCTGAGCAACAAGGGGGGTGTTATCTATTTGTTTATTTCCTGATTTACGTCCAGCAGTACTGGCTATATTACAAAACAAACATTTGAACGTTGCTGCATTTATTTAGTTGCAAGGAACAGTGAAAGCAACAAATGCAAGATAACACAGAATAGCAGAAAAGGTAAAGTACCATTCATAGAAAAATGAAGATGTCAGAACAATCTAGATTATTAGAACGGAAATGCTCCATCCGTGCCTCTCTTGCTTGATTAGGATTTCCTGCTTATCTGAAATAACAGGAAATTATATCTTGCACACTGCACCTCGTTACACATGGACTGTATGTGTGTGCGACAGATTTAGATCCTGCACAGTTACAATCAGCCACTTGCTATAAGCCAAATTACCTCTTTCTTCCTCTCTTTCTGTTCTCCTCTTGTCTTCCTCTCACTCACACATGGGCGCTGGTGGACACAGGGCAAACTGCTGATAAAAAGGTCAAATCCATTTACAAGAAGAAAATGGTGATTATGGCTAGAGTGATTAGCATAGCGCCAGCACACGTTTCCCCTGTCAGCTATGCCCCACTGTCCAGGGCCAGCTGAGGGGGCTGGCTAATGTCTGGGACCCTGTTCAAGAACATTGGGAAGGACACAAACACTTGAGTCTCTAATATAGTCATTATAAAGACATTTTAAGTTATTATGATTCATGCAGTAACTGGGCCGTGTTGTTTTACTCTTGCATCGGTGATATCGAACTAGACCTGTCATGATAATTACTGTATCAACTTTTCGTTCAATATATGTTAGATGGAACAATTATTTTTGGGGAATATTTATTGTGACTACTTTTTCTTAGAATTAGAACTAGAACTTTTTGTTATCTCTCCTTTTCTGCGATTAGATTTGAACTTTGGAGGGTTGAATAAATACTTTTATGACTCATTATAGATGCAAACTAAATACCAAAGTGTTTTTTTGTTTTTACCATATGTGCATTTAGAATAGTTTTTGAGGATAGTTCTGCTTTAGAGTGGCATAAGTTAGTTTCAGTATTATCATTTATCGTCTATTTTCTTCAGCAATATATCGAACTTCAAAATTTGTTATTGTGACAGGCCTATATCAAGCACAAATTCTGTTTAATGTGCTTAAGCTTGAAAGTAGTAACGCTCTTCATGCACAGGCAGCAAAGAGGTGGGTCTACTGTTCCTACTGGATAGCTAAATACATAATAACTACTAACTACAGTCTCCTTCATGTCATGGTTGCCATTAGTTCTTTGCTGGACCATTAGCGTGTGAGTGTACGTTAAGTGCACTGAAAGAGCATTACTGTATAAAAACACTACTGACATTTCCAGTTTTCGGATAAAATTAGTTCTCACGTTGGCTTCTGTCATATAAATAAATAGTAAAAAAGCCAGTTTTTTGAATGACTCTTTAAAATGAAGGGAGCCATATATAGCTTTCTCTGGGAAAATGCAGAGAAAATACTTTAAGTGTGTGAGTTTAATGATAGAATGAAACAAAATGGCATATTGAGTTTAACATACTATTAAATCCATTATGCCACTACTATATACTATTAAGTGAAATTTCGTTTATTGGTGGTTTGACCTGTTTTGTCGGAAGAGACCCCAGAGGCTAATCCAGTTAAACTACTGGGAATACTGCGAACAAATGATCACCGAAACGCTAATGGCCCCAGAGGATCTCATAAACTTGTTTATGGGTTAAAATGTGTTGCAGTTTGGCCTGGTACTGATTTCACATCCACCAATGGCTTACCTCTCGCCTGCTGTTTAACGCCCTCCGCATTAAAACAATAGCCAGTGTAATGACAAGGGGACTTTATTAGCAGACAACAGTGATGGAGATGTAATCATTTTTGTGTGTGGGTGCCAGCTCGGGTGATGTGTTTGAGGTAAACAGTAGACCCTTGTTCTGCTATTGTGACATTTCTGAATTGAAATGTTAATTATATTCCCTAGTTGTTCATCACATGGGGTTTCAGTCGTACACCTTTTCATTCTGCTGTAAATGTGTTCGTTTTTCATTTAATGGAAATGCCACTTCCTGCCCCCACCACCCCCTACCGCTCTCACCTCGTTGATAATATGCTGAGTGCTTTACAAACGACACTTAAGAATGTAAAGATAATTTGATTTAACGGGCTGACTAAGTATGTAGAGAGACGTAAATGCACACAGGAGGAGAAGTGGCCCCCAATGCGTTTTCCTACACATTTTTAAGGCAAGGCAAGTTTATTTGTATAGCACAATTCGTACACAAAGTAATTCAGAGTGCTTTACAGAATAAGACATTAAAATCACACAAATCAAAACATATAAATAACACATACATCATCACAAATGATCATCATAAAATTACCATTAAAACAGAAGAGTGCAGAATAAAAACCTTTCAGTCATATGCACAGCTAAACAGAACTCTTTTGAGCCTGGATTTAAACATTGTCAAAGTAGAGGCCTGTCTCACATCTACAGGAAGATTGTTCCAGGTTTTAGCTGCATAAAACTGAAATGCTGATTCCCCATGTTTAGTCCTGACTCTGGGCACCAGCTGGATGCCGGTCCCTGAAGTCCTCAGAGTACGAGATGGTTCATGTAGCACTAACATGTCGGAGATGTACTCTGGTGCAAAGGCATGAAGAGACTTGTACAAAAGCAGAGCTGCTTTAAAGTCTATTCTTTGAGCCACAGGAGCCAGTGCAGAGACCTGAGCTCAGGACTTATGTGCTCATACTTCCTGGTTCTAGTCAGTACCCGAGCAGCAGCGTTAACTGGACAACTGGACTAAAGCCTTCCCAAAAGTACAGCTCTTGCATGTAGACATTGATCCGTAAAAGGTAAATGACAAACGGTCACATTTTTACATGGCGCTTTTCCACTTTCAAGGCACTCAAAGCATTTTACATCAAGGAACCACTCACCTATTCACACACACACATTCATACACCAGTGTACACAGACACTGACATTCATCTGCGGGAGCTGGAATCGCCCTGCCAACCTTCGGATCACCGGACAAACACTCAAGAGAGTAAGACGGTCATAATGTTATGCTTAATTGTCCTATATTAAGCTGGCACGCCATTTGAGAGCTACATAAACATTGGCATATGAAAGCTATAAAACAACAAGTAGACACCGGAGACTATACCAGCTGTCTGATAACGAAAAATATGTGTGTGCCAAGAGAGTTTTGGGGCTGGGCTAAATGAATCCGGTAAACAACAAAAATATGTTTTCCTTTGCCAGATTTTTGCGATTAAAATAATAAGTTGCTCTCTGTGGCTGCACTCAGGGGTGTCACACCACGAAACAAGTGCAAGCAGCTTCCAAAAAAATGTTTTCTAATTCCAGTAGCAGTCGGGAAAAAGTTGACTAATTGGTTCATGTTTTAGCACCGGTCTGTACAATTAGATGGAAATATTTTGGTAGTGTTTGTTTTGAACTGGCTTGCAGATGTTGATAGCCTCTGCACAGACTGGACCTGTATCTTGGTAACGTCACCCACTTCTATCTCCAAAGATATTGTTTTATTTAATGCCATACGGACTGACAAAAAGGGAAAGAAAAAACAGAAAACAATTTAGCATGTTGTTCATGAGTTAATTACAAAACATAGAACACAAACACATTTTTATTGGTGTTTTTGTGTGTTGATGTCATACTCCAAGATGGGGGGTAAGAGAGGTATTTCTGTGATGATTACACTGTACTGTACCATGAAATATCCAAAAGGTAAATTCACAAATCTTGAACCTGATCATTTCTATTGACTAGAGCATGGGCAAACTACGGCCCAGGGGCCACACACAGCCCTTTAGGCTTATTAATCCGGCCCGCCGAACATGACCAAATTATATTAAAATAAGTAAGGGTAAACCTTGTCCAAAGTTTCTCTGCTATTTGTTTAACTGAAATTTAATAAATTAATTATTAATTTAATTCATGCGTTTGAAAAACAATTTGTGCAATGATCCTTGAATATTCATGCTTTGCTGCATGTTACAGGCCAAATCTCTAATGTAATATATACATGTGAGTGTGTGATATCATCTGAAACCCAACTATATAACCATCAATACTGTGCAACTGGAACAGATTAGAAACCGTTTTTTAAGACTAAAGTTCCATAATAAAGTTTGGAGCATGATGGCAGGTGAGAGCCAACATAACACAAAAATGCACTTTGTAGAAAAGAAAACAACCAGGAAGAAAATGTGCTCATGTTTAAAAAATGTATGACTTTTGGGACAGTGGCTCAGAAGTAGGAGCTGTCTGCTGCAAACTACACTTCTGGTAGAAATAAAACCAAGACAGCCTGACGAAATCACATCATTAATAATAAAGGTTATTGTAGCGTGGCGATATGTCACTGCAGCACACTGTGTATGTGTGCAAATACCCCATCTCATAGACTGGTGAAGATGCGATTCAAAGTGAAGATGAATGCCACTCGCTACTGAAAGATTGACAGTTTTGGAGTTTGGGAGGTTTAAAAGCTCAAAAACACAGCCTCAAAAAGTGTTTTCTGTTGGATTCCCATTACAAAGGACTGCAACCCACTGCAAGAACAATCAAGCTTTTCATAGTTCAATCCTCCCTTATTTAAAAGAAAAAATAATGAAACCCAAGCTACTACATTGGATCAGTGCTGTTTAAATTAGCCGAAGAATATACACTGAAATAATTGAAAAACTCTTTTTTTTTATACATATATTTGTAGGTAGCATTGGTTTTTCATTCCAAAATTGTTCATCCATCAACAACAATCCAAAGGTAGTTCTTGACAAAAAAAAAAAAAAAAAATTCATTCACACATGTTTAACACACAAAGCCTGCATATTTAAACCTGAGTTCTTCCCCTAAACTGAAAACACTCTGTTCCACCTTGTGATGTCAAGTGGTAATACAGGAAGTGCTCAACTATGTTTTAAAACATAGTGAAGCATCATTTGGACAATTTCAGTCCTGGAATCACTATTGAACTACAGGAAAAAGGCAGCTGTTAACTTGAAAACTACCGCGTCATGACATCACAAGGTGGAACAGAGCATTTTGTAATAAAGTGTTACTCAAACATGTGTGAAACAAAAGACAACTCCGGGTTTGTTTTTGATGAGATAGCATTCTTACATGGCTTAAAGCTCACAAGAGTCAATTTTGTGTAATACAAGACCTTTAAAAGCAACATAAATCCATATAAATCTAATACAACCAAAATGCAATACCTGAGAAGCACGTCTTACATATTCTATTTGATGATGAAATGTAAATATACACTTTAGCTGCAGCCTCTTTTTTCACAGTTTATATGAACAGTTGAGTAATTGTACTTCTTGTATCTACACTGTACATGTCTATGCATTCAAGCTGACGATTAATAATCCCTCCCACAGCTATAGCAGCTAATGTATGTACTGTTCAGTGTGTCGCAGCAGGGGCATGTTGCTAACCACCGCAGGTCTGGCAGCTTATTTTGTCAGATGTCTTGAAGCGAGTGCTGTGAGAGTGGTAGGAGAGAGAGGGAGTCCAGGGCCCCCCCGGAGGTTCAGGCATATGTGGGCCGTGTGTCCTTTAGACAGGTCAGAGACAAAGTGACTGAGGTTAGAGGCTATGTTAGCACACTGGAACAGGAGAGGAAGAGAGGTGACTGTACTGTGGTGTTTTTTTACTGTGGGTAACACATGGGCCGCCCCGGGCTCTCCATACATGTGTCATAAGCTACCTGTCAGAGCCCACTGCTGCAGGGACAAGGCCAGCTATACCACTCTGATCTGTATCCAGGGCACAGGGCAATGGATATAAAGGGGGCATGTCTGTATGGGTTTTTATATATAGGGAGACAAAGATATGAGCACCCTTTGGTCATAGTTAAAAACAAAACTACAAATTAGTACAAACTACTATAAAAAAGATTTGCTGTTTTAAAAAAAATATCTGAAAATGCATATAGCCAAATATGTTAGTGGAATGTCTGGAGACTTGGCTAGGATGATAACCAGTATTAAGGTATATTTTGGTATTAAAATGTTGCGTTATCATTACCGCTAAAATGGGCTTCCTGACGGTATAGAAAGGGCTCATTTATTTCTCTGGGTGTATTGAAAAAGCTGCTCTCCTCACAGTCTTGACTTCATACATTTTGATTTTTGATCATCATAAACTTCACTTCACTTCAGCCAGAAGAAATAGTCTTATGTCTATTTTAAGCTACTGTTGGTGGTGACAGTAGCTCAGCTGGTAGAGTGATCATCCTAGACTGAGACTAGACTAGTACTGATAAAAAACAAAAAAAATGTCTATGTTAGCAAACTGCAGTGCCCAATGGGAGCAGACGTCACTGTAAACGTCATCACAACAAAGATCCATGATGTTGTCGGCCCCTCATATGGATAGCTGCACATCACACTAGCGAGTAGCACTTTTTTTTTCATACCAGTAGCACCGAATCCCACGCGTATGACCGATTGAGAAAATACGACTGGAGAATGAAGTAAGTACAGAGCATTGAGCGTATCCTGTTGTCAGTCAAAAGGGTGGCTGATCGGCAATGTAGCTTAAAAATGATATGGATTAAAGATTGCTCAAACACGCACGAATACTCCAAATATAACTTTGAGAGGGAACATGAGAAGGGGAAACAACTATAACATGGTCAAAAGCTCTAAAATCATTTTTAGAGTGGTTCTGAAACTAGTACTGATAAAAACAGATGTGTTAATATACAAACCATGTACGGAATTGTAGCTGAATGGGGGAAAAAAGCATTTACCCCTGAATCAGAATGAAACAAATGCTTTAGGTCTCTCATGTTGTCTACTATTTCAATGTATATCTTAACCCTGCCGCTGTTTTGTATATCCATTTGAGCGTAGGTGCAGACTGCCTGGCTTAATGCAGTCCCTCTGTAAATCAAGAGATGTTTTAAGCACTTTCCACTCTTTAATATGGCTTGTTTTATGCCCTGTTTTATGCCGTCAAGTTTGCAGAATAACTCACACCACATAATGTTAATGGAAGCTGAAGGGACAGTCCCGGCATACTGATGATACACTTATAGTCCATGTATTAAGTACTTAAGTTTCCCCAGTGTCTCTAAAAGCACGTCACAACTGCGTTCATCAAATTCGTTTTTCGTCCATTTCCCATGCTGCAGCCTATCATCTGGCTCAAAGTATTCACTCATCAGGATGGTATTGGGCGAGAGTAGCTCAGTTGGTAGAGGGTCTGTCCACTGGTGCGAAGGTTGGCTGTTCGAATCCTGTTCTCGACATAAACATCATAGGTTGAGCGGCCAGATCCAGGTTGATCCAGGTTGGCGGTTTGACTTCAGCGCCCACAGATGAATGCTGTTGTTGCTGGTTCCTTGATGTAAAGTGCTTTGAGGGCCTTGAAGGTGGAAAAGCACTTTCAAAAAATGTTATTGGTACAACCTACTGTTTGGGCTCATGGGCCTGGGTCTCCCACAAAGTCTAACCTCTGAATTCTTAGGCATATTACCTCGCAAACATTCACTGATACAGAATCACGTGCATCCTCCTAAAAAATTGTCCTGATATATATATATATATTTCCCATCAAATTTAGATTCATTCATGATTTCGCCAAAAAATAAACCAATGCTGGCTGGATCCAATCCCTTATCTACGTGTTTACAAACTCCACTCCCTGGCAACAGAATCCAGACTTCGATCCAAACAGGTTACCTCCATTTCTTTTGACTTAGGGTGAGTTTTCTGAAAAGCGGAGACACGGCAGCACAGATTCAGGTAGAAGACAAGGAGTAAAGCCGTGTGAAGTGGTGCTCAGAGAAAACTGCAAAAGTGAGAAAAAAAATCAATGACCAAATGGAGGACTCGGAAAAGACTTGCGAATAACAAAAACAGAAAAAGAGAGAGAGAGAACTGAATTTTTACCCTGTGGGAGGAGGGCCTGAGGTCAACAGGTTAGTTAGGGATTCAGTTTAATATCAAGAAGCCCAATTATTTCTCAAATGGTCTGTTAAAACTTACTGCTGAATTTTACCCAGACCTGAAAGAGTCTTGTGAAATACTGTCCCATACTTGTTCAGTTCATTTTCTTTTGCTAACAACAGATACTCCTTACTGTAAACAACTAGGGTGTTTGTCAGAACCGAGGAAGCTGCGTAGATGAGTGGCAACAACTATTCACTCTAAAAGAAGATGATTTTGAGAAGATTTTGTGCCTTGGCCTGCTATATACTTATAATACGACACCCGTGGATCATTAGGTTATAATTTTCACATTTTAAATCGCAATATTCATCTAAAACGACTTGATACATTAAAATATGTTTGCTGACTTTAGAAAACTGCAGTGCCCATTGGGAGCTGACATCGCCGTAAACATCACAACAAAGAGAACCTCTGATGGATATCACACTAGCGAGTAGCGGGTTTTAAAAAATTTGTACTAAAATGACCTCGTAACGCTGCTGAATCCTATGGGTATCACCGTTTAAGAAACTACAATTGGAGAACGAAGTAAGTACACAGCAGTGGGCGTATGCTGGTGGCGGTAAATCGGGGTTTGATGAGCGAAATCGCTTAAAGATTATATGGATTAAAGATTGCTCAAACATGCACAAATCACTCCAAATACAACATCAAGATGGTAAATGGGAAGAGGAAACAACTATAGCATGCCTATAAGCTCTGACAACATTTATTTTGCATAATAGTTCTGCTTTAAATATCTACCTGGACGGGTGAGGAATTACACAGCCATCTATATCGTCCAAAATACACGATCCCGTCTTATCCCTTGGAGCTTCAAGGAAAAGTAGCCAAAGGGTGTTTAATGGTGAGATTTATGTATTGTGTCCCCCATTAGAGTGGAATTGCTCGAGGATGTTCCAGAGTAAGTGACACAAAACAAGGGACAAACTAGTTAGTTAGTTAGTTAGTTAGTTAGTTCAGCATCCTAGGCACAGTGGCAGTGTTTTAGTTGCCATGGCAATTAACAACTCACTGCAATATTCGACATCTTTTGAACGGTCAGACGTCCTGATAATGTTGCCTATAAACAGAAAGTTGAAACTCATAAATGTATTTTAAGTTTTATGTGTGTGTTGTTTTGTTTCTCCCTGATATGTCTTTTTTTTTTTCCTCTGTATGACCCAGTTAGTATCTTCACTCCTCTACAGCATCACTTTTCCACCTGGTTTGGTCCCAGCCGCATTGCCCCCATACACACACACACACTCACATGCAGCTATCCCAAAACCCTGACTAAAATACATACATTCACTTCTCATGAGAACTCGGCTCTCCTCCTCAGCATGCCCAGGGAAACAGTGGTCTGTGATTGCTGTGAAAATCAGTGCGGGTAATATTCCCGTCTGAAATGGCCAGTTGTATTTGGGCCTGGAGTTTGTATGTGAGGACATATATGACTGTGGTGAGGTGAGTGTGAAATGAGGTGTGTTTACCCCTGAGGAAGTGCTATTTCATCTCCTCCTGCATCAGTGCGGCCCTGCGGGGGGTCGAGCTGTGCACGGCTCCCAACAGCCACAAAGCTCCGCACAGGTTAAGGAGAATGGGAGAAGAATACACTTATGGCATTCCTGTAGAGGTAAAAACTTAAGCACTAAAGGGCCCGTATTACGCAGTTTTCTAATCTGTGTTATAATGTTGTTTCCTCATGAAAAACGTACCTGGAGTTGTGTTTTGTTTCATTCACACACACACCTTGCATATTTAAGCAGATTTCTCTCAAACAAAAAACACTCTGTTCCACCTTGTGATGTCACTGGAATAATTTGGATGATTTCAGTCCAGGAATTGCCCGTCTCTACTGAACATAAAGTGAAAACATGACATTACAAGGTGGAACAGAGGATTTTGAGCTTTGGAGATGTAGACAGTCTAATAATACAACAACACCGGGTATGTTTTTCAGGAGGTGATTATAACATGGCTTAAAGCTCACACGAATCCATTTTGTGTAATATGAGACTTTTAATATAAGATAGACAAGTTGTGCATAAAAGACGGTAGCGCAGAATAATTGGAACAAAATTTGTTTTAGGAGGAGTGTTCTTTTAGTTTAGTTCGTCTTCTTCTTTCTTTACCAAAGTTGGAAAATGCTTTTGATTTGTATTACCCCATTTATTGCATATATAGCATAAATAGCTGCTGTAATGAATCAGTCTTTGAAAATAAAATTACGATTATCATAATTTCAAATAGAAGCACGATTATTATTACTATATTTTTATTTTTTTTTATCAACCAAAAATAATGATATTATGTAATTTGTGATTACCAGTGGCCCATAGAGCTGTGAAGTTGGTGTGTTTGGAGGGTTTATCCATGGATCCGAAACTTGGCATTTTGAATCCCACTCTCGACGCAAACATCATCGGTAGAGAGGTCAGATTCACAGGTTAGCAGTCTGATTCCAGCTCCCAAAAACAAATCCTGTAGTTGGTGTTCATGAGCAAAACCCTTAACCCACCTCGCTCCCGGTGTCTGCATACACTGGTGTGCGAATGTGTGCGTGAATGGATGAGTGGTTCCTTGATGTAAAATGTTTTGAGTGCTTTGTAGGTAGCAAATATATAAAAATGTGACCATTTACCAAGATTATGAAGGGCAAAGTATGTTTAATTTAGAAAGCCAACACTGTTTATTGTATGTAAGGAAACAGGTCTCATAACAGCGAAAGAAGTGATAGATTTGGTTCGTATTTAAGCCGGTAGAAGTTATATCATCAGTATTTGTGAAAGCTGTGTGGTGGTTTTAGACGTGGTAAACAGGAGAGTGGATAGTTACAGCATGAACGAGTATCTCTCTCTACCACCTTGTTTCAGAAATACCCATGTTATCGCTTTACACCAGGGTTATATAATAATAGCTTTGATAGTTTTACCTTTCTGCCTCCAGTTCTAATTGAGTTTGTCCTTTCTTCACTAGATACAGTTTTCTCAATATTTCCTCTCTCAGTTCTTTATCACCTCCATTGAAACCAAATCATCTCTTCGGCACAATCGCACTTTTCCAGCCTTCCTAATGGACACAGTTCACCCTTTCTTCTTAACGTCAGTCTTTGAGCTCCTTAATTTTCACATTATTAATTCAAATCTCCCCTCTCTCACTCTCCTTGCCCCCTCAGCCCCATCTGTCTCTCTCACCAAATGTCATTAATTCAGCCCTGATAACTACCGCTGTTCTTTTCAGCTCATCCCATTTCAAGATGATAATTATAATTATTACAATAACGTTAACAGTGTGGTACAATATTCCAGAGTTGAATTCCCCAGATGATGTCTCGTTCCCGGGTGTCATAAACGGGACTACACCGCATAGATTATGTCAACTAGTCTCTGAATACACCTGAGGCTGCAAGAGTTAATAGATTTTTTTTTTGAGCAAAGTAAATGGTCTGTTAGATGTTGTGACGTACAATAAGACATCCATTACAAGGAGCACATTTAAATACTAAATAGCTTTTGTCAGGTTAATGAAGGCAAAACATGTGGTTTAGGGAAAAAAGGTGTGTGTGATTGTCTAATTATTTCACTCAGTCGTTGCTAATGAAATATCGCAAAGCATATTCACCCGAAACAGCCGTTAACATGTAGCGTTTTAATAGGATTCACTGAAAGGGAATGAGAGGCTTTATGTTATACCGTGTACATTTGTAGTACCGTAAATGGTTAGGAGCAATATTATACAGCCATTCAAATAAAACGGTTTCAAAGGCTATCAATTTTCTCTTCATCTGTCCAGTCAGGCTCTATGAGGAAACATCACAGATTAATGGGATGCCTTAATTTATTTTGCAGCGAAAATAGTGCACCATACACGTGTGGATTACTGAAAGAAAGTCTATTTTTCGTACCAGGATTCAAGAGACCTCTAGAGGTCTTACCACTTATTGGGTTAACAGTCTTAATACAGCAAAACAAAATTGAAATCTCTGTAAGCTTAGCCCATAAAATCAGTTTGAATAATGGGAAATAGCTTGGGTGTTTGGCTGAAAAGTGCTTATTTTCACACGAGTGATGAGATTAAAAGATCATTTTTAAAATAACTGAAATCTATTAACAATGGCGCAGTGATAACTTGTCGTCCATTACCAAACCATTATCCCACTAGTTGTTATTTGTCACAGATAGCATTGCTTGTTTTTGTGTTGGTTTCCCTCTAACAGCCAGCCTGCAGGCCTGTTACAGTGCTAAACCTGTCGGGATGCCCATGACCCTGAAGAGCCTCCCTCAGCCCAGTCACGCTTCGCTCTTCTTAACCCTGTTTGTTTTGGAGCGCATGCTAATGAGAACTACTGAGGTGTGCCAGTAAGCCAATATACCCCTGGATGACTCGGGGAATATTGACAGTTTAAACTGTGCGTGTGTGTGTGCGCGAACTCCCAGTAATCCCAGTAGCTAAGCTGGTAATCCCCTCAAGTTGGCCATTAGCCCTTGGCGTCTCACACACACACATGTCACACATGTACAGTGGCAGGAATGTGCACAAGCTCTAGTCCTCCAGGGCAGCCACCCAGGTGTCAGAGCTGTGCCTCCCCAGGGAGGGATCACTGTGATCAGCCGCAGAGTTGGAGCAGTGCCCCTGAAGGAGACAACAGAGAACACTGGCACACAACATGTATGCGGTACATAGACAGGGACAAATGAGATGGGAGGAAGAAGACACGCAACAGACAGGTGAGAGAGGTGAGAGGAAGCCACAGTGACTTTCCAAAACCCTGTCAGAACTGAAGAAGCTATTTAGATGAATGGTGAAACATTTTCACTCTTAAAAATGTTGGTCCAACTGACAGGATTCAGTTTTCCTTTGGGATAGGACTGTAACAAAATATGACCACTTTTATCAGAGCCAAAAACTTCAAAATGTAGCATCTTGTCTGTTGGAGAAAACCGTGGGCCAACCTTTAGTCCTCAGGTACATCGCCTGTTGTTAGGGTTAACTGTACTATTTATTTCAGGCACATAAACAAGCAAGGCCCTTCTCTCTATATGATTTCACTGATGAGAGGAGAAGCAGCTGACACGATAGCACTGCTACATCTGTCTTCTGTGTGCCTTAGGATCTGTGTCTGCAGGGATGACTTTAGAAAGCGTGACTAGGAATCAGCACATTTATACTAAGTGTAGATTGAGTTATCAAGCTACCATTTCAAGCTTGATAACTCAATCTAAATATTTCTGTTGCTCGAAGTTCACTGACTCAAGTAAATGTTATATTTATCTGTTGAACTTCTGGCCTTTTGAATGCTAAAAGAAGCTCCCATTCTCCTTGGCAGCAATCATTCAATTATTTCTCCATAAGTTTGAGTACAGTTTGAGACAGCAGGATAGGGTTGGTGTTGCAGCCGCCCACCTCGCCTCTGGAGCTGTGGTGAATGGTGCGAGTAGGAAGAGACATGCTTCTCTCATTATCTGCAAACCAAGCGCCCTGACACTTCACCATTGTGAGTCAATCACGGTGAAAAGTGAACCTATCAGGGCTGCTTGTACATGGATGTGTGGGACGACACCAGCTCCCTGTGGTACGTCGCATTAACACAGGAAACAAGACACGGTAACAATGACTCTTTCAAACATAGGACATTTCGGATATGCACCTCTCCCTCCATTGTCTGTCCCAATCAAAATGGAACAAACGGTGATCCTTATTGTTCTGTCAAAATTGTGTGCGTTTTAGTTATAAATAAATACTAAAAGAATGTAAAAACTAAAGTCAAGGATACTACAACTGCTTCTGTAAAATACTAATGCGCTGATGCAATAACTCATTCTATGACCTCATTCATCAGAGCTCAGTTTCTCCAGTCAAACGATGTGGCTGTCACGGTATGAAATATAAATGAGTATACAACCTAAATTACTGACAAATCTAACAGTATAATTAATATTACTATGAAATGTTTCACAATAAACTCATCTCCCTGAGGACAAGAAGGCCAGCACAGGTCAAATCTGTGGAGTGGTGACACCGCTTACAGAAAGAATGCATTTTCGGGTAAAAACACAGTTATTTCATAAATGCAAGATAACATTTAATGCCATACTGTGGGACAATCCAGGCAAAACAATGTGGGAACAAGCGAGTGACAGACCCCGACTGGAAAAGCAACATAGTACACTGTTAAAATAGAAGCACATTTCTGAATTGCACCTTACATCTGTCCCCATTGTTGTTCCCAGTCAAAATGGAACAAATGGTACTCCTCGCCTTTCTTTCTTGAGGGAGCTTCTGTGTCCAGGCTTTTTACAGCGGCTGTATTGGTTCCAACAGATGTGGTTTGTGGGTGTTTTGCCCACATTTTAGTGCAGGTAATTGTTTCTTGTAGCTAGAAAGAAAACCATTTTAGGACTTTTATTACTCAGACACTGCTATTCTCTTCTGTCCTATCTTAAGATTGTGGTGTTCAAAAGTCTCTCCCTATTGTCATTTGTAACCTCTCAGGGGGGACTGGGTCAGACTACAGTGAGCCATAAAATGTCTACTCCACACTTTTACCTTAGAACCTTTCTGTGCTCTGTCACGTGGTTCTAATTTTGTAACTGTAAAATATACACCAATAGGGGTGTGCTAAAATATCGATACACCGATATGTATCGATATTATTAAAATCGAGACTATATCGATTCTCCGTTTTCTAGTATCAATATCAATATTCCCCCCAGACATTACTCTTTACGGATGAAGAGAAGCAAGAAGCGTGCAAGAGAAGCGAAAATGTTAGAAAAAATGTTTCAACCGCCTTCCTCCCTTTCTAGTTAGAAACATGCATTAATCAAAAAGCACTTTATTGTGTTCTTTAATCTTCAATAAATGGAAGATAAATGCACCATTTAATTTTTTTTGTTTTTTTGTGAAAATTGGGTTGACCATTTAAGTAAGGTTGAAGGCCTTTAATATTTTCTGAATCGTATCGTATCGATTTGAAATATATTGTATCGAATCATATCGAAATGGCACTGTATCGAGATACGTATCGTATCGTGGACTGTGTATCGAGGTACGTATCGTATCGGCAACTTTTTGGTGATACCCAGCCCTATACACCAACATGTATTGGTGGTTCTAATTGCTGTTCCTGTTAGCACTGTGATGGAAATATTGTTAGCCATGCATTCTGAGGCTTTCCTCTTCACAGATATCACTGACATGTAACTAGGCCTAATAACGCCAAATGTGGAAAAGTAAAAAAATACATAGTGCATGTTTTAAGAAGCTTTATGGGCAGGTCTGCATAGTGAGAATGCAATCGTGTAAGATGGCGACATGGGACCAACCACTCCTCATTTCTTTGTCTTATGTTGTTGCAGTATTACATGAGCCCTAATAGCTGAGACACAAAACTACACAAAAGCCTATTGTTACAGCTGTTATAACTAACAGTAAGCTAAGACTTGGTAACAGTGGTCATTATGGAATACAGGCTGCGACAATGCTCCAGTGACAGACAGTGATTAATTGATTTGGCCATAGATGTGTGTCCGTGTGCATGTGTGTGTGTGAGTGTACATGCGTGTGTGAGTCTGTGTGCATGCATGCGTGTGTGTGTGTGTGTACATGCATGTATGAGTCTGTGTGAGTCTGTGTGTATGCATGCGTGTGTGAGAGTGTAGATGTGTGCATGTGTGTGAGTGTACATGCAGGTGTCTGTGTGTGTGTGAGTGCACATGCATGTGCCTGTGTGCACGCATGTGTGTCCGTGTGCATGTGTATGTACATGTGTGCGTGTGTGTGAGTGTACATGCATGTGCCAGTGAGTGTGTGTGTGTGTGTGTGTGTGTGAGTGTGTGTGTACATGCATGTGCCAGTGTGTGTGTGTGTACATGCATGTGCCAGTGTGTGTGTGTGTGTGTGTGTGTGTGTGTGTGTGTGTGTGTGTGTGTGTGTGTGTGTGTGTGTGAGTGTACATGCATGTGCCAGTGAGTGTGTGTGTGTGTGTGTGTGTGTGTGTGTGTGTGTACATGCATGTGCACATGCATGTGCCAGTGAGTGTGTGTGTGTGTACATGCATGTGCTAGTGAGTGTGTGTGTGTGTGTGTGCGCGCGCGCGCGTACATGCACGTGCCAGTGAGTGTGTGTTTGTGTGTGTACATGCATGTGCCAGTGAGTGAGTTTGTGTGTTTGTGTACATGCATGTGCCAGTGAGTGTCTGTTTGTGTGTGAGTATACATGCATGTGCCTCTGTGTGTGTGCGCACGCGTGTTTATGTCTGTGTTCATGTGTGTATGTGTACATGCATGTGCCAGTGAGTGTGATTTTGTGTGTGTGTGTGAGTACATGCATGTGCCACTGAGTGTGTGTGTGTGTGTGTGTGTGTGTGTGTGTATACACACATGTGTGTGCCTGTGTGCTAAGGTCACTACATGCTCTTTTAATTGAGTTCTTGTATTTGGGTGTGGGCGATAATGGCGGGAGCAGCAGAGCAGGGAGACACACTGAGTGTCTGTGTGTATGTTTGGCAGCCTGCTTTGTCTATGGGAGATTAAAATAGAACCAGACCAGAACTAGCCTGAAAGATCTGTAGGTAAAGATGTAATTAAGTATAAACTACAATTCTGTCCCTTTTGGAGGCATTCTGCCATTAAGAGGGGCAGTGAATGACACTGGACAGTGAAGCCTACACTGGCTTTAAACAGACTTTATAACTAAATGTTTATTCTTGCATAACTTCAAATGTAATGGATGATTAGAAAAGTTAATTATTTGCTTAAAAAACTTGAATGCGGTGTACAGGTAAAAGTAGGCCTTTTAGCTTTTGCAGTATGTTATACTATTAGGAGTACAGTGACAGAGTATGCTCCAGTCCTGAGGCTGTATACTGTCACAATAATGTACAAAGACATCAGTGTTGTCTGTGACATACACTGGCATGATGCCATGGTGGCACATGTCATGCCAATTGTTTTTATCATTATTACTTTCAGTGACATCATAGTCATAACCAATAGGGACTAATTTGTATTAGTCAAGAATATTGTGCAAAAACCTTATGCATTATTTTTTACATAATAGCAGTTATATTGTCTGCTGTTGGATGATAATTGGGCGATCGTTTCCTTTTAGAAACAAGAGCAAAACTAAAACTTAGAGAAATGAGAACAGCTTTTAAAAGATCATTAGTGCTGCAAACCACTATCAACTGTTCTTATTTGAATTGTGTTCTACAAACAGTGCTGTGATTTCATATAAATCTTCTATTAAGAAATAAAGATAAGACGGAGGATTTATTTATAGAATACAAGCAGTTTTGTTTTTGAAAACAAACAGCCAGCACTAGTGATGCACTGTGGCACTTTCCTCCTGTATGGGAATCGTATGGTTGGAATTTTCTACATATATATATATTTGTGTCACTTACAAAATATGATTCAATCAAACAGTATGGTTTATTGTTTATATTTACGACTCAACAAATGCCAATTATTGCATCATAACTTTACAACTCTCATTGTATTGCTAATGAGCAAGACTCATCCCTCTTCTCCATCCCTTTTCTCTCTCTCTCGTCCGTGCCTTCTCTGTCTATATATCTCTCTAACAATGTCCCTTTAAGGCACTGCCAGCTCTGACACCTCCCCTTTAAATTCCTGCAGACACATGCAATCTGTCTTGACCTATCTCCCACACACAGGTGTGGGTTTCTGCACGCATGCGCTCAGCTTTACTGTTTGTGCTAAATGAATATGTGTGTGTGAGTGAGTGTGCATGTGTCAAGTCTAATAGTAAGTGATGGACTAGCCAGCAGCCTAAACAAGCAGAAGCTCTGGGGGGCAGCACTCACTATCTGTCTAAGGGTGAGAGACAGGCGGCCGGCAGGGGAGATCAGCTGCTCACCATCTCATATAATCTCATATCCAAACTAACAGGAAGTTCTCCAGCAGAAATGTACAGTCATGAATTCATTATAATAATAATAATAAATTGCATATTTGTACAATATTTTATATTGGATAATAAGTAGCAATTTATTGGAAAATTTGACCATTTTGCACTTTCAAACGCCATAGTACTTTGTACTTGTAATCTGTTATCTTCGACCCTAATAACAGATATCAGCTCCAAGCCGTACCGCATTTATTTGTAGGGGTTGTTCACGTCATAATTTTTTTTCTATGATATCCTTGTTACTTTTTGGTGACGGTCCAACACCTACATTATTTGACTCCATGGAAATTGTATTGTGTTGCTTGAAATGTGTCAAAGTACAGCATTAAACTTGGACTTTCCATTTAAGCTGGAAAGCCAGATTTAAAGGTAGAAAACAATAACTGCAGTTCACCAAATGATAGGTGTGTTTAACGCCAATAAGTTTAAAGCCATGTAATGGAAAATACTAGGTAAAGCAATGACATCTCCATGGAGATAAGCAGGCAGCAGCCCTACATAATGCACCTTTAACATAATTAGGTCAATTAAAAGTAATACAGCCATCACAGAACATGGAGAAGAGTACACCCTCCCTGTAAGTACGTAAGCCAACAGTGGTTTAAAAATGAATGAATGCATATCTTTTGAAGCACAGGGAGTTAAAATATTTAAGGCAACTCGATCAAAGAGCAAATATTCTGATTGGCTGACCCAGGAGCTGAAAGTAAATACACTCGCTAACCGATTCACAAAAGGAAATTATATAGTTCATCATTACTGTACGCCTGAGCGAGCTTGGGCACACACCTTTATTGAAATAGAGAATGGGGAAAACCAATTTCCTCCAAGCAGATATCCATAGCCCAGCCTACGTGTGCGCTCTCCAGCTCTTAAAAAACTGTAATTAAGCATCACCTTGCATGCACTCCCTCGTGTTTATTCCACCCTTTGTCATTATCGTTTATATGGATAGACACACTTGAAAGTCTTATGGGGTTCAGAACATCAGAAACCGCTACTGACCAAATCAAAAAACTACTTTACTGACCACACGTGGAAAATGTCCATAAAGATACATTAGGAAAAACCTTTATAAAGAAGTAAACAAGAGGCTTTGAACCAGCTGAAAACTGCTTGGTCAAAATTATATGAGCTGTGATGCCATAATCCCAAGCTCTATTTGTGGATTTCAGGTAAATTATTTTTTTCTGATCTAAAGGATTTTGTGAGGATCTTTCCGCATTAATTAGATATATTTATACTACAGGAAATTTCAAGGTTAAACTGTTCAAACTATGTTACAGATACTGAAAAACACCTATTACAGAACCTTTGAGAAAACATCTTTCCATTACTTTCCCTTCTCTACACTGTAAAGATGCCCTAGGTTGATATGGACCCCTCACCGTGCTTCTTCAAGAGGAAAAGAACTCTTCGTTTTTGTTCCTGGACCTTTTGAAGGTGACACCAGAGTCAATGTGCTCAAAGCGTCCCAAGGAGAGAACTCCGAGTGGGATTGGGCAGCGGATTAACCTCCCTGTTGGGTGTACTAGTTCAAAGACAAACATAAGATAAAGAAATCTCCATTATTTCAAATGTTCTGTGTTTGGTAATATATAAAATCCATAAATGACACAATTACAATCTCTACTACGTGGGGAAGTATGGAAAAAAAGATTGGTATGTGGAGTTTTTCAGGCATCTTTGCTGTTTGCACAATGTCCCCTTAGAGTTGTGAGGTTCGCAATAGAGGTATTCATATCTACTTGTTCCTGAATTCCTTCTGTAGACTTTTATCACAACTTTGTATGGTTAGGTGGTTTCATATGTGCAAAAAAAAAAAACGATTCCACTGTGTTCTGTACGGCCTCATTTTTAGATAGTGCTTTTCCATCTTCAAGGCACTCAAAGCACTTTACAGCAAGGAACCTCCCATTCACGCACACATTCATACATCAGCGTACAAAGACAATGGGGGCGAGGTGGGTTAAGTGTCTTGCCCAAGGACACAACAAAAGCATCTATGGGATCTGGAATCGCACCGCCAACTTGTGAGTCATTGGATCTGACCGCTCAACCGATGATGTTTATATCGAGTGTGGGATTCGCACCACCTAACACTCTACCAACTGAGCCACTGTTAAACCTCAGTATCTTAGAACAACCCAGATTGCAAACAGCTTTTTATAATTCCAAGGGCACGAGAAGTCAGATATGTTTAAATCAATTCAATTTATTTTTGTAAAGCCCAAAATCACCACATCCTTCTCCTCACAGGGCTGCACGAATTTGTTGATTTAACCAGCAAAAAGTTAGAAAATCAAACCGTAATGACCACGGGAGGGACCAGGGTAGTATTTTTGGGAAATCGTTCAAAAGGATGGTTAAAATAAATTGCAAGGCATTATTGTTGCTGTTGTATTTCGAGGTGAATCATTGCGCCAGTCGTAGATCCTGTCACATAGTATTACAAAGGCCAGTAGTAATAGTCCGACCGTAAATGTGAGGTGAGCTTACACGTTCCCTCAGTGATAATATGAGAGGGATTTAAGGTAACCCGGCCTGGGAGGGGCGGGACATTGCGCTTGCTGTTGTGGCCCTGTCTGCTTCTTGTAATTTATGAGGCTAATTTAATGGACAGCATGCTAGCACAGTCAAGGACCCTCCCTCCATCACACAGAAAAGAGAAGAAAGTGCTTTCCAGGAGACAGCGGTGACTATTGACCACATGTTACTGTACGGTGAAGGATGTGCATGTGTGTGTCACTCAGTGTGGAGCTGTTCATCAATCACTGACTATGAGCCCTGATCTTTGGACATGTGCAGAAGAAATCAATCGAACCGACGAATGCCCAAGCAAAGGCATCCAGGACAAAGGCGATGTGCAGTAAGAGGCATTATTACTCAACTTTGTAAAACTATTGTTCAGGTTATGAGCGAACGGAGTTGAGAAATGGATAATGAGATGATGCAAAGATGTTTGAATGCAGGGGTAAACGCTGTAGGCACTGAATATGTTTAACAAAGAATAATTCAAGTCAGTTAATTCCCCATTTTTACCATATTCCGAAATTCCGAAGTGTTCCAAAACCAAAAAATCCAAACAAAATCAGACAATTATTTTTGCGTACACTCTTCTAAAGCACTAATTAGCTGACCACCACTGTTGAAACCATAAGCTGCTTGGGCTATTATTTTAGTCTTTTCTTTGGGGAATTCAGTATGATGGCAGAAGTGACTTTCTGCAAGGATAATCACAATTATAATAATTATAATTACTATTAAGTACTTTTTTTTTAATAGCTCAGGCACTTTTCAAAGACACAATACACAGGGAGACCAGTCCAAATGCCAGCCAACTCTAGCCCTTATTAAAGCACACAAGTTAAAAAGAAAAGAAAATCCAGTAATCACATGACATATGAAATATTTAGTCAAAAGTGAAAACTAGGCAAGTCACAATAATAACTTTATTGACCTATTGTTCAATATATGAAAGCTGGAACCATATATTTTTGGGGTCAATATTTCTGGTGTTTACTTTTTCTTTGCACTACTGGGAATTTTTTTGTTATTTTTTGGCTACACAAAAAGAATTTAAGCCGTAAAAGGTTGAATAAATAACTTCTATGACTCATTACAGATGCAAACTAAGTACTAAAGTGTTTCATTCTGCAGTTTATTTATTGCAACTCATGATTTTTAGCAATATTGTAGATTAAGAATAGTTTTTGTGGTTTAAATCTGTGTTGTTGTGTCAGTGGCATAAATTAGTTTCAATATGATAATTTATCATCTATATTTTCTTTAGCAATATATCAAACTTCAAAATGTGTTATCATAACAAGCCTAGGAAAGACATTATTAATTAAAATTAGTACACTGTATCTAAATTCTATAAGCCTACTTACTGGGTATAGAGGTATTTAAAATCAAATGCCAAAATCTCAAACATTACATAACTAATGAACTTTGTTTATGTAATCTACATGTGTGTGGGTGGTTCTGAGAGTTTCTCTGTTGATCACACGCATATTAATTAAGACGCCACATGACGAAACAACTCTGAAATCTGGGAAAGTGATGTTAGAAAATAAAACAAGACGCTGCTCTAGATCCCCAAACAATCCTCAAGTGTGTATACAGCCTGAATTAATCAGCCCGCATTGTGCTGCAAATCTCAAAGTGCAAAGAGTGCCATTGAAAAATCAAACATACTTCAGACACCAGGCTATTCAATATTGGTAAGTACAATATATCATACTCTAACATAATCACAATTATCTCCTTAAAACAAAACAGCAGGCACATTGCTAAACACCCATGAGGCCTATTCAAGTTTGACGCTACTTTCAAAATAAATTTAACTCTATATTGCATAAATGTTAGGCCATTTTATCAACTGATGGCACACTAGCTCATCAGTCTCTGGACTCACAAAAACGTTGCTGCCAAATGCTTCTCCAACCATCAAAGCCAACCTCTCACAAACTACATTAACATTGTCAGTTTGGGTAAAGTATCTTGCCCAAGAACAACTAAGCTAGAAAGACTCCAACAGATGTCCCAGATCTCAATATTTTGTCAGGAAACATGCATAAACGCGTGCCACTCGTGCAATACTCCTGCAATACATCTGATAATTACGATAATGAAATTTTGCTGTTTTGCTTTAAAAATGACACCCTGGCTTATTCTCCTACTATATGATATGTTGTTACTCATTACATTACATGAATTAATTACATAAGCATCTACATTTTGTTTCTATCAAGCAATGAATTATGTAAAGATTAAACGACTTCGAGGTATCTGAAAATCATTTAGCATTTTGCCACTGGTTATGAATGCCCCACTGGGTGTATTGACATGGATGAGTTCAAGGGAAGTTGAGGGGTTTAGAGCAATTTGGCCAGTGAGGTCAGGTTTCAGGTCAGTGTAAAGTCAATAAAGCACAAACAAACATACGCGCACACACACACACACACACACACACACACACACACACACACACACACACACATTTCTCTCGTACAGGCCTCAGACAAGCAGGCCAGAGGTCCCACGACACAGACCCCAGTGCTTAGAGACTGTAGCTACACGTCCTGACACCGGCTCTGGGTAAACACACAGCTTATACAAGTAACACTGTGGTCAGGTTCACACTTCAGGGACCATGATCGGACTTTTGGAAGGTTTTAAGTTGTTCTGTCTTGATTGCTTTACTTGGTCAGCACAAACTGCCCACCTTACAGTGCTTTGTATACTACTGCACATTACAGTATTTGGTATGGGTTGTACTCCAGATGATAGTACTATTCAAAGCCTTGAGTCTGCACAGAGTCTCATTTAAAGGTGCACTCTGTAACTTTTCTTCATGGAGATGTTATTATTGCTTTTACTGGGCTGCTCAACAGTATGGCATTAAACCTATTTTCCTTGCGTTGAATTACAAGTGTTCGCCTCACAAAGCTGATTTCTAACTTGACCTGGTGGTGTCATCTGCTTGTCTCCATGGAGATAAGTGAGTTTATTGCCATATTGTGGAACATTTAGGGAAAGCAAAAACATCTTAATGCAGAGAAGCAAAAGAAAGGTTTGACAGACTGACTGAACATAACTTTTGTATGCATTCTTAAAAAACATACTTCTACTTGCACTATGGCAGTTCTATAAGCGCTTGAGTTTATTGGTTAGTCTTTCAGCACATGTGATCTCTGTGGAGTGGAGAAATGTATTGTGTCCATATATAAACATTTTGCATTTTGCCCTTTTCCGAAATGCCATGCCCTGTGGCTGATTTCCACTGACGGATTAAGGATAAGATTGTATGGAGCTGCATCACCCTTATGGAGAAATTCAATGTAATCTATAGGTCACTTCAAGGCTATTAATAACATGACCTCTTTGACATAATTGCTTTCTAATAATTCAAAATTGCAGACTAAATTCAGATCTGAATACATTTGCATTTGTTAGCTTAATGATTTATTAATTTTTTCCATCAACACAATGTTTTTTTCTCCATCCCACTTATGAGCTCTAGTACTTTCCCACATTGGATTAACCTTGCACAACAAAATGGATTCTAACAATATTGTGAGTTCACAAACTCAGGAGAATCCATCCTGGTGTGCCCCCGCTGTACTGTTAATCAGGTAGGCGGACCAATCACACAGCAGAGCAGCTTTGAGGTTTGTGCAGAAGCCCAAGTGAACAAACAAAACCAAAACAAACATGGTGACGCCAACAGACGAACTTCAGCCTATTTTAGCATCAATACAAACCGTTCTGTCTGTGAAACACATGCAGAGAGTAAGCACTTTTTTGAAAGCACGTTTCTGTCAGCTGGATGTTTCCTGTTGTGAAGCTTCGGTCAGATTCAAATAATCATCATGATGTTCTGCGTTTTCCGATCACTTTCAGCGAGAGCTATCCCAGACTAATAATGTGTAGAACTCAACTCAGAATGGCACGCATATCAATCTGACGTGAGCCAGGTTAACAGTGCATAGCCTATTCATATAATTCATTTATATTTTTCATAATTGAATTTTACATAAAACTGATATTTCACTACAGCCTGTGTGCTCACCACTTGTCTGATCCTGTCTATTCTTCTCCCTCCCATTTTATTTTTACAGTTTATCTCTTCAACCTTGTCTTGCTGTCTTTCATGACAGTAATAATAATGACAAATCTCTTTTTCCCTCTCAGCAATAAAGGCACTATCAGATAGAATAGAGAAGAGAGAAAGAAAGAAATGGCACATGAGGCTCAGGATCACATTATCCAGTCTGCATGCTGGCTTTTTGGGACAATAGTGTGTGTATGTGTTTATGATAACCAAGAAAACACTCACCTGATATACTCACAGGGGCCTTTTCATTTGGATAATGCAATTTCACTGACTTTGAAAATGTCTTCGTACTTAACAATTAGAACCATATTCACTTCAGCTGTCCCAGACTCTGCCACGCAAAGTCCAGATAATCAACTTTATTTGGCATTTGCAATTAAAGAAAAGTCGTTTTTTGATTACATCTTTTAATCTTGAATACTGTATAAAGGTGATGTGGCCTCTGTACCTTTGAAGACATGATGAAAAGGGAAGAAAATGAGTTTTATATTTCTAGTTCAGCTTTTACATCCGAGCAGAAGGCATGATTGAGTGATTGATTACAATAAGACGATATACACTTCCCCAGAGTCCAGGGCCTTGTTTTGATTTCTCAAAGTTAATTTAGAAACAGAACATCTCTACAGACTTGCTGTCGCCTTTCAATTTACATGAAGTCTGTTGATTTATTTTACAATTTGAAACTTTGTTGACTTTTGAATATTTGGTCACAAACTCCTACAACCCAACTGTGGTTTGAGCAGTGATTTGCATATTACACTTGACTCATTTGATGTGTGAGTTTTCATAGTGCCACAGCTCGGATGCATCAGCAGTCCTCCCAAGTTGTTAAACATTTAATTCTGGGGATCTTAAAAAAAATAACTGTTACTTCCAAAGTTGTAATTTAGCAAATCGCACTGATTTATTTAATGTTCATTTCCAGTCCTCTGCTAAAGTTCTTTTTCAGAGATTAAATAAATCCACCACGCCCATCACTGAAACAAATCTTACATCCAAAATATAGTCATTTCCACTCCCTATGCTTTTGCTGCACTATTCGTTCCTCACTCATACTTGTGGTAAGGTACTTTTGTAGCCGTAGCTGCCCAAAGTAAACTGAACAAGCCTAAAAGCACAACCGTGGCGTGGACTAGGATGGAAACAACGTACCATCTGGTCAATAGCAAAAATGACCAGGGTACACTGACGAAATAAACCGGAGCATGGCGTGAAGAACGACTTATGGAAATACCGGAAGACGAGAAGATGATCTGGCCCCAAGTGTCGGGTCCTCAGTCCTTTTGTCCTCACAGGTGCAGCTTGATTGATAATGAGTTGCAGGTGTGTGTGGGAGGAACCAGAAACTCCGCCCCGCTCCAGGCTCAAACACAGAGGGGAGGGGGGAAAACAGCTACAGAACATACAAAAAACCCAAATCCTGACACACCTTTATGAAAATCATTTGGATGATTTTAGCCCAGGAATTGGCAATCTCTGTTGAACTAAAGCAGGGGAGTCAAACACAAATTCACAGAGGGCCAAAATTAAAAACTGTGACTAAGTCGTGGGCCAAACTAAATATTTATTGAACAATTTCAACAACATCTGCATGTTTTTCAGAAGGGGTAGACTAAATTTGAGTGAGGTGACAGGTAGCAGATGCTAATAAGTGTCAACAGAAGTGGTGGAGGCCACCAACACATTTGCAAAGCATTCTGGGATTCATAGTATTAGAGAAGCATGAGCTATACTGGTGCGATGGCCGGCGGGCCAGCTCTAATACATATTTGATATGATCTTGCGGGCTAAATATATTTATATCAAAGGCCAAATTTGGCCCACAGGCCTGAGTTTAACATGTCTGAACTAAAGGTACAAGTAGCTGTTAACCTGAAAACTGACGTTTCATGACATCACAAGGTGGAACAGAGCATTTTTGACCTTTGGAGATGTAGACAGACTAACAATAAAGAATTACTCAAACATGTGAGTCAAACAAAGCACAACTCCAGGTATGTTTTTGAGGAGGTAACATTATAACATGGCTTAAAGCTCACAAGAATCCATTTTGTGTACTATAGAACCCTTAAAGGTACACTGTGTAACTTTTCTGGTGGAGGGTCTGCTACCTGCTGGTCACCATGGAGAAGTCGCTGTGATGTTTTTTATGGCTCAAAAATAAACATAATGGTTATCTGTGAGTTGACTTGCCTCTTCACAGATCTGACCTGTAACTAGACCAGGTGGTGGACAAAAGCTGCACCACCAGGTGGTGCAGCTTTTGTCCGTGTAAATGCAGGCAAAGCCATAATATCCCCATGGAGACGAACAGGTGGCAGACCCTCCAGAAAAGTTACATAGTGCACCTTTAAATTCAACTGTGAGGATTAAAGTTGCAGTGATCAAATGAAATTGCTTGAAAAAGTTTGAGGCAGGAAAACATTAAGATCTGGCAGACATAACAGCCCTTGGAAGAGAAATCACTGCCGCAACTGAAAGCGTGTTGTTTTTGTGGCACGAAGCTAAAGGTGAGTGGTCCAAGGATCGAGGATTTGTGAGAAGTCCCCAGGCACATTTTCTGTTGGTGTGATATTTGACGAGATAAATAAAAATGGAATAATTAGTTCCAAAGTGCACGCAGGGTAGCCAAGCGTAAAAGCTTATAGTAGCAGCAGAGGAGGCCAGGGTGAGAATGTAATGGAATAAACAGCAAAGAGATGATTACAGAGATGACAAAGAATATTCAAAATGGAGGATGGATTGAGCGGTGGAGAACAGAGATGTGTTTCCTTGAAGCACCGTTTGTTTTGTTGTTTTTGTTGAGTTTAAATGGCTAAATCTAGTCTCACAGCAACATGGATGCTTATTAGTGACAAGCTTATTCCAAAAATGGGCACTTAACACTCTTCAAGTTTATTTATATCATTGGTGGAATGTAACAAAGTAAAAGTACTGCACTCAAGGATACATTTCCAATATCTGTACAACACTTATGTACATTTTAAAGTGGTTACTTTTTACTTTTACTCCACTGCATTTGAGAGCAGGTATTTATACTTTTTTACTTCAATGCATGTTTGAGCAGGACTGAAAAGTGAGAGTATTTTTTATTATCATTTGAGACCTGCTGAGAAGGCAGACAGGTTTATTTTTAACACATAATTTGAGCAAACAAAAATATACAGATAAAAACAGTCAGAGAAACGATTCGGTTGTTTCTATTGAATAAAATTCACCACAAATCTTTTTTCAAAATCACTGCTTTGAAGCTTTATAAGAATTTAGTACTTCTTCCGCTACTGATTTATATATCACATTTACAACAACTTCAGCTGACCAAAGTGCTTAACATAAAAGTAAATAGTATAGCAGTATCAAGGATAGAGTACACAGCACAAATAACACTATACGTAGGAAGTGGACATACATTCAAATACAGTGTGGCCCAAATGTAACACGTGTAAACGTAGACAAAAAATGCAGACAATTATATTATTAAATTTCATTTTAAAAGGCTGGGTTACACAAAAGTCACTGACAGTTGAAAATATATAACTGTTTTGTTTCTAAATATTTTTCCAGAGCATTTAGAACTACCCTTTCGACATTAATATGAGCAAATATAACACCGAGGAATGAACCCTCATTGTACATGTACTGTGAGTCACATGGGTCAAATTCAGAAAACCAGTTATGTTACCATTGACATTTTAATACCAGAGATGCCCCAAGTGTAAATGCCATTAAAGGAATAATAAGTCTTTTTCAAAGACAGGGGGCAGTATGTGATCTCCCGAGACCTGACTAGTCCCAATTTCTTTCTGCGGGGCTATCTTATAGAAAAGGTGTTTGTGAGTAAACCTCAGACAATAAACGACTTAAAACATAATATGGAGGATCAAATAAGAGCCATAAGCCCGGAAATACTTTCAAATGTTATGTACGTGTGTTGGATAGGGCTATTCAGTGCTAAACCGAAAATGGTGGACACTTAAAAAACAATATCTAAAAAAATATAGGTCATTTTTACTTCCCCTAATTTAAGTAGTGATAAGTTCAAGTGTAAGTGAACAATTATAAACGTATATATTGCCAAAAATCTCGGAAGATTCAGTTTACCTACTGCTAAAATTTGGTGAGTTTAACTTAAGAATTATAGGAGCTATTGGAGATTTAAAAGTGTCAGTGACTTTTGAGCCACCCTGTACAAAGATGCTATATTTTGGTTGGTCAAATTGCAGATAAACATGACCAAATGATCCCTGGATGAATGAATCTTTTTATCATTCTGCGATGCAGAGTTCAAGTTGACGTTTAGCCACTTTCTTTACTGTCACAGTAGGGTTGATACTAGTAATGTATTTGTCAATTTTAGCTCCACATTCAACTTAAGATGGAGTCAGTGTAAGAAATATACGCAAGACAGGGATGCCGAGGATCAGAATTATTGTCATGTTTTTACAATCACTCTTCCTAGACTTACATAATAGGATTCTCACAAGCACTTGCAAAGGGCAGAGTATTGTGCTCGAGATTGAAAAGCAGTAATACATACCCACAATGTTAAGGTTATTTCAAAAATAGATAGAATTAGATGCATTGGATTGTCTAGAGACCTGAGGGTGAGGATTATGGAAGTTTAGAAAGCTTACTTTATAAATTCAGGACAGGGGAAGAGGAAAAGGACAAAGGTGGTCCACCAACTAGTCTGTGGCATATACTTAAATGCCACTGAAGGAGAGAGTCCAAAACAGTGGAGATTGGAGAGACATGAATGACTCCAGGAGAGAGCTGAAGGATGAAGGGAAGACAGTAAGAACATGAGATCAAAGAGGAGCAGGTAGTGGAAGTAGGAGGCAGCAGTGTGGGAATTTTAGCTCCCGGACAAGATAAAAAATACTGCACCAAAATATAAGAGCCCTATCCATACATAGCAGGCCTATAGTCAGTTTGAGCCCAGGGAATATGAAAACACACCTGAAATTTGAAAGGATGGACTATGTAACTGCTGAGAGGCCGCTACGTGTTTGTTTCCATGGAGACATCACTGCTTGGAATATTCCACAATATGGCATTAAGTTATCTATATTACATATTGCATTCCATTGCGAGTGTTGTAATTGCTCCAAAATTCTTGAAACGCACACTTTCTTAATATGAGTGTGGCGGCATCTTCAGAGTTCTAACCCAGAGGTGGGCAAACGTTTTGACAAACGGGCCACAATGCATTTAAAAATTTGACAGAGGGGCTATATATATGTTTATAGTACATTAGAGATTTGGAGAAAGGTGTGCTAGCTTTTGCAAATTTGAATGACAGCAAAAAACTTGCCTTAGTACTTTGATCGGACTTCGATGAAAAAATATTTTAATGTCCATTTCCTGTTAAACACTCAGCAGTCACTATCCACTTTTCTTTTTTTTTTGATAGGCAATTTTTTGCAGAAGGGCTGATAAGAGAGTAATACATGCAAACAAGGTTGATGTAGCTGAAGTGCACCATCTTTTGGGAAACATAAATTGAACAAGGTTTACCCTTACCTATTTTAATATAATTTGGTCATGTCGGCGGGCCGGATTAATAAGCCCAATGGGCCATGTGTGGCCCCCGGGCCGTAGTTTGCCCACCCTGTTTAACCTGTAAATTGACCTGGTGGCTTCACTCATCGAGATAGATTTGTTTCGCGCCATACTGTTGAACATTCCAGGCAAATTAATAACATCTCCATGGAGACAAGCTGTTGGTTGAATACTGAATGAAAAATATACAGACGTGGGTATTTTTATTATGTGTTCAATATGACTTTTCCAAATGGCAAACTGAGCAATGGTTTTCATGTGTATTAGAAACAAGGATTCACTGAGATTACATACACAATATGGCCTTAATCATGCAATGATCCTTTAAAACCTGCAGAAAAAAATGTATTTTTGCACGGACAGCCTTCTGAATAATACATGTTTGTTTTTGTTTCCACAGGCTGACTGGGTTCCAGGTCCCCACGCCCGTCACGAGTACAGGGAACGTCTTCTCCCTCAGATTGACCAGTGACTTCGCCGTCTCTGCACACGGCTTCAAACTCAACTACGAAGGTCAGAAAATCTCTTTATACGCTCTTATACATCTGAGGTTGGACTTGTATCCATTTGGGATCCAGCCTGCACCACTTAAATTCCCCCCTTTGACATTTTATATCCTCACTATATAGATCCTCCTTCTATCTGAGGGTCATGTGGTATATTCCATTTTCTTTCAACAAGTCTGTCATGTAGTGAACCCAATCTACACTTTTTGACTCCTTTCACCTCAGCAAAGGGGAGGGCCCGCTAATGGCTGACGAGTTCATCCTTTTTCCCTTCAAACAGACGACTGTCAAACTCCAACATGGCCAAAAGAGGAGGCCCTGAAATCAGAGCACTCTCGGATAGGCTTTTATGATAAATTGAGATTCCTTTGCTCAATCAATCAAGTGTATTTCGTAAATAGAGGTGCTGTAGTGGCTCTATTTTCTCTTAAAGGTTAAAAGTACGGCACACACTTAATAGAATGTAATCAAAAGCATGATTAATTTGTCAAGACATGTTTAAAGGGGAAAATAGCATATGCGCAATTCTGTTAGCCTCCTTAAAGGGCCCATATTACGCAATTTTCTGATCTGTTATAATGTTTCCTCATTAAAAAAAATACCTGGAGTGTTGTTTTGTTTCATTCACCTATGTTTAACACGCAAATCTAATCTCTAAAACTAATTTAGGCTGAGTTAGTTCTTCTTTCAAACAGAAAACACTCTGTTCCACCTTGTGATGCCATGTGGTAAAACAGGAAGTGCTCCTCTGTGTTTTTAAACTCCATACACTCGAATCATTTGGATGATTTTAGCCCTGGAATCACCAATCTCTACTGAACTGATAAAAGGTAGCTGTTAACTTGAAAACTACCACTACATGACATCACATGGTAGAACAGAGCGTTTTGAGCTTTGGAGATGACAGAGTAATAATAAAAGATTACTAAAACATGTGTGGATGAAACTAAACACAACTCTGCTTAAAAGCTCACAAGTCAGTTTTGCTCTATAGGAAACCATATATATATAAGCCTAAAGAGCTTTTATATGTCATCGATGTATGTTTGAGTAATCTAGCAATCTCTCCCAGGCCCTATTCAAACCTTTCTTATGGTTAGTAATACAATTCTGTCCAATGCTCAACCAACAAGCCACGTCACCCATGCTCCCACACAACAATTTTCAATAAATATCCAAAAGCATGATACAAAACAATACACTATAACTTCACAAACCTGATGTGATGTGTAGCAGTTTCATTAGCTAAATGCATGCCAATTGTGTTGTGAAGGGGGAGTGACGGCGATCAAAGGGGGCTCATATAGTAAATTGAAACTTATACAACTTGTTCATGCATTGTTTCTGCAAATACAGCATTTTCAAAACAATAACAGGTAACATGGTGATGCAAATATGTTATGTGTTAGCGATCAATACCCCATAGAAGTGTAATGGCCCCGCCTTTAAGTGAAATGCATAGTCAAGCGTGTCATATCCACTTGTAATCTCTCCGTAGTCGCTGCAGTAGTCACCTGTAAATGCCCAACAGACACAGGCACGGACTCAACATTTGCGATTCAGCCGAACCTGATCAATCATAGTACTCATTCTTATCCAGCGCTAGCACAAGTGGCCCTCTTTTTCTCCCAACAGTTAAAATTAGAACTGCAGAGTATCAGCCGTGCGTCCTGTGTGCACTAAAGATATCAGATTAGAAGAGAAAATCTTTGATGTCCTCAGTGAGGCAGTTAGTTCCGCAGCGTAGAGACGGAGATAATGCTGTCTACCGGGGGGCACACATACATAAGACTGAACAAACCAACAGAACAAATAAGAAAACAATTATGCAGTTCGCCGCTATTGACTAAACAGATAATGCACGCAGCTCAAGGTGACAGTCCTATCTGACCTTCAGCGAGGGTGAAGGCACACAGCACATTAAAGTGAATATTTACAGACTGTGTTACCATATTAAAGGCATTATTGTAGGCTCTGGATTTACCACATGTTTAGTCTCACTTTGTATTTGTAATTTTGTGTTCATTTGTGTTAGTATTAATCTTACCTGGGCAACCAAGACTCCGCACTTTTATAAAACGTTACAAAGGCGTTATATCTTGATGTATATCTTGTCTCGTTGATTTCGATGGTTGTGATTGACAGGCAGATAAACAGATCAGAAACATGGCAGCTTACAAGTTTTCCTGCAGAATCAGGAAGAGAAGTACTAAACTGAGGTAAAAGAAGGTACATGCAGTATAACAGAATGATCAAGAAGAGATATAGTCTGCATTTGAGAGAAAGTTATTTAGTGATTGTGATTGGATCGTTGTACCGAATAAAGATGGTTGTTTGACGCTTAGGGTTAAACCTCCCTGCATTGAAACAAAAAGTAGAAGGTATTGAGGTATCTCCAGGTACAGGTTGCAGGTATCTCCAGGTACATATTGTTCTGTAGTGAATGAATGAAGAAAATGTTCCACTTAAAAATATACTTATAACTTAGACTTTTTTTTGAGACAAGAAGAAGTTACTTGCTATGTTTCTGGTTAATATCAACTGCGTTAAAGAATAAACGACATAGTAACTACTCCTGTTTATGAAAATGTCACTCTGTTTGCCTTGCTGTTTTAAGGGATGATATTAGCTCGACAGTTAAATCGCTTATTGTGTGTTTTCTTTATATACATTGCCATATTTTTCATGCCTGAAACATGTCTTAGTTAACTGTTCTTACTTAATTACAGTACTTTAATGCATTACTTTTCACATACTCTCTACCGTCCTTAGGCAACAAGTACTGGCAGTTCATTTACATTGTTGCATAACTCATTAGTCACAGGTGGTCGCAACTGAAAATAGCCGTTTGTCTGATCCTCGGCATTCCTCCTGGACCTCATTCCTGGTCTGTACATTCGTTAGCGTGTCTCTGTGTATATATTTGGTCTGCAATCTGCAATGTGACAATATCGCTGATTGCGGAAAGGGCTCCGGTCTGCTCACATGCTGCGTCTGGGCATGTGGGTCCAAGCAGTTGTCCCAGATTATAGTCACTGGCAACTTTGTTCTTGCTACTTGGCTCGTTTCTCAGTACGTCCGACCATGTGGCGTCAGAAACATGGAAGGGTTTTCTGTGAGGGTATCCAGGAATTTATCTGAAGGGTCCCTGCTGTACGACATCAGGCAGTTGGAGTTGGTGCAGGGTCAAAGGGGGGCTGGCGCCATAAAGCCAAAATGCACTTGGCAAAAATAAAAAGCGACATTATGCTCATCATTTATGTATTTTCCATGTTCAGAATCAGTAGCCACACAACAGCCTGGGAGGAAAATGTAGAAATTGAAGAGGAGGGTTTTGGAAATGTTCTGATCCAGTCTGGCTTGAATGAGTTTTGGCCAGTCGTTCTTCAGCTCATGTCATCCCAACGACTAAGCTCACATTGGAGAGGCTTCAGTTACATACAGTATTGTCTAACTTTATTCAACAAAATATTGATGTGTAAAATGTTGGGAGACATTTGAATTTACATGAAGATGACCTGATACATGGATTGCATCAAATGGAAAAAGGTTCTCCCAATTAGTGGGTTTCAGCTTCTGACATCTGTTATAGCTGACATTTTGAGGACTTTTTGAGTAATTTAAAGTCCATCCTTTGTGTTGATGTTAGCCATATAACAGAATGATACAGTGACCAACCTATTCATGGTTTTCAGCTTTGTGTTCTGTGCTACATTTTGTGGTCCTTTTTCTGGATAACCCATGGATACCCTCATGCATCACCTGTCGTCATTTCCGCACATATACTTTCGATATCTCATACTGGTCTGGCTTTGGTGCCATATGCATATGTGCATAAGCACATATGCTTGTGCTTGTTTTTAATACATTTTTGGCCAATTTGGAATGAAAATGTTCAAGTACTTTTATGATGCTGTGGTATTTACTAGTCAGTGGCTATAAGGTAACCATAACCAGTTTGTGTTTAAAGATCATTACGGTTCAGTTTATTGATTATACATGGTTAGACTTCAGGCCAACAGCCAATAAGCCTCTGGCATTTCACCTCCCACCTGTCCACAAACTGTCTACAGACATTAGCTTAAGGCACGGGTGTCCAAACCATGGCCTGGGGGCCAAATGCGGCCCTCAGACCAGTTTTTATTGGCCCTCAGGCCTCCTGCTGAACCAGCCCAATTGATCATAAGCAGCACTTTTAACAGCAAATTAAACCATTTCTACCACTATATCCTCAAACATCACATTGCAGTGTAATACAGACCTAAAATGAATGTGTTTCAAGATGTATTAATATACAGCGGCTCTGTCAAAGCTGTGTATAAAGCACTGCACTGCTTTGATCACCTGTCTGTGGCCCTCCGCTTTGAATATGTTTTGAGATGTGGCCCTCAATAAAAAAAAGTTTGGGCACCTCTGGCTTAAGGAGACCTGCTTGTATGACCCTAACCCGCAGCCCAGTGACCACCCAGTATCACAAATTCACTAGATGAATAAAGTTTATAGAACAGAAAATATTTATTCTGTGAAACACTCTTGAAGCAGAGAGGTTTAAAAATGGTCCCGAGAGGCAGGGCGGAGGTACAGTGGATGGCATTGGATTTGTATGCAGTCTTCTCTGTAGGAACCCCTTTGAAGTGATTGTTGGACTCCTTAAGCATTTCTTCCCGGGTCTTAGAAGACTGTCAGGTCATAACTTATTCAGGCTGCAGCACATACCATACAGTGTGAGTGTGTATATGTGTATGTGCCTAGAAAGAGGAGTGATGTATTATTTAGCATGATGTCAGAGGCAGTTTGATATTGTGCTGATGAGACGGAATCAAGAATCATTGCAACATGTATATGACCAGGCACATACACACGCACACACACAGACACGCACGCACACACACACACACACACACACACACACACACACACACACACACACACACACACACACACACACACACACACACACATTTGGAGTATCTACTAGTCCATTGTTGAAGCTGCTGTTATTTGTACAACTTAAATTGATTGCACCTTTCAATCCTACACTTTACAGTCGATTGTCACATTAGTTCAACCAATTGGAGAAAGCTATATTTATACATTCAACTGTAAAAATAGATACACAAATACAACTGGGTATACAACTAGATTCTACTTTGAGTAGAAATTGCACTAACAATGTTTAGTACACAATGGCCCTATATAGGAGGGCTGCCAGGTCCATCTCAGTCTAATACAGGGGTCAGCAACCTTTACCCAGAGAGCCATTTGAACCCGGTTTCCATGGAAAAGAAAACACTGGGAGCCTTACCCCACTTTTTTGACATCTAAAATGAAGATAACGCTGTATATATTGTTTTTTTTGTTTTTGTTTTTTATAGTATTTGCAAAAAAAATATCTGCATAAATATTTATTTTACCTGGTTAATGGGACTTCCGCTCCTGAACCTCTGCACAGAGTCTGCAAATCATGGCTGCACTTTCATCTTTGTGCAGGACTGTAAGCTGTCGTCTGTGTTTGTTTTTAACATAGTTCCTGTCGTAATGTCAGGGCGAGAGGGACCAAGAAATGCAGAACTTGGGGAAGTGGACAGTGTTTATTTACAAGAAGTGAAGACAAAAGCAAATGCCGGAAAGTCAGACCGGGTGCAGGGGTGCAGGTCGGGGTCCAGGGCAAACACAGAGGTGCAGAGACGCAGACGAGGGAAACAATAGCAGTGCCGGGAAATGGGGTCGGAGGCGGGAGTCCAGAGCTGGTCCAAGGAGCAGGAGGTGAACACAAAGACACGAAGACAATCAGGCACATAGACAGACACCTAGACAAGCAGACGATCTGACCCGAGTGTAGGGTCCTGGCTCCCCTTATCCTTCCCCAGGTGCAGCTGATTATAATTGTCCCCAGGTGTGCACAGGAGGAGCCAGGAACTCCGCCCAGCTCCAGGGTCAGACAGGTGAGGGAGGGAAAGAGAGCAAGACATGAGGCAGGAACAAACAGGGATCATGACAGTTCCGTGAGTCTGACATTTACTCTGAATGACAAAAAATAATAAAACATGATTTTATTTTAATATTTCTCCATCCAATTTAGAATAACAGTTAAAAATGAACTAACACAAATAAAATACACTTCAATTAAATACTTTTAATTTATTTTCACAAGCCATGTGGAGCCGCAGTATAAGGATGAAAGAGCTGATCTAGTAAGACCTATAAATACCTATAAATGTGATGCATTCATTGGTTAAATGCACCTGCACCAAAAGCCTTCCTCTGTCTTTAGAGCTGATCATCAGTGCCAAACATGCTTCATTGTAAATACTTTCACAATATATTTTCTCTTCAGAAATGGGAATCGCTAACTTATTCTACTTGCAAAATTGTTCTCCCACAACCCACAAAAATGGTTCACACAGCAAGTTGTTCAGTCCCTAGAGAACACTGCTACATGGCACTTGGCATACTGTAGAAAAACAAGGGGAGACTGATTTGAAATGTGAAGATTTTCTTTAGAGAAATCTTTGGATTTACAGCTAGATAATCTTTAAAAATATATTGGTGTGAGCTTATAGCAGGCAGGATTTGGGCAAGTGTAACGTAGATCACTCTTTATCTCTGTTTGCTGATTTGAAATACGCATATGCTAAACACAGGATGAAATCTGAGGAGGCTGTTTACAAGTCTTTTATATCTCTGTTATTGTTAGCCTGATGCCACATAGAAAACCCTATATCACACATCCCCATATATATTAGATGTAAATTTTATGGAAGACATGCAAAGCCGCTCTTAGTTTACTCAAAGAAGCACAAGATCTGTGTTGTGTCCTGTCATGTCTTAACCCCTGGGTATAAGAGAATCAAAGTAGTTGTTTGTGCTTCATACAGAGAGAGCAAATATAGCCCCGAACATGAATGTGCATTACTCACTCAGCTCAGAAACACAAGGAAACATCCAAGAGTAGAGCCACAGTGGTGCGCAGGATACAAGGCTATACAGACAGACGCTCACTGCTCCCTAATGTGCAACATGGCGCACAACATGCTCTTCAGCTGAGAACATGTTAGCAGTGTGACTAACAAGTCAGCGGAGATTTCACTGGCTCCTTCGCAGGCATTGTTTTTTTCCTGCATCCTCTGAGCCCCCTACGATGCTGCTTTTCTATAGTGGATAATACTACTGTGAATGACCCTTATTAACTGCAAAAACTGCATAACAATAAAAGTGTGATTCAATGACTTTTTATTGTTTAGGTATAAATTAAATACATAAATAATGCAAGAAAAGCGAGAAAAGAAAAGAAAAACAACTTTCATTGCCACTGTCTCAAGGTCTTCCAACTTAGAAATCCACACCTTTTCACTTCCAATCTCTGTTGAATAATTAACCAAGGTACGTTAGGATTATAATGCACAGCTATTTACACATTCAATAAAAATCTACAATAAGTTCTGGGGAAAATGAACAAACAAAATCTATTTATTTTTGAGAGTAAGACTTGGGTTCTTTTGATATTCTCTGTTTAAAACCAAGTCAACACCAGAAAAAGTGTTAAGTGAATGCCTTTAGGGGTAACATGGGCTGTGCCAGTGCAGTTTTCATGTGTGAATCATACTTCCATTGTAGCTCGGCCAACACGTGCACAGTGCTAACAGAGGGGTGGAGGTTGTGTCTGAGGCTGCTCCGATGTTTATCACAAAGACCTGAGATGACTGACAATATCCAGTCATTTATCTGCCCTCCTCCTCTCTCCATCTCACTCTCATTCAAGCGTTCAACTTCACTCATCTATTTTGTTCAGGTCAAAGAGTGCCATCACGAAGGTCAACCTAAAAGAGCCGCTAGTATCAGGAATCAGGAGTTCAGGATTCATTGGCATGTTATATTAGAAACTGAAAATGATGAACTTTATTTTAGTTATTAAATGCAATTATTTGGTAATACTTAGAGAGTCTCTGAACCAGATGAATTTATCTTGAAAATAATTCAAAACAACGAGGGTGAGGGCGATAAACTTTGGCATCTTTTTGATAACGACAAAGAGGCAATAACAGCTCAGTTGGTATTGAGTGTTTTCTCCACTGATACGAAGGTTGGCGGTTTGAATCCTGCTCTCGGGGTAAAAAAAAAAAAACATAATTGGGAGAGCGGTCAGATTTACTGGCCGACAGGTTGGCAGTGCAATTCCAGCTCAGATATTCCACAGAAAAATACTGTCCTTGAGCAACACACTTAACCCACCTCTCCCCCAGTGTTTGCATACACTGGTGTATGAATAGGTGAGTCTCGAAAAAGATTAAACAATGCTAAAAAAAGACCTGATCAGAGTCCAGACGAGATCCTGGTTCTGTCCTGGTTCAGTCTTGTTTAGACCTGGTTTAGACCTGGTTTAGACCTGGTTTAGACCTGGTTTAGACCTGGTTTACACCTGGTTTAGACCTGATTTAGACCTGGTTTACACCTGGTTTAGACCTGCATTATATTATGTTGTTTTTCATTGAGGTTATAGGACCCCAAAGAATGTACAGTTTGTGCCACACCCTTAAGCCTAGCAAACCAAAAGCACTGCAGTATTTCGAATGTGATGTGTTCTCTTTGTAAACTTCCTGTAGCTCCTTTATTTTTACATTCCCTTACAGCATAAATCCCCTTGCATGTATAGTTTGTATGTTCCCATTGTGATGTCTCTCTCTTTGACATTCTTGTTGTAGCTGTCTGCAGTGCTGTCGTTCTGGCCTGTTTCTCTCCCACACTGTCTGTATGGCTCAGCAAACATATTTAGCTCCTACAGCACACAGGGCGCTGGGTAAATATGTGTGAGCCAGTGCATCCATACTGCATGGGCTGGCGTCATACATTCACAATGAGAAAATATATGTGAGGTGGGTCCCTATAGAGATGAAAAAGCTTCAGACCTGGACAGAAGACAATGGATTTCATATGCGGTGGAGAATATATATATGCGCAGAAAGGTTTCACACTGTGTCTGACTATATCCTACTGTACATGTTATTTGCATATCCCCTGGTCTAGTACTTGTGCGACTTTAGATGGTTAGAATACTATGAAGAAATAACATATGAGCCAATGTAACATATGAGCAGCGGTGGACGTGGCATCCAAGTTTGTAAAAGTACAGAAAGTATAACATAAAAATATACCATATGTAACTTTTCCAATGGTCTGTGCTTGTCTCTATTGAGATGTTATGGTAATAGAGTGTTCCACAGTACGGCATTAAACGTCTCACTGTAAGAATGCATGTTTTTTTTCAAGCCCCCATTAAACATTTACTTTGTAGTGAGCTTAATAAAGAATTGTGCTGATTTGGATCTTTTTTTTTTTATTTGCAAGTTGTAGCCATAAATATGCTTAAAAGCCCAGTAAGTTAAAGAAATGTGGAGGAGTAGAATGCACAATGCCTGCTCTAGAATATGTTGACGTAAAAACAAAAAAGTATCCGAAGTGAAAGTAAAGTACAGATGCCAAAAATGTTATATATAGTGCCTTTACACTTGTACTTTCCACCACCGCAAATAAGTCGAATAAGTATTTTACTACATAAATACTTAGTTGGAATTGAAATATTGCTCAATGTGGAGAATTTTATGTAACAGACTGGTGCACTAAGATGAGTGGATATGCCTAGTCCGTGTTAGTCACCAACGGAAAAAAAAAAGTGATGACGCCAAAGGTTGCAAAAGACCACTGCAAATAATAGAAATGGCTGACAGGAGGTTGGGGAGCAGAATAGTTGTGAAGAGTTTCTAAGTTGTTGAAATATTTATCAGGATGAGTTTCTTATTTTACAAATTCCTGAGGGAAGTCTTGATGGTTAAAGTTTTAATAGTCACCCACACACATGCAAACTTTAACGGCAGAATAAGAAATAAATTTGCCTGTTCTTTTCAATAGACTTATTCAGGATAGACTTAATAAACTCCAACCAAAAATATTATCACTTACAATCAGTTAGTAAGGCTTTTTGTTGTTGGAAAAAGCTTCAGCCGCCTGTACTTCGCAATAGGACAGCATATAAAAATTGACTCGCGTTTTAATTTTACTGCTGCGTTTGTACCCCACTACCAAACCTTGTACCTTGTACGTCCCACTAGTCATGACTTATAGCATGATAAAGCTTCGGTGCTCTCTGAAAAGGCTCATAGATTTAAAGGGGTGACCCTGTCTGCACATACAGTACCCCTCCACACCTGGTAGATCTCTGCCCCGTTTCCTGTCTTCGTCGGCTAAAAATCTATCTGATAAAGCTAGTATCACAGGAAAAAAGAGAGCTAATGTAATGTGCTCTTTGCTTTCGTATGCCCGAGAAATCAATGGTTTTAAAAGGCCTTCTGTGCATGCCTGTCCGTGTGTGTGTGTGTGTATGTGTGTGCATGTCTGTGTGTGTGTGCTGGTTCATTATCTACAGTACGAAAGCAGCTCTTCACTGTTCCAGCCACTGCAAGGTCAGCCTCAACGCAGGGCTATCAATCAAAGCCCTAGCACAGATATACGATGCACGTGCAGGGCTGTGGGCAGGTGCGGGGAAGAAGCTATTGTGTAAAAGTGATGTTTTTATGATTGGTGGGCATGGACTCATGTTACATTTGTCCTCTCTAAAGCAAAGAATCACAAAGAACAGGTATTACTGGAGGTATCGCACAAGGCAAGTATGGTACATAGCTATTGCGATATCCTTTGCTCCATTTCAGTCCAACCCACAGACTGTATATATAAATGGACATAGGTAGCCTGCTTGCTTCTGCGTTCCAAAAAGAAGGTGACCACGGAGGCGCTTCAGACTCCATCGACTCCAATTCCCTTTGTATTGAAAAACTGTCAACCCCTCTCTCCTTAACTGCTGCTATCAACTTCATTATTTTGGTCTTTAAAGGTTTGTATTAACCTGCTCTACATGATCTTTTTATTTCACTATCGTGTTCATAAATCAAGATATGAAGATTCATTTCAGGCATCTTCTTTCTCAGAGGTTGCTCCCGACAGCATTGGCAGCAGGTTTAATTGACAGCGTTGCTAAGCGCCCGCTCCCTGCTAAACCGTCAACAGCCTGGCTTCGGTTTGGCTCTTCGTTGGAATTCCAGATATGGAGCTTGGTTCCAAATTCGCCCCATAACTGCTCGCCTCAATGAGCTTCATTTGACTGGAGCCATGGGTGATGTCACACTGCCTTAATGATACAGTCTATGGTACAGCCACACTTTTAAATTCTTAAATCAGTTGGAGTATGACTATAGAATAAGGGCTGGGCAATAGCTAAATAATATATTCATGCTTTTATTGATGACTGGTTGTTGACTCAAAAAAACTCTCAAGCTGATCATTGATACTTCATACAATATTGCAGTATATATTGGTGGTAAGATTTACTTCCTTTGTTTCTCTTAATGGTTCATTTTAGAGTCTTATTTCAGTCTGTTTTTAAACCTACTCAAAGCCACGTTTTTGCTGGTTTAGATATTAATGTGGACAAAAAGAAAATCAATACCTAGATACTAATAGACCCTAAACCAGTAACAAAATGAGATTCTTATTTGAGCAGGTATCGATTCCTGGATAGTTTTGAAAGGTCTTCTTGGTCATTATCCGAACAAGCATGAGGCTACAGGAAATAAAACTGTTGAAAATTGCATTCTACTTCCTTATTGAGTTTCAACTGTAGCATTGTGACGACAGTAGACACAAACTTGGTTGTTATGTCCTGTCCTTTAGATGTGAAATACTCCAAATGGGTAGTACATGAAAAATTCTATATTATCTTGTGACCTAATGTAAAAACTTGGTTAAACCTCTTCCAGTGCAGACAAAGAAAAGGGACTTAAACCCCAGTAGAAAATTGCAGCAGACTGTATTTGCTATATGCATATAGTGTGCTTCTAGGACTCTGTTGGTGTAATAAATCAGGTTTGGCCTTTTACATATGTAGCACACAGCAGGAGATCGTTCATCTTAGTCCCAGTCTCTTCGATCCTGGAAGTACTGTTATTTGCTTGAGGGCTAGAGTCGGGAGAGTGTAATCAAATCTGCTACAGTGGAGTCCATTACAGCAGAGAGAATATGCACACTGATATTAAATGTTTGCTTTGAAATGTAAGTACTAAAGCATATTCAAGTAAAGAAAGTCCATTGCAGATATAGGCTAGAATACTTGCATTTTATTAGAAGGAAGTTTCTTTGAATCAGGCGAAGCAAACTTTTCAAACACGATGTTCCTAATAAAGTGGCATTTTAACACTTTCAGATGTTTTTAATATGTTGACCAATCATAATCTATACAAATATGGTTCAAACGTTACCGATGCTCTATGTCAGGGGTGTTCAAACTATGGCCCTGGGGCCAAATGTGGGCCTCAGACCTGTTTTTATTGGCCCTCAGGCCTCCTACTGAACCAACCCAATCGATTATAAGCAGTACTTTTAACAGCAAATTAAACAATTTCTACCACTGTATCCTAAAACATCACATTGCATTGTGATACAGACCTAAAGTGAATATGTTTCAAGCCTTATTAATATAATATACAGTGACTCTGTCAAAGTTGTGTATAAAGCACCGCATGTATTGATCACCGGTCTGTGGCTCTCCGCTTTGAAAATATTTTAAAATGTGGCCCTTGATTAAAAAAAAGTTTGGGCACCTCTGCTCTATGTAAATAGTCACATTTTTATATAGCACTGCACATCAAGGAACTACTCACCCATTCACACATTCATACACCAATGTACGCAAACAGTGAGGGTGAGGGGGGTTAAGTGTCTTGCCCAAAGACACAACGACAGCATTCACCTGTGGGAACTGGAAACCCACTACCAACCTGGGTCAGGGATTCGAACTGCCAACCTTCGGCTCAGTGGACAAACACTACCAGCTGAGCTACTGTCTCTTTTGGTGGATTATGGTGGATGGTCTGCTCGTCTGCATGGAGATGTTTCTACTTTGCCAGGAAGGTACCACAGTATGGCTTTTGAATCAGTGTTTTCTTATTGGTTGCATAGCTGATTCTGTAATCTTATTTGAATCCTAGAAATCCACGTCAGACTAATCCTGGACTGTATAATAATGGACTTGTATGGCTTGAGAGATGGTCACTTGACAGACATGACCTGGCATCAGTATATTTACACTTGGGATTGATTTGCTAAGGACTCAACATAACCTTACCACTAGCTTGTTTTCCAGATCTGTATATATATAATTTTATAGCACAAAACAGTTGTCACAAGTGTAAGTATCAGGCCCCAGTGCCCATCTACACAATGTATCAATTTGATGTCTGTATAATGTAGTTCTGGCCAATGCTGCCAAAACCTCCAAGCAGCGTTTGTCTAGGTAGGAAAGATGCCTGAGATTACAAAAGTCCAGCAAACGTCACTGCTGATTTAATTTAATTGATACACTGCCAAATATTTAAGTGCCCAAAATAAATAGTCTTTGGCATTATAGTGATTGTCCTAAAAAGAGTGTAAGGAAAGGGGGCAATTTGCAGTTCAGTGATTGGCAAGTTTTAAATTAGACACTGTGCAGGCTCGTAAAGGCTTCACTGGTCAAGCAAAACATAAGGACCACAGCCAGGGGAAATGGTTTTCGTCATTGTGCTTGTTAATCTATCTGTTAAAAAAACACCTGAAAATAATTCCTAAAAATCTGAAATAAGTTATGATATAATAATGGTAAAATATGTGTTGATATTTATGGGATTTATCAAGCTTCAACTGGTCATTTTTCCTCCCCGAATTTCTGAATAACTTGTGATTAAGTGGGTGACAGTAGCTCAGTTGGTAGAGTGTTGGTCCACTGACACACAGGTTGGCGGTGCAATTCCAGCTCCAACAGATGAATGCTGTAACTGTGTCCTTGAGCAAGACACGAAACCTATCTTCCCTCCATTGTCTGCATATCTGTGTGTGAATGGGTGAGTGGTTCCTTGATCTAAAGCGCTTTGAGTGCCTTGAAGGTGGAAAACCTTTTATCATTAAGGTCTTTTGATGAGCAATAGAAATTAGATTTATTGGACCAGATTTACGTTTTTGTTCTCAATGAACCTGTTGTGATAATCAAATTTCCCCCTGGCCAATGTCGTTCCATTACCAGGGTCACCACCTCCTCCTCATCCAATCAGAGCGCTGCACCAAAGCAAACGATGTCTTCTGATTTGCATAACAGACGAGGCCGTTAATGCTGACTCAGGCTGACGTAGTATTTGTCGAACTAATTTTCTTATCTTATAATATAATATAAAAGCCCACGTGTTGAACTCTTGACCTCTTCCAGTTGGTTATCGCCAAGCATTATTTAAGGTGAGTCCACAGGGTTTCTGACTGTGAGTCCATGGGGTTTCTCACTGTTTAATGATAATATAATATAAAGGCCCACGTGTTGAACTTTCACCTCTTCCAATTGGTTACCGGCAGAGCATTACTTAAAGTGAGTCCATGGGGTTTCTGACTATTTAATTGGTAACAAAGCTCCATGTATCTGCCCTCCTCACTGCCTTTTATCAGCACATTGTTGAACTTCCTACTGTTTTTAATATCGTCACAGCTGTTGCCTGAAAATCACACATGATTTACCTGTTGGAAACCCATAAGGAGCTTTTCTTCAGTTAGCTTCAATATGGTTAAAACTAAGATAATTGCCTTAGAAATGCTAAGTAAACCATATGTGATTTATTTTTAAAATTTCTTTTACTGAGCATTTTTTTTCATGTGCATGTAACAAGTCGGTTGTTTATGCATATTTTAAAGCAGACCATTTGTGCTTGTGTCTGCTATAAAGTTATAATCTGTGACACCCTTGGATCATTATGTTATAATTTGCACGTTTTAAATCGCAATATTAATCTACAATGGCTTAATAAAAGAAACAAGTCCACTGACTTCTATGTTAGAAAACTGCGGTGCCCAATGGGAACTGACGTCACTGCAAATGTCATCACAACAAAGAGCCGTGTAGCTGTCAGCGCCCCCTATGGATAGCTGCAGATCACGGTAGCAAGCAGTAGACTTTTTTTTTTTTTCATTTGTACCAAAATGACTATTCGACACTGCTGAATCCTATGCGAATCATTGATTGAGAAAATAAAAATGAAGACGGAAGTAAGTACAGATAAGTGGGCGTATACCAGGGATGGTGAAAACGGGGATTGATTGGCAATATGGCGTCTTGAAAATAAACAACAAACAATTAAAGATTGCTCAAACATGCACAAATCCCTCCAAAAAACAACTTCAAAAGGGTAAATGTGAAGAGGAAACAACTATAACATGGTTAAAAGCTCAGAAAATCAATTCTGCAGAATAGGTCTGTTTTAATATCGTATAGCAGCCACATTGAGTCAGGATAATGCTTTTCAAGCTTTTAACCCACTTGCTTGTCTCCATGGGCATGTATCTCAAAAGAGCCAAGCTAGGCCAAGGTATATTGTGAATTTTGTTAAATAATCACAAAAAACGAATGCCTCTTGGGCTCAGTCACCTTCTAATCTAATGACCTAGTAAGTGAAACATATGGGTTGAGCTGGAGGCTTCAAGGCTCATGCAATTGTGAATCTGTCCGTCAGCATTTTGGGTTTTTATGTAAAATTTAATAAGTCACGCCACAGTAACCTCAGCTATTAGATGTCACACAAATCCTCACGCACACACATCTACTGGTGCTAAGGCTATAGCTACTGTAACCAGCCCTGTGCTGTAGAAACAGTGAGACTATGTTGGATGGCATTAGGGAGAGGGTTGGGCAGAAAAGTTGGATATTAAAAGAAAATGCTAGGTAGCACTAAACAAAATGAACACATTTAGAATTTATGTTGAGCAAGTAAAATGTATTAATGGAAGATCCAACATTTATGTACAAAAGTACACAATACCCTGAAAATAATAATCCAACCTGGAAAAATAATGGATCTTGGACACATTGAAAGAGATATTTGAGCCTTTAATCTCAAGGTGGCAATATTTTCTATAACTCTGATTTTTCAAGAAGAATTCATAAGCAAAGAATAATAATAGCCTTTACAGAGTTTGGCAAATGCAAAGGCGATTCTGTGTGTGTGTGTGTGTGTGTGTGTGTGTGTGTGTGTGTGTGTGTGTGTGTGTGTGTGTGTGTGTGTGTGTGTGTGTGTGTGTGTGTGTGTGAGAGTTTGTGAGTTTGTGGGATGAGGGGATGTCTAAATGCCAGCAATATGATTGCAAGTCGCCCCATGCACCTGGCTCCATCCACCTACAGCATGTGAAGCACAAACATTATCGACTTATTCATGGGTTTCAAGCTATGGCGTAGCAATTAAGAGATTCAAATCAAAATCAAAGGACACCGGGTCCTTACAAAGTCTTTCAAATAAGGAAGGAATTATTTGCCTGAAACCAATGAATAGAAGTGCCATCTGGTGGGTGCTTTGTAAACTGCCCATAGGGACTTTGGGCACAAATCTATGGACACATTATGTAGGCAGTATAGCATTGTGAGGTGTGATGAACTCAGTGACCCAGGAGATGTGTGGGACAAGGCTATTGTCATGCTTGAAAAGACCCCGACTGTCTGGACAGCAAAGGTGATCGGTCACATCATCTTGTATTGATTGGAGGTGACCCGTCTTCCTATGAGAGCAGCCCATTCTAACCAAATTCTGCCGCATTTCTGTGTGGTGCAGCATAAGGCCCATTCTTTGGGTTTCTGCGGAAGAAAATTGGCCAAAATTAATCTTTAGCAAAGAATTTTGTATGTCAAAAACTGTGAATTTCAATGATTCTTAATTTAAAAAAGTTGTTGCATATGACTTTTAATTTTGATTTGGTTCCACAGCACCTCTGGTCTCCAATGCATTTCAAACGCTCCTCTCTTTCCTTGAAATCACTTGCTTTCCCTAATGGATATCAGTTTATATTTGGGAAGATGCAGTAACTTGGCAGTAACTTAACCTGGCATTTTGTTCAAAATGTGAACACTATATTACCCAAAGTGTATATTTAGAAACTCATGATTTTGCTTGCTTGGATACGACTTTTACTGTTGATTTTAAGAAACTGTAATAACAAAAGTGTACTAAACATAGCTTTAGTACATTTAAGATTGTTTGATTAATCTTATTAAATTGTACCTATTTAATTGTGTTTCGCCAAATTTTTAATCTGCGGATCATTCTCATCTTACTTGTTTTTATTCTCCTGTTAAATGCGTGGATTCCATTTTGATTTACTAATAACTGGTTTTCTTACACATCACAGTTAAATCAGCTTCACCTGACTCATCTAGTGCCCTGTCAACAGCCTTACCTCCCTTTAAACTCATCCCCCTTTCATCCCGGCAGCCCCTCCATTCAAAGTGGTGCCAGTTAAGCAGCATTTGTGACTGTATCTGCCGCCATCTGTGCCCCATAAACCGGCACCTTTCAAAGTCACTTAGATCTTTTTTTTTCTTCTTCTTTTTTGCCATCTTGATCCAAAAGAGGAATTAACCGACCATGCTCAGCGTTTTCAACCCGGGCCACAAAGCGTGTATAATCGCTCACTCGTCCCCTGTTGTGCACCTGTGTGGAAGACCCTGCATTTATTCATGTTTGTGCTTGCCCCTTTGTTGTCGGGGCAGCTTTAGTTTATGCATGTTAATATGGTTTATTATGATCACGCTTATCTAAGCTGGAATCAGAGGGTGTCCATGTGATTGTGTGTGTGAGTGTGATTCACAATAATGTAGTTACACTGAAGGTGGTGAATACAAGTTCTCATTGGTGGAGCTTATGTTTACTGCTACTTTTAAGCCTACTTTACTCACTAAGTTATATGTGTGAAGTGAATGCTTTGTTTAAACAGGCCACCTTCCATTGCTTTTTAGTCCTACTTCCGGTCGAAGTTACTCACAATATAGTTCTCAATATCTAACAGTTTAATGGTATATTGATTATTTGCATGTCATCCATTTGTTTGACATGCATGTTGCCCTGGATACCACACAATTTCATTATTTTTGGGAATATTCCAAGATTAGAATTTCATTTTGTGTCAGGCCAATAACCAGTGGTGGAAGAAGTATTCATTTCTGTTACATAAGTAAAAGTACATATACCGAAGCAAAGAAATACTGATGTAAAAGTAAATAAATAAGTATCACACGAAAATATCTACTTAAAAGCATTAAAGTACCTCTTTACTGCACGAAGTAAAAGTATTTGTGATTACAACTGATAATTTTTCCATACCTGTTTTTGTTTGTAAATTTTTTGGGAGAGTGGAGTAGTGGAGTAGAAAGTACAGATGCCCTCTCTCAAATGTAGTGAAGTAAAAGTAAAAATATCCACTTTAAAATATACTTAAGTAAAGTACAGAAACCTCAGTACTTTACCACTTTGTTGCGTTCCTCCACTACTAAGAACATAAAAAAGATAAATAAAACTTTAAGAATAAAACTTCCTATATGTGAGCCAGGGTTAATAACACCATAGTAATAGCAATTAAATTTCACTTGGTGTCAATAAATGTCTCATTACTTTAGCATAACTCTGATCGTAACATTATGTAAATCCTCTTTACTTTGTACCATCTTTCCATCTCTTCAAGTTGTATCATGTTTTCTCAAAGATTTCCCCTGGGCGCTGTCAAGTATGTTGCTTTTAACTTGAACTTCTTTACCCATGTCTGTACTGCTGCAGATCAAGGTCAGTCTTCTTCACAGTGACGGAGGCGGATGGCTGCAGCTGAAACAAAAGACAAATGCGTAAAAGCTGTGAACAGAAGTGTGTGGATGCGATAGGAGGCTGCGGTATTGATCAGTGCAAAAAGGCCTTCTGAGAGGACATACTCATTTGCCCCCGCTCGGGTCCATGGCACCTCTGATCTCCAATGCACTTTCAAACGCTCCTCTCTTTCCTTGATATCACTTGCTTTCCATAATGTGTATTTATATTTGGGAATATTGTCGTGTCATTGTCAGTCTTGCTAACTTAACCTGGTATTTTGTTCATAATGTGGACACTATATGACCCAAGTGTATATTAAGAAACACGTGACTGATGTGAACATTTCTAGTATAGTCTTGTTCTATATCAGAACTTGTTAGAATCACATATTATTAGGTGTCTGTGTAATTCCTCAGTCGTCTAGGTCTGACCCCTAGAAAGAGCCAAAGTTGAGATCCCGGTCTATTTCATACCTACAGACACTTTAAGACAGAAACTGGTTCACCCAAAGGACAAAACCCCGAGCCATAAACAAAGTAATGTAGTCTACTCCATTCAGTGTAGTGAAGAGTGCAGTGAGCGTGGAGAAGCTAAACAGCCACTCCATAAGAGGGTGTCCCAACACCATCGCAAGAGCTCCTCAGGACCTCAATCTGCTGTACATCTCCATCTCAAAGCCATTAACCACTCCTTTGAAGATAGTGAGGTACAGATCTTAACCAGAGAAAATAAATGGTTTCAGAGGGGAGTTAAAGAAGCTATTTTTTGTTAGGAAAACAGGAATGGGGGCCTGAGACATAATCTCTCCCCCATCTATAACCTCATCCTCAGACCCAAAACAAATAAAAAGAACAATGAGAACAATAGGGTGACCCACTAAGACCATTAAAGGTTGATTGGAAGCCATTAAGACTGAAACTGGGGACAATAGCTACAGTTCCGGTGTGGTTTGCCCCTCGCTTCACATAGATATAAGGCAGCGTCCACCAGCAATCTGACCACAACTGAAGAAGTGGCGTAAATGAGCAGCGAAACGTCTTCACTCCTACAATGTTTTGTCCAGTTGACAGATTTAACTTCGGCTTTCACATAGTATTAGACGATTGGCTCTGTGCGTAACGGTGCCTGGCAACGTCTCTGTTAGCATCACTACTTCCTGTCCAGTTGTATCTCTATAAGTTTTTGCTGAGTCATGCTAAAATATGTAAATATTTAAAGATAAGGCAATGAACAGGGGAGCAGTGGGTGGATGCCACTGACAAATAAAGTGAATACTTCACCGGAGGGCACTTCTGTGTTTAGAAAGTGTCTCAATGCCAATGCTAATGATAATTTTGAGGCGTAAAAAATATTAAAACGCCACAAACTGAAGTATTTTACATATAAAAGTAATTGGGTAGTCTTTCTTTGAATTAATTTGAATTACGTTATTTATTTTATGTTTTCTGATTTTAATAAAGGGTATTTATAGCCAAGGTATCGAGCATTTTTCATGACATTGAAATCACGGTTGACATTTTAGTATTGTGACAACACTAGGCCTACTAGAGAATAGATTATTTGAACTGTTGGTAGTTAGATGTTTTGATCAAGTTCACAGCTCGATATTATGTCACACAAATCAAAAATTTACAGAATTGATCCAATAGTATTCTAATGCTGTCCAGTCGATGCAGGTATTTTTCCGAAGTTTTACTCAAAGGTACGGGGGCACTCGAACGCGTCTTACAGTCTGTTAACCTTTCTCACTGTAGCCAGCTGCTGGTGCTAGTCCTGACGTGTCACAAGTTTACGGGAGTGACAGTGATGTTGGACAGTTAACGATTTTCTATTCGCTGTCAGCCCCCGAGGCCTAACGACCAATTATTGATCTGACCAATTAGCATTCACACCTTTAATTAATACTGAGACCTGAAGCCCATTCACACACACCAGCCTGCAGGTTTTAAAGAATGCTGAGAGGAGAAGATAACAGGGGGACAGAGAGAGAGACTGACAGAGGAGAGGGGTCAGGGAAGAGCCACTGCAGTTTGATATAAGGAGTAATGGTGTGTCAGGGTTTAATTGTACAGTGACTTTTGGGTGAATATAAACTAGCATTGTGGGGATAATGGAGCTGTGAGCCATCAGAAATACGGCTAGCACGTGCGATTCCCTGCGGTGATTATTGGCACATCGAGAACCATGTAATGTATTTGGTATTAAATTAATCAGTCAGTGGTGTCTTATTAATAAATTGGTCAAATGGAGAAGGTATGGAGTGAGTTGTAGATTTGGGGTGAATCGTCAGTTTGCTAATACTTGTCTTTGTACATAGTTGCTATCTTGCAATGATAAGTTGACTAATTGATAAACAGAGCATGTCTTTAGTCAGCCAAGAGCTTCTTCAGTTGACTGCAGCCCTAGTGAATAGCCCCGGTTATATGTGGCGCTATTCAAAGTTGTAATTAAGTCATCTTTGTACATCACATTGCGTTATTCATGAGCATTATATAGAAAATAATCCCAGTTCAAATCAAGGAGAGTACCATGATTGTGATGTCTAAAACATCTTTGATTGCTGTGATTGCTTCTCTTTGTAATTTGCTTTGGAGTTCATTTTCATTTCAAGTTTTTAGAAGGCAATTAGAAAGCCATTATCGGTTCTGCCATGGGATCAATTCCCAAAGAGACCATGTCCTAGGTAGAATGCTTTGTGGGAAACCAGCATACAGAACTTCAGTGCACAGGCTTCATCGTGACCTCTGAAGAGACCAGCTGAAAAGAGTTATTTGTGGCTGAAAATGTCACCGGAAATTGAATGATAAATGCATTAGTATTGAAACATGACGTTTTGGTTTACAAGCTGAAATATACAGCTACCACAAATGACCTTGTATATTTTTCTGTTCTTTTACTTTTAGTGGACAAATCCAAAATGGATATATTCCATAAACTAAAAAATAGCTTGTTGATTTACCACTGGAAAATGTGGCGAGGCAAGGCAAGTTTATTTGTATCGCGCAATTCAAACACAAAGTAATTCAAAGTGCTTTGCAGAATAAGAAAGACATTCATATCACAATACAACAAATCAAAACATAAATAATCATCATAAAATTAACATTAAAGGAGAAAAGTGCAGAATAAAAACCTTTTAGTCATATGCACAGCTAAATAGAATCGTTTTGAGCCTGGATTTAAACAATGTCAAAGTAGAGGCCTGTCTCACATCTTCAGGACGACTGTTCCAGGTTTTAGCTGCATAAAACTGAAATGCTGATTCCCCAGGTTTAGTCCTGACTCTGGGCACCAGTATGAGGTATCTGATGTCTTCAGAGTATGAGATGGTTCATATGGCACTAACATGTCGGAAATGTACTTTGGTGCTGGTCCATGGAGAGACTTGTACACAAACAGAGCTGCTTTAAAGTCTCTGAGCCACAGGAGCCAGTGCAGAGACCTGAGCACAGGACTTATGTGCTCGTATTTCCTAGTTCTAGTCAGGACCCGAGCAGCAGTGTTCTGGATGTACTGCAGCTGTCTTAATGCTCGTTTGGAGAGGCCAGTGAGCAGGCCGTTACAGTAGTCTAACCTAGTCTAATGTGGGTGTTTTTTCTGCTGCAAAGCTGGTATGTAAATGAGGACATTCACTGAGTCCAAAAGTTTGGGTGCCTCTGCTCCTGTCGGATATTGACTTGTTGTGCTCTGCAAATTAACGTTTGACCCTACTTCCGAACATTTTCACATAGCGTTTGGATTAAGGAGTGTCTGACAAGGACCTGTGAAAACTTTGAACAACGGGTTAATCAGCATTACTCGAGCTCAAACTGCACGTGCTGCAGCTCTGGCTGTTGGCTTTTGCAGGACACTGGAGCTGACCACAATTCTTTTCCCTTAATAAATAAATAGATTCAAAGGTGACTCCAACATCGCAGCAGAGTTCTGATCGTTGTGTGAGTGTCAAACCACAATAAGGCTGTTCTGATTTGCAGCTGGGCTGGGTGCAGTCTGAGAGAGGTGTTATTCTTTTTGCTCCCATAGTTGTAATAAATCTGGCAGCACCCGCTAAACAACCTCATTTGCATTTCCTTTGCCTCAGAATTTGCACATGTTGGCAAAAAACAGCCTGTTTTGCATATTCATTAATTCATTCATAGGATTAAAACTGTGCTGTGTCTTCTCTAGCATGCGATTTCAGTTCAATTTCAGTGCGATTCCTTCTCTGAGACATTGCACTGGGTTTTTACTGCACCTTTAGTGTGGTTAGTGGTTTAGCATGTGAGCAAAAGCTTCATTAATGAGGCCCTTAAGGTCCAAAATGTCACATAGCATTAAAAATAATAACAATAATAATAATAATGAAAAATGACAAAAAGTTAAAGCCATGTCTATGTGATAGTCTATTACCAAGTTACCAAAACTGCAAGCAAACTGCAAAATGCTTCTGTTTATTTGACCATATATGTGTACCTAAATATTTATAGCTGATTTCATCCTTTTCTCATCAAACATATGGGAAAAGCTTTGGATTTTTCAAAGCCCCAAGCTAGTATTGCTGTGTATCCAGCAGCAGCAACGGTCTGTAAACAGCCAACAATTAGAGAGCAGAAGAAGAGGTGTGCGGAGGTCCATATTTTAGTTGTGTGCATTTAATGAAGTTCTGTCGGCAAGATGTCTTTAGGGAGAAATCTAACTCTTTATTGCCCTGTTCTTTGCTGAAACATTGATCACCACATCAAGAACCTATGCCCACATGGACTGAGCCCTAGCACACACGTTTAAGCTAGTTACACACTTGCAGGCTGAGCTCAGAAGTGTAGGTAAAGGGCTCATAATTGACATCCATGTGTTTATTCGTGGACTGTCTGGCTACCATTATTAGTGCAGCATTCAATTGCATACAGGGAAATTGCAAAGCTAAAAAAATATTATATTGAACAAATTGTCCTAAATTCATGTTCTATCTGTAAATATGCTATAATTGGGTCAGACAGGGTTATTGTCTTTTAAAATGAACCTGTTTTTCCTGTTTAGTTAAAGTACATACGGGTCCTCCTAACGCTAATTGTATGTCTGTCAAAATATAATTTCAGCCCTGGCCATTTTGAAGAGATTGTTTTGCTGAAGTAAAAGTAGGCCTTACTATTCAATAAAGAGGTGAAGGTCCAATAAGAGAAAGACAAGAGAGCAACCTTGAACATGGCAATGGTTAAGCAACACATAAAGAAGGCCAATCGTGCTTGTGTCTGCAATATATTTATAATCTATGACACCCATGGATCATTATGTTATAATTTGGAGATTTTAAAGTGCAATATTTATCTAAAACGACTTACCGTATTTTCACGATTATAAGGCGCGGGTAAAAGTTGCGAACATCGTGGGAGCGATGGATAGCGAACACAGTTCGCCGTCTGCGAGGCAGCGCCGGGCAAGTTACGAGTTAGCTTGGGCTAACGGTGCGCCTTTTGTATGTATTAAATGCAGAAAAAGCACCCGTAACTGAAACTGCGCTTTGTAATCCGGTTCGCCCTATGGTTGTGAAAATACGGTAATAAAATAAACAAATCCACTGACTTCCACATTAGAAAACTGCGGTGCCCAATGGGATATGACATCACCATAAACATCATCAACACAGAGCCGGACAGATGTCTACTGGTGGCGGTGAAAACAGGAGTTGATCGGCAAAATGGTGTCTCGAAATTAAGCAAGTCAAAATTCCTCAAACATGCACAAATGACTCCAAATACAACTTCGGGTGAGTTACTGGTGAAGGGAAACAACTATAAAAGCTCTGAAAAGCTGATTTTTGCACAATGGGGTCCTGTCCTCTGGCCTCAGTGAAGGAAGTGGGGACAGGAACATCCTGGCTAAACTCAGATCTAGGCTAGGCCATGAGTGTCACCCCCTGCAGGGGGTCTGCTCTTGAAAGCAGCTTCAGTGACAGCCTTATCCTCGTGTATGAAGGAGAGCCTCTGCAGACCTTTCCTTCCTGCTGCTGCTAGACTGTACAGTGAGCAATGCCTGCCCTGTGTCATCCACGTGTAGTAATGTTATGACTTCCATGAATGTAGTAATGTACAGTTCTGTAAAATATTATGAATCATCACTATGTATAATACACACAAGTAACTTTGCTGCTGTTTATCCTGCTCATATGCTGCACATATATGGTCCGTGCCACTTATTGTACATAATAATGCCAAAGCTCTTGATTTCATTTTATTGTTCTTATACTTGCAGTGTTGTGTTTAAGTCTGTGTTCTAATATCTTAGATTATATCTTTATTATCTTGATTTCTGACTGAAAAAAATGCCCGTTTCAGTTCTTGTACCATGTGAAGTTTCTTTTGTTCATGTATAGTGTTTATCATTTTTCGATGTGCTCTCATATGTGCTCTTCCTTTCTGTGTCGAGATTCCCACTGAAATACCAGTTGAGCTTCTCAGGTGATTCTCTGATCATTTCTAATAGTCATTGTTATCCTATGGTCATTTTAAACATGATATTAAAGGCAGCGTGGTTTGGAACAAATTGGAAGTAGAAATTTGTTTTTCACTATACAAAATAATTTTTTTTTTTTTAATTTTAATAATTTTCACTCAGCCCTAGTTGGTAACCTCTTTGCCAATTGAAAATTCCACAAGGACCCTCAGTTCATGAAAGCTATTGAGAGACCCTGCAGAAATCAGATGAACCCTCTACTCCTTCTCACCTATCATCAAATCGACCAGTGGTAATTACGGCCTGATCAGAAGTCCCCACCATGTCCTGCACTGTTTGATCTGCACTAGGGGGCGCCATCATTAGTAGCACCTTCATCTTGTGTTTGGTCTCACCTTGACCCAAATCATGCTGTCTTCTGCCACTTAGTCTGTTTCTCTGCGTTAATGTGCTGGTAATGAATGATAATGACTTAATTAGACTAGCACAAAGCAGCTACCAATTTGTGGAGTCTAAAGGGAGGAGCTGTTAGCATGCGTGTCGTGGAATATTATCCAGAGTGACAACCATTCAAGAATCAAATGTACAGTTTACAGTGAATGACATTTTGAAAGGTTACATTGTTCATTTATGAGAATTTGTTCCAATACATGAAATAATTTTCAACCTATAGAATATCAAATGTCTTCTGGCTTTCAAATGTCAAATGGCAGGATGGTTAGAGGAGGTTGGGTTAAAAAAAAAATCAGCAATCCCGCTTAGTGCAAATCTATAGTAAAACTGTATTAAATGGCCAAAATAGTCACATTTTGATGTAGTACTTTTCACTCAAAGCGTTTTACATCAAGGATTCACACACTGGGGGCAAGGTGGGTTAAGTGTCTTGCCCAACAACCACATCTATGGGAGCTTGAATCGCACGCCAACCTGTGGGTCAATGAATCTGACCGCTCAACCAATGATGTCTACATCAAGAGCGGGATTTGAACTGCCAACCTTCGCCTCACTAGTCCATTTTAAACTATTTGCCGTGGTCCAAAGTTACTCCTCTCTTACACATTCCAAGCATCCTAATTAGTCTCAGCGATGAGTTCATGAGCACTTTTCGCAACTTTCAGAGGCCGATAATCCTGTCACGATAATCCTAACAACAACTAGCATGCTAATTTTCTAAATCTCAGACAAGAAAAAAAATTACAATTAGATGCAGACAGCACACAGCAGACCTATTTTGACGTCAAGAGCTGCTTTTGCAATATGTCTGTACTGGGCCAAGACACATTTTGCTCAAATACGTGGAACACAAATCAAAAATAAATAAATAAATGTCTCCCCAATAGATGCCCTATTTTCTGCAATTACTTCACCCAATACTACATGCTTTTTACCATGAAGCCCCTTTATTTGCCCTTAATTACTAGAGATATTCTGCCTTTGCCTGTGCCGGAGATGCTCAGGAGCTATTATGAATCTAAGGTAGCTCATTAGACAGGGCCAGGCAAACAAACTGGTGTTAAATGAGTAGTTGTGGAGCAGGAGATTCTTCAGCGTCTTTTCTCCACAGGGATCCGCACTCCAAAGGGAATTCATGTAAAATAGTTTTCTGCTGGGGAATGAGAAGAAGTGATGGTGGGAGGCTTAGAGACTTTAAACTACTCTCATTTCATTGTACATAATAACTTCATGACCATTTGTGTAATATCATTTCTCCCAGTGTTCTTTCCTTGGATTACATTTAATAACTGCAAAACTGAAAACTATACGCTTTTGGGTGTTACAGGCATTGTAGTTTCACAGTTTGGCCTTATTCAATCTACCCAAATACATATGCCCATTTGTCATGCTAGATGTTAAAATTAAAAAAAGTAAAAGTACACGCACAGCACACACCCACACATACACAATAGTACACACAGTACACAATATACTTTGCAAAATGTTCACCCACAATCTATATACTCTAATGAAGACACCATATTGGTGCTCTTACACTTGGCCTCTTAATGGTCATAATGTCATGGCTCATCTGGCAGTGTAACCTTTTGACCTTATGCTGCCCCACCCACTTTTGCCTCTAAATGCTATTAAACCACACTTTCGGTTAAGTGGGAATCCCATTTATTTAAATCACATGTGTCAAACTCAAGGCCCCTGGGCCAAATGTGGCCCACCACATCATTTTATGTGGCTCGCAACAAGGTAAATTAAAAGATATGACTGTATCAGTCTATCAGGAGATACAAAGTTACACAGCCATTTTTTTTTTTACATCTCTGCAAATGGATATGCAACATTTGTAATTTGAAAAAGTAATAAAAACAGTTACACAGCAAGTTAAAAAAAAAAGTAGTTGTATTTATTTTACATTGCATTTGGTTGCATTTATTGACATTTATACTGTCTTGCAGTTACATGTGGCCCTTTGAGGGAAACCATTTTGCTGATGTGGCCCTTGGTGAAAATGAGTTTGACACCCCTGATTTAAATGGACAATTTGAGACAAGTTTTGCCACTAAAATATAATATAAAGTAGGCTGATTTGTGTAAAATGTTCTGTGTTCATGTGATCAACAAGTCAACACTGCCCTGATTCTGTGGAAGGCTTTAAAACAGCTTAGTAGTCTGTATACTATAACTTATTTTCTGCCAAGATCAGCGCCCCCATCCAAAATAATACAACCCGAATAATGATGGCGGCGCCCGCGGCAACTTCCGGAATAAGGTGAATATACTGAATTGAAAACAATATCTCCTAAGGCAACTGACCATTTAAAGATTGTATTCCTATTAAAGACCATTAAATACACATTATGGTTTTGCATAATCCGTGGCACTTAAAATATTCAACAAAAAGTGTCTAGAATTCAAATCGCCTCATGTTGGAGGTAATCTTCTTTCATTATAAAGTATATCCATGGGTAATAATTCCACTTTATCCGTTTTTGTGATTGCTAGCATGGAGTTTAAGAAAATTGCCAGGGACCGAGATAGAGTGACAGTTTGCATGACAGCTCAGCAGCAACTTTTCTAACAATGAAGGAATTATTTTGGGGGTAAAAAAAAAAAACCCTCCGTCAATTTGACAAAAAATATGTATGTGGTACAGTTGACTGCTGCTGTATTTTTCCACCATCATACTGTATTAAAACAGCTCCATAATGTTTACTAAACTTTTGCTGAACTTTTTGCTTCCCTGTCAATAACCCCTATTCACATTTACCGAGTCTTGTTCTTGTTTATTGATTGTCAGAAAAACTATTTGTATTTCCACCTATAGCCCTTATCCAGTTTTGGTATTATAATCCCCTTAGTTCAGTATATATAGTATAGTAATGTTTTTGGTCTCTGCAAAAATACATATATTCTGGACTATCTTTTTCCGTTGGCACTGTTTTCCATCCATCTATCCAAAGGTGATATACTATAAGTGCCTTAAACTTTTTATTGTTTCACATGGCAGGATCCTTAAGTCTTTAAAACGCGTTGTCCGAACTGCAACATAAATCGCGGTGACAGGTGCAGGTTTGAAAGTTGACAGCTAGTCGATGGTTTTACAAGTCGGAGTGGCACAAACACATATCTGCTTCTTACAGACCTGAGGAATCATCTGTTAGGGCCGCTGTAAAACTCAAACTTTTTATTAGAGAAGTCTTTTGGGTACATTTCCTCCAATGGTTTTCTCGCTTCGCATAATGGAAAGTCATATACATGCTTGTCGTGAACAGCTGCAGTGTAAGATGTGCTTTTTTTTACACTGTTTTGTATAACATCAATCCAGTTTGACTTACAATGTTGTACTGAAGTAAAGTTTTCTTTGCGGCTATAAAATGCAAAATGGAGGCAGCAATACAAGAGCAAGACGTTCCTATTGTAATGATTTTCCAAATTATTTTGCCGCACTGTCTTTAAAGGGGCACTATTTAACTTTTCTGGTGAATATCTGCTATCTGATTGTTGCCATGTAGGAGTTAATTCTTTTCCTGGAATGTTCCCAAGTATAGCATTAAACTTATGTTGCTTATATTCAACAGCTGTTTGTATTACTTAAAAATATCTCAATAACATGCTTTTTTTTTTTTTTTTACTGTGAGCAAGTGAGGGCGCCTGCCCACTGATTTAAAGTGCACCTTTAAGTATTTGACACTGACCAATCCAAGACCCGGTATCAGTCTTTTTGTAATATTTTGCATTTTATACAGAGTATTACTGTCACGGTCACATATTATTATTGTTTTTTCTCTGCTTCTTGCTTTTTGAAGGCTACATCTTTTCCATATTACATAAATCTGAAAAGGTGTTGTATGTCTAGAGAACAAGATGTCTGTGTAAACCCTCAGTTGCCCAGGTATGATCAATAGCAAAAGAAAAATTCTTTCTCTTTTCCCGTGACTTCTCTTATCACAGATTTCTAACTTGTAACTCTCTGTTTTCATCGTTCACCAAATCTGAACTGCACATTACTTTCCTCTTTTCCTGTGACTTCTCTTATCACACACTTCTAACTTATAACATGCCACTTCATGGCTTTTGTCCAGTTGAAAGAATTTTTGAATTGGGTTTCCGAGCTGCTCTTCACCATCGTAAGAGCAGCTCAGGACCCCGATCTGCTGTACAGCTCCATCTCAAAGCCACTAAGAGGACTGAAGATAGTGAGGTACAGATCTTAGCCAAAAGAAAAGGAAATGGTTTGAGAGGGGAGTTAAAGAGGCAGTTTTGGTTAGGAATGACAATCTATCTTTGAACAGGAATGAGCAGCTTCGACATCATTTATCTCCTATTTATCACTCCATCCTCAGACTTAAATCAAAACAAGGAAAACAAAAGTGATAGCCAGTATGCTAATAGTGTGAGAAATATGACTCAGGTACAGTTCACACTTAGTTAACAAGCAGAAACTGTTAACAAATAGGTATATTAGTTTCAGTGTTGTTAGCTCCTCCTTTTAGATAGATATAAGGCAGTGTCTACCAGAATCTGACTAAAACTGCCCAGTTGACAGAATTACATTTTTCTTTTGCTATGTCTAGAGAGCAATAATACTTTACATCTATGTGACCAATGTCCATAAGTTTGCTGTTTGTCCAACTACACTGCTCAGTCACATTCTGTTTCAATTCTTTCCTCTAAATGCATGCAAATGTTGACAGACTCAACATTTAGCATTTAAGCTGCCTTTTAAAAACTTGCAATTTACCAACTCCCACCTGTATCCTCCTCCCAGACAGATCATATCTGTCTTTATTTCTTTCTGTCTCACTCTTCCTCTCTGTTTTCATCGTTCACCAAATCCGAACTGCACATTACTTTCCTCTTTTCCTGTGACTTCTCTTATCACACACTTCTAACTTATAACATGCCACTTCATGGCTTTTGTCCAGTTGAAAGAATTTTTGAATTGGGTTTCCGAGCTGCTCTTCACCATCGTAAGAGCAGCTCAGGACCCCGATCTGCTGTACAGCTCCATCTCAAAGCACTAAGAGGACTGAAGATAGTGAGGTACAGATCTTAGCCAAAAGAAAAGGAAATGGTTTTTGAGGGGGAGTTAAAGAGGCAGTTTTGGTTAGGAATGACAATCTATCTTTGAACAGGAATGAGCAGCTTCGACATCATTTATCTCCTATTTATCACTCCATCCTCAGACTTAAATCAAAACAAGGAAAACAAAAGTGATAGCCAGTGCTAATAGTGTGTGAGAAATATGACTCAGGTACAGTTCACACTTAGTTAACAAGCAGAAAAACTGTTAACAAATAGGTATATTAGTTTCAGTGTTGTTAGCTCCTCCTTTTAGATAGATATAAGGCAGTGTCTACCAGAATCTGACTAAAACTGCCAAGTTGACAGAATTACATTTTTCTTTTGCTATGTCTAGAGAGCAATAATACTTTACATCTATGTGACCAATGTCCATAAGTTTGCTGTTTGTCCAACTACACTGCTCAGTCACATTCTGTTTCAATTCTTTCCTCTAAATGCATGCAAATGTTGACAGACTCAACATTTAGCATTTAAGCTGCCTTTTAAAAACTTGCAATTTACCAACTCCCACCTGTATCCTCCTCCCAGACAGATCATATCTGTCTTTATTTCTTTCTGTCTCACTCTTCCTCTCTGTTTTCATCGTTCACCAAATCCGAACTGCACATTACTTTCCTCTTTTCTCTTATCACACACTTCTAACTTGTAACATGCTCTAATTTCTTATCTAGGGAGGAATCAGCAAGATCTACAGTGTTTCTGTTAGCCCGCTGTGTAGAGAAAACCAGGATGCATTCCCCAACTGTATGCGAGTGTGGGTGACAAATGCAGATAGTACTACAGATGGACCATAAAGCCAGTAGCTTGTAATGAAGCAACTGAGACCCAAATCATGGTTATGGTAAACTTGGGAGTGAGGAAGCGATAGCGGGATGGGGCAGGAAAGATGGATAGATAGAGAAAAAGGAAAGAAGGGGAGGAAGAGAGAATAAATAAGACCGGAGCTCGCCGCAATAAACCATAGAAAGTAGTATGGTGTTGCCGCGGGCTACTGAATAAACTTGTGTAATGAAATTGTGTGATGTTCACCATAAAGCTGAGAGTGCAAGGAAGAGGGGATAAAAAGAATGGACAGAAGGGGCTGTATATAAGTTAGATGGGGTATAGAGCAGCAGTGGGCACGGTATAGTAATCAAGTAATCAAAGTTTAAAGCATATGAGAAAGAGTTACAGCAGAAGAGATAGAAGAAAGCGGAGGATAAAATGTGAACAAAAAAAAGAAAAGATGGATTGGAAGACTTATGCATATTTCACCTATTAAAAATCATTGCATTTTAAAAGATATGCAATAGAACTGAATGACATGCTGGTTGAGTAAAGTAAAGCCAGTAACGGAAGCTGTCTGTAGCACTGCATGAAGAATAACTTACTGAAAAAAAATGGTTTATTAAAGATGTCGTACATGAATTACTTATTTTTAAACAGTTTGTAAAGGTCCATATTTATTCCTCACTTACTTTGTGCATTTCGACTATGCTAATTATTCACCGCGAAGATGCCCACAACTTTCTGAGACCAAAGTGGACGATGGAGACAGTAGATAGCAGACTTATTTTGGCCTCGAGAGCTGCTTATACAATATATGTTCTGGGGCAAGACAAATTTTGGAGACAAATACAAAAAAAACAACAACAAAAAAAAAAATATATCTTAAAGATTGATTGAGGTTTATTAATAAGCCCTCAATTACTCCTCCTGAATCATTCTTAATAAACCATTGGTAACTATTTGGTTTTTATGAATGAAGTCTTTCTTTGTGCTTCAGTGTAGCCAAAAATCCTAAAGTGTAGTCTGAATTTACTCAAGCCAACTGTTCTGTTCAATGTTGTCTTATCAGTTTTGACTGGCAGCAATTATACTAACGTTTTATTGCAATGAACAAACAGCAAATGGATATAGAAAAAAGTGTTCTATTTAAAATATAACAGTTGCTTGAAAATGAAGCAATTCCGTTTTAGAAAATGGAAAATTTGGACTGAATTAGTCACACTTTTTTTCAATCTTATCTTGGCTTACTTCATTCTACAATATTTTGGGCAAGTTTTAGTTACTAGGAACACAGTTTTGGGTCAGGTTGTGGACAAATTTTTTTTTCTGTTAGTGTCAATGGCCTGGAAAGCTGTGGGACCTGTGCAGGCTTTGAATGAGGGGAGAAAATCGTTCTGCTAAAGACCCTGATAGACCCCTCCAATCCTGCTCCTCTTATCTCCACACAGCTACAGCCAGACGCACGCGGACTGGAACCATCGGACATACTTTTTAACACACACGCAGACACACAAGGATGCACGCTTGCACTTGGGGTCATCCATCACCATGACGACCCTCCGTGCTGCTTTCTGATTGGACGGCAGCTTGGTCCAGTGTGGTGACCTGAGGACCTATTGATTTTGGCAGGTCTGTGTGGTCGCTTTAAGGGTATGGGTGTTTGCAGTTCAGTGCCCTATCTGCTCCACACAGTGAGTGGGTTCAGCTTATACATCAGTGGACCATGCACCCCCAGCCAATGGGAGGGGCATTCTGGTGTCGAAACTCAACATAAGAACGTAGCTGACATTCGCCTCCTCTTCTGGCTTTGTAGTCATAACAAAAATATGTTGAAAATAGATCTAGATGTTGCTGGCTAGTACTTTAATTAATACAGCCTGGACCCAAACCTTATAACCACTAGGGGCAGTTTAGAGTCCATTAGGTTGCAGTATACTTTATTTACAGATGCGATTTACCACCACTTACAACCCTTATGGACTAAAGGGAATTAAACCGATTTTTTTCAATGAGAAAACGTATAATACATTTGCATGTCCAATAGTAGACTTTCAATAGAAAAAGAACTTATTTTCTTGAGAACCTAATTCACACTTCTGTGCCCTTTACCTTAACAAGTAAATGTTAATTTTCACTTTCCAATTTGAGAAGGTCTCCACAAGTCACTTACCATACAGTTCATAGACACTATGAGAATTAGATTTTTCCTCTACAATCACAGAAATGGCCATAATTTCCTCTTTGTCCTCCTTGTCCCGGAGCTATGGATACAGACAAATACAGTTAACTGAAAGTAGTTACGCTTCAGTAATGGAAAAGGTGTAATAGTCATTGTCTAAATAAATGGATCAATCAGACGTACCAATATTAGAGTCATCCGTCGCTTCATTTGCCAACATCAAATCTTCTTTACTGCAGGCTGCGTGCTGAATAATCATTGCACAGTCATGCCATTAGAAGTGAAAAGATTGCCTTTGGGAGTGCACTTTAGCTTTTAATTTCAAACATAATTCCAAAGTTTGTGAACCATTTTCAAAAGTTCCTTGTGACATTTGTAAGAAGGAAGTCATCTGGGTCTTTCATTTGGGATTTGGGAGCACAGTGAACTTAAGCTAAAGGTGGGATTTTCACACTGTAGTATGGAAACTTCATTTGTCATACGCTGCTCTCGTTTCAAGTCATTTCTCTTTTTGTTCCTATACTTTCTGTATAATCTTGCGTTAGTCCTGATTTAGTTACAAGTTAGTCATTGTTTAGGGTAAGTTTGTTTACGTCACCTGGGCACCCTTCATCAGATTTTCAGCTGTAGGTTTATTGTCAGAGTATTGTGCATATTTTACATTAGACAAACCTAACCAGGCAACAGCATGACCACTCGGCCATTAAAAAAAAAAAAAAATACACTTGAAAGCCCAAGCGTTGATGGTGCTATCCATGCGTTTTAGCTTCCTGTAAAGCCTGGTGTCCACTGCACCTTTTTTTATCTTATAAGATTGTTGGATGTCACTCTACACAACGAGGGGAATTTAAATTGTATGGCAGACAGATGAGCGAATCTCCGGCTCCAGCTCTGTGTGGTAACATCTCCATAATTGTACAGGTTAGCTGAGGACCGACCGTTACGTAAAGTATGGAATCGTTCTGTAATTGGAAAACAAATCCGTGTTTTTCGAGAAGTCAATGAAATTTGCAAGTCTAAAGGAATGATATGATAGTCACTCTCCCTTCTTCTTCCTATTTCTGAATAAATACAAAGCTTCTCTGATCGCTGCTCCCAAGAGAGCGGCTCCAAACATGCAAGACATGCGTCTCCTCTGCTCTGCTCTGTCACAATCCCGAGCTGTCAATCAAAGTGGGGGCCTGATCCAGCGCCACTGTCCCTTTCTCCCATTCTGTGGCTCGGTGCAGAGCAGGAGTTCTGATAGCACTGGCGACTAACTTTATTAACTAACCAAAGCGGCACAATAGAATTATTATTGTTACGAAATGAAATGGAGCTAAAATGGAGCTGAAATGGAGCTGGTCTTTAGTCGTAGAACAGTTCTAAGTTTGTCTTTGTCCTGATCTCACTCAAGAGACCAAAGCCCCACAGTTTTTAGCTACGACCCACGATAAAAATCTTTTGTCACAGATGATAAAAATCGTATATGCAACATTTTTAGGACTTTTTACCATTCAAAAGACATAATATTTTGTGATCCAAATATCAAATCTTTCTGAAACCCATGTATAGAAGATTGACATTATCCCTTTTTATGTTCATCACATATCTAATTCATACTACAAAGTCTACAAACTATAGCACCACCTGGATTCCTGTCCACTCCCCAACCCGAACCTCCCACCATGTGTTCTTCCACCTCTCCCTGACTCTCTATCTGTCCAAGCAGCTTGCTCCTCATATCAATCAAGTTCAAACAATAAGACTGCAGTTGGTCCCTGTTCACCCATCTACTCCCTGGTTTATGGCCTGTTATAGCCTTCCTTTCAGGCCTGTCTGCTGGTGTGGCTGTTGTGTGCGGTTGTGTGCGGTTGTGTGTGCGGCGAGAGTTGTGTTTTGTGGGCACAGATGTTAACATGCAACACTTGTCCATAAGTCCCCCAGAATGGCAGACGTGTCCAGGGGGGACAATCTCATTAACTATAAAACACTTGGATTGTCTCTGCTCTGTTTGCTGGTCTTGGATTTCTATTGACTCCCGCACTTGTGAGATGCACGGCTTCCTATGTGGGATTCTGCTTCCTTCTGCAAAATTTACGACATGGTTTAAATACCGTCAAGCTCTAATAAATTATAACATGGGCAAGCTAATTTATTTCAGTGGGGAAATAATGGAATCATAGAATATTTTAGGATGCCATGTTATTTGATAGATGGTGTGGATTTGATGCAGGGCAATGGTTGATAATTTTAGCAGGAAAACAAAAAGAAAAGAAAAAGTTCACTGATGTGGAACTTGGTGTTTTTTCTTGGATAGCAACAGTGGCTCAGTTATTGGGTATGTTTTGGACATTGCTAATTGCACCAAGGAGGCAAAGGGATCTCCAATGATAACACGTTTGTTTGCCTGCTTTTTTATTTGAACATCTGAACATCTTGGACAGACAAATAAAGTTCTATTCTAGCATTTGTCCTAAAAGCCTTATTGTATAACTAAAATCTATTGGTAATAGGTTTGCTTAGGCTTTTTCAGGCAAAAGTCTAATTAAGCTTATTTAAGATACAACCTCACCATTATACTGTTTTCTTTCTTGCAGAACTTCAGAGCTCTTCGTGTGGTAACCCTGGGGTTCCTCCCAAAGCTGTGCTGAGCGGTGGTGGAAAGTTTGCAGTGGGTGATCGTGTACACTACAGCTGCGTTCCTGGTTACGTTTTAGACGGCCACGCTACGCTAACGTGTATCACAAACGCTGGCAACACTGCGGTGTGGGACTTCCCCGCCCCCATTTGTCGAGGTATGTGGGTAAATGTTTGTACATGTTTGCACGGCATGTGGTTGAGTGGTTGTTTTGTACTATGCTGCAATAACATCTTAAAATATGACTTGAATTAAAGGATAAGTAAGTCTCACCATTTTCAAATGAATACAACAGTTCTTTTACTGTCCCTTTGTGTAGTGCAAAAGGCCTAGTGGTTCAAATTTGGCTATAAAGGGGCAAATAAAATATTATTGCAATCGTGATGGCATTTCTGATTTTGCAACGAAAATCTGCAACTTGAGCAAAATATGTAATCTATATTGTTGCTTCTTCCTTTGAAAATTCTGTATTTTATTTTTGCTCCTGTCCAAGCTTCATTAGATGCCAAATTAAAAATGCAACAAAATAAATACTTGATTTATGACTTACTTCTCCTTTAACACACCCATCTGCAAGACGTGTGTACGTGTGTGTGTGTGTGTGTGTGTACATGTGTGCGGCAGGCAGTCGAAAGAATGCGTGACCCCAATAGTTTATACTTGCATTGTGTTCCTATTCCCCACTATTTAATTAAACCGTGTGTGGGAGAAAAAGCAAAGGTGCAGGATTGGAGGGGCCTATTTTTAGAGTATGGGGTAGGTGGTGATGGTCGGCGGGCTCACTGCTGTTTAGTGAGACACACTTGAGGTTACACTGTACACACTGAACTCTGCTTGTATTTGTACATGCATTCTTATATTCCCTATATATCATGTGGGTGTATACAAATCCACTGTCCAATGTGAGCTGGAAGGCACTGACAGGCATATATTAATTGCCGCTGAGGGGCTTTAGGGCTTGGAAAAATAGGAAAATGACCCAGTATATATTTAGTTTCATGAATATTCAACTAACTACATGCAAGGCTTATGGTTACTCCAAATGTGATGACTGTGGTACTGACATTTATATGGCATTTAAAAAACAAATCTGATGTTTGTTAAAATATAAAAGCTGTGGTCTAACAGGTAGTTCATTCATAAGATCTCCAGTTTGATTTCAAGATAAGTCATTACATTGCATGATTGGACTATCATCTTTGTAACAATGGCTGAGATATTTAATTAGGTTTAGGTTTAGAAAACTTTATTTATCCCCAAGGGGCGGCTGTGTTTGCAGTGACAGATTGCAGCATAAAAGACCACACACACACACACACAGCAGTTCACACAGGTCAGGTGCTTGTACAATATGGACATCGGTGCTGAGTATATTATAAGTGCAAATGAGCTGTAAACAACAACATTAAAACAATCTAAAATTATGTAAAAACACTTGGCTATGCCTTATTACACCTCTGTGTTTAGAAGCCAAATGGCAGAGGGAATAAAGAAATGAGCAAATCTGTTTGTTTTTATGCTGGGAGCGAAGTAGAGCCACCCAGCGGGCATCAGGGAGAGTCTCTCTTTTAAAATGTGATCTGAGATTGTGCCTTTTGGAGCACCTACCTGCTCCATAAAGATTCGAGGTTGGGCATCAGCACATCTGTTATCTTTGAGCAGGTTTTTACAATGTTGCATTGTCTTCACACACAACCACATAGGATTTACAACCATAATATCATCGTCTTAACCACATGCACCTGCCCCTATGTGAGCGCCAGTTTGGCATGTAGCGATGTGGAACTCTGCAGCATCCCCTGTATACTGAACAGTGCGTGTCAGCAGCATACATGTTAATGGTCCGATGGCTGTGGCAGGATCTCTCAGGGGGCACCAAGACACTGTGAGCACGGTGGTATATAGGAGAAGGTGTTTTGTTGTTTAAACATGCTGGGGAAATTCAGTACCAGGCAACAGACGACTAACAGTGAATGGTGAGGAGCACTTTTAAATAGTGCTTTTCTACCCATGCAGTGGACTCTCAAAACTACAGGGTGGCCCAAAAGTCACTGACAGTTGAAAAAAATCCGTAACTCTTTTGTTTCTAAATATTTCTATTTTATTTTTTCAGAGCATTTGGAACTACCCTTCTGACATTAATATGAGCAAATACAGCACCGAGGATCAAACCCCCATTGTACTGTGGTACTTTGAGTCACATGGGTCAAATTCAGAAACCCAGCGGTGTTACCGTCGACGTTTTAATACCAGAGATGCCCCAAGCGTAAATGCCATTAAAGGAATAATAAGTGGTTTTCAAAGACAGGGGGCAGTATGTGATCTCCCGAGACCTGACTAGTCCCAATTTTTTCCTGTGGGGCTATCTTAAAGAAAAGGTGTTTGTGAATAAACCATAGACAATAAATGCACTTAAAAACATAATTTTTACTTCCCCTAGTTTAAGTAGTGATAAGTTCAAGTGTAAGTGAACAATTATAACCATATATTGCCAAAAATCTCGAAAGGTTCAGTTAGGAGCTATTATAGGAGCTATTGAAGATTTAAATGTGTCAGTGACTTTTGGGCCACCCTGCACTTCACATCGAGGAACCATTTGCCCATTCACACTCACCTGCACTCACATGTTGGGTTTCCATGTTTCTGGAGTACATTACATTGAATTGCAAGTTAATTTCCCGATCATTACCTTAGCCATAGTTACTAGCTGCCAAACTTTAACCTAAACCTGAACATTTTAAGCCATATGTGAAGTTTAAATCATATCTCCGATGTAATAATGAAGGATTTACATCATGTGAACCTAATTTTAGTCCTCATAACGCAGACAAGTCCTTATGACGTGAGTGTGTATACGGTCTTTAGTGCCCACAATGTGATAAACACCCACCCACACATTCAAAAATCAATATACTACTCAGACACTAAAGCCTACTAACTGAGCTACTAACACTACACCCAGTCCAATGATTTGGCATTGGTAAAATACACCTATAAAACACAACAAATGACACCAGTCTCTGAAATGTGGCCAGTTATTCTGTTTTAAACTTTTATGGCTGGAATATAAACTGCACTACTGTGACAAATTTGATCAGATCTAACAAGTAAGTTGAGTAGTTGCAGGCGCTGTAGCTTTAAACGAAGTTGCCAATTCCCTCGGTGTTATTCTGTGCCATACTTACATATTGAAGAAAAGTCATTATTGTGAAGATGAGGCTTCTTCGGTGTCTTATTCAGCATTTCCACCTCCACCCCACCCCCAATCCTTACTCAGATTGCTAATACCGCACACGCTCCCTGACCCTGGCTGATACATGTGACACTAGGCTCCAAGTGCTTTCACAGCTCTCTGCAGCCGATAATGTATTCACGAGGAGAGCTAAGTTGTCATTTACTAGATTGTTTCGCTTCTGTCTCATTCATTCATTTATCTCCACAATGATCTGTTATTGTTCATTATTGACCTTATTCGGCCCCGCCCGCTTTGCCGCTAAACGCTGCAAACCGTGCTTTATTTGCGGTGGCTCTTCCATTTAAAAGCGAATCCCATTCTTTTCGATGGCGAACTCGGGAAAAGTTCCGCCTCAAAACTATGATATAAAGTAATGGGTAAAATGTTCTATGTTCATCAACAAGTGAACACCTCTCCAACCCTCTGGGAGGCTTTAAAACGGCTCTGAAGTCAGAATAGAACTCATTTGCTTCCAAAATCGCCAATCCTCACACAAAATAATACAACCCAAATGACGATGGCGACGCCCACTGCAACAAGGTGAATAGGGCGGTTGCTTTTTTGTGGTTTTAAGCATATTTAGAATGGACAGAATGTTATATACTGGTGCTGATCTTCTGGAACACAACTGAATTTTGTTTTTTAATTAACGTATACCCATGATATTCTTTGAAATAAAGTAGACAGTTTAATTACTTGGGAAGGGAGCATCGTTCACTGTCTGTCTTCTATACGGCAAGGGGCAAAGAATCTTGGCATTGTAACTTTACCAATACCTGGAGTTCAATGAGTTCTCTTAGAGGACTTGTAGTGGGTATGAAGCCTGTTACTATATCTACTTATTGTTGTATATATGAAAGCTGGAACGAATGTATTTTTGGGGTCAGTATTTATCTTATGTACAGTTTTGTTGTGTCACTGGGAATTCTTTGGGTATTTTTTGGTTTCATGATAAGATTTAAACTGTAAAAGATCCAAACAAAAGAAAAGTATTAAAGTGTTTCATTCAGCTGTTTATTTATTGTAGCTCATGATTTTTTAACAATTTTGTAGATTTAGAGTAGCTTTTGTGGTTTGAATCTGCTCTTGGGTTATTGTGTCAAGTATAAATGAGTTTCAGTATTATCGTTTATATTTACTTCAGTGATATATTGAACTTCAAAATGTGTTATTGTGACAGCTGTAGTGGGTACCATTGTGCAGAAGAGGTCAGAAACGATGCAGTGTGCAGTTTTGATTTGTTAGATTGAAGTTTATTTCTAGTTTTGTTTACTATTGTGTACTTATTCGTGTGTACTCACTCATCATCACCGTACCATACGTCCTGAACTGCAGCAGAATAGGACTTGAAAGTGAACTGTAATTCCGTTCGAGGAAAGATGGAGGAGAAATGGAAAAGGGAGGAAAGAATGGAGCGGGTAGAATGGCAACTTGTCAGTGCTGGATTAGCAATGTCTCTGTCACTCTGTCAGTGGGGCTAAGAGGAGCTAAGCTACTAATATGTCCAGCGCAGCTCCCAGGCACACAGCTTGGCTTACAGTACTGAAACCTCAGAGCTAATGCCAGCACCGGTACACTATACGGTACAGAGTGTTCAACTTGAATTGAAAACTTTTGAAAGACAAGGTTTAAGCTGGTATATGGTGGTGATCCCTAAAAAAGTGGTCTGTGTAGGATTTACATTGTGCTAATAACAATCTTATCTTTTAATTAAATAAAGCAAAAATAGAAGACATAATTTCCAGAGGTGGAAGAAGTACTCAATTTTGTTACTTAAGTAAAAGTACAGATACTGCAGCAAAAGAAAGACTCAAAAAAAATAAAATAAAGTATCACATGAAAAGTAAAAGAATATAGTATTTACATGGATTTTGAGGTCTTATAAGGCGATGTAGTGATTTTGTGCTGAATTTTAACAATTAAATAGATTTTCTTTGTATATTTCTGTTTGATCAAGCTACGAACGAAGTATCCACTTTAAAATTTACTTAAGTACCACACAGATACCTAAAATGTATTCTTGAGTACAGTACTTTACTACTTTTTACTTCATTACATTCCACCACTGATCATTTCTGATCAATCCTGCCTCTGTTTCTGTGTTATGTTTACCTATGCAGTTTCCTGTCTGTACTAGGTACTAGGTTGTGTAAATACATGACCAGAGCACAGTGCTTTATAAGTACAGTGTTCCTGGCATTAGTTTACAGGTTGAGATTTATATCGTTGTTAAATGAGCTTACCTCAGTATATTGAAAAAAGCAATCGGATGACATCAAAAGTAGTCTGACTAACAGTACGTTGCGTGACATCATGGCCATCTTCTCGGAGATGGTTAATCACCTTAAGTACCCTATAGCTCCAGACTACTTGAAAGATGGAGATATTTCTGACTAGAAAGAAAATCATATTTTTTCTCTTTTCATTTTTTTCTTGAACATGATCTTACTTCAGTATTGTAAATAAAATGATGCTTATATTGTATCATCTAATAAACTGTATGCTTGTATTGTGTACATGACTAACAGGGTACGATTGAACCGAAAAATGTGAAATGGGGGCGTGAGTTAAGGTGCAAAAGCTTGTACAATTGAAATGTCATGTCTGGGTTACTGAGTGCCTTTCTGATAAACATGTTTGTGAAAAATGCAGAAGTTGAGTCAATGTGTCTAAATAAAAGAGTGCTGTGAGAAAGGAGAAGTTGGAGAAGGCACAGAGGAGGTGAAGACTGCGAAGCTCTTTGTCCACTCTCTCCCCTCTGATCAGAGCAGAAAAAAGAAAAGTCTAACACTTGTCTTGAGTCTTTTTGGTAAACAGCGCGTCGAGAACAAGTATATACAAACAGATAACCAGATAACCACTGTTGAAACCATCTCTTAGTTACCTTTCCTTCCTAAAGAACCAATCTACATTTCTCCAAGTGTACAACAAACACAATAAAGTCACTATCTCTTGAGGTCCTATATTACACAAAACAGAGCTCTTGTGAGCTTTAAGCCATGTTATAATGTTGTTACCTCCTCAAAAAATACCTGGAGTTGTGTTTTGTTTCATTGCTACATGTCCCAGTAATCCTGTACTATTAGTCTGTCTACATCTCTAAAGCTCAAAATGCTCTGTTCCACCTTGTGATGTCATGAAGTGGTAGTTTTCAGGTTTACCCCTACCCTTTACATTTTATTCAGTTGAGATCGGCAGTTCCAAAGCTGAAATCATCCAAATTATTCTTGTGAAGGTGTATGGAGTTTAAAAACGGAGTTGCACGCTTCCTATATTACCACATTACATCACAAGGTGGACCAGAGTGTTTTCTGTTTGAGAGAAGAGCTTAGCCTAAATATGCATAGTTTGTGTGTATGAAAACACAAGAAAACACAACTCCAGGTGTGTTTGTGACGAGGAAACAACATTATAACATAGATCAGGAAATAGCGTAATATGGGCCCCTTAAACATTTTCTTTTGATTGAAACCCAAAAATGCCTGGAATATGAAAAGTAATGTGTGTGTGCAGAGGCTGTTTAATTTAATGTTTGACAGATCTCTGAGGAAAAATGAAAAGCGAATTTGACTTACTTTTCTGCTTGCTTTAGCACACTCTGTTGCAAATGGCTCTTTCAGTCACATTCCTTCCTTTTGGGGAAATTGAATGCTCCAGTGTAATAGGATGCTGCCTGGAGCGGTGATAAAAGGATACAGAAACTAGAGGCTAGACATGTTCACTTGGTCATTTACTTCTCTCAGACTGGTGTGGAAATCCACCTAATATGTCTACACTTGACATGCGTAGCCATGGATGGAGTAAAGCCTATTTCACAATCACTTCTCCAAATACCCCCTCAGTATTAGAGGCTTGCTGTATCAGCACCGCCTCTGTGTTCAGCCCATGAGTGTAATATTCCAGAGAAATACTGCAAGGCAACTCCATGCAATGTATTATGTATACTTCTGCAATATGGGGAGCAATATGAGGCTGAGACAGTGCGGCACATGTGTTATACTGGGGTTTGAAAGAGAGAAGTATAGACCATCATTTTGAGATATTGATGAAAAACAAAACATTATTAACAAATCATGAGTCCTATATACAGTTTTATTTTTCAATGGAGAGCGCAATTACATCATACTAGTTTTAAGTCCCTCTTCTGCATTTTTATCTCTGAAGTAAGTCCGACTATATTTTCATTTGCATTTCACCCATGCTTCAATGCCGGGGGCAGGAATAGTGGTCTTGTGCTAGGTTCTCGGTCAAGAGCTGAAGGATTAGCCTACTGTGCGTGTTTATGATGATGAGAGAAATATTGAAATTATTGTCGGATTTGAGGTTGCAAAAAAAAAAAAAAAAAACCCTAACCTCTTGAACCTCTTGAATCTGAATGCCTTCCAGTTGGAGTGCAGGTCTGCCCAGTTTCGTGAGGTCTTTGCATAATGCACGCTGAAACATCTTTTTTGGCCAAAAGACTTTTTTATTTAAATCCAAGTCTTGTGCTGGGTACTGTACACTGAATGTTAATATCCACCATGGAGCTAATTCTATCATTTTTCTTTTTCTTGGCACAGAATTATTTACAGGGTAGAAATATATCAGCATTCAAGAAATTTCAAATCCACCCAAGCACATGCATATATGCCAAGTTGGCCTGCAGAGTATTTCATCATGATCCCCGTGATACAGACTCTTCTTATGAATATTCATGGTTTTGGGCAACTGCGAGTGAAGATAAACAATGCCCAAGTACAACTCTATCTCTGAAGGAGAGTCACACATACACGTAACCTCCAAATATGAACTGAAAAAGTCCTGAAACCTTTCTGGCTTTAGCCCATGAGTAGTATTTGTGAGTGAGATTGCAGTGTTCAAGACTTTTGAAGCCCGGGTTGCTAATTGTGGCAGCAGTGTCTTTCAGTTTCAACAATATATAGATAGTTGCAGTGGTGGAAGAAGTACTCTCACTGTTAATACTTAAACAAAACTACAGATACTGGAGCAAGAAATATTCAAGAAAAAGTAAAAGTATCACATGAAAAAAATGTACTTGAGTAAAAGTATTATACCTGTATAAAAAGGGACTTAAAGAGGAAAAAGTAAAAGTATTTTGTACGAATTTTCAGATCTAATAAAGTTTCAAAAGAACAAAATTCAGTACATCTTTATCAAAAACAGTTCAACAGAAACTATTGAATCAGTCATTTTTCTCGCTGTTTTCAACTGTATTTTTTTCTTTGCTCAAACTACTAACAGGTTAAAAATAAATGCCTCAGACTTTTCAGCAGCTCTCAAACAATATTGAAAAATACTTTTACTTTTCAGTCCACTTCAGATCGAGGTGGAGTAGAAAGTATAGATACCTGCTCTCAAATGGAGTGAAGTAAAAGTAAAAAGTATCCATAATTTACTGAAGTACAGACACCTAAAATATGTGCTTAAGTACAGTACTTAACTACTTTTACTTTGTTACATTCCACCACTGGGCAGTTGTCAGCAATCAGGATTTATAGTAGCAAATTGTAGTTATGTTTGCACATTTTGGCAAGGTGGTAGATAGTTTATTAGTTGACTATAGTAATAGTAGTAGTAGCTGTTGTTGTACAGTTGTCCCTCACTGTATCGTGGTCCTGAAGTACAGCTTTTGCCTCACTATATCTTGGTCGCTGTTTTCTGTTTTCTGTTATGTGTATGATCGTTCATCGTGTTCTGCATCCTGATTGGCTGAGGGACTGTAGACCATTTATCCATCAGTCTCCTCTGTGCCGTGGCTCCTGTACAGTACAGAATGTGTTCAGCCAAATTTACATAAATGTTCGACCGCAGTGTGACTCTTAAGTGCTGTATGTTTGCAAGTTTTCTCCCCGACAAAACCCACATTGTCGATGAAACAATCTACACTGACAAAGGCACCTACGAGGTTTGAACTTTTAGACTGTTTAAACGAGAGAAATGTGAGAAAATGTTAATGCCTGTCTGAGAAAAGTGTATAATGTATGAGGGGTTTTACAGCCTTAAAATATATATGATTGTAAGAAAAAAAAAAGCTGACTACTTTGTGAATTTAACCTATCATGGATTAGTTTTAGAATGTAACACCCGCGATAAACGAGGGATGTAATATTTTTTGTAGTTGTAGTTTTTATAGTAGTAGTTGTTTTAGTTGTCATAGTAATGGTTGTTGTTATGGGTAATACTACAGTACAGCTGCTTCTATTTGAGTACATTACAAGTGCAATATTTAAAGCAAACGGGTGGCATATAAAGGTTAAAAAAAAACAAGGTCGGGATAGAAAGTAAGTTGATTCTTCGTAGATTCTAAAAGTAATAATTCCTCGACAAAAAACAAAAAACAAATTTGACTAGCAGCGCAACGGAAATGAAATGAATGTGTGTTTTTTGTGTGTACTCCCGGTAATAAGACTGAGCTGCATATTTCGCGTGGCTGTTGGACAAATATTGGTGGAACTGATGCTACTAATGCTGCAGCAGGATAGGAAAACACTTGAAGTTTGTTGTGGAAAATGCCAATCGCTGCCTCTCTTATGGCAAAATACTTGGTTCTGTGTCCCAAAGTAACCCTGGAGCCGTGATCTGTCAAATCGCGCAACACATTTCAGGATTGCATGGAGTTGCATTTGTGAATGAAGGTGTAGTTCGGGTTTTATGAGGGGAAAAAGTTGCCTCTAATTATTTTTGACTACACGTTTATACATAATGAACCACTCTCAGCTTCTTAATATGCAGAATGTTCATAGTTTAGAAGCTTGATGATGAGGCTAATTGCTAATGTGTTGTGAATTGTCTAGGCCCTGATGTAATATCTTGCTTAACTTACTAATATGTTTTTCCTTCAGACGAAGGCAGTTTACTTTGAAAGGGTCCAAAATGGTCTCCAAAAATAGTATCGTAGATGGTTTAAATAAGTTATAATCCTGATCCAGCTTTGTTAAGTTGAGTGACAACTTGAATTCGGTTACAGTGCCATTAAAATTGGTTCTTTGGGTTGATTTTATCTGATATTTCACATTTGGTTTGGGTTAACATCGAGAAACCACCCACACATTCATACACCAGCGTACGCAGACACCGGGGCGAGGTGAGTAAAGTGTCTTGCCCAAGGACACGACAGTACCCAACTGTTCTTACCCAGAAAATCCACAAATATGTTCCTTTTAGATTGACTCGTGAGCTAGTCAAGTCTGAAAACAAAGTGATGAAATGCTGTTGTAGACTCCTGTACATATGCCTACTGAACAGTGGCTTTTAACATTGTGCTAGTGTCAGGACATTGCATTCTGCTGAACTTGGGTGTTTGCCTATTTATATAAACCTTTTACACTCTCCATAGGGTTTCTGGCATTATGCGCGCGTGAAGGTGACAGCTCCTCATAGGTTTTGAACTGCTTTTAATGTGTTATTTTGCATGTCAACTTTGCCCTGAGCCACAAACACTAGTGAGTAGACAGCACTGGTGAGACTGTTTTTCTATAAATGTTGCAAGATGGTGAATTTTCAAGGACCCTGGTAACTGCATGATAATTGTACATGAATGAAGCAGATAATGACCCCATGGTAATAATTCAAACAATAATGTAATGTACTATAGCAACCAGATACCAACACTGTTACTCTTGTAGTGCGTTTTTACAGGTTTATGTTAAAATCCCTAATGTAGCAAATTTTGTTTATTAAAAATGTACAGATAAATCGATAGTAGCTCGGTAGGTACAGTGTTTGTCCACTGATACAAAGGTTGGTGGTTCGAATCCTGCTCTTGACATAACATCATGACTTAACATCATCGGTTGAGCAGTGACAGCCAGTGATCTACAGGTTGGTGGTGCAAATCGGTCCCACAGATGAATGCTGTCGTTTTGTAGTAGGTCAATACCAGCAGTGGACAAACTTTTTTGACACACGCAATGGGTTCTAAAGTTTGACAGGATACATATATATATATACATATTACTATAGAGATTTGGCCTGTAACATGTAGCAAAGCATGACTATGCAAGGCTCATTGTACCAATTGTTTTCCAAATGCATTAATTAGATTAATAATTAATGTGTTGTTGAAAAGGTAAATTGAACAAGGTTTACCCTTACCTATTTTTTATAATTTGATCACGTTCAGTGGGCCGGATTAATAAGCCCAAAGGGCCGTGTGTGGCCCCCAGGCCGTAGTTTGCCCATCTCTGGTCAAGACACTTAACCCACCTTTCCCCCAGTGTCTGCATACACTGATGTATGAATGTGTGTGTGAATCGTTGAGTGGATCTTTGATGTAAAGTGCTTTGAGTGCTTTGAAGGTGGAAAGGCGCTATATAAAAATGTGACCTTTTACCATAACCGCACTAGGGGTCGTTTTACAATTAAACACAAATACTAAAATGAATAAATGCAGATAGAGTATAAAGTGTTTTTTTCTAAATGATTTGCGTAGAAGCTATTAAATGTCCACACTTGCGGTTTGCTTTTGTAAAAGATGTGAAGGCTGTGGCTGTGTCAGAGCCGTGTGACCTCAGAGCAGCAGTCAGCCTTTGTTCCATTATTAATAACACTCTGTCATAACTGATTCACTGTCTCGTTTTTTCACATGACCGAATCCCTCTGCTATCAGGAAGCAAGGAAAATCACAGCTTTTTAGGGAATCAGGCCAATACATCTGAAGAACCAGTCGTCAGCACTTTATAACTTAGTGCACTTGTCAAAATTACACAATAAAACACTGTTGATAATTTGATTAAACTGCACTTCTCTATTACAGTATTAAGACGAACACGACACCTCTCTATTTTTTATACAGAGAGATATTTATCTGGTCCCCAACCGCCTCCACCGTGACTCAAAACACGATGGTGCAATCAGATTTTTTCATTGATTCTGCAGAAATCCACAATGTTTTTCTGTGAAATATTTTTCTGTTCATTTTGGTTTTGATATGGATGGACTATAAGCCATTTGTCAGTCACACCAATCTGAACTCGGGCAGATGCAGCAGTGACCACACTCACATTTTAACAAGGTGTATTCTGGATCCCAGGCAAATTGAGGACAGTGGTGGTGATTATATGCACACTCAAAATCTGACCAGATTACTGTTGTGAAAAGATCAGGCAAATTACAGGCAAACAGCAAAATCATCTCATTTCTTCGTGCCCATGGTCCCTCAGATCATTGTGCTGTTTGCATGTCATTTAAGACGTCCTAGGGGTCCACAGATCGGATTATCTCATTTTGTGTGCATGTAATCACAGCCAGTCACTCGCATCACAGCCTAGTAGTAGTAATAGTAGCAGTAGTAGTAGTAGTAGTAGTAGTAGTAGTAGTAGTAGTAGTAGTAGTAGTAGTAGTGGTGGTGGTAGTAGTAGTAGTAGTAGTAGTAGTAGTAGTAGTAGTAGTAGTAGTAGTAGTAGTGGTAGTGGTAGTGATGGTGGTAGTAATAGTAATAATAATAGTTGCAGTAGCAGTTGTAGCAGTAGCAGCAGCAGTAGTAGAAGTAACAGCAGCAGAAGCAGTAATAGAAGCAGTAGTAGTAGCAGCAGTAACAGTAGTAGTAGGAGCAGTAGTAGTAGTAGTAGTAGTAGTTGCAGTAACAGTAGTAGCAGCAGCAGTAGTAGTAGGAGCAGTAGCAGTAGCAGTAGTAGTAGCAGTAACAGTAGCAGCAGCAGTAGTAGAAGTAGCAGTAGTAGCAGTAGCAATAGTAGCAGCAGTAGTGGCAGTAACAGTAGTAGCAGTAGTAGTAGTAGCAGTAGCAGTAGCAATAGTAGCAGCACTAGTAGAAGTAGCAGTAGTAGCAGTAGTGGTAGTAGCAGTAGTAGCAGTAGCAGCAGTAGTAGCAGCAGCAGTAATAGTAGTAGTAGTACTAGTAGTAGCAGTAGCAGCAGTAGTAATAGTAGTAGTAGTAGCAGTAATAGTAGTTAGTAATAAATTAATGCACAAAACAAATGCCTTTATCCACAATTAAACATATTTTGACAAACGATTAGCACACATGGTTTAAAATAACATTGTTACTTCCATGTGATTCAAAAAACTTCACAGTTTATGTCATGTTTGTGTTGAAAATAGCACAATCAACACCTCGGGAACAGAATGGCTACTTTCCTTTATAACAGCACATAATGAGCCAGTTAGTAGTTAGGATGCAGTAAGAATAGATACCCGCAGAGTGACCCCAGCCCGTTCACCACAGCGATCGATGAACACAGAGGCAAAGGTCACACGGCTGTACTGTTCCTCTTAAGGAGATCATGGGTCTGTCAGAATGTCACTGTACTACAGAGCTGTATTTCACCTCTTCATCACACTCATTGTTCAGTTAGCGCTTTATGGCCAAGCTGTTGACACGAGCGCTAATTAAATACTTTTATTTGTGGAACATCTGCTCTTCATTTACGCTCATTATTTCATGTCCATAAATAATCACTTTCTACCCCAGCTCACTATTAGCATTATGATGGTGAAAAAGTCTCCATTGTTATTTGGACATATAATGGTTGTTTTTTTGTTTTTTTTAAATGAGATGCCCCAGAAAGCAATTGCTCAAATTTTAATCGAGTTCAAATAATTTCAATTTGTCAGTGATATAATTTGGGGTTTTTAATCCAATTATGTCAGTAAAAGCATGGAGTCATGTTGTGTGCATGGTCAGTATTGAATGTTTTTTGTTTTGTTTTTTTTTTTTAAAAGAAAAAAAAAAGTTAAAATGAGGGGAAATATCTGTATTATTATATTTTATTTTTGCCAGTATTTTTTCTTCTTTTTTTTCCTTCCCCTTTTTACATTTTATTTACTATACTATTCAAAATATACTATAAAATAATATTCTATACTATATTAACAATATGCTATACTAATATACTATAAAATTAAATATTTGTTCATTATATACTAATTAAGATGCATATATTATGAAGCGGTAGTTAAAAATTCAAAATTGATGATCACTAGTAGTACTTCAGTAGTATTTTCTAATGTTTTAATATGTTGCATGCCACAGATAAGGTTACATTTTCTCCCCATGCAAACACAAAAACCAGTTTGAGCAAGTGGAAAATTCCGGCTCCTCTGATAGAACCTGTTAGTCCATAATGAAATGGTGGAGAGAGCACTTCTCAAAGCGAGTTGCCTGATATCCTCTTTAGCTGACATTTATTAAACGCAGGCAGACTTTAGGAGGGCTATTTATAGTAAATCAGTGGTCCCTGCAGATAGAGCCTCAGACTCAGCAGCCCTGTCTGTCTAAACCCAATCCTCTCAACCAACCCGCTCGGAAATGACTCGTTTGGATGGAAAACATTACAAAACTACCAGTACATCATGTTACTTTTTAACAAAAACAATCTTTATTTAACAGTACAAAAACACTTGCCAAATCAATTAAACATGTGAACTCCAGGGGCGGCACTAGGGACAGGCTTAAGCCTCCCCTAGAATGGTCATTGCACCCCCATAGCTGCCCCAAAAAATGTTGCCCCACTTTCATAGTCAAATTTATTAAATACCAATTCAATTAAATATGTGAACTCCAGGGGCGGCACTGGCGATGGGCTTGAGGGGGCACTAGCCTCCCCTGGAATAGTCGAAGCCCCCCCATATCTACCCCAAAGATTTTTGCCCCACTTTCATAGCATAACTAAACTTGACTAAAAATGTTGTTCAAAATGAGACTCCAATAAAAACATATGAGCTTATACAAATCGCTATAGGGGCTAACTATATTTAAACTTGTTTAAAACCATGAAGCAAACATGGTAGGGGGTGGTTGGTACGCTTGATTGTTAAAAGGCTCTAAATTAACAAGTGAAGTGAGCCCCCACATTGAAGACCTTAGCACCTCCTAAGCTCCTCCTACCCTGTCCGGCTCCACCCCTGTTGAACTCTTACCTATAATTACAGTAAGTAATGCACATATACATAGGCCCATCAGGATAATTACTGTATTAACTCATCATTCAGTATATGCTAGGTGGAACAATCATTTTTGGGGTCAGTATTTATTGTGGGTACTTTTTTGTTGTAATAGTGTGAACATTTTGGTTATTTTCTGTACTACGGCAAGATTTTAGGATACAATGCAGTATATCACACTTAAAAATGTGTTATCAAGACCTAAATATACATGGTAGGTTTGCATGACAGTTTCATTTTTTGCAATATTTGTACTGTCAGTGATTTTAATACTGCCTTCCATACGCCAAAGGTAATTAGTCTCTTAAATTAAACATGCATTTTTAAAATCCATTATCAGCGAGCCCTCCAAACATGCCGGGCCAGTGAGGATTTCCACTTTAGCCTGCCGAGCTTCACATTTAATAGCTGGCTGTATTTGGGGGTGCTATAGTAATTACACTTGTGATATCAGTGCATATAAAATTGAATTTCCAGCAGACTCTCTGAAGGAAGGATTAGCAGTATGGACAGAGCAGATCCGCATATGTGGTGTAAGGTTGGGCAAGGATATTAGATTATGAAATGTGTCAAGTTCTGCGCGCTGCTAGGAACATATGGGCCCACGTTACCTTCTTTCACGCTGCTGTCTGTATGTTGTAAATGTGTGAGCGCGTGTTTGGAGTGCGCGCCTCTCCAGCTGCTTGGATCAGCGGAGTTTTACATCCACGGGGAATCATTAGCAAGATAATAACGAGACCATGGAGGAGCCTAGAGGTGTGTGTGTGTGTGTGTGTGTGTGTGTGTGTGTGAGAGAGAGGTACAGGTAGAGATGGAGGGAGGACACGGTGATAAAAAGAAACTTACTCCTGTGGTAGACATAAACATCATGAGCTGCTTTTTTGCACTTTGTTTTATCCACACTAGAAGCCATTAGACAGGCCCGCCACAGGGGGAACAAGGTGACACGGAGAAGCAGGGAAGGTACAGAATAGCTACACTTGGTTGTGGCACTCTGACATGCGATAGTATGTGCTTTGTGTGTTTTTTCCTGCAGGGATTCACGTATAAGGATCGTTGACTTCTGGGAATCGTCTCCATGGATGTAATTATGTAGACTTGTGTGCACTGGAACTGCTTTGAGTACAATATTGCTTCAAGTACAAGAACTGGCTTCACTGTCACTGAAGGATTTGTGTACATTGTATTAGTCCAAAGGTGCCCAAACTTTTTTTTTTTATTGAGGGCCACATCTCAAAACATATTTGAAGCGGAGGGCCACAGACCAGTGATCAATGCAGTGTGGTGCTTCATACACAGCTTTGACAGAGCCGCTGTTTATTAATAAGGCTTGAAACACATTAATTTTAGGTCTGTATCATAATGTAATGTGATGTTTGAGGATAGAATGGTAGAAATAGTTGAATTTGCTGTTAAAATTACTGCCTATGATCAATTGGGCCGGTGCAGCAGGAGGCCCGAGGGCCAATAAAAACTGGTCTGAGGGCCCCCGGGCCATAGTTTGGACATAGTCATATAATACATACAACAAAAAACATGACACACAACTAATTGTTAGATATAGTCTTGACTGTACCATGAGGAAGAAAAGTAGTCAGTCAGCTTACCCAGCAGTTAAACTGCCCATACTATGCTATCTTCTGATTTATGTTGTTTCACACCTGGACAAGGATTACACAAGTCCTGCATATTGAGGCTGAGTTCTCGTCTCAAACAGAAAACACTCTGTTCCACCTTGTGACGTCATGTGGTAATACAAGACGTGCTCCACTGTGTTTTTAAACTCCAACTCCTACAATCATTTGGATAATTTCAGCCCTGGTATTGCCAATCTCTACTGAACTTAAGTAAAAAAAAAAAAAAAGCTATTAACTTGAAAACTGCAGCTTCATGACATCACAAGGCGGAACAGAGAGCACTTTGGACTAATAATAAACCTGTGAATGAAAGAAAACAACTCCTGGCATATTATTCATGAGATAACAGCATTATAACATGACTAAAAGCTAGTGAGTTAGTTTTACATAAATCATGTACACATAAATCAACTACTCTTTTCTTCAATCAACAGTCATTATATTTGTACATTAAAAGAACATTTTCTGTTTTATCATAAACAAATGTTTTACACTGAATGCGGCAAAATCTATTTAAAGATGCAAGACAACATTTACTAAATTAACAAAGAAAATGTATACAAACATTGTGCACAACGTAAACACAGATTTGCTGTAATTACCAGCGCTTCTCTATTATATGTGACTATAAATGAAACTGAAGCGACATCCACAAATCCTTCCAAATGGATTCAAAGCGACTATTGTGTTCGCTCTAGCAAATTAGGAAGCACACCAGTAACCATGTTTGCACCCTCCCTCCCATAATAATGCATAATATGATTGGTAATGAGTCTCTCTCCCCTCTCCTCCCTGGTTTCCTCAGATCAATGTAGCAGACTTATAGTGACACTCCAAGTACTCTTATCTCTCCTCCACAGACCTGCTCTAGTCCCATGCCCCACCTCACATCACCTTCCCTGGTTTTCTCTCTCCTCTCTCCTCCCTACACTCGCATGCCCTGTGCCTCATTATATTCACTCAAGATGGCTGCTGCTATAACTGAAGTTTGTTAGAAGCAAAGGTGTAAGAAAAATCAATGTATAAGTAAAAGTTCTACTCGTTTTCTAATGCACTTAAAATATTATAGTATAATAAAATATAATAATGTAAGAAATATTACAATGCATTTTTTCCCCAGGTCCTCGAGGACGCAGTTCTCTTCATTATTTTTTCACTTTCCATTCTAAGTGGCCTTGGGGTTGGAAGTGTGGCTGCCAGTCTGCACGTACACACTCTTACACCACATCCAGGTACACTCATTACAGTCATATGCAGCAACGGTGAGCTGGTGCCTTGCCCGAGGACACAACTGCAGTATACGTTGGTCAGAGCTGGGATTGAATCACCAGGCTCATGTGTTTGCTGCTGCGGTGAAGCGGGCTGCGGCGAATATAGGTAGCTGAAATTGCATGACGAAAGAGGAGAGGGGGGTTTGTTTATATAAACTGGTTGAAGGGTGATTAGGAGGTGACGGTGGCAGAGGCCGACTGACAGACACACAATGGCGTGAATAGGCCTATAGGAAAAACACTTTGCTATTTCAGTCCTCGCTCTGTCCTCTCTCTTGGTCTATTCTTTATTATTCTCTTCTGGTTTTCCTGTTTGTATTTCCCATAAAAAAACAGATCCATATTTTTTATTCAGTGCAGCTCGCTGACCCCAGGGCCGGACGTATAATGGCCTGAAATATTTCTCAACAGAATAACGTAGTGTCAGTGTATCAGAGCTTATGGTGTCATTGTCATTTAAAACGGCAATTTAAAAGTCTGCCCACAGCCGCTTATCCTTTGTGTATATGCAGTTTGAGCATTCGGTGTGACGGCAAAAATACTCCAGTGAGGGAGCAGAAAGTGAGAGAAAACCAATTTACCACAGCAGCAATTTTAGGAAGAGAAAGAGGGAAGTGATGGCAAGACTTGTTACCCGCCCTGCACAATGTCTAAACTGACAATTACAACGCTAAGAGAGTGTGTGCGCCCAACGAGGTCACTGAGAGGTCTACAACCTGTCGTCAGTTCAAAGAAGGGCCAAAGTCACCTGGAAGTTTAAAGTGACATGGACAAGTTCATGCAATTATCATCATGTAAAGGTATATTTAGTTTGACTTTTGTTACACAGTATTTTATCCATTATACTGAGAGCCACAACTGTGCTGGCCTTTGTGTATAAATCTGACGGGATCGTTCATGCTCATCTAGGGATGGGTGATACAAAGCGTAGACAATAATCGTTCATGGGACATTTATATAATCGCAAACAAAGGTAATCGCCTTTATGTCACCAGAATGTGCGTATAAAAACGACTTTTCCATAATGTTCTTCTTCTTCGATCGTAGTTGTTTTTGGTTAGAACAAAGTACACTAAGCTGAGGCACACAGGAGAAACTTGTGAGTAGAGCCACTGCTCCTCCACGTTGAGCGGAGCCAGCTGAGGAGGCTTGAGCATCTGTGTCTGGATGCCTCCTAGGTGCTTCCCTGGGGAGATGTTCCGGGTATGTCCCACTGGGAGGAGGCCCTGGGGAAGACCCAGGACACGCTGGAGGGACTATGTCTCCCGGCTGGCCTTGGGGTCCCACCAGAGGAGCTGAAGGAAGTCTCTGCTGTGAGGGAAGTCTGGGGGTCCCTGCTCAGACTGCTGCCCCTGTGACCCAGTCCTGAATAAGAGGAAGAAAATGCATAGATGAATGGACTAAGTACACTTACATAAAAGTTGTTTAAACATGGAACTTTCTCATAATATACCAACCATAAATTTTCATATCCATAACATTTCTAAACTGTCAGCAATTTTAATAATAAACATAATGTAATTTTGGACATTATAATCGTGACACCATATTTAAGTATTGTCTCATGCCTACTCATCATGTACTATTTAAAAAGCTACTCCAGAGAAAAGTGGAAGTCCCAGTTTCCCAGACTACCGCCAACATTAACTCTCTCTTTATTAGTTTTTAGGAAAAAGCATCACATGCCTTCAGTCTTCTTTTACATCAATATTCTGGACTAAATGTACAAGGACTTCTAGGTACAGAATGTTCAGAAACCTTGCAATAATCAACATCCTTATCACTGACTGCAAGAAAACATATCTCCTTACTTTACAGCCTGTTTTAGATAACTGCATAAAAAAGTCTTTAACGTAGCTTTTCTTGCTTACTTAAAATGTTCATCAAGGCTACCGTCGGCGTGTTTCTTCGTTTTGAAATTGCTACATCGAAACCGTAGTAACACATTAACCATTCCTTTGCATCAAGCATGCATAATTTGTTGAATCAGTGTTTTGTAAGGGAATAACTGGTTGTCTTGTAATACTTTTAGCAGGTTTTATTACACAGAATCTTGATGTCATGCACTTTGTTCTGCTCTGAAGGTTGGTTGGAGTAGGGTGAATGTCACATCCTTGTTGTGTGGTTGAAAATGTGTTTTTGGCAGTGGCTAGTCGGACTGGTGCCTGCTGACTCTGCATCATACAGCCCAGTGCTCACAAACATCTCTACACTCAAATATTCCCACACATACAGAGAGCTTCAAAGTCAGGAGGGACTCAATTATACACCATTCAACATTCCATTCACACATTCAACTCTGGACTTGTTGACCCACTTCTCATAATCTTTGGTCCTCCACACTGTCCTCACTGCCCTTCTGACAGAAAATGCTTTAGAAACGCACTCGAAGAACTGTTCATATTCACATTTAGCGTAATTATTTGGTCAGGTAGACATAAAAAACATAAAAGCGCTACATTGTATATACTAAATCAAAATCCCCTTTTATTCTCAAAAGTTGCCAGTGACACACTTAGGTTCCCAAAACAGCAATTAGATCCACAGCTAAAGTTAGAGCAGAGGTGCCCAGACTTTATTATATTTATTGATATATATATTTTATTCTATTTATTGAGCCACATCTCAAAACATATTTGAAGCAGAGTGCCAGAGATGTGATCAATGCAGTGCGGTGCTTTATACACAGCTTTGACAGAGCCGCTGTATGCTAATAAGGATTGAAACACATCCATTTTAGGTCTGTATTATGCTGCTATGTGATGTTTGAGGTTATAGTGTTAGAAATAGTTGAATTTGCTGTTAAAAGTGCTGCTTATGATCAGTTGGGCCGGTTCAGCAGGAGGCCTGAGGGCCAATAAAAACTGGTCTGAGGGCCGCATTTGGTCCCTGGGCCATAGTTTGGACACCCCTGAGTTAGAGGTTCTCACTGTCATGTGTGCACCATCATAAACTCCACCCTCCAAACTCATTTCTAACAATAACTCCCATCAGGCGTACTTGACCAATAAAGAGTGGGCCATAGTTACTTCTACTGCAGCTAAAAATAAATTTGAAGGGGTGGGTGGTTGGTCTTGTTCAGAGCTGATAAGTAGTAGAACTAGTGGATAAACTATTTGACTGCTTTCACTCTGCACATGTTTTGAGGAAAAGCACATTCTGGATCAAAAATAGTGTGGAAATAAAGCGAGAGCCCTATGGATTGAAGTGAGATTTAAAGTTCTGATCTATGTTATAATGCTATTTCCTCATCAAAAACATATCTGGAGAAAACATATGAAAACATATCTTTAATATAAGGCCATATGTCATCATATCTGCGTGATAACCTTTGCTTTGGCTGTGTTACAGTTGTTTTCCGTGTGCTTGGCGCTTGTTCCTGGGGGAATAACAGAATGAAGATTATTAGTGATAGCTGCTTCACATCATCCATAAAATACAAGCTATCACGGACAAGCAAAGCAAAGTGCTGGAAGTACATTCTCACATAAGCCCAGTGATTTAGAGCCACGCTGATTTAAAGTACGTCTCTAAGGAGAATAATGTTTCATTTACTTTACCAATGATCTGTCTTATATGTGAAAAGTTCTGCAGCTGTATCTAACTTTTAACTGCCTTGGGAGTTCTCGTAACATTTTTATGGATTTTAATATCAGCCTGACATGTATTACAGTTATTCATGTTGTAATGGCTTCTTTGGAGCAGAACTTCCCTTCCAAAGTAAAAAAAAAAAAAAAAAAAAAAAAAAGAATTGTTTTCGAGAAAAAGTGGTGATGATTTTTCTTTTGCTTGGTTTGATGTTTTTAACATGAGGCAAACTGGCATTAAGCTTTTTTTTTTTTTTTTTTTTACATTTTGTGGTTTTCTGACTCCTGGTTTGGAATGTAGTCGCTTGTAAAGGGTTTAACTTTTAAGGGGTTGACCTTTTTTAAATATGTATAGCAAAATATGTGGTACCTTTTTATAGTAACTACGTCCACACCAAATTATCCTGAATGAAGCATGCAGAAAATCTTAATTACTAATGAACAAACAGTTTACTAAAGGGCCCATTTGACAATATTTTTTGATCTATGTTATAATGTTTTCTCATCACAAACATACCTGAGGTTGTGTTTTGTTTCATTCACACATGTTTAACACACAAACCCTGCAGATTTAGGCTGAATTCTTCTCTCAAACAGAAAACACTCTGCTCCACTTTGTGATGTCATGTGGTAATTCAGGACGTGCTCTACTACGTTTTAACCTCCACACACCTCCACTGGAATCATTTGGATAATTTCAGCCCGGAGTTGCCAATTTCAGCTGAACTAAAGGTAAAAGGTAGCTGTTAATTTCAAAACTACCACTTCATGACATCACAACGTGGAACTGAGTTTTTCGAGCCTTGGAGATGTAGACAGACTAATAATGCAGGGTTACTCAAACATGTGTGAATGAAACAAAACACAACTCCAGGTATGTTTTTGAGAAGGTAGCTGCTTTTTTATATTCCTTAAAGCTCCTAACCCCTTAATAAACTACTAACAAGCTCCTTGTTCATTATTAATTTAGTATTTTGCTTTATTATGGCTAACAAAGGTATAGTTACTACACAATGCAAATTTTCTACCTCTGACTAAATTCATCTTAGAATATTGTAGTACAACTTGAATTAAAAGTCACAGCTCGGTAATAATATCTACTCTTATGCTCAGACCACAAGTTAACTTTTTCCAGCGCACAGATGTAGGAGGCGGTGTTACCATGGCAACCGAACCACCCCCACTGAAACCACGGCAACATGTGTGAGTTCCGATTCCACAGACCCAACCTCTGTCTCCCCTCTGTCACCCACTCTTTCCATTTTTCCTTGCCCTTATTTTTTTTTTTACCTCTTCTGTCTGCCCATACTTTGACAGGTTAATGCTCAGCCAGCGTGTCTATCTTGCCCGCACGTACACACACACACACAGACACACACACGCACACACACGCGCACATACACACGCACTGCCTGAGGTGGTGTGCAACAGGGGATTTGAAAAGGGGCAGCCGGATAGACAGTTTAATCTGAGAGACAAGGAAGCAAGCTAAGGAAGCATGGGAGGGGAAAAGAGAGATATACAGAGAGATAGAAGGAGATAGAGGGGAGAGGTTACAGTAGGGACATCTTTGTGAAGAAGACAGCGCAGAAGGAGGAACTTTATTACCACAGTGCACTCAGGAGAGGAGGGAGAGTTGACTTTGGCTGTGCAGGTGAATGAGTCAAAGTGCGAAGGAGCCACAAGAAAAGTGTTTGCCCTCTAGTGGCCGGCTGCAATACTTCACATCAGTCTGACTTCAGCTTGGAAATGAAAAGACTCACAAGTCAAAGATGAGTAAAGACAAGATTTTGGCATCATTTTTTTCAATTGATACTTACTTTTATCATAATATTAAACAAATTTCTTTCATTTTCTGTAAGAGCTGCATACCCTGTTGCACCGTTGTGGCCATACCAGCACGTCAAAAGTCTAGTCCCATTTCAGAAGCTGGGTAATAGATGAGAGACCACTGGGAAAATCAGGTACCGCAGTGAGAGCTAATGTTGTGTCCGTAGGCAATGCACTTCACCCAGATTGTCTAGTATCAATGCAGTGTGTTAGTCAGTGATGGGTGGAGGTCTGAGTGGCCGATGGTGCAAATTATTCTTATTGCATGCAGACTGGTGGCAAATTAAAGCTGGGGTGTCTAATTTTCAAAAGAAGGAAGTAGGTATTTAAAATGATCTTGTTCCTTGCTCTCACAAACCCGTTGACACATCACTGATATTCATATACAGGATTTCTTTTCCTCTATTAGCACTAGTGTTAAAGCTTTCAGACGCAATGGTGAAGCAGAGTGGACCTCACAATCAACTCCCAAATCCCAAATTATCACATAGTACCTCACATGGCTCTGTCTGACAAATGCGCAATTGAAAAAATGTTTCCTAATTACGTAAAATACGACATTTTTTTTTTCAAAAAGTTCTGCTTCTAATGCACTTTCTGAGGGGCCAAACAGACTAATTTAAGACAAAAACCGTGGGTACTTGTTTTTGCTGTTTTGATCTTATGAGACCCCATCCCTAATGATTACACTGCGTTTTTAAAAACACCTACAAGTTTGAGCAAATTATTGCACAACTCCTTGACACGGCTGAGTCTATTGTCACCTTGACGTAACCTACCCCACTCTGCGTTGCGTCTGGACTCTACAGCTCGTTGGAAACAGGCCTAATTAGACATACTTTGGTGTTTACATTGTTGAGAGTTGCCGTCTGTAGTGGCATATCCATTGCAGATTTAGAGAGCACTCGAGTTCTCACCCATCTGTTGCGGGCCCCCTGGTGGTTGGCGGTCCTTGTGTTCCATGTCAGGTTATGATGGATTTGACCGTGGCCAGTTTGAATGTTTGTATGTGCGATGGTGTGTGCTCAAACTTGTGTGCCGTGTGCTTGCTGATGGATTGTTATGGTAAACAGCCGCGACAGCCCCTGCCCTCCTGTTTAGCTGCTGCGCTGTCGGCATTTGCCAGTGCAGATGTGGGTGTGTATAGGCTCATCCTCGGGTTCCCTCGAGATGCCCTGTGATTGACAGCTTTATCCCCTGTTGTCATGGTGATGATGATGGATGTGTTTTGGGTTACCACGGAGACCGCTGTTTAGGCATTCCATCTGCATGCATAATATAGTTTTAGCATAAAAAGATTTGGTAGCTGACAGAGAGCAAAGGAGACGCGCATGAGACAGTAACAACTTCACTGACTCGGCGGTTACATGTGTAGCTTACCTTGCAGTGGGTCAGTGTGCGGTTACGCCACTGGCCACCGTCAAACTCACTTTTTAAAGTTTTGGGATTTCAGTGTACAAAAATTTAATGATCTAAAATCTGCATTCGTCAATCAAAGTACTTGCGGGATTTGAACTACCAACCGGATAAATGATAATTGGGTGACACAGCGGCGCAATGGTTTAGAATCCCACTCCAAAGTCAGGTCATGGGCTTTGCATGTTCTCCCTGGTTATGCATTACCATTGTATGAATTTATCTACACTTTTTGTCAGCGTAATGACAAACACAGCACATGACCAAGCGCTATGGGTGATCATCAGGGCCGGCCATAGCTTTCAGGGGACACTTAAGCTGAATTTGTCTCTGGGGCCCCCCGGCAGCAGATGTCTCCTGGCTCAGATATTGGTGATTCACATTTGACAACATTATGACTATGTTCTCATCACCCTGACCAATTGTATTTGTATTTATGTGACCAACAACGCTGAAAACATCCAAAATGTTACAGCTACTAAAGTCACAAGAACAGCAGACAAACATATAAGGGAGGTCAAGAATAGGAATAGGAGAGGGATATTTAGGCTGCTGTAAACACAAGCCCTGTACCCAATAAAACTTGATAGATTATATTATTTTATTATATTACTTTTAATATAAATGTATGGGCTCTATGGGCTGTATGGGCCCTAAGCAGCTTAGTCTGCTTATAGGCTGACCCGGCCCTGGTGATCATGTGCATGGAGGGACTGAGAGACAAATAGGCAGGCCTTAAAAACAGTGCACGTCACTCTCTGATCAAGATGAAAGCATCCCATCTGTGGAATTACAGAATGCAAATCAGAATTCTACAGGTGGATCTATGTTTCACCTGTGGAATTTTAACATCTGCAGAGTTCTACAGAAGTTGTACTTTTTTACAATAAAAGTGCCAGGAAAGATTGAACCCCCAGTGAGTTCAGAGGCATGAGATGTGTTGGAAATGAAGCTGCTGAAAAAGTTATAGGCACTTTTCAATATAGAAAACTAGAAATAGAAAACACACCTTGTGATGTCATGTGGTAATACACGGAGTGCCACACTGTGTTTTTAAACTCCATACACTTTCACTTTCATTTGGATCTTATCAGGCCTGAAATTGCCAATCTCTACTGAACTAAAGGTAAAAAGTAGCTGTTAACTTGAAAACTACCACTACATGACATCACAAGGTGAAACAGAGCATTCTGACTGTTGGAGATGTCGACAGACTAATAATGCAGGATTACTCAAACATGCGTGAATGAAACAAAGCACAACTCCAGCTATGTTTTTGATGAGGTAATTACATTCTACCCTGGCTAAAAGCTCAGAAGACTGAATTTTGGGTAATATAGGACCTTTAGCAGTTCAAGTATCTCAGGGTCTTGTTCACGAGTGAGGGAAGGATGGAGCACAAGTTTGACAGGCGGACTGCAGTATCTGCAGTGATGCGGTCACTGTATCGGTCTGTTGTGGTAAAGAAGGAGCTGAGTCAAAAGAGAAAGCTTTCAATTTACCGGTCAGTCTACGTTCCTACCCTCACCTATGGTCATAAGCTCTGGATAATTACCGAAATGACAAGATCGTGGATACAAGTGGCCGAAATGGCTTTCCTCTTCAGGGTGGCCGGGCGCACCCTTAGGGACAGGGTGAGGAGCTCAGACACACTGGAGGAGCTCGGAGTAGAGCCGCGGCTTCTACACAGGCATCTACTCAGGATGCCTCCTGGACTCCTGCCTGGGGAGGTTTTCTGGACATGTCCCACCCGGAGGAGGCCCGGGGAAAACCCAGGACACGCTGGAGGGACTATGTCTCTCGGCTTGGGGATGCCTTGGGGTCCCACTGGAGGAGCTGGAGGGATCTGGGGTAAGGGAAGTCTGGAAGTTCCTGCTCAGACTGCCTCCTCCCGCGACCCAGCCCCGGATAAGCAGAAGAAAATGGATGGATAGATGGATGGTAGGACCTTTAAGTTAACATACATTTTATTGTCTCTGTATAGGGAAATTTGACCCATCCTTCAATTCCACTGGGGCTACCTACCCCAGGGACCCATGTCATGAGCTTGAGCTAGGCTTGGCGAGGACTACCAGAGCTTAGATTTTAAAATGCTACACTGCCTTGGTGAAGTTAATTGAATGATATCCACTGGCATGTAATTCATTTTCATTTGCACTCACCACATTTTTCAATTGTGAAACACATCGATGGGCTGCAGGCACTCCCGCAGGAATAGCTACTCCAGGTAAATTAAGTATGTCTGAATTGTCATGTTGTTGAAATAAAAAAAAAAACAACTATATGAATTATGCTCTTGACATGTTGCATACGACACACTTGCTCTTCAAAACCACCTGCAGCGGTCCACACAATCCCAGGTGTACACATGAGCATAAACATATTGGCAGCATATGTATTTGTAGTCAGTTTGCATGGCTGCTTCATTCACTGTGTAGCAGGCAATCAGACTGTGCACCTAACCATGACTGGGAGATGCACACCCCTTATCACCAACACATATCAGACATACAAATGTAGCTCTGCGTGTATAAACAAAAAAGTAATTAATTATTACTGCAATTATTATCAGTGTTAACCGTAATGCAAACATATGTACATAGAATACATGCAGAATAGATATAAATACGTGCTCGTTTATTTGCAAATGTCCTGCTCTATTGTATTTTCCCATTAGAAAGAAATATGTCAGTATAGGTTGAGGTCATGAATAGAAACAGCAGGTTTTATAGTGAACAAGAACAACTTTATATCCTCTATAAAGATGTTTGTGCTCTGTCAATAATGTTGGTTGCGTCGTCTTATAATTGTCAGTGGCATTTCTTCCAGTCTTGTAGTCAAGGGCAACATTGATTTGGCATGAATCAGCAAACAGACTATGGATTAAAACTTTAAAATCACGCTATGCTTAGAAAAAATGTTGCTGTCTTACTCACTGGAAAAGAGATAACATTATCGGATAGGAACAAATCATATTTTTGTTATCACTATAAAATAAGCAGTGGTGGAAGAAGTACTCAGTTTTGTGAAAGTGAAAGTACATATGTCTGAGCATAAGTATCACATGAATGTAAATGTTCTTGGGTAAAAGTATAAAAGTATGTGTTTAAAAATCTACTTATAGAGTAAAAAGTAAAAGTATTTTGCGCATATTTTGAGATCTACCTTATTTTCTCCAGAGTGACGTATACTCGGGAAAATACAGTAAAAAAGCTTCAAATGTATTAATTTTGATACAAATAAAACAATAGAAAGTCCTGTTTAAGAATGTAGTGGAATAGAAAGTACTGATAGCTGCTCTCAAATGTAGTGAAGTAAAAGTAAAAAGTATCCACTTTAAAATGTACTTAAGCAAAGTACAGATACCAACTATTTTTACTTCAGTACAGTACTTTACTACTTTTACTGTACATTCCACCACTAAAAATAAGGGCTCACTGTAAGGGTCCAGCTTGTTACTGATTACATTTTTAAGCATTTCTGTACCTTGTTAAAACACATTATTAACAGCCCCTCAATATTTCGGTAGCTTGCTGTATAATGTTAACAACATTGTAAACTGCCAACTTGTACTTTAAATGCTTACCATATGGCCAGGTACTGGAGCAGCGGAAAAACAAGTGTAAATATACCATGCTTTTGTACTTTAGTAATAGGACATGGAAGACACCTATTATTTTAAATTAAAACTGTCATACATTGCCATAGGAAAAAAAAACAAAAAAAAAAACACTTACAATTGCTAAAAATAAAATAATCATTTATAAATTTGACCTTGTTCAAGTTTGTAAAGTGAAATCTTCTCAGACCAGAATGCTTTAAATATAGATAGACATGTGAATAAGATATTATATCACGTGTTGCTTTCCATTTGTCCCTTGGGAGCACTTTAGCTTCATAAATAATGCAGTAACACACATTTCACTGGCTCCTAACAAATGCATGCTACCCACTAATGCACAAACTCACATTCACACAGCCTAGTACTACACCACCACTGACTCCATTGATCTCATAGAGTTTAAAAAAAAGGACCATTCCGGGAATAGGCAAAGTGAAGGTACAGTCCAAGAAAACAGAAGTGAGATTGTGGAGGATCGGGCGTGGTAATAAACTATGTTAGCTCCTAGGTTTAAAAGTTGAGGAAATTCTGAGTAAAAAATCACCGAAAACCCAATATAATGTCCAAGTTCTAGGCATTTGACAGAAAAATACATCCGAACAGCAAGAAATATCACGGGAGACGGTAATGATATTAAATATATGCATGCATTACTCTTTATAGGGGCGTTTCACTGTAGCAAGCAGCCAAGTTTCATTGTTTTTACTTTTGAAAAATGGCTATGAATATTTTTGAACATTTGTGTATAACCAAGAATCAAAATGATTTATAGAAGCGTGCGTAAGTGCATAGCTGTGGGCGGGGGTAGAGTCTAGGTGAAAACTGGAATGTTTTGCCTTGGCTGCATTGCCACATTTTGCAGGACAATATAGGATTACTCAAACATGAGCAAAGTAGATTAAGTTATGGAAAGACATTGTAACATTAGTTGAAGTTCGAAAAGTTTATTTTGGATAGTGTGTTTCCTGTCAGCAGTTTTTCTCCAACTTACTTGAACCATTCTCTGCGGTCCACCATACAGTGTCTATGTTACCTGGTCAGCCATAACCACGCGCTTTGACAAAATGTTACAAAGACGAGTGAGTCCGGAGCCATCTCCTATCTCCCTTATTTCAGAGGGTGTGATTGACAGCCGGGTTAACCAATCAGAGAGACGCGTGGTTCATTCATGTCAAAAACAAACGTGGCTGTGAAAAAAAAATAAGGAACTGAGAAACAGTTCAGATTTTTGCAGAATCAACAATTAAAGCTCTACGCTCTCTCTATATTTTGTTCTGAATGTTACGAGAATTTTTGAGAGGAGGCCTCATCTGCATTTGCATCTCCATTTCATGCATCTACTCAGGATGCCTCCTGGATGCCTCCCTAGGGAGGTGCTCCGGGCTTGTCCCACTGGGAGGAGGCCCCGGTGAAGACCCAGGACACGCTGGAGGGACTATGTCTCTGGGCTGGCCTGGGAACGCCTTGGTGTCCCACTGGAGGACGTCTCTGGGGTGAGGGAAGTCTGGGAGTCCCTGCTTAAACTGCTGCCCCGGATCAAGTTAGGACAGAAGATTTTCACCCTCTATTGTCTAGTTCCAGAACCTTCATGGACTGTATAAGAATGTTGAAGGGACTGGTTGCTCAGGCTAATATCCATGTGCTCAGTCAATTGTTGAATCTAATTAACTGTAATGATTGTCTATAAGTGAAGGGTCATGTTTTTGTCCACTTTGGAAGTGCCCTACAAGTGCTAGCGCATACTTTCCTCATAATGATGACCACCATAACAGGAGTTAACTGTGACAAATGAATGAATAATTTAGTACCATGGCCTCATCTGGCTCCTATATGTCAGCAACCAATGATCTGAGCCTGTTGTGGTGCAAGGCTGAGCTGAACATTCTCACAGGATTAAAACACGTGACATGTGTGTGTGACATGAAGCAAAGATGAGATTTAAGTGCATGTGATCAACAAAATAGGGCCATCATTTTGTCCTGTAAAGAGAATGCCACAGTGACAGTAAAGTCTAACATTTGAGGTCATACTGATTTTGAATGGTGAACAAGATCTATTGTGCATGTGTCTGCTATATATTTATAATCTATTACACCTGTGGATCATTATGTTGTAATTTGCTCATTTTAAATTGCAGTATTCATCTAAAACAACTTAATAAAAGAAGCAAATGACCTCCTCGTTAGAAAACTGTGGTAAGCAATAGAAGCTGATGTCGTCGTTTTCATCAATGTCATTGCAACAAAGAGCCGTGGAGCTGCCAGCCCCTCCTATGGATAGCTGCAGGTCACGCTAGCAAGTAGCTGATTTGTTTTTTTGTTTTTTTTTATTTGTATGAAAATTACTTTGCAACTCTGCTGAACCCTATGCCTTTCATTAAAATTGGAGGACAAAGTAAGTACAGAGCAGTGGGCGTTTGCCGGTAGTGGTGAAAATGGGGATTGATCAGCAATTTGGCGTCAAACATGCACTTATCATTCCAAAAACAACTTTGAGAGGGTAAATGAGAAGGGGAAACAACTATACCGTGGTTAAAAGCTCTGAAAAGTCGATTTTTATATAACAGGCCTGCTTTAATCATCATTATAGTACGTGCAATCATTCAATACATCTTTTTGCAGTGCCTATAAGCCCCTTACAAATTTTGTAATACAAAATATATTTCTTTACTAACAATTACTAAAATTGCTCAAATTTTTGAAAAGTGTTTTTGCTTTCTTGAGGCACAAATGATTCTTTCTGCATACAAACTTTGCTCCACTATGTTATTCCCAATCGCTTCCAGAAATCCAACTCATTTCCCAGCGTACAAATATATGTAAAACCCCAAATTCCTCCATGTAATTCTTCCAAAACGATTCTCGCCAACTCTTTTTAGCTTTCCCATTTCTGTGCAGCCTGCCCTCCTCTGCCATATCTTTGCTTCATGCTTCCATCTTCCTGCATCTTGATACGTGTCTGTCTCTTGATGTGTATTCATATATTTCTATCTGTCTCTCTTATGCTCCCATTGTTCGCTGTAATCCTTTCCATCTCTGTTTTGATCCATGTCTAGCGGACTCTCATCCATCTTGTTTCCGTGTTCACTCCGTTCCCGTGTCGTCATGCCTCTGTTGCGTCCTTTAATTGCTTTCTTTCCCTCGAAGCCAGTCACTTCTTCATTAAATCATCAGTCATCAGCTTAGTTTGCCCTGTCAGATGGCGAACCCTTGTAACCCCCATATGGTTTGCTGTCGTTATCGGTAAAATTGTGTGATAGCTGACTAGAAACGCCAAGTCGAAAAGAATGGCAGTGTATATATACGTGTGGCTTTTACAGTGCCTTGACAAGAACAGACAAGAGCAAAGGTACACTCATATATTAAAAAGAATTTCATGGGAAAGGCAGTAGCTGTAATCGTTATACATGAGATGCATCTAGGTCAGAGTGGACACCATAGCTGTGTCCAAATGTCCACAGTATTCCCTACAGGGGGCACTATTTCAGGTTGCTGCCATTTGTAATGGTGTCCGAATGTCCGGTTGGTGAGAAAATCTGTGGTCTCTAGATCAGCCAATATAGACCACAATGCATTGCAAAACAACAACGTGGCGATACAACACGACTGAATGAAAGCAGATCGAAGCACTGGTTTATTGCACTTTTGATCCCCAATTATGAATAAAACACAAATAAACTGTTGCTGTGTCTGTGTAATCCTTCAGTCGTCCAGGTCTGATCCGCTGCAAAAGCCGAAATTTAAATCTGTCAACTGTCTGGGACCAAAACCAAAGAAGCGACTTGGAGGAGCAGCGAAACGTCTTCACTCCTACAACGATTTGTCCAGTTGACACATTTCAATTTCGTCTTTTGCTAAACTGCTACTGTATCATTTGCTAGCATTAGCCACTTAACTTAGCTTGAGATGTTAACAGAGCGACAATTTGCACACCTCGGATAAAAAAATTAATAATCCAGTCCATTTACGTGAGATCTAGCTTGATGGAAAACTTGTATGGTTATTATTAGTCCAAAAATACTTGTGCCAGTCCAATCTGATCATTATTTATGACACAAATCAAGTTTCAGCAATTCAGTTGACTTTTTTCACCCAGATACCAGGTCACCTGGCCTGAATGTAGTCAGCTGAGTGCACTATATAGTCAGCTAGAGTGTAAGTAAGAGTGTGAGGTTCTGTAGTGAATGAGAGATTAGGCGCTAGGGGGGGACATTCTGACACATCCTGGCTCTAAAACATGGTTATTTTCTGAATGGTTTGGCTATCACAAAGCATTACTGATGAGATTTCCAAGATCTAATATTTACTGTTGTGAAAAAGAATAGATTCAACATAGTTTTGATTGCGCTGCTTTCTCTGAGTGATTGCCTCTAAACCCTAACTCCATCGTGCTTCCTATGTTACTATTCTTTTTTGGCTTTACTGTGTTGTTGAAAAGACCGTTTTGGCCAACCAAGAAATGTCACTACTTCATACAGCTGTGTGGACCTTTATCTTGTGATGTTTCACTTGTTATATGGTCAAGGCAGTTCGGTATTCTGTAGAAGTTGGAATTGCACCGCCAACTTGTCAGTGGATCTGTCCAAGCTCTACCAATGATGTTTATGTTGAGACCGGGATTTGAACCGGCAACCTTCGAATCAGTGGATAAACATCTCTTCATCATCAAAACCCACTAAGTCCATGATCACTAGATCCGTTGTTTTTCTTCTCTATTTGAAATATCTTTTACAAAAAAAGAAACACTGTAAACACTGTATGAAGCAGACAATTGCAAGCTATTTTTATTTATGCCGAGCGGGTCACGTCAGCAGGCTGAATTGTGGAAACACTTAAAGAGATGGTTTGAAAAGTGGACAACAATAACAACAGATGTGCTGAAAATGGCCCAAAATCTCTCACGTAGAACACACAGTCCTCGCTCGCATCGCGGTCTTGTTTTTTTTACAGCAGACACAAGCTAATTGGAGCAGACACTCAAAGTCATCACAGACACTGCACTTTCCGCTTCCCTGTGAGTGCATTGTCTTTGCTTTCTATCTTAATCTGTGTTTATCTGAAGATGATCGGCCTTTGTGCGGCTGGCCGTTTGCTTCTTCGGACGTGCATGTTTCATAGTGCATTGTTTTAAAGGGACAGTGTGATCCAGAGAGCATTTCCTAGCTCTTTTGTACATATCCTTAAAGGTGTACTATGTCAATTTTCTGGTGAGGAGTATGCCACCTCCTCGTTTCTCCACTAAATTAGTTTTTATATCTTATATTTAAATTGTCAAAGCAGCCACCTTTTGCTTTGTCGAGTAGCAAAAATAAAAGGAAAAAAAAAACCTTGAATGAGAAGGTGTGTCCAAGCTTTTGACTGGTAGTGTATGTTTAAACAACACTAGCACTACTTAGCTACATAGCGCTCTGCTTCAGTCAAATGAAGCTCAGCGAGGCTAGCAGTTATGGGGCGAATTCGGAGCCGAGTTCTATATTTGGAATTCTGATCGCAAGTATTATAGCAACCAAAGAGCCAATCCAGAGCGAGGCTGTTGAAGGTAACGTCACTTCCTGCCCATATTGCTGGTTTAGCAGGGAGCGGGCGCTTCACAAAGCTGTCAATCAAACCTGTTTCTAACGCTAACGGGAGTGACCTCTGGGACAGAAGGCGTCTGATTTGTCTGTTATTAATGTTTGTATCTTGATTTATGGACACAATAGTGAAAGAAAAATACTAGGATCATGTACAACAGTTTAAGACTAAAATGACGAGCCTGACAGCAGCAGTTACAGAGAGAGGACTGATGGTTTTCTAATATAAAGTGTATGGGAGCGCGCCCATGATCACTTCGTATTTGGAACGCTGTGGCTAGCAAATGAGCTATGTCCATTTGTATATACAGTCTGTAGTATGTATACAAAATGTAGAAAATTGTAAAAATAAAGAAAAAAAACTGAATGAGGAGGCCTGTCTGAACTTTTGACCGACAGTGTAGTTCAACTTATAAATCAACTACTCCTGTGCTTCCTGTTGTCCGTACATATTGTGGAGTTTTTCATATTCATAAGATATATTATTTTGTTTTAAATCATTAATTGCTATGGCAACAGTCCTAATTTTTCATCATTCTGAAACTCAAATCTCCAAGCTGAACAAAAGACATATTTTGGACACTGTAAGACCGCCAACAGGAAACAATTAAAACGTGAGATAAGACTTCTTCATTTCGGTGCAGTGCAGTTTGAGGGCAATGCTGTTCCTCAAAGTCGTGAATGAAAACTATGTGTAAAAATAGACCCGTGTTAAGCCACAGTGTCCAATTAAAAGCGTGCAATTTAAAGCTCATCAGCACTTAATGACACTCACTACTCACGATACAACATTACTATTTACTTTGACAGTAACTCCAAGTGGTTGCTAAGAAACTGATTTTATACATTTGTGCTGTGCCATTATCCATTTCTCTGTGTCTAATTCCTGCGATTAACTTAACAAAAAGAAAATTGTAGCCAAACTGTAGCCTGCCTTTATGACCATAGGGCTATATGTGCTCCATTTACTTTTTTGGGGGGGGTAAAGTTTTAGTAAATTCTGCCACAGCTGAATAATAACTTTTAAAATCAAAACGAAACAGAAAATGTGGACTGTGTCTGAATATCCACACTATTCTCTACTCTCTCCTAGTGCTGTCAGAATGTCCATTTGGTGAAAAAGTAGTGCACTCAAAATTTCCCACAATGCACCTTGAAAAAATTGGTTTTTTGAGGGCCACAGTTTGGGCATGCCTGCTGTATAAAGTTGCTATCATAAGATGATTTTTTTAATTTATAAATTCAGTTCGTTTACATGAGATCCAGCTATTATTAGTCCATAAATATGTATTTACCAGTTCAATTGAATCATTATTTATGACAGGAATCAACTTTATCGGAGTTTAGCTGCATTTTTTTCACCAAACGTGACAGTCAATGGCCTGAAAGTAGCGATCTGCATGTCAGAATTGCTCTGTGAATGATTGCTGTATATAGTCTGCTATATAGAGTGCGGGGCTGTGTAGTGAATGAGGGATTAGGGGTTAGGGGCTAAGGGCGATTTTCCAACACAACTGTGGTCACCCAGTCTGACGTCAGTGTAAGTGACTCAAGTCGTTTCTTTTATTATATTTTGGTCAAAGCGATTAGCTGAAATTTGTAATTCAAAACAGTGGCCCTGCAGAAGCTCTGACAAAATAAGTTTTAGTGATATGACTGTATTTTGCATATTACTTTTGATGACTACTTGGTAACCATTCAAAGTGTCCGCTGGAGTTTTCCTAAGATATTCTTTGGCACGTTGAAACATGGCATTGTATAATTTGTAATTCCTAGTGACAGCACTTATTACTTTGAATGTACTTACTGACAATAATCTAATACAGCACTTCAGCCATCTCACATTTCAGATCACATCAAATTGTGTTTTTCATGTCTTCTTTCTCAGACGTGTCTATGTCTTCATCTATTACTCAAAATGAAAGAGTTCACAAATTGATGTACACTGAAATAGTATATTAGAGATCCAACATTATGCAAAATGGATTCTTGTGAGCTTCAAGCCATGTTATAATATTGTTATCTCCTCAAAAACATACCTGGAGTACCTAGAGGTTTTGTTTCATTCACACAAGTTTTAGTAATCCTGGTGTAAGGCAGTACCCTGTACATCTCCATCCATCCATTTTCTTCCACTTATTCGGGACTGGGTTGCTGAAGAAAATGGATGGATAGAGATGTAGACAGACTATTAAACCAGGACCAAATGCTCTGTTCCACCTTGTGATGTCATGAAGCGGTAAAAGTGAACAGCTACATTTTACCATTTGCTTAGTAGAGATTGGCATTTCCAGAGTTCAAATCCTCCAGATGGTGCATGGACTTTAAAACACAGTGGGGCACTTCCTGTATTGCCACATGACATCACAAGGTGGAACAGAGTTTTTTCTTTGAGAGAAGAACACACATATGCACTAAAGAACACTAAATATCCAGGGTTTGTGTGTTAAATATGTGTGAATGAAACAAAACACAACTCCAGGTATGTTTGTGATCAGGAAACAATATTATAACAGATCAGAAAATAGCGTAATATGGGCCCTTGAAGTTATGGTGTCATATGATATTCTTATAAGGTTAGAAAGTTAGTTTTCATCCGCAAGTATTTAGGCTTAGTAAGAGCCAGCTAAATCTGTATAATGTGTAGGTGGTTGTTATAATAGCATTATGTAATATGAGTCCCCCTAGCTTCCCTTCTTTGTTCAAGCTTTAAAAATGTTGTCGGGTTCCGTGCACCCATAATGCATGTGGCCTAATGAAGCTGGAATTGCTTTTGTAACTGCTAATAGTGCTTTGTGTCATAATACTTGTGTTTAAGGTCCCAGTAGAGGAGTGACTTATCAAGGCTAGAGAAGACAGGCGAAGTAGAGACACAGTGTATTTCGGTCAGTGCTGCCAAGCGTTAAACTTTGAGCATGCAGCTATTTGTTTAAGTTGTCACCGATGACATTTAACACAGGCCGGTACCCAGGTCCAGTGCTCACTGTGTTTCTCCTGGTCACACGCATGAGAGGACGCAAGCAGAGGGAGACAGGCAACAAATCTGCCATACACGTATCATACACGCAAAGGAGAAGTCACGGACCTAAAAGCAGCGCACAACTAGTAAGAAGCTGAGCTGTTTATGGTCCAAACTAGAACTCAGGTAAATGTGGTAAGTATCAGGTTAGAAGGTCCAGAGGTGCAGGTAGATATTGGTATTCCATATTGGGGCTTGCTTCATTTAGGGTAGTGCTTATAAATCATAACTTAGGCCCTTTTTCATATAGCTGTTTAGAAACTTCCTTTAATGACGAGAAAAGAACGCTGCTAGCGCTAGCTAATCCATCTTTATACTTCTTGACCACAGTCACACTATTTTTCCACTTGTATTATTTAGTGTTGCAGCTTCTCTGTCTCTGTACCAAAGAACACCCCTCAGTATGTGATATACTTTTCAATAGTAGGGTCCAGCCATCACCGCTCCATCGCTGACCGCCTGGTGATGGCTGGCCCCTAGATCCCCTACTGTGCCCTGATCCTGTTCCATGGTCCCGGACCCTCCCTTCCCCTGCCTGAATGGATGGCCTGGTGGCTATCTGTAAATGGTTAAATCAATTCTCATGTTCAGCCCTTAGAGGCAACTGCTGTTTTGATTTTGGGCTTTACAAAAATAAATTGAATGAATGAAATCGAATGAAAACCTGCATATTTAGACTGAGTTCTTTCAAACAGAAAACACTTCAACCTTTCATGTAGTAATACTGGAAGTACTCCATTGTGTTTTTAAACTCCATACACCCTGGAATTGCCAATCTCAACTGAACTAAAGGTAAAAAGGTTGCTGTTAACTTCAAAACTACCGCTTAAAGGCATCACAAGGTGGAACAGAGCATTTTGAGCTTTGGAGATGTAGACAGACTAATAATAAACACTTACTCAAACATGTGTGAATGAAATAAAACACAACTCCAGCATGTTTTTGAGGAGGTAACAACATTATAACACAGCTTAAGGTCACAGGAATCAATTTAATATAGAACCTTTAAACTGTGCGTATGTATCTGAAAATCTCTGAGCAAGGTAAACTATAAGAGTGTTAATAGTTGTTCAGTTTAGTCCAAAATGTCCCCTTCATCATGTTATCTCTAGAGTGGCATTAGTGCGTAACATCCTGAGGCAGTTATTGGTGTAATTGCTTGCCATATGCTACGTGGCTAAATCTGCTAACTATTCAGTGCATCACACGTTATCTTCACCTGCCGTAAGTGAGTGAGAGGACGCCGGGGACTGTGTGAAACATGTGCAGCCAATAATCCAGCATTTAATCTGGACACTCATCAAGCTCCCAGCATGCATCTGCACTGTGTGTCTATAGAAAATGCAATTCCCTTTCGCCTTCTCAATGTCACTTCCCCCATTGGGCCACGCCAGCTTGCATTACGTGACAGTTCTGGATGAATAATAATCAGATATTACAGGGCCAAAGATAGGATCTCTAAGAAAACTAGTAATGGAATTGGCCTCTTTGTGATCGGAATCCATCTTAGGCTGTTGGAAGAGCGCCAGGTACAAAGTGCAGTCTAAGCAATGCAAAGATGTCAGGGAAAATACAAAGGAAAAAGCCATAGCACTATTCAGGTCCCTGGAGTCAGATCTCCGAGGCTGCGCTGTACTGAATGTTAAAGTGCATATGATGGGTTAGACTGCTCATTTCACTAAAATGTATGAATACAGTTTTTATTATTTCACTAAAAAACTCACTTAGTTGTTTCTTATTTGACAATTTGTATGACGCTTATAATTGCACTTCATGGTTTAATGTGCATTGTGCAATGGTGGAAGAAGTACTCTATTTTGTACAAATACTGCAGCAAAATAAAAATAAAATAATAAATAAAAAAATAATAATAAAATAAAAATAAGTAAAAGTATCACATGGAAAAATCTACTTAAATAAAAGAGTTAAAAATACCTGTAATTTAAAAAAAAAAATGCAATTAAAGAGTAAAAAGGTAACATTTTTAGGTCTTATCAAATGTATTGATTTTGATAAAGATTTGTGCTAAATTTTGTTCAGTAGAAACACTTGAATAAATCAATAGTTTTTCCTTGCTGTTTTTATTTGAATATTTTAGTGTTTTGAAACTATGAACATGTCAAAAATAAACCCCTCAGACTTTTCAGGAGGTCTCAAACAATGGAACAATAGAACAAGAGAACGTACAGATATCTGCTCTCAAATGTTTTGTAAAGTAAAAAGTATTCACTTTAAAATCTACTTAAGTAAAGTACAGATACCTTAAAAAAAAGTACAGTTCTTTACTACTTTTACTACACTGATTAGAGGTAATTCAATAACTGCTACCCATCTTTCTATCTGTTGTACCCCATTAAAGGAAGTAATAATTGGAAAAACATAAAAAAGCATCATATACACTGTAAAAGGTTTTAAAGTCTGATTATGTAGATTCAAAATCAAATTCATTTTTAAACTAAATGAATGTGTCTTGAGTCATATTCTATCATACTATCATTACTACAGTAGCAGCGGTATACCAATACAGCTCCTTTATGGATGATAGAGTTTTTAATCTCTATCAGACTGATCGGCACCACAACTCTGTTTTACTCTTTGCCAAATGGTTTCAGTTCAGTTCCTTTTTGAACATATTGATCGACTCTTTGTTCTGAGTCTTGGTAATATAATAGCATACAGTGGAATATTAGCCCATTGTTTTCATTGATTTCACTTTACCCTGTGCTTGTTAAGTGGAGTAGAGGGGCGTAAAATCAAACATCTGAAAAGTTTTGAACCCAACTTTTGCACAAAATTACTGCTGTAACACTGTTGAGAAGGAAAGTAGTGAGCTAGGGCCATCTGCTCTGGGAGAAGCAGCAGTCTTATACATTTTATTTGGCTATTTACACTTACTGTGAGAATATAGATTACCATATGGAAAAGGGGATATAATATACTTTTTGCATCTGCTCTCATTTACACAAGAATAGTGATCTCAAGTAATGCATTTTTGCCCACTGCTGTTTTAAAATCAAAATAAATGTTGAAAGAGTTGTGTTTGAACCTGTGTGTTTTATGCTGGAGGTCTTTAGCTTTTGTCAGGGTCACTAAATGCAAAATGAACTGAGATAAGAAAATACATAAATATTTAACCAAAGCATGTGGTTTAGACCATAGACTTTATATATAAATGGACATAGCTAACCTGCTAGTTGCCACGTTCCACATAGGGAGTGTTCTGGCTCCATGGATTCATTCAGTTTCTGTTGAAAAACTGTTGCCCTCTCTCTCTAACTGCTGCTGTCAGACTCGTCATTTTGGTCTTAAAATGTTCATATTATGTTCACTTTACATAATCCTTGTATTTTTTATTTCACTATTGTGTCGTAAATCAAGATATGAACATTAATAACAGGCAAATCAGGCACCGTCTTTCCCCGAGGTCACTCCCGCTAGCGTTAGAAGCAGGTTTGATTGACAGTATTGCTAAGTACCTGCTCCCTGCTAAACTAGCGGTGCGGGTGGGGAGGGGCGTTACCTTCAACAACCTCACTCTGGATTGGCTCTTTGGTTGCCATGATACGCGCAGTTAGAATTCCAAATATGGAACTCGGCTCCGAATTCGCCCCATAACTGCTTGCCTGGATGACGTTTATTTGACAGGGACTGAACGTTATGTGTGACATCACGCTCACAGTCTATGATTTCGGCGGCTGAATGAATTCAAAATTACTCTTACTTTAAGGTGTGTATGTCATGTGAGCAACACCAAAGCTTTATCTCTTAACAGATGCAACTCAATCTCTCATATAAAACAAGCTGTATTCTCACATGAACAAACCCTAGCTCCAGCATGTACATTTTCTTTATTTCCAATGAGATGCTTAAGAGTATTTCACATTTCGTTTTATTTTACCATCCAAACTTACTTGCAAACAGTATGTCCTCTCACCATTAAACTAACAGAGCCCTAGACCATCCCAGCGATATCCACACAACTGGTATCCATGGTGACCTTTACCCCTCCCATCATCCCCCCACAAATCACAGTCCAGATGCTGCCTGTCAGTCAACTAAGCATCCCACATTTGGACCAATTAGAGGAAATGAGCGATTCATTGCACTGGAGACAAACAGTGAGGGGCAAGGACTGATTGTCACCATGATTATTTTTGAATTAACTTATGACCCCAAAACAGTAAATGATCTAAATTGGTGGAAAATGAGCGATACAAATCTGGCAACTGTTGCTCTATGATTACACACTATTTACGGCTAAGTAGTGTTTGACTTCTATCTGACCCGGCTGAGTTTGGGGAGTTTTTGTATGATAGTTTATAGTGACTGGCAACTATGTAACAGTTCTTCAAAACAATCCTTACACAGCAAAAAAAAAAAAAAAAAGATTACAAAAAGATTTACAAGAAAGTTATTTTAGGCATTTTTCATGAGACTTAAAGAATAAAAATATACTGCCTGGCCAAAAAAAAAAAAGTCGCCACCTGGATTTAACTAAGCAAATAGGTACAAGTCTCCTCCAGTTGGTCAGGTCTAGGTTCAGCAACAGTCTGTGCTCAAAGAATGAGGTCAGCTGACTACCTGAATATACTGACTGACCAGGGTATTCCATCAATGGATTTTTTCTTCCCTGATGGACATATTCCAAGATGACAATGCCAGGATTCATCGGGCTCAAATTGTGAAAGAGGTTCAGGGAGCAGGAGACATCATTTTCACACATGGATTGGCCACCACAGAGTCCAGTCCTTAACCCCATTGAGAATCTTTGGGATGTGCTGGAGAAGGCTTTGTGCAGCAGTCAGACTCGACCGTCATCAATGCAAGATCTTGGTGAAAAATGAATGCAACACTGGATGGAAATAAATCTTGTGACATTGCAGAAGTTTATCGAAACAATGCCAGTAATTAAAGCTAAATGCGGTTCAATGAAATATTAGTGTGTGACCTTTTTTTTTCATGGCGACTTTTTTTTTTTTTTGGCCAGGCAGTGTAGAATGTAAATTTAAATGAGTATTGTGTTTTTAGTATAGTTTAATATATTTGGATGTCAGTATTTTTGACTAGTGCAGGGGTGTCCAAACTTTTATCATTAAGGGCCACATATAAAAACACAGACAAAGCTGAGGGCCGATTGAGGGCCACAGACTGGCCGCCAATACAGTGAAGACTTCAAATCCGTGTTATTATTACAAGTTAGACTGAACTACTAGACCTTTATTCATGCTTACATCCTCAGTGGGACACATTCAATATTTGAAATGGGCTTGTTAAAGTAGATTTTCAGAAATGTAAAGTAAAAAGTAATGTTAAAGGTAATATGGGCCAATTCACCTGAAAGCTTGAAGGCCGCATTTGGCCCCCGGGCCACAGTTTGGGTATGCCTGCTCTAGTGTCGTGGCTAAGTATGTTTGAGAAATGATTTTAAAAGAATAGCAATGATTAAAAAAGAGGAACTGAATCTGTCCATATGGGAATACGCTCATTGAACATGATCCAAGAAATAACTACCTTTAGATCCATTCAAACTGAGTTTACTTTTAGCTTGAGGATGTTTCTGCTCATAAGGGCTCTTCTGGGGGTGGTGGAGGACACTTATGTTCTAGCGCTTCACGTGAAGTATCTCTGATCCAGGTGTGCACCATCTTAAAGGAAAGAGAAGCGAAGAACTGCATTCTTCACCTCACCTTGACACATTTACATACAGAGGCTGCCCTAGAAAGTTCTCCTTTAACTCGTGCAATACCCCCACTTCTCTTTTCTCTCCTCTTTGGTCATTCTTGGCAGGTGATCCCCGGATATGAAATACTAAATGATGCATGCCTTAGCTTCTATATAGAAAAGATGGCTATATATACATTCATCCTTCTAGTGTATGGGGGGCACGGAGGTGATTGATGGACGGGTGGTAGCGGATAAGCTAGCAGAAGGTATGGGATGGTCGCAGCCCAAAGGCAAAGGAGAGGCTATAGGATGATGTAGATGTCCCATAATCCTTAGCGTCTGACAGCACTGATATGATTGAAGTCCAGCGGTGATAGTGATCTGCCTATCAAACTGATGCCGGATAAGGAAGCGGGGTTATGGCGATAGGAGTAAAAAGGAGAAAAAGGGGGGATGAAGGAAGCAAGATGGCTGAAAATAAAAGATGGAGAGGAGAAGCGATGGAGGCCAGAAAAGCCATTACACATAAAATCAATCAGGGAAAGAGATTCAGTAAGCCAGGGGGAGCCGAGATCTTAAAAAGGAGGAGACTCTGTTCCATAGTGTTTGGTATGAAGCAGGAATCCTCAGATGGCTGTGATATTGATGACAACGCAGTGGGGTACACGGGACAGGCTGGAGATAGAGGGAAGAGGGAGGATAAGGAGGCTAAGAACGAAGTGATCAAAGCACCCCGGGACACAAGAGAGGATGGGTGAGAAAGAGAGAGAGACAGAGAGAGAGGCGGAGGATGATTTAGGACATGCAAATAAGAACTGGAGGCGGATCTTTCAATGAGATGTGTGTGGTTTTATACACGGACTGGGGAATCGTCTTAGTTGGAAGAAGTACTGTAGCCACAAGCCTGTAGCCTGTTTTTAATTACGACCAGCAGGTTTATAATAACATCTTTGACATATTTACTCGTGGAAATGTCATAACTCTCTTCTAAATGTAGTAATTTACATATTCCATTTGCAAAGGTGTGATATTTCTAGATAGCTTTGCTGCCATAGCACTAACTATATTTGATCTTGTAAACTACAAGCACAGTGCCCTATTGGCTGGTGTCTGATCTAAGAAAAACTACAACCACATTATGTTTTTTGACAAGCCTCTATTAATAATGACTCCATCTAGTGGTACAAATGTGACACAAGCACTAAGGCAAATACGCTATGAACGTGCTCTGTAGGTTTAGTCTGCAATGTAAAGAAATCACACTCTACAGTAAATGCTAGAGGGTTGAATGGAGAATACCACATACTGATTTCTGTGTTTACTTGGGGCCGTAGAGCATACCACATTTCCATAACCTTCTCATATCGGAGTGTGCCTTATGTAAGAAGTGCGGTTGTAGCACTAGCAGGTACAGCTTGTGAGTTGAGGACAGAAAGGCAAAGAAAAGGGCAGCGCTTGCTCTGATGTGATAAGGAGCGAAGGCAACACAAGCAGACATGGCTTTCAGTGCTGCTCCAGTCTGAGAGAGTGCGCTCCTGTGTGCGGCGCCCTCCGGAGGGTTAGTGTCCCGGGGCAAGTCCACTTCAGCCTCTACCCTGATCCTCGCTCAGGATAAAGTAATGGACAGCGAAGTATAGCTTTGCATCAGACATACTAGTTAGCAATAAAAGCATTTTGTAAAACATTCGTAAATACACAAATGTATTGGCAGTATATTATAATTGTTGTTATTGCAGACTGTTTTATATATTCATCGATAACAAAGTTTTACACACACACCTGCACGTGTTTTTAATGTTTTATATGGACTTGTATACTTGTTCGTTTTATTTCTTTTTCAGTATTGTATTGTAAAGATGACGCAAAAGAGCAGAAAGAAAGAAGTAAGACAGAAACGTGGTATTTTGGCTTTGATACTAAGAAATAGTCAAGGTTACCATAAAACTTAAATTAAAATATGTTGAAATTTTAAACATTCCTCAGACGGCTTAAAAATCTAATCTTATTTCTTTACAAATGGGTTTTCTTTTAAATTGTGAAGCACTTACACATTTATATGCCAATGAATAGGAAATAGAATGTTTCTTATTTCCTGTCACATTGGGTTCTCACCACTTAAAATGGGAGTTAATGGCTTAAGTCTGCGTGTGTGCACTCTTCCCCCTTCCCATGTGAACACGCTGCACATGTCACTTCACATCATCACGCCTGCACTGGCTCACAAACACCAGACTGCTCCTACGCGACACTCCGCAGAATTAACCACGATCCCAACCGCGATCCCAGCCACGTATGTGCCAAACGCAATCAGGATCCAGGCTCAAAGGAATTCTTGTCTGTAGCTGAATTGTTAGAATGCACCTAGTCATTTGTATCAGAAATAGTGTCTGGGGTGGCGGTGGCTCAGTGGGTAGAGCTTTCACCCTCAGAGCGATGCATCCCCATTCCCAGTGGATGAATGAGCGAGTGACTGGTGGCGGGCTTACGGTGCAGACTGGCAGGCAGGCTTCCGGCTGTTTCAGGGCAGCTGTGGCAAGTTACCAAGTTCTCTCTGACTAAAAAGCGATTAGATATAGTAGTGATTAATGCAGGACAGTCATGCTAGCATCGGTCTAATGTTATTCCACAAATTCTCATCTATCTTTAAATTCAAATAAATGCTAATGAAGTCAATTCATTAATAATTAGAAGATTTATTCTCAAAGCAATATTAAAGAGCAGTTTTTGAATGCAATGCTGCAAAACTACACCCCAGTTCACTGCAGTAGTTTTTGAACTCTAAATCTTTATCTTCTACTTCTACTGCTACTACTTTTCTACCTCTCCAAGTTCATTTCCTCTTCTGTAACTCCACGCCCCTCACGGCTTTCTGCACCTGTCTGCCAAGTGTCACCCAAACGTCAATACCCTGTGGGGCAGAACGCGCCTGTCCTGTGGTTTAAGTGTGTTGCCGCATTATAGTGTTTATATTGCCTGGATACCGATGGATGCCCCATTGGCACAAAAATAAATAAAAACGGATGCAAGTGTGATTATAAATGTTTATCACCAGATTATTCAAATGCATTATTGGCACCAGTGTATCCGGTTTTGCATGTCCTTGAAATGCCACATCCATAATACGACAGAGCTGTTGCTCTGGCTCCTGCAGTGTACATGCTCCCTCTGCTCCCCTGCTACTCCAACGGGGTCCAGGGGCGTCTTGGCTCCTGGTGTCATTTTGTTTGCATAGAGTAGATACTGTATAAGAATGAATGTGTTTTGTGATAACCAAATGTAGAAATTATATGTGGGACCGTCTGCCGATCCTGTTTCTGTCTCAGTGCATTAGTGTGTGTGGGACTGTCTGCCGATCCTGTCTCTGTCTCACTGCATTAGTGTGTGTGGGACTGTCTGCCGATCCTGTCTCTGTCTCACTGCATTAGTGTGTGTGGATGATAAGTGTGTGTGTGGATGACTTGTGACTATACGTATCTGGCCAAAGCATGCTTGGTGTTCATCTGCAGCTTGTTTTGACACACTGCTGTTCTAAAGTGTAAAATGATTGATTTGTCCATGGATCCTGATTTCACAATGGTTTATAACAGAAGGCTAGTTTAGCTTATGGTTCATTTCAGTTTTGTTTCATCCTGTTCTTTGTTCCTATTTGGTACATTATGTAACAATCTGTTTCCTATATCAATCTCTTTGTGTTCTCCCCTAGTTTGTCTCTTTAGTTCCATCCCTGTAAGCCTCTGTATTTCCTGTCTCTACTCAGTGCACTGTTCGTCCACTCCCAGTATATGCTGCTGTTTGAACTCATTCTTGTGTTGAAGTGTAGAGGCCCAGTTGCAGCCCCTGAGGCTGGGGTCGAGGCTGGCCTGGTCTCTATACTTATGACTGTCATGTGTACTTGCATGCTCCACATGGAGTGTGCATGTCCACCTGACAGTGCTGTGTGCACTGTACAAACATGTGTTTTTCCTGCTTCTCAGTGAGTGCACTTTAGTTTGGCTCTGGCTTCTCTAAGCACTGATCATAACAATATGTGGCTCTGATGCTGCATTAGCATCATTTGTCACTTAAATTGCACTCACTGGTGTGTGGGAAAACATATGCTGAAAAGTCTGTTACATATAGTACTGCCGTATATGTCTTTATATAAATTATACAGGTATAATTTATACCATGTTTAATGTTGGTTTTTGTGCACTCTCAGGAAAAAAGGGTTCTTCATTGAATCTTTGTCACTTGGACAGTGAACGCTGCACTGGCCTCAATTCACTGGACTAATGCTATATTTGATTCAAGCCTTTCCCTGAATGGGTATTGTGAGTCAATTGAGCCCAATGCTTGCTGTCCCTGTGACAGACCAAGATCCAATGTGGAATGTTGATTTCTCCGTGAGTGTATCTGTATAAATTATAAATGTATAATTTATGCTCTGTGCACAGCGCAATCCATGTGTCTTTATCTGTTATACAGTAAATCAGTACTTTTCAATAATAGTCAGATGTGAACTGCAAATGAAAGCTATTCCAAATTTATTATCACATCTGATAATTGTATGTTTTCAAACTATTACTAAAATTGGTCTGTTCATTTCAAAACCAACCAATTGGAAAAAGTCAAAGTTCCTTGGTGGTGATTGGAGGAGACGAGAGCGGAGCTCTGTGATTGGTGGACAAAGACAGAAGTTGTTACTGGACATGTATTTTTAGCATCTCTGAGTGTGACAGGAACTGCAGCCGAAGGCCTAAACATCATGATTCCAACTGGCTCCTGCAAATTCATTCAATTGAATCTATTGGGTTTAACCATATTCCCATTGATATACTCTGTATCTAACATATAATAGAGCTCCATTTTGCGTGTAGCATATGATCTGACAGTACATTTCATAAAAAGTCATACATCGCTAACAAAATGCTTCATAAAATAACCTGCTGAATGAAGAGTGTAACTGCAGACTACTAAATCTGAGGTACAGTCATGTGACAGTGGGAGAGAGAGGCGGGGAGCAGGGCTGGCTGGCCTGTTAAGCACTTGAGAAATTATGATAGTAACATAGGCCAAAATTATAATCAAATTGGCAAAGAAACAATATTTGCTAATTTATTCCAAACTAATCGATGTAGTAGAGTAAATCTAAATCATTTTGTCCAAAAGATCAAGTCCGCACCTCGGTCCCTCCTCCTCTCCCTAACCCAGGTTTTCTATTTGTCTCTCTGATTTGATTGACAGCTGAGGACACATGTGGGGGCACTGTGGGGGGCGGCAGTGGGGTGGTGACCAGTCCCGGTTACCCCAACAACTATGGTAATCAGGCCGACTGTACTTGGATCCTATTGGCCGAGCCTGGAGACACCATCTCTGTCATCTTTACAGACTTCCAGACTGAGGAGAAGTACGACTACCTGGAAGTGGAGGGCTCTGAGCCACCAACCATCTGGTGAGTCCACTACCTCTTATACTTTTATACTTGAACTGTGCTGTTTAGAATGTCAATTGTTGTCCCTTTTCATGACATCATAAGATGGAACAGAGTGTTTTCTGTTTGAACAAAGCCTAAATATGCAGGGTTTGCGGGTTAAACATGAGTGAATGAAACATAACATAACTCCAGGAATGTTTGTGATGAGGAAACAGCATTATAACAGATCAGGAAACAGCGTAATATGGGACGTTTAAACAAGCTATCGAACTAGCTAACTGTAGCAGCCTGACAGTTAATGCAGAGTCAATTTGGGACACAACAGATCCTCAAAGTTAAATTATCGCCACCGGGAAAAAAGTCTACACTCCCTGTTATAGATCGTTTGTATCACAGAGGAATCAACCAATCCCGGATAGTTAGTCCCTAGCTGCTCCGCTCTGTGTTCCTCTTTTACTCATGTGGTTTGCTATGGTTCACTCATAACAATATTTTACTGCTCTGCCTGTTTATTGATCAGTGCTAAATTAGGCTATTGATCTGGCATTGCTGTTGCTGTAACCAATTTAAATCTAATCATGGACTGGGACATTAGCGTGTGCATTAGTAATTGATTTGGAAGTAATAACACCCTAGAAACTGTTTCAGAATAGGGAGGTTGCACAGGTAGAGTCACTAGAGCCCATTTAGTGCGTGCTTTTATTGATAATGGGAGTACGTATCGGTTAGAAATGTGCAATAGTCTATTTGATGTTTCAACGTAATTGTGCAGAGGTGGAAGAAAAAGTAAAAATGGTTTCTATTTAAATGTATGCAATATGCCAGAAATATTCATTATACAGTTTTCAGCCTAGATAGGAATTTTGAATGTATTTCCATTTTAAAGTGTATTGCTTGACATTTCCATTAAGATGCAACAAATGCCGGCTGTTTTTGCTTGTATTAACTTTATTTTAACCAGCACCCTCATGAAAAAGTCTGGTACTCTCATTGGGCTCTCCCTGTATAAATAAAGATAATTTTGCTTGGAGATATTTACACTTCACTCTGATTGGTTAACTCCACCTGTCACTCACTCATGTAGATGCATTTACCAGCACTCAAGCACAATCCATGGGTTTCAGAATGGTGATAAATTAGGACCATTGCCATAGCAATTATGAATCTAAAGCAAACTATTATATACTTTAAATGGGAAAAGGTCCTCATGTTGTGTGTATCATGAAGTTGATGCTGTCAACAAAGTACTGCATACTGTTGCAGAGGTCAAATCACAATTTCATTTTAATCACCCAGGCATGTTTTTGAACTATCACTGATGCTAAACCTAGTTACTAGTACTTAACTAACACTTTTAAATCTTCAATAGCTCCTATAATTCTTGAGTTATACTCACCAAATTTTAGCAGTAGGTAAACTGAACCTTCTGAGATTTTTGGCAATATATACGATTATAATTGTTCACTTACACTTGAACTTATCACTACTTACTACTCACATGCCTTACATGGACTGACTGTGCTGTAGCTCAGCAGTGAGCAGTTGCTGTTTTAAGCGGCTGTGAAAAGGCGGCAGGTGAGGCACGCAGTTACCCTGCCTCATGTTAGAGGGCACTTGTGAGCCCAGGGATTCCTGTAACTCCCGCAGAATTGGGGCAGCAAATTACTATTTACAGTCAGCAAGTCAACTTTAACAATCCGTTCACTTTTTTCTCTATGTCTGGCTCTGCTTTTTAAATGGAGGAAGATTATATATTAAAGCTCAAGCAGTTTTCTAAACTGGACTTTCAGACGAAGCAGGAGGTTATAATTAAAGGACGACCAATGCTGAAGGAGCTAAATGGTTTGCTCCAGACGACACTCAGAGTGGTACGAAATGGTAAGAAATTGAATGACTTCAATCCATTGAAAACTGGGAACCAGAATAAGGATAAACAAACAATACAAAACCAGCTTGCTTTTAATTTCATACTATTGGAGCTATTTCATACGGACTTCGGAACTTTTATTTTGAAATTATTTTTTATTCTGGCCCCAAGTCACTGGAAGAGAAATTGACTCGGGGCCAAATGTACTGACACCTGGTTTATATGTTTGTAAACCTGATTGTGATGACATCAGTGCCTCACCAGCCACGAACCTCACCGCACGTCACTGGTTTGTTCCTCTGTGCTATATTTTCTCATATTAATGCCGGAAGGGTAGTTCTAAATGCTCTGAAAAAAATAAAAGAAAAATATTTAGAAACAAAAGAGTTATGAATTTTTTTCAACTGTCAGCGACTTTTGGGCCACCCTGTATTAACCGCTAATATTACAAGTGTGTATAGACATACATGCTACTACAGAACTGCTGGTACTATTATGACAATTATACCAATTATAAATGACTACTACTATTACTTCCTGGTTAAAACTCAGTCGCAGCATCTTCAAAACAAACATTGTACTTCTATCAAATGTGTTATTGAAAAAGGACGAGACCATTTTTTGCAGAGTGCTATGAAAACCCTGTGGATGTTAAGTGAGTATTTATGGCTGGTATTTAAAGTCTGGGGACGTGGTGAGCCCTTGGGGTATAATGCAGGGTGAGTGTCGTGCATGATTTAGCCTGACTGCTGTCTTGGCTGGAGCGAGATGGCTCATGTATCATACTCTATGGTATTTACTTCCTGGATTAACTGTGGACTTGAGTCACTTCCAGCTCACAAGGTCGTGGTGTTGAGGTTTGTCTTTCCTGTCAAAAGGTTTTTCGGGACATAAAAAAATTGCACGTACATGAAAATTGTTCAAGGATGTGACTTTTTTGGATCAAAGTGGATTATCAGACCTGTTGTTTTCTCCAAGCTACGTATCAAATTCATTATTTATTTTTTGTTTTTGTTTTTTGGAACCAGCATTCTTCTTTCTATAATGTAAATACCACGATAAAAGATCTGTACGTGATTTGTAGTGGCAGTTTAAAAGAGTACAAATTTGAATTCAATTATTCAATTTTTGTAAAATCCAAAATCACAACAGCAGTTGCCTCTTAGGGCTGAACATGATCATGGATTTAACCAACAGAAAGTTAGAAAATCAACAATAAACAGACGTTGCTCAATAAGAGACAAGCAAATTAATCAGCAGAAAACAAGCAAATGGATAATTGTATCCGGGTCCACGTTACATGATCAGGGCACAGGAGGGGCATCTAGGGTCCAGCCATCACCGGGCGGTTAGCGGACAGGCATCTGAAACAGCTGCACTCCCCAGAGGGAAGTGGGACAGGGAACAACATGTGAATAGCAATGAACAAACTCCAGGTAAACTGAGTATTGAATGTTGTTGACAGGGAAGGTAGGAGGAAACAGAGCATAGTGCTCAGGTTACCATACTTCCCCCAGCATAGCTGCTCCTACGGGCAGCTTAAGTAAAACTGCAGGTTTTATTTCTGCTCCTAACTGTTGTGGCCATAAGCTAATTCAAAGAGGAAAGTTTTAAGCCTGGTCTTAAATGTAAAGACTGTGGGAGCCTCTTTAACATGGGCAGGGAGCTGACTCCATAACACAGGAGCTTGGTAAAGCTAAAGTGTGATATAATACTGAAGTAAATATAGACGATAATATTGAAACTAATTTGTTCTACTGACACAATGACCCTAAAGCAGGCGTATCCCTCAAAAATAGTGTATATGAACAGTCAGTAAATAAATGGCAGAGTTAGACCAATACATCTGTTATACCGATATTTGCACTTTTAGCATATTGAATATCGGCCTTGAATCTCCAGCAGAGGCCGATATTTGCTTTGGCCAACCAGCTGCCCCCGTCTACATAAAGAGTCTGTAGGTTTATCTGAACACTTTAGTCCAAAGAGGAACCAGCAAGACAAGGTCGTGGATGAGTCTGTAATAATTCAAATGAGATAATTTGGGTAAAATAACCAAGATCGTCCCTACATATCATCCCAGAAATAACGGCAGAGCTTATCGGTCAGCATTATGCCAATACCAATTCCTAAAGAATTGGTATTGGCATATCAGTCAATCTCTAGCTGATATGAAACACTTCTATGGTTTGTTTGCATCTATATATGTGTCATAAAAGTTATTCATCCAACATTTTTTGCTCAGATACCATAGTACAGAAAAATAACACACATTTCTCCAGTAATACAATAAAAAAGTGCCAAGAATAGCCATTGTTCACCATGAAACACACTATATTCTTATGAACTAATCCAAAAACATCAATATTGCGTTAAGGGAAGTACAACATAGTAGCATTTTGGACATTTTTGGCTGTATATTGTTAATCCTTCATCTACAATTCAGTTTCATTTATCCCAAAAGGCACAGCTAATGCTAGTTAACAGAGAAAGAACAAAGGAATCCCCTGGCTCACAGTTAGGAGTTGTCAAAAGCAGTACAAAAGTCTGGTCTACTGAAACGTAACACCTGGTAAAAGGTTGCATAATGAACAACTTTATAACTACAGAAAGTAAGTAGGACTCACCAACTCAAGAACAGAAGACTCTACTTAAAGGGCCCATATTACACTATTTTCTGATCTATGTTATAATGTTTTCCTCATCACAAACAGGCATGGAGTTGTGTTTTGTTTTATGCACACGTTAAACGCTCAAACCCTGCATATTTAGGGTGAGTTCTTCTCTCAAACTGAAAACACTACGTTCCACCTTGTGATGTCATCTGGTAAAACAGGAAGTGCTCCACTGTTTTTGAACTCCATACACCTTCACTAGAATCATTTGGATGATTTCAGCCCTGGAATTACTAGTCTCTACTCCAGGGTTGTCAAACTCAATTTCACAGAGGGCCAAAATTAAAAACTGTGACTAAGTCGCGGGCCAAATTAAATATTTATTGAAACATTTCAGCAACATCTACATGTTTTTCAGAAGGGGTGGATTAAATTTGAGTGAGGTGACAGGTACCAGATGCTAATAAGTGTCAAGAAAAGTGATGGGGGCCAGCACCAACGTATTTGCAAAGCATTCTGGGATTTGTAGTATTAGCGGTGCATGCGCTATACTGGCGCAGCAGTTGGCGGACCAGCTCTAATACATATTTAATATGATCTTGCAGGCCAAATACATTTATATCAAGGGCCAAATTTAGCCCGCGGGCCTGAGTCTGACATGTCTGCTCTACTCTAAAGGTAAAAGGTAGCAAATTTATTTGCAAATGATCACCAGGTGGAGTATTTTGAGCTTTGGAGATGTAGACAGACTAATAAAGCAGGATAAAAGCTCACAAGAATCCATTTTCTGTAATATAGGACCTTAATGTGGATCAGTTGAGTGTTCTTAGACTTTCCGAATACCTTCCAATATCAAATTGGCTAAACATTTAACGCGAAAGAGGTTACCAAATATAATCCATAGCCCATATACAGTGACCATTTACATCCTGAATCCTTTGGGGCTGTTACAGTGTGCATTTAAAAGCCCTATGGACTTTTTCCCTTCTAGCTTCAGATAGAATTGATTACAGTAAGAACAAACACAGATGGATTTTCTAGTTTATTGCTGGGAGTACTTGGATAGTTCCTCCTATGTCCCTCTGTGCTGGCTTCTGTAACTAGAAAATTACATGTAATGCAACATTTTCAATATAATCTAAATGGAGATTTCAGTGAACATGATAGTATAGGTTTGCTTGTAATTCTAAAGGTAAAAAGATACAGTATTTGTGTTTGGTGTTAAGAGGCCCATATGACACCACCTTGTGATGTCATGTGGTAATTCAGGAAGCGCTCACTGAGTCTCCACTAGATTCATTTAGATCATTTCAGCCCTGGAAAAAAGGTAAAAAGTCAGTGTTAACTTGAAAATGACCACTGTGTGACATCACAAGGTGGAACAGAGCATTTTGAGTTTTGGAGATATAGGCAGACTAATAATAAAATATTATTCAAACATGTATGAATGAAACAAAACACAACTCCAGGTACGTTTTTGAGGAGGTGACAATATTCTAACATGGCTTAAAGCTCAAAAGAGACGATTTTTCATTGGAAGGTCATTGGAAGGTAGGGACAACAAGGAACTCCTCTCCAAATTCGCCCCATCACTGCTGGCCTCAATGAGCTTCATTTGACTGGAGCTGAACACTATGGGTGACGTCACTCTCCCTTAGTCCACTTCTGTATAGAGTCTATGATTTAACCGTGAAATCTGTGCTAATTGGCGTCTCATTATAGTTAGCCCATAAATGCACTTCTGAAATAATTACCACAGCTGTTTATTGTCACATTTTAGTCCATTGCATGTCTGTGTATTATGTTTAAAATGGCCGACATGCATAGCGCAAAATAGCGGAAGGACAGGACAAATAAATATTCCGAAGATTACCTGCCAACTTAGAGATGCACTGGAGGATGACTTGACTAATGAGAATGTCCCGGAGAGGTCCCAAGACTCATAACATCAATTCGGAGCGGCACACTGTGGCCTATGTGAAAGAAGCAAATGAGCAAATCTTTATTTACTGGCTGCATAATAAACATATAGCATGGTGACAGATGGTGGCTTTCATTACAAGTTTTAAAAAACAACAAGCCAAATTGTCCCTTCTGATTAACTTTATAACTTTATACTAAGCTGAGTGTGATCTGAAATAAACAAAGGATTAGTAGTTGTTTTGTTGGCCCATTTTCTTTTCCAAGAAGCTGAAACTAAATCTAATTATTAAAAGCCTTAAAATACAGTCACATGCTGCACAGTGCACTCACTAAACTATTATTGTAAAAATACAGTCACATGCTGCACAGTGCCCCCACTAAACTATTATTGTAAAAGTAACTTTGATTTCACTTCACACTTGTTTGTATCAAAAAACATTCTTTTAGTTCTTAAACGGGTCTCCCAGTAACCTTTAAGAATGTATCAGGGCTGCTATCTATTTGATTATTACCATACTTTACTACTTTGACTTTGCTACGTTCCACCACTGATTAATACCCTAATCCTAACTCCTAACCCTAAGCACTTACTGAGGTAGTTCCAAAGCCTGAATAATTCTTAATAAACCTTGTGTCCGTTATGAGTTGAGTCTTACTTCATGCTGCATTAAGGCTGTGGCCAGTGTAGTTTTATCAACTTGTCAAGCAATGTGTGGCATAATACGAATCACTAATGTGCTATTTTCCATGGCAGTTTGCAAAAGACGTTACCTAGCAAACGATAATTGCCAGTAGCAATTAGCACGAAAGCTAATGAGTGATTTGCTAATATGAGAACGTGTTGAAGGCTTTGTTATGTTGTTATGAGCTGCTGGGGGGCTAGCACACGCGTAGCCTGGATCCATGTTCACACAGCACACAGCCGTCACCACTCCTGACACTTTACCAGGATGTCTCTGCCTCTCTCCTCTCCTCCTCTCTTTCCCCCCTCTCTTCATCACACGCTGAGAATTGTGGGTAATCAGCATGCAGAGGAGTGTACTCGCACCTATGAGAGTACTATATCGCTGTGAGCTAAGTGCCTGTAATCCTATCCTGTGCACAGCACGCACACACGCACACACACACGCACACACAAACACACACAAACACACACACAAGTAGAGACACACGTAAGTTTTTTGTTTTGTTGTTTCAGAATCAAGTTGCCCTTGAAACCAAGTGTAGCATCTTAAATAGTCCTCACTCTCTCTCGCTCTTCACTTCCTCTCTGCACACGTCTGTCGATCTCTCTCTTTCTGCCTCTCTCTCTCTCTCTCTTTTTGTCAGTCTGGCTTGTCTCCACATGACGCCAAAAAATAGCTTGCTGGTTAAGTCCTTTTAGACACAGCGACTTGACAGCTCATCTCCAAATTCAAACAGATAGGATTGGCCTGTACATGGTATGAGTCAGCTTTCTGGAGTTATTGTAGTGTTTTTAGAATTAGATTTTTTTTTTTTTTACAAGCACTAGAATGAATTTGACCATTTTGGAGCTGAGTGACGTCTGGTCGACAACAGCCTGGGGTCACGTCGCAGCAGTGTGTGATTTGCGCACAGTTATTCATGCCCAAATCTGGTGGCTGCACATGCATATGTATTGCACTCATGTAAATGTCAATAACAGTCCCCTAAGAGTGGCACACATGCCAGCATGACTTTTGGGTTTGACAAAATGAATGTGGGGGGATTCGGAAATGCATGTCGTTGACATTGCCACATAACAGAAAGGTCCTGGGTTCCACTGCCAACAACTCTCCAGTGGTCATTCAACAATCAAATACAGGAAGCCCATTATATAATACTGCCACTCATCAGCATCAGATTTATATAGCACTTTTTTGAACACTCAAAGACTCCTTACACAGCATTATTGATTCACTGCATACTCAGTGGTGGTAAACTACTACAGCAGTCACAACTGCCCTGTACTCAGTCCCCAAGTACTAACCAGGCTCAGACTTGGTTAGCTTCTGAGAGCTGACAAGATCACAGTATGCCTTAATGAAAGAAATGTGACTCAATAAAAAAAAAAAAACTGGAGAAAATCCAGCCCCATAGGTTTTGTCAGCCTTGCTTGCCATTTGTCTTCAGGGCAGCTGTGGCTTCAGAAGTAGAAAATAAATTATACAATAAATTATAAACCGTGAACTGCATTATTATTTTGGCATGAATACAACAAATCCATGTTCATATTAGGTCTCTAAGGGTCAACAAAAACATTCATCCTTGGGATTGTGTTGTGTTTAGTCAATGTCAGTCTCTATCCTTCATTTCTGTTGTTTTTATGTAACCCTCCAGCACAGTTTTGCATGAGTTTTTTAGTTGTTTTGCAGTGAGGAGCCACCTGTTTTTCAAGAGTTTATAAGGAGCCCTTATCCCACACACTTCAGCTCTATGTAAAATATATAACAAAGTGTATTTACTGCTGAGAATTGAAGACGCCACAGTGAGTCATTACATTATCGCTGATGGTAGCAGTTTACCCAGAGCCAAGGGCATGCAACAACAGCTGTTTTATTAATAGTTGGAAAAGATTGACTCCTTTCCCAAACACCCAGGCCTCCCACACCTCTGTGTGGGAGTGTAGTGAACCCCAAGATCAATATAAGCACAGTACTTTCACATCTGTTACTTCAGCACCTTAATTATAAAGGATTCTAAACAATAGAGTTTATTTACAGTACATTTTGTGACACTATGAGTGTGAAGACAGCAGGCCACTGCTGAACCATAAAATACTCATAACATGTAGTCCTCAAAGCTGTGATAAAACCTTCAAGTACCTGTTAAAAATAAAGTAAGCTTTACCTGGAATGCTGGACATTATGGCAAACTCCAAGGAAACAAGCAAATGACGCCATCAGGCTAAGCTTCAGGCTAGATCTGTGGAGAGGTGACCTTGCTCACATTAGGAATGCATGTTTTTTAAGCTATTTGGATGTAATAGAAACAGCTGTTTCTGATCAAAGGCAAGACCGATAAGTTTAATGTCATACTCTGAAACATTCTAGGCAGGCAATAATATCCCTCTTCCAGAAATGTTACATAGTACATCCTTAACACATAGTAACACTATTCAGTACTGTACCATAAGGCTTCTGTTTGTGTTGGTGTTTTCTAGCAGATTATTCCTCATGTGCTACATGATTCTGCGGCTAACTTGCTGATAATGTTTGATTTAATAGAGAGAAACAGCTAAGTGCTGTACAATTGGATTGAGTCCAAGCCAGTCCCTGGGATACAAAGCCATTTCTCCGGCATCATCAATCAAAATTTACTCATTGTGTGCAGTGCAGAAATTGGTTTGTCCATTCACTTGGCTCAGCTGGTACTGTCCTGCCGGCACTCAAGTGAACAGAGCATGGATATTGCCTACATGTGGGGCACGGCTTTGTATAAGAATACCAAAGAAATGTAAGTACCAAATGAAATGCACTGGTTTATAAAGACATACAGTAAACAGGCTTCAACTTGATTATCTTGGACTTCTTTCATGGTCAGAAACTATTGGATATATGTTGAAATAGTGACAAGTGGTGCATGGGGAGGGACGACTGGACTATGACTGGACAATAGGCTCTGTGCATAATAACGCCTAGCAACCTCACCTCAGTGTCACTACTTCCTGTCCAGTTTGATCTGAATGGGATTTTTACCGAGTTAAGCTAAAATTAATGAATATTTAAAGATCAGACAGTGGACAGAGAGCTGCGGGTGGATGTCACTGACAACCAGGGATGGCCCAGCCTATAGGCAGACTAAGCAGCTGCCTGGGGCCCCGAGGTCAGCAGGGGGCCCCCAAGAGCCCATACATTTCTATTGAAAATAATATAATACATCAAGTTTTTTTGGATACAGGGCTTGTGTGTTTACAGCAGCCTAAACATCCCTTTCAAATGATTACATTTGTTTATATAGTAAAATATCTCCTGCTGCTACATTTGTTTTTGAGTCGGGCAGAGGTGAGGGCAGCTATGTGTTTACGCCGGTGCAAGAACCATTTATAATGTAACTGTAAGCCCACTATCGCCAACTGGAACACATTCAAATCCACCAGAAACTTGACTAAATTTTTTTAAACTTTAATCTTGACCCCCCCTTATATGTTTGTCTATTGTTCTTATGGCTATAGTAGTTGTGACATTTTGGATGTTTTCAGACTGATGTTGGTCATATAAATAGAAATACAATTGGTCAAGGTGATGAGAGGAGAATCATATTGTTGTCAAATGTGACTCACCAATAGCTAAGCCAGGAGACATCTGCTGTCAGGGGCCCCTGAGACAAATTCAGCTTAGGCTGAGGATGTGTTTGTGTCTCAATGCTAATGCTAATGCTAATTTTGAGGTGTAATAAATATTAAAACCACACCACAAGTATTCTACATATTAAAATAATTAGGTAGTCATTATTTTGATTAATTTGAATGTTAATAGGTTGTTTATTTTATGTTTTCAGATTTTAATAAAAGTGACTGTTAGCTTTGAGACCCAGTGAGCTAGCTTGTGTGCTGCTGTGAATCAAGCTTATTAATCAAAGTTTAATCAAACTGAGATTCAATCATTTCAAATTGTCAGTGATCATCATCTTTTTAGTCAAGAGGTTTTCAGCCAATCCTGTCAATATTGGCACGGCCCGGTCTGTGTAATCTCACTCAACAGAAGAACGACTCCTGCTCAGAAAAACAAGCTGATGCGGGTTCGGACCATAGACTGTACATATAAATGGACATAACTAACCTGCTAGCGGTCACGTTCCAGATAGGAAGTTATCACGGTTACGCTTCCGGCTCCATCGACTTTGGCTCCAACTCATTTTACATAAAAAACTGTGGCCCCTCTCTCTGTAACTGCTGCTGTCAAGCTCGTCATTTTGTTTCGCTATTGTGTTGTAACTCAAGATATGAACATTAGTAAGAGACAAATCAGGTGCCTTCTTTAACTGAAGCTGCTCTTGCTGGCGTTAGTAACAGGTTTGATTGACAGCGTTGCTAAGCACCCGCCCCTTGCCAAACCAGCGGTGCGGGTGGGAAGAGGCGTTACCTTCAACAGCTTTGCTCCAGATTGGCTTTTTGGTTGCCATGATACTCACGATTGAAATTCCAAATGACGAACTCCAAGTTGGCCCCTATAACCGCTAGGGATGGGACAATAAACAATAATTTCATTTATCGTGATAAAACAGGGTCGTCAGTAATCATTTGTGGGACATTTTATATAATCGTGATAATTACCAACAAAGATAATCACCATTACATCACCAGAATGTGCAGAAAAAAATGACTTATCCACAGGGTAGTCAACAGGGGGCAAAGGGGTCTGTTGACCCTGGGGCCCAGAATTGGACCCTCTTCCTATTAATTTGTATTACAGGGGGCCATGTGAGGCTTATTGCCCCGGGCCCCCAAATTTCAGTTGACGGCCCTGCTCATCCATAATATTTTCTGTTAAAGTTAGAATTATTTATATCCACAACTACTTGAATCATTATCATGATATAATTGTTAATCGCAATTATTTTGGCCATGATAATCATCACACAAAATTTCAGTATAGTCCCATGTCTAATAACCTCTAGCCTCGATGAGCTTCATTTGACTGGAGCCGGGCGCTACGGGTAACGTCACATTCACTTAGTCCACGTCTTTATACAGTCTGTGATTTAGACTGAATGGTGTGAGAAAAACACAGTTTGCTGTGCTGCATATCAGATAGTCCAAACACACTTCAATTACACACTGGGAATGGACAAAGTGCAAAAAGAAATAGTTCTGTGATGCTGAAAATCCACTAAAATTTGTCATTTCTGAATCAAAGTGTCACTGATTAACTAAAACGATATGTCTTCAATGGAAAATATATGAGTTATTTTGGTGGATGTACAATTGAGAGTGAGATTGAGTTTTATTTGTTGCAGTTTCGTAACCCAGTAATGCCCTCCTAAGACAGTTTTGTGCGAGAGAAGAGGAGTGTGCGATGTTATGCTGGCAGAGTGCTAATCAATGCTGCTGGCAGAGAGGATGCTGGGATATCGGCACAAGCCCGGATAGGAAATGGAGCAGTGACCTTGAACATAAACACGCTCTGGTTCTGCTGCTGTTTTTCCTCAAACACGCTCACATATCAGATGATTTCAAATATGTATCTAAGAGGCACACTGAGGCTCATAAACTGTGCCACATTTTTGGAGAGGAGTCATCACTTTCTGTTGGGAACAAGCAAGATTCCAAAGTTTGGATCACAAATTGGTGAAAATGGTTTGGCGGATAACGGTTAAAGTTAGGGTAACCAAAAGTCTACCAAAGTAAAAGTTTCAGAGCCAGAGAGAAACTAAATAATCATTCAATTTTCTAATGATATAGGCCGTTTAGGTGTGTGTATATGAGTAACAGCATAACTGCAGTAGTTGTGAAGTGTCGTGAATGTAAAGATCCAGCTCCTTGTGCATTGAGGTGTTGCAAATAAATCCTATATATCAAATAATATTGGCAATCCAGTTACATACCAATATGTATTGTTCTACTTGTGTATAAATTGTTACACAGTAATAAAAATGGATGTGTAACCCTCTGTTTATGGCAGTAATGATCGCTGGCTCATATACTGCTAGTTGATAGATTTCATTTAGTACAAGTCGATTGAACAACCACTTACATGTGATAAATTATGGTTAGTGCATATCTATGTTTACTTGAAGGCAGTGGTGGAAGAGTAAAAGTGTCACATGAAAAAATCTACTAACCCTAAAAGTATTGAAGTGCTTGTTTGAAAATGGACTTAAAGTGTAAAAAAGTAAAAGTATTTCACACAGATTATAAGGTCTTATAAGGCTTCAAATGTATGGATTTGGATAGAGATTTGTGCTGAATAGTTGTGCGATAATTTTTTCCTATTTGTTTTTATTGGATGTTTTTGTTTGCTCAAACTACCATCCCTTTTCTTCCACTGATCCAGGGCCGGGTCATGGGGGTCTAAGCAGGGAGTCCCAGACTTCCCTCATCCAAGACACGTCCCCCAGCTCCTCCAGTGGGACGCCAAGGCGTTCCCAGGCCAGCTGAGAGACATAGTCCCTCCAGCGTGTCCTGGGTCTTCCCTAGGGCCTCCTCCCGGTGGGACATGCTCAGAATGCCTCCCTAGGAAGGCGTCCAGGAGACATCCTGAGCAGATGCTCGAGCTACTTCAGCTGGCTCCTTTCAACTTGTAGGAGCAGCGGCTCTACTCCATGCTCCTCCCGTGTGACCCGAGCTCCTCGCAAATTACGACGGGTTTAAGTTAAAAATAAACCCGTCTGCCTTTTCAGCGGGTCTCAGACAATAATTAAAAAAATACTTTCACTTTTCAGTCCTGTTCAAAAATGTAGTTGAGTAGAAAGTACAGATACTGCTTTCAAATGTAGAGAAGTAAAAGTAAGAAGTATCCACTGTAAAATGTAAGTAAAATGCTGATACCTACTATTTATCCTTAAGTACACTACTTTACTGCTTTTACTCTGTTGCGTTCCACCACTGCTCGAAGGCATCAGGAACTAAATTTGTCAATTAAAACAAAACTGTTGTAATGGGAACAAATAAAAGGTACTCTATAGCGTTAGTGTTAATACTTTGCCTGAAACATTTCTCAGTATAGCATTAAACTAGTATATATTTACACTTTTTCAATTGTGTTGTGTTTTTTATTGTTAAAAATAGCTTGAACAACATTTTTACTGTAAGCAGGCTCAACTCTCCACAGATCTGACCTTTTACTCAGCCTGTTAACTTGGCGTCACTTGCTTGTTTGTGGAACATTCAAGCAATAACTTTTGGAGCAGTGAGAGGAGCCTCCACCAGAAGAAAGTTACGCAGTATACCTTTAATTAAAACCTTGTAGAAAGTATTTGTTGGCGATCTTTTATACAGTCTCTCTGAACACTTCTGATGCAGGCAGTGGATTCTTGTTCAGCAGTGGACTTGTACTTCGCAGCATTGACCTTCACACTATTTCTCCAGAGGTATCAATTTTTAAATCCCATTTCTATTGAGCCAAGGCTTAATACTTCCACATAGTCTATTGTCCAGGCACAGCTAAACAAATCTCTCCTGATATTAACCCACCTCCTTTGGACAGCCTGTGCAGAGCCTTATGGGAAACCACTTTCACTAGTCTTATTTGTGAGAGCGCAGAGGAACACAGAGGACGCAGAGGAAGAGGAGAGAGGAGGAGAATGTCCCTGTGCCTTAGGACTGTGGTGTCAGGTGAGGCAGAAGATGACAGGCGACAACAGGGGATTGGTTAGAAGACAGGAGCGCAGAGGGCAATTGGGGTGACAGGGGAAGATGAAACATACTGCGGCCAGGTACGGGACGGGACAAAGGCAGAGGTGCTGAATTAGGGACAGGAGCTGCAGAGATGTGAGCTGACAGGAGAAGAGAGGTGGAAGAAGAATAAGAGGTTTGGTGGTGAGGGAAGGGGGAAGTGGAGGCATTCAGAGTACTCCTTTGGGACCGGCGGTACGGCAGAGGAGAGGAGACAGGACATAAGGAGGGTTTGGAAAGGCAACGAGGACAGAGAGATGGACAAGAGCAGGGGGACCGCACACGCCACACAGCACCAAAATGAAATTCTTGCTTTTAACGTTGAGTGAACGATGTAAATGTGTTCAAATCAAATGTTAAAGGGCCCATATTATGCTATTTTCTGATTGATGTTATAATGTTTCCTCATCAAAAATATACCTGGAGTTGTGTTTTGTTTCATTCTCACATGTTAAACACACAAACCCTGCATATTTAGGCTTAGGAGTTTTTCCTCTCAAACAGAAAACACTCTGTTCCACCTTGTGATGTCATCATGTGGTAATACAGAAAGTGCTCCAATGTGTTTTTGAACTCTACACACCTTTACTAGAATCATTTGGATCATTTTAGCTCGGGGATTGCAAAGTGATTGTAATGCTGTTTTATACCAGTAGGGGCACAAGCCACAGATGCTGTCCATGGGTGTCAAAGCAAGTAAAATGGGATTTGTTGCCTTATCAATTGGCACCTGTATTGCATTTGCATACAACATTTTCCACGTCAATCTGAACTTATATGTGATTTTGCTGGAATTCAGTAGTTCAGTTTTGAAAAAAAATGCCAAAAAGTTGTTACTATCTTTTATAAGTATTATCAATGACAATAATGTGCAGCAGATTTTATCAAGAAGGGATGGAATAATCTTTTAATAGCAGTAAAGTACATTTGGCTTTTGGAAATATTACTATACTAAGAGTAAACTACAAGCTTCCGATGCCTTTTTTTTTTTTTTTTTTTTTCAAATGGTACTTAAATGTTTTTGTAAATGAACTATATAAGGCAGTGTCCACCAGCAATCTGACCAGAATTAAAGAAGTAGCTTGGATGAGCATCAAAATATCTTCACTATAAAAAACTTTTTGCCCAGTTGACAGGTTTGAATTTTACTATGGATCATACCTGTACACAGACAAATTAACTATTCAAATATATTTAGAATGGACTTGAGTTTAGCGTTTTAAACAGACACGGGCCAGGACTCAAATACTCTTTGTGTTCACAAATGAGAAACTAACCCTCTTTCTCCATTACTCTCATCCTCTTTTTGCCAAGTACTCTAATGCTATTTAATTTCCATACTTTCACTGACATCATTTACCGCACTGTTGGTTTAAATACATGGAGCGCCTGTACATTACTCTGTGTGGAGGACTGTGAAATAAGATGCATTATGAGAGAATTGTCCTGAAATGTAAACACCATATGTTGAGCGCGCCTGCCCAACTGAGTCCTCCCAGGCTGCTTGTCCCGCCCAGGCAAGCTTCCACACGAGAGCTTGATCTGTGTGGCACGCCTCCACGCCTTTCTGCCGCTAATGTGACACGTCGTCTGAAACCTCGAGATTGTCTGGTGGGTAGCGATTATTAGCATTTCATATATTTACACACAACCCGTATAGGGGAAAGCCTCGTGACAAAAGAGTCAATCAACACACATTACGGAAGATAGAATTAAGATCGGTATATTAAGATAAATTTGTATCCGCTACGCATGTAAACAGCTTAATCAAATTACTCCACGATTCAAAGTACGCTTTATAATTCGATTAGTGTATGATAATGAGATTAGCGAGTTTATTTATGCAAACAAAGTGCGCATTGATTCAGGATACATGCTTAAAATAGGTCACACCAAAGCTCTGAGGCATCGTCAACTTTTGCACTTTATTATATACGGCGCCGCCATGACAAGAGCCGAGACGCAATTAGCCACGATGCGCTTCCTCTTTGTGTATTTTTCTGTTTTTAACTGTAGCTGCTGGCATATAGACCCTGTTCACTACACAGGGAAAGAATATTAAAAGAATATTAATGCCATCTTGAGTGCTCGAGTGTCTGGCTTAATTTTGATGTGCAATGAAATAAATCCGGCCCTCAAGAAAAACCATCACAGGACTTGAGCTCTTGAACTCTTGTAATGGTTTTGATTTTGTGTCTAAATTAAATTATTTTGCTCGGAGCGTCTTACATGACATAAATAGTAGTAGTTTTAAGTCGAGCTTAGATGACAGCTAACCTTTTCAACGTGAGGGATTTAAACAGTGGTGGACGCAGTTTTGTTAATTAAGTAAAAACACAGATACAGAGGTAAAAAGTTAGGATAAGTATAAGTAAAGCATAAGTTTAAGTAAAAGTGTCACAAGGAAAAAATTACTCAAAAGTATTTAAGTACCCGTTTAAAAATGTACTTTAAGAGTAAAAAGTGTAAGCATTTTACACAAGTGTTGATCATTCTTTTAAGTGTTAAAAGTAGTGATATTGATTTAAAAAAAAAATAAAAAAAAATGCATATATATGTTGGTCAACAGTAGCAATATGAATCAACTGCTACATTTTTTTTAATGAATTTTGTGGATTTTTTTTTTTGTCCAATGCCGAAGCTTGAACTCAAGAAACAGAAAAAATAACCCTGAAATCATATGAAAAGAACAATTTACTTTTCAGTCCAGTTCAAAAATGCAATTAATTAGAACGTACAGATACCCGCTCTCAAATGTTGTGAAGTAAAAGTAAAAAGTAAAGTATAAAATGTACGTAAGTACAGATGCCTAGAAATTCTACTTAAGTACAATATTTTACTACTTGCACTTTGTTACCTTCCACCACTGTTAAACACAAGAAGCGTCTCTGTAGAATACTGGCTGCGTTTGGTCTATGGATCCAAAAACTACAGTAATGAAAGAATCTTAACTGAAGAAAATACTGTTGTTGTACACATGGGCAAGACACCACACCACTCAATGTTCAGCAAGTTGCAATAGGTAGGGCATCTGGTATAAAGCCTTCCAGATCTGTGTGACTGGTTTGCTGGGAATTTTTTTAATGAACATTTTAAATATCAGCAAGTCCATTTGTGCACTCACTTCTGGGTTCTCTCAAAATTGACCACAACTTTAGCCAAGCTTATTTTGGACCCCTGTGAGTTTGTGCATAATGAATCCCATAAGTATGACAGACAAATTTGCAAATCTTAATTTCAGGTTGTCTCCAAATGTGTTCTTCATTAGACAGTCATGGGGGGTTTGCAGACACTGTGGCGCACCAAAGTTTTACTAATGGGAAATGTATTTTACTTTTAGTTATGTGGAAAACCCTGATGATTCAATTACCACAATGTACTTTTTATGTGTACAGTTTGTATTTTTAAACTGACAAACTTGTATTTACTTTTATATTGCATTAAAATGTTTTTGGATCAGAAAAGTCATTTTTTGGCAGGTATTAATATCTTGAGTAAACACCCAAAACAATTCAACAGATTACAGTATAAACCACTGCATTTGAAGTTACTACAAATACACTGCAGAGTGGAGTCCTCAGACAGTTGTGCTTGTTTATTGTGGAGGAAGGTGCTGGGTGTAAAACGTTTTTTACCATCTGCCGGGTAATTTATGCTTGTGAAGCTTGTGCAAAGCATCAAGTCGGCCATTTTGAGATGTGAAAGAGTGGAACAAAAGATATTGAGGTATGAAATTCTGCACCAGGCTCACTATTTAAATTTTAATTGGGTACTGCATGTCAAATTGTTCATCATGACATTCAGCATTATTATATTCTTGGAAATTCTGTCGTATGAACGGCTTTTTCACACCATTTCTCTCAAAACCTGCTTGCAATTATGAGATAAAGACATTCAATATGCAAAGGAATGTTGGTATATTATCCTAATTACTTTTCCAAATCACTATTTTCTTTAAAGGCTCTTTATTGTCCCTGTATGGAAATTTGTCATCTGCATTTGACCCATCCTTCAATGCCATTTCCTCAGGAGCAGTGAGGGTCGCAGTGGCATACCTAGGGATCCATCTCTGTGATCTTGTTGCGAGGCTTGGTCTGGACTACCTCAGCTGGAGGATTTTAGCTATGGTGCATGTTTTGGGTTTAGTGTGTACAATTTCTTTGCACTATTGGGAAATATTTAGTTATTTTTTTAGTTATATGATAATTTTGAGTCATAGAAGGTTGAATTAATAACTTCTTTGACTCATTACAGATACAAACTAAGTACTTAAGTGTTTCATTTGGCTATTTTTAACACAGTAGATTTTGAATAGTTTTTGTGGTTTAAATCTGCTCTTGGGTTAATGTGTGTATTAGTGGCATAAATTAGTTTCAATATTATCATTTATCGTCAATATCGCACTTCAAATTGCGTTATCGTGACAGACCTAGATGGGAAAACCAAAGTGCCCGAAGTGAAGACACAGGGAGAATCATGCAAAATCCACACAGAAAAGCATGGACGAAATGGGGATCAAACCCTAAACCTTCTTGCTCTGTAGTATGAGTGCAGCATATGGCAAAATATACAATATAAATCATAATGATACATATACTTTATTGCCAGAGTAACATTGTATTATTTAAGATCGGGTGAACACTTTTTGTTTGTACCAATTGTTTATCAGTCTCTTCATCTCAGTATTACCCAAAACTTCACTGCCGTGCCTCTCATCCCTGCTTTTATTCCCAGAAGACATTGCACAACATGAGGCCCCCCTCTCTCTTCGCTCCCCCTCATCTCGATACTCTCCTCTGTGTACACATGCAGCCTGTGGGACAGCTCCTCCAAAATCAGATTCACACAACCAGAACAGCAGGTGGACCCTCCGAAGAGAATGTTATTGTTATTATATTAAATTTTAATTTCATTACAGTGGCTGTCCAATCCAAGCCACTGACTGTTCAATAGACTGGAACTACATCTGGTACCACAGTGACCCAGAGCACATGCTAACACATAGTCAGGCGTAGCGGGAAGCAGGCAGGTTGGATTTTGCAGCAGAATGACAATAGGACTGTTTATAATGGTAGAATTAATTTGCAGTAGCCATGGCCCAACTACATATCATGCTCCACTGGTGCCTGACCCCTGGCTCCATCCCTGGGCTTTGGCTTAGCACCACCTGGAAAGGTTATTGGCTGTGAGGAATGGCAAATATCACATTTTCTTTGCCCGGCAACAGTGGCCCGTAAAAACATGCGATAGTGCCGAGCTGCCATGTGTGCGGGAGAAATAATGTCTGAAAACTGAAAAATGCCTGCAATATTTTATAGGCGTGAGACATCGACAGCAGGAGAGGCTTTGGAGGGCGTGGATCCTTTTTTTCCTCGCAAAATCTCATAAATGCGAAACTAAAGCTAAAATAGGAACATTAAAAATGATCTTGTTGATGCTTACATAATGAGACGCAATGGCTGTGTGGAGTTTGCATGTGTAGGCACTCCAGTTATGCTATCGAAATGTGTGCTTTTTATTTGTACAGGGATAGTGCACAATACATTAACCAAGACAAGTGGAAATGCTGGTGCCAGGTTATAGCATGAAGGCTAATTTACATGTGCAGTCCCTGAGCAGGCTGAAAATGTTTCAATGTATGTAGATAAATTGACCACAAATAAAACGGTCAAATACTATTCTAAAACCAACACACAGCCAAACACATAAACACATGCACTCTTATCCACTCCCGTTAGCCCCTCCCACGCTCCATCAAGGCTCTACATAAGCGCACACGCAAACACATTCTACATTCTACTGATCATTCAAATCACACTTATCTTTAATGTGTACAAACTTGTTCAGAGCTCAGCCACTTCTTTCTCAGAAGTGCAAACATTGGAAAACCTGCAGGTTAGAATCTCTACTGGCAAATTATTCCATTGACTCACAGCAACAGAGGAAAAAGCCGATTTGGTGAGTGTGGTCTTAGATTTGGGGACGTTGCACTCTCCTCTGGAAGATAAGCGTGTTACCCCAGATGTTTTTTTGTTTTTTTTTCCTGAGCTCAGTGAGACAAAATCCTTCAGGGGAAGTGCAGCACCATGAACAAGTTTTTCCGATCAACCCCAAACCACGCACCATGGGAAATACTCCAGCTGATGTCCTGACCAAACCTAGCCTAGGATCTGGAGATGGGTCCCCAGCCTGCACTACAGTTGCACACTCCTGCTGACAGAGTGCGGTGTTGAAGAGTGGATCAAATGCAGAGAACAGATATCACTATGGGACAATGAAGTATTTTGTAAAGTTAATAATTGCCTTGGCTTGATTTTCTCAACAAACAACATAAAAACACAGATCACCATCATGCAATATAATGGAAATACAAACCTTTCTGCAGTGTGCCTATTGGCCTTGTTCCGCCCTGCTCGTTTTTACCTTAAATGCAACTAAACTGTGCTTTCTTTGCGGTGGTGCTTTCGGTTATTCCAATTGAGAATTCGTGACAAGTTTCGCCGCTAAAAAGATAACATAAAGTGTGTTGATTTTTTGTCAAATGTTCAGTGTTTATGGGCAACAAGGCAAAGCGAGACAAGGCAAGTTTATTTGTATAGCACAATTCATACACAAAGTAAGTCAGTGCTTTACAGAAGAAGAACAATAAGCCTACAACAAGTCAACACAGCGCGATTCTCCGGGAGGCTTTAAAACATCTTTGTAGTCCGTATAGAATTTATTTGCTGCCAAGATCGGCAGCCCCATGTAAAATAATACGACCTGAATAGCGATGGCAGCGCCCACGGCAACTTCAGCAATAAGGTGAATACTTTTGGCTCAAAATGTTGTATTGTTAATCCCTGCGTAGTTTAGATTTTCCATTTGACATACTATATACTTTGGAAATGCTGGTCTCAAGTGAGGGCATTTGGACCAGTATACTTTATAATTATTAAAAAAAATATGACATTTTTAAAAATTGTGCCATGTTTTATAACTTCACTTTTTTTTTGTTCCTATGTAATACAGCAATTAGACTAATGTGGGCCCATACTAATGTAGGCCATCCTCATGGCCACTGACACTTGAAGACCCATCTTGTACTGTGACAGGAGGCTGGGCGGGCCATTCCGATGAGATACCCAGGAGGGAGCGTGAATCCTGTAGTGAGCACTGATTACTCTGTGCCCACTTGAGATGGATGGAGAGTGACACAGCGGGCACACTTAGCCATACCACCGCACTCCACATAAACACTTCCACAGACAAAATACACTGTGGACTTGGCTGTATTCTGATTAATGACGACCACCTCGGCCCCTGCAGTGATTGTGAGCTAGCATCTTTTCACATATATTCCTATCAGCGTATGTGTGCTTGGGTGTGCATGCAGCTCCCCACCTGTCTTAATTAGACGGAGGCTATTAAGACAGATTGCCAGATTAAGTAGCATTCCCTTACTGTCAAATGCATGGGCCCTAGTACACACCCCTGCATAAACAGTACATGCTAGTACAAAAAGTCATCCGCTTGTCCCCTGGTAACCCACATGTCGACTTTGGCCTCTGTGAAATGTCAGCATCAGACAGCGGGAAACTCTTAACCCAGGCCCATGTGTTAAAGCTAAAGGCTAAATATCAAGATGGCTCAGTCGTTTTAATGTCTTTATTAAGAGCTGAAGTGTAATATGAGCCTTTGTATAGAGCCAGAGTGAGAGAATGTTATTGTTTAAGCCTAAAATCAGTATCAGCTGTAATAAATAGTCTCATATCAACATGTATGCAGGCTTTCAGTGGTATTATGAGCCTGATGCAGATAAAGCAATGTTTAAAACAAGTTTCAAAATCGCTGAAGGATACCAAAGGATACTAGGTTTCTGCAAGGATTTTTCATGACTTAAAGGTGGGGTACCCGACTTTATTTTTGCATCTAATAATA